>JAVXUP010000035.1:0-600000 GCA_033070095.1 Escallonia herrerae
TGTGGCTAAAGGATACCCCCACACCTATGACATTGCTTACCGAGAGACTTTTGCCCCAATTGCAAAGACGAACTCTGTTAAAATTTTCTTCTCTTGTGCTGCCAATAGTGGGTGGAATCCCAAACGGTTGGATGTTGCAAATGCGTTTCTTCATGGTGACTTAGTAGGAGAAGTGTACATGGAGATACCACCTGGTTTCCTTTGCAAGCCACAGAAAGCAAGGTGTGTAAGCTCAAGATGGCTTTGTATGGCCTAAAGCAGCTCCCTTGAGCATGGTTTGGCAGATTTTATAGAGCCATGTGGAGGTTCGGTTAGACTGTTGAGCAGAGACCAGTAAGTTTATCAAGGGAGTTAATCGAATGATCAACATTTCATTGTCTATGTTGAACACATTGTTGTAACAGGTAATGATAATGATGAAGTATCCATTCCGAAGTCTCTTTTGGCAAGAGAATTCAAAACTAAGGATCTGGGTCCTCTTTGGTACTTTCTTGGCATTGAGGCTGGAAGGTGTGCACGTGGTATCTTTATTTTTCAAAGGAAGTATATTCTCGATTAGTTGAGATGGGCGTGTTCAAACCTGCTGATTCTCCAATCAAAGTTAACCATCAACTTTGCAGTGGAGTTGTTATGACGGTTGAGAAGGAAAGGTACCAATGACTTATTTGTAGACTAATATATTTATGACATACTAGACTAGACTAGACATTGCTTACGCAGATGTAGTCGTAAGTGAATTCATGCACGACCCTCGCCTACCACACCTGAAGGCAGTTTACTGGATCTTGAAGTACCTGAAATCAGCTCCCGGCAAAGGCTTTTTAGTTTCTTATCATTGTCATATGAAGGTCAAGGCCTTCTGTGATTCTGCTTTGGCAGGATCAGTGGAGGACCCAAGCTGTACTTTAGGCTAATGCACCTTTTTTGGGAACATCATGTTACCTTGCGCAGTAAAAAGGCAATCTGTTGTAGCTAGATCAAGTGCAGAAGCAGAATACAGAGCTATGGCTCATGGCATTTGTGAAGTCATGTGGCAATGGACCTTGTCACAGGATTTTGGGGGTAATTGATAATAGACCTATGAAGCTGTTTTGTGACAGCAAGGCTATCAGTATTGCTCATGATCGAGTGAAGTATGTTGAGATTGACCAACATTTCACTAAGGCGAGGCTCGACATTGGGCTGATTTCCATTCCCTTTCTTGAAGTCAAGGAATCAACTTGATGATATTTTGACCAAAGGTCTTAGTAGTAGGTGTTTCATCCCCTCGTTTTCAAGTTGGGCATGCGAGATACATTTGCACCAACTTGAGGAGGAATGTTAACTAGTATTTTACTATATCTAGTGTCCTTTTCTGTCATTTGGCATTGTAAATACCAATTATATGGAAATGGAGGTCAGGCTTGCTGCGTACACAACATAGCGGCCCTTTTACTAAAACCCTCGTCTCCTTACTCTCCTCTCTCTTTAAATCTATAAATTCATCTTCTGACTGTGGACATCATCGTAGATAAGAGAAGGACTGCACAAAGGTTTTGTTTTCGCGCGCGTGTGTGTGCCAAACATCTTTGTACTAACACTGGGTCCCAGCACTATATCACCGAACCTAGTTTCATTTAACGGACTGGGAAACCAAGTGGCCCTTGATTCGGCTATTTATGCTTATCGGAGAACAAGTGTTTTCTGTTACTCTGTGGCACCTGGTTCCTATGATTTTACAGCCTCTTGGCAACAGCAGATTACAGTGGTAAGGCTGCATACACATAATCCTCCTAAATCTGCAATGACCGTAGAGTCATTCTGTTCTAGCCTTCCTTTAGATTTTTTTTACAAAGTGGGGTTTTTATGTGCACTCTTATGCTGCATGGATTCTTATGCTTTTCTTTTTGTGTTTTGCAGGAAAATGGCTCTGAAGAAGTCAAAAAAAGAATTAATATGTCCTTTGTGAAAATGTCGGCATCCTTTCCTGATCCCACCAAAGCGGAAGATTGCTTTCAGAAACTGCACGTAATGAAAGATAATGTCATTTTTAATTCATTGGTAGAGTTGCTGGAAGAAGTGAAATTTGAAAGTGCCCGGACCAAGAGAGTGAGTTGCTCCCTGTTCTCTATCTAAGTTATGCAAAAAGACTCGCGCTCTTTTTGTTTATACTTTTTTTTGGATCACTTTAACTGGTTATATATCTATATATATACACACACTGTTTTGTGGGTTACTTCCAACATTCTCCTGAACTATAATACGGATATCGAACAGGATCATTATCTCTTGAATGTTTTAAGGGTCTGCAAGTGAGTAAAATGCCTTGTCGCACTTTGCAATAGAAGTTGGAATTTCCTTTTCGACAATCGTTGGTGATGTTGAGAAGACCCTCTTTAAGGGTTCAGGGGATGCTTAGTTTTCTTATAAAGATGCTCCTTACCCGATATCTTCCAGTCTCGGGGGTCCGGTTTAAGTTGCGGTGAACTTATACCCATCGTTTTCTTGGAACTTCTTTTGAAATCCCAATGATTGAGTAGCAATAAGATTGCTTATCTCATCGTTCTTTGTGGCTAACATTCATTGCCTCCCAGAATTGTGATGCTCTTGCCTAGTCAACTGTTTTTTTTGTTGCGTTTCTGATGTGACAATTTAAAGTCAATTAATAAATTTTCTTTTCAAGATTTTGTTTGAGAATTGGTTATTGCAAGCCTGGGATTGAATGGTTTGTCCTCCCTGGTACCTTACAAGCTTATCACATGCTTAAATATATTGTAGTCGACAGAATTTTTCCTATGCTTGCATCATTCAAGAAAGGTAGGTCATCTGTCTTACAAGCATTGGTACTCAGAAGTTGTTTTATGCTGGTAAGAAGGGTACGTTATCTGTCTTGCAAGCAATGGTACTCAGAAGTTATTTATGCTGGTAATCTTTTATTTGAACTTAAGTTTGGTTGCATTTGTTAGCATGTGCTTTCTGTTCAGGGGTTGAACACAAAAAATTCATTTAACAGGCTTCTTGTATTTTCTGTTCTCCTGTTAATTTCTGTGTGTAGTTTTGCGGAATATAACAATCTTTCATGTCTTCTTTTATTCCTGAAGGATAACTTGCTAAGAAAGATTGGGGATAAGCATTCAATATTTGGGTTTCTAAGACTACTCTCCTCAAAATGTTCGTATAACATATTCAGCTCTGAGCTCGTTCACTCGTATTGGATCATATTTCCAGTGTGAGATTTGGAAATAAGCATCTGGAAGATTCTTCCTTGAAACTTCTTCTGGTAAGAGCCATTGCTGCGTCTCGGAGAAGCCTGAATAATATTAGTATCTTTGAGGCACATTTTTCGACATATCGACGGGTGATTGTTTAGTGACTGCTAGTCCCTGTTTATTAGCTTTTAGAAACAAGAACCTATAAAACCTGGTTACTTTTGGTTACAGTTCATTCTCGTTCGAGTATAATTTATTCTTCTTTTTCCTTCCATCAAGAGATGCAAAACTAAGTTAGCAGAATATTTGAAGGTATTTTTCTCAGTTTGAGATAGCATGCTTTCATAGTATACTTGTAGAGACAGATTTGGCCCTCCTGCGGGCATTGTTTTTAAAGCAACCAGCTCTCTGCTTTTTACATTGTTATTACTATATCTTAGTCCCGGTTTACTACTATATCCTTAGGTCTGTGCTTAGAATGACCTTTGCTTTTGGAATAGTCTTCCCGCTAAGACTTAATATATGTCATCATAATTTAAGCTTTTGTTGCAAACTAGTTGGGGTCAGCAGCATGGGTCATGTAAATTAGTAATTTTCATATTTGACTTCTCCATGGATGTCCATTCTGGAAATATTAATTGATCAACAATGTTATTCCTGTCTTTCTTCACCATGTCTATGAGCAGGTCTTCCGTGAAGCTTTGCTACCATGTAGAGAAGCTGACGCTGTCTAAAGTGTAGCTGTGCATTAAAATGCACGTGTAGGACGTTTGAAGAACCAAACTTAAACGAGAAGAACAAGTTAGAAGCTCAAACTTTGTCTATAATACGACAGAAGATAAATAACACTTTTTTGGAGAACTTCTCCGATCCGTATCACATCTCTTGTTTCAAAAGACCAATCAATAATTTCCTTTTGGCTTCTTAGAATGTCCAACCTCATAAACATGTGCAGGTTTGATAGCAGCAGTACATGCAAAACATATGCACGAGGGTAGAAACTAGACGGCTTGTATGTGGCTCACATGTTCCGATACCTACCCCTCATATTATTTTGGAGCTTCCGCCTAGCACTTATGTACTAGTTTGTTAGGCCCTTAACTTTCCGAGATGGCGTAGATACTTTGCAGTGAAAGTTTAGGAGGTATTCTGAGTCACCAATTCAATGCTAGCTTTCTGTTTCATATTCCATTACCAGATAGGTATCGCGCCTTCATAGGTTAGGATATCTGTAGATTTGCAAGTGTACCAGCTTCTACAATATTTTAATGGTGATGCACATTCTCTCTCTCTCCCCCCGCCCTGCCCCTCAAAAACTAGTTTTTCTTTGCTGTAGAATGCCGGTTTTGGTTCCTTTCATTAGTATTAATCCTTGTATAGAACGCCATTTTAGATGTTCCATTGCTTGTAATTCTTTTGTACTTAATTGAGTTTCTTTCTCCTATAGAATATTATCAGCATGTTCCCGCCACTCCTGAGAGGTTCAGAAGAGCAGCTTCGTGTTTTGTTATTAGATGAGGATATACCACTAGATGAAGAGCTGATTCGAATACTAGAAAAACAAGGAGCACGTATGTCTATCAAACTAAGGTAAATTTTGGATCTGTAGTTGTGTCTGTTCTCAGAGCTGGTTCAAGCATGAGTTTAGTCTCTCAGTTTCCTTTGCTTGAAGTGAATCAAATGAAGTTGACTGTTAGGTTCTAAGCTTCTGAACTAGAGATCCAGTTGATCACTGGATTTACATTTTTACTTAAAGCAGAGGTGGACTGTTTGCGATGGGCCTATAGCCGAGTCGGAGAAATATTCATGGTTCAGTAGAAACTGTTTTTTGTTGGCAACTTTGGAATTATTAGCCATTTGATCTGTCTTTTTTTTTCTTAAAACTGATCTAATGGTAAATCATGTTGTGGTGCAGTTTCTGTATTTATTTGAAAAGGGGTTTTTTTTTATGTAACATGAGGTGTTTCTTTTTGATTAGTTAAAATACTCTAAAAAGTACGGAAAAGCGCCCAAGAGGATGCAATCTAGCTAAAGGCATAAAAGAAATCTGCACGCCGCAAATCTGTATATAATCAACCTCAAAATCTGCTGAAATTAAATAAGGATTTGTTGAGTCCTTCCCTGCTTGCCGAACCAACTAGCTTAGCAGTTGCAAGAGAAGGTAATTTGCTTACATCCGAGATGGAACTTCCCTTCCCTCCGAAATGTGGTACATTGTGCTCCTAACATATGCACACAAAAGTCAACATTCCAACTCCTAAGCCATGTTTTCCAAGTACTAACAAATACAAGCTACCTCCGAACAAAAAGCAGAAATGTCCACAGCTCAGAAGTAGAAAGCACCATAGAGGTAGATGGTTGACAGTCTCCTCCGGGCAACTAAAAAGGCCAAGATTTATTGTTTATATAAGGGAAAATATTGGTTCTTGTTTGCTTGTGGTGGTAATCTGAAAAAATGCAATTTCCTTTTCTGAATCTTACTAGTTTCATGTATCATGCTTCTGTTGCCCTTGCTTGGAGTTTTTAAGTTGGAATTTCCATGTGCACTTTGTCTGTATAGTGATATTTATCCATCCTTGGAGAGGGTATGCCTTGAGGGGACTCGCGCTCAGTCCAAACTTGCCGTTTCTGCCATTGCTGCATTAATTGATACCTCTGAGAAATCAATCTTATTGGAGTTGTGCAAGGTTGAGATACTATCTTCTGTTACCTTATTGCTCTTAAAGTCCTCGTCATATGCTAAGGATTCATTTACCTCTGTCGTCTTAATAATTTTTACCACAAACTTACTATGCAATTGGATCTGGACATCATGTTGCAAAGTGATAATCGGCACGTGAGGCGAGTGTCATAACATTAGAAACCTGAATACTTATTTGCATCTTATTACTTTGCACTTCTTTTTTTTAGTACACTGATTCTTTTGTTGCCATCGCTGAGTAACTAAAATTATCATAAAGTGACTGTCTGCAAATGTCACAATTATTCTTTTGATATGTAAATTCTTATTAACAAAATGTGCCAAAGGAGGACACAATGCCAAACGAAGGAACAAGCTCAAAGTTTGATGACTAATTTTCTACTGTCTAGATTGTCGCATCAGCTTATATGGAATCAACTTTGACAGTGTTGATGAAAACCATATATAGCTATTTCCTTATCTTTTACTTTCCTCAACAGAAAAACTACTTTGTCCTTCGCTGTAGTTATCACAACAATTACAAAGTGGGGATTAAACGTATATAGCCCTTTATGCTAGAGTGCACGCACGTGCTATCAGCCTAGCACACATTAAAACATATCATATTAAACAAATAACAGCTACTTGAGTAAGGGTTAACTCAGTGTAGATTGATCTTTTAAGTTTCTTAGTCAGTTTGCTTTCCACCGATCGCAAATAAAAGTGAACATGTTCAGAAATTTTCAGACGACATAGCACGAAGCACAAAGTCGTGTTGTCTTTGACCTAATCATGTCGATAGATTAGCTGGGAACTAGTGAGCACGGACACGGTGACACCGACACCTACCGGTACACCGGACACCGCAATTTCCTAAGAATTTGATTTTGGACACCGCAACGCTGACTTTTTAATATATTTTTATTTTATATATCGGTATATAAACATCAATTGGAGCAACAGAATTTCGTTAAAAATGGATGAGAAAGAGAGCCAATAACATGAAATAGTCTCAATAATAACAAGAAAGAAGGTCCCAACAAGAAAGCAGTTGAATGTCTCAACAGTACCAAGATTAGAGTCTCAAAAGTAACAAGAGACAAGGAAAAAAGACATAGAACCAAAGGCAGGAAAGAGGTTTTATATAGCCAGATGGGTCTATAAATGAGGTCAGAGATGTTGACCTCTCTTACTCTGGACTGGGAAGCTTGGATGCTTAAGGTACCAAAAAGAAGGTAAAGAGAAAGAGAAAGAAAGAATAAGGTAACTTTTGCCGGGTCTATCTGGATAGGGTTTGGCCTAAAAGTTAATTTCTAACACAGATTTGTCCTAGAAATAAATTTGAAGTAATGTATTTTTGGCCCCATAGGCGTGGACACTTCTTCAGCAGGTGTCTGACACTTCTTCAGGAGGTGTCCGCACGGTGTCCGGAAATTAAAAAATGACTAAGTAAAATCGGACACCACTGAGAGGTGTCGGACACATGTCCGCAGGTGTTGGTGAGGTGTCGGACACCATACCTCGACCAATATGAGGTGTCGGTGCTTCCTAGGCTGGGAATGTTGATTTGCTTTAGAAACCTTGAATTCTCCCCTAATTACCGAAGTACAAGCTTCTTCATCCCTGCTAATTGCTAAAATCTTTCCAGTTTCTCATTTATGTGAGTAAGTCTGAAGCTTTTGGATACTCTTGTAAATTGTAATAGAATTGTTCTTTCTAGATCTGATAAAGGACATGGGTGAGGGATATTTTTACTTGTCTTCTATATGTATGATGATTTCTGCCTTGTTGATCTCACTTTTCATGGCATCCTTTCTGTCATAAGATGCTTGTCTTTGGAGGTAATCGGCCTTGCTTTCTCTTGTCTAGAAACTTGTCGATGCTCTACACAGTGGGCAAAATATTCCAACCGTGTTACAGTCATTGGGCTGTTTGGCAAGACACTCAATTTCAACATTTGAGGCACATGACAGCCAGATCAGTCGACACATTTTTGAGGAAGTTTTTCACGCAACAGATGTGAGTGTTAAGTTTCTGCTCATATCTTGTATTGTTATGATGCTAATATTTTTGAATATATAATCTGTTAGGTTTCCCTTTGCTAAATTTTTGTTTAGGAGGAAATGTCAAGTGATATTGGTTCATCTGATGAGAATTCTGAGTGTAGCTTCTCATGCAAAATTAAGGTGAGATTCAATCTTGGTTCAGTTCGATGTTCATTCTATGACTATCTTTTGTTTGAGTTCTGCATTTAATCTTCTCCCCGTTACATAAAGCAAGCCCACGCTGGCATATGTTAATTGACTTTGGAAAACAGTAAAACTTACTGACTTTGAAAAATAGGAAAACTTACAGAAAACTATTGACCATCTATTCATACTGTCTCAATCTTATAATGGGCATGGAAAAAGAAGAAATTCATGGGATCTCGAAGTTGTCATTATACCAAACGTGTAAAATTTTATCTTCAAATGTTCATGCTTTCTTTGAGATTATAGTTTGTAATGGCATAGGCTCCCAAGCAGCAAATCATGGAGCCTATTTGCACAGCGCGCCTTTTTGTAGCAAGGCACAAAGTGTAAAAACTATGTAAGAATACCTTATATCATCAAAAGAAATCTATAACCGCAAATTGCAACATTTTATAGCAAAAATAGCAGATTTTAGTAAACTTGACCTCCTCCATGTGCCCTAATTGAATCCCTAGCCACGTTTATAATAGACGAGGAAGAAACTTATATAGTTGTTATATCCAAGTATCCAACTACTAAATGAGCAACCTTTCGAAACAACAACTGTATACATGATGGCATTTTTAATATATCCAGATATATCAAGCACATTTTTCGTTTGGGCAGTCTTGCAAACCCCCTTTGGGTGTTCAGAGGGTCAGAGAGAGAAGGGATATCTGTTGAAGGATCATGAAGAAGGAAAAACAAGAATGAAGAATGGGAGAATGAGAGGAATAGTACCCAGACGGAGGGTTGGAGCTAGCTGCTTCTCTTTCATTCCACAGAGGTACCAGCCATGTGCTGTCCTCTTTGAGAGGAAAACTAGGATTCAAAATGAATCCCCTTTTCTATTAGTTTTTGTCTTTTCCCAGGGTGGGTTGTGTGTTAGGCCTACTTTAGTCGAAAAATTTAAGGAAACTGTTGTCCAAGTACAGCCCCTGACCAACTTCAGGGAAGCGCACCTCACAACTGTTGCGCCTTCTGCCTGGGCGCAAAAGGCGCGCACCGATTTGAAGAGGCTGCGCCTCATATTGAATAGTTCAAATTGAAGTTCTAAACTTGCGCCTAGTTGCGCTTTGAACAACTATGTTTGAGATTACTTTTCAATTATAAGTATTTAAGTCCCCCTCCTTTAAAGTCACCTTTAATGTTGCAATAAACCGGAGATCTCAAAAGCTATTTCGAGGCAACTGGAACTTTATTAACAAAACATTTCAGTACACATATTGCATCTACTGAGGACCACAATGGAGAACCAATGACAAACAGACTGCTACTAAGTTAACTTTACAATAAGATAACTATTTTAGATCAGAAAGTGTACTGGAATACCCCACTGCAGAGAGTGGCAAGTTAGCATCAGATATGTTCGCCCCTTTCCACCAAGGCTCTGGCTAAAATCATGTTCTGATGTTTTCTGGAGATGATTAGTATCTCTCCTCTCAATGGCTTTGAATTTCCCTAGTAGCAGGTTCTTTTGCCAACGGTGCATTCTAGAGATAAGCAGGAAAGGAACAGTGAAAAACAGGATTATGGACTCAATAGCTGATTACTGAGGACTCATATATCCCCATTTGTCAACCTATCTTCAACCATAGGAAGGCTTCTTGATCACTAGCTACAGGTGGCACAGCATCAGAATTCCACACAAGGCGGCACCACCGACCAAGAGTATCTGTAGCTACGACAGTCTGCCAGGCCGATTGAAGAGAAAAGGAACCTGATGGATGGTTCATGTCATTGAATTGAAACCCTCAGAGGAGGATACAGGAGGAAAGCTTCAGGAAGTTTCGCTTTGAATCCGGTAATCCGGTAAAATGAATTAGGACTATCTCCAGTTGTTATGTGCAATAAAAGCTGACTTTCGCATGCTAAGAACTTGCTGCCAATCAGCATACCTTGTCTTGAAGGGACCACATGGCTGCCATTTATCATCCTACAAAATTCTGTCCTGACCATACAGAATGCACTCCTGACAAAGATCTTGCTTTCTTCCTTAATTTTAGCTGCATACCCCAGCTCCAAGAACAGTCAGCTTTCTGGATAACTCCCAGAAATCTTAGGGACAAACCGAAACTTTGGATAAGATTGGAGGACATTTGCTCCTTGCACTGTTTGGAGGAAGTGCTGTCAGCATGCTAACTGGTCTGATTTGAAACGAACACTGCTTGCTCTGGACCTCCAAAAGAAAAGAAAAGAAGAAAGAAAGATCCAAGACGAAACTAGCTGGATTCCGGCTAGATGACTGTAATTTCTTAGTTGTCAATATAGTAAGCTGCATACATATTTTACGATCCGATACGAACCATATCTATCATATATGTATTTGGAATTGGTTGGCATCTTCTATGCCTTCCAAAACTCTAATCCTATTTTCTTTAATTCTTATAATTTTACAATAGAGATTAATAGATGTTAAATTTTGATTGGCCACAAAATAACCTTCAATCCTATGAACTCTAACTATTTAACCCCATGACCTCCATTTGCCCCTTCATAATTAACTAACACCCTTCTCGTGCATAGCATGGGATTTTAGCTAGTATAAAACACATGGATTAGCATGCTTATCAAAATTGACATTGTTAACATGGTCCTATGATACGGGTTTAGATAGTCATGGTATAGGGTAGATTAAAATAACATCTAATTTTCTACTTTCTGGTCGTTTTTCTTTTAACATTTCTGTCATCTATACTAGACTCCACCATAAAGAAACTTATCTTTCAATTTAGACAATGTGCCTAGGTCATCAGAATAGATTAGGCTGAAAATGGTTTATATACACACCCACACCCGTACCCGCACATGAATATATACATGTGTATGTATACAGATATATGTATGTTGGCCACGTGATTATATATTACATAACTTTCTTTAAAAAATTGAGCTGTATCTTGTGGTACACGATATGATAGTATGTGCAATAACATCAACTGGATTTTGGACTTACTAAGTATCTTGATGCGGTGACTATGATTTTTTCCATCAATCACATTAGGATTAGCTAATATTCATATGGATGATCGATATATTTGCTGAACCACTGTTAGCTCCAGAAGCATTGTTTCTTATTTTGGCAGTCAATTTACTGGTCTTCACTTTGCAGATTTTTGGGCTTAAAGCCCTTGTCAAGAGCTTTTTGCCGCATCAAAACATTCAGGTTAATCGTAAAAGTAATGAGTTATTGGAAGTCATATTACAAATGCTTCAGAAGGGTGACGTTTCTGATTGTTTGATCTCATGGTATGATCTTACGCGGTAGCTTATTTTCTGACTTAGCTTATGTTTTATCACTTTTAGGAGAATAGGAACTCCAGATTCTCTTTTATAAAATAGCTGTTGCATTTTTCCTGAATCTTCCATTTGTGTTGTAATTTGAATATTCCATTTTGACAAAAGACCCAAACACAAGTTCCAGAGTTTTGGTCTGCTATCCTGATCATGATTTTCCTAACCCCAGAGGGAAAGGTCCTTCCCTTTTGGGCCAGTTGTGGGCCACGAGGGATTTGAACCCCCGACACTGTGGTTCGAAGTCAGGTGCTCTTATCAGCTGAGCTATTATTGACGTCATTAAGGTTTAGACGTTGTCTATGATCCATCTTTGTTGTACATGAAAACATAAGAGCAGCTTAACATCAAGACACAACCGAAAGCCTTTCGACAAAATATATTGCTGGAGAGATGGAACTTTTTTGTGGTGTCCCTTGGTAGGAAGAAGCATCAAGTAAGTACTCTTAAACATCTGTATTATGGGAGAAAAAAATACTAATAAAGTACATCGATGCTAATAAAAAGTGGGAATAGTTGGAAAGAAGAATAAGATGTTAACCTTCCTTGAGTGTTGGTATGTAGAAGAGCCTAAAGTTGGAGGCGGCTCCACTAAATAATTGTTACGTATTATTATAGTTTTTCGTTTTTACTTTGCGGGTTGAACTTAAATATATAATATGTGCTTTTCTTATCTTTTCCCTGAGGATGCTCAAGTACTATTCTCATCTTTAAAGCTTTATGGTTTGAGTAGAACTATTGTCCATACAGTAACGTGATGGGTTGGATTTTCCGAATCTTCTGTGATGTCTTTCTTCCCTTCTTCTTCTTCTTCCATTGTTTGAAAGAAGTTCCCAGAGACCAACTAAGTGAGGAACAGAGGATCAAGATTAGCATAGAAATAAATGGCAAAACTGCTGCAACTAAGTTACTTTGAGCAAAAGCATTCTGCTAATGTCTTATCTTTTTTTGGTCATAACGATATAATTCCCTTAAAGGTCTAGCCAGTGTGTTCATGGGCAGGTCCTGATAAGGCAACTATCATGATTACGTAATCCCGATTTGGTATGGGGCATCACTTGAGTTTTAATATTACCATATAAGTAAGGATTTGAAGGCGATGTTTGAAAAACAAAGGAAGCATGGATAAGTTAGCGAGTTTGACCAAAGAAGACACTGCAGTTGGTAAATTTTCATGTCGTGTATGCACAAGTTATGCATCCTTGAATGTTGTCTTGTTGGTTCTGCTACAGATAGTACTAGTAGTATGACAGTATAAAGAAAAATGCGACCCGTTCCACGAGGCTCCCACTTTTGTGGTGTCTGGAGAGAGTTCATTTTACGGTCTTACTCTTATATTCTGGAGGATTTGTTTGTATATAGAACCTGTGAACCTCAGGTCACAATAGCGCAAGCCTACGATTGCTCCAAGGCTTACCTTAATGTGATGCCAGTAACTATATGGAAAGAATTGGTGTTTTTCTCCAACTCAAAATGATGCCAGTAACAATGTAGATCATAATTCCTATAGGTCACTCTCGATACTTGACTTGTGGGCAATGCATGCTTGACATTCCCTTTTGGGCCTGGCTCAAGAAGCTGCCCAATTTGCTATCAAAATTTCCTGCATTTTGAAGAGATATTTTGCTAGTTACTCACACTGACTACACTGCAAAGTTACTTTTTTTTCCTTTTGTATGTTCTGTCTTAATATTAAGCTGGTTAATGTATTAAGATGTTTGTCAAATACAAGTCTGCGAGTTGCACTCCACTTATTTGCGCTGTGTGCTTGGTTTGCAGTGAAACTGACAAGGCTCACATCAGATTAGCTGCTGCTAAGTCTGTTCTCCGGCTGTCAAAAAGATGGGATTTGCATATGTCACCACTAATTTTTCGTCTTACAGTTTTGATGGCCAAGGTAAGCAGTCCTTCTTGACTGATGTAGTTGTAAACAAAGTTAAGAAAAAGAAAATATCTGCCGCATTCGAGATTTGGTTCTGTTTCCTGTTTCAGCTTTCTAATGTATAAGTACTTGATATGCATTTGGACTTTCGAGTTCCTAGACTATTATTGCTTCCCCAATTGCCTTGGAACTGTGTTTTGGTTTTTTCAGGTGTTTGGTGATATAACATTATGAGCAGACAACCCCTTTGTTTTTCATGAATGTTTTAATGGGAGATAAATGCCTATCTTCTATTCTGTGTTTCCAGAAGCAAATTGCAGAAGATTTTGACGATGATTTATCTCTGTATATTTTGTTATTCCTTCTATTTGTGGAAATCTAGGACATGACTTTTTTCCCTAGTCTTCTTTGTATTGTTCTTAATTCTAATTTGTCCTAGTTAAGAGCTCTCTCTTTCCTTTTAGAGTTGTTGCCAAGCCTCTGATGCATGTGGATATTTAAATAGAAAAAAACCAAGGTCTGGCACTGAGTAGACAGTGCAAATTTCACTAGTATAGAGCTGGACCAAATGCAAGGGAAAAGCATTATTGAAGACCTTGAGAAGCGCCAGAGCTTTGATACCTTGCTAAGTAACCATCGGCCATAAAACTGTAAGCTGTTAGATGATGAGCCCGGAGTGTTTACCGTGCATGGCAACAAAGAAAGGGGGGTACATCAAACATGATGGAAGGGTCTGGAACCTAGCCCCTCCCATTGCAAAGAGTGCAAGAAACCCTTTATACTGGAGAGGTTAGCCCCCACCTTGTTGTGGTTCTCCTAACAACTGAGATCCCCACAGCAATTAGAACTTGCTAAAAATTCCTCTTGATATAGTCAAAAAATGTTTCATTAGGGGTAATGCAGTCCTCATTTGAAGTCAGTGCTTTTATTATGTTCTTTTAATTTCATTCCTGCATGACATCTGGCAAATCTTAGCTCTTTTAAGGGACATAACCTCCAATGCAGCAGAAGCACCCTTAACTTGGCCAGTGAATTTTGGACAGACCACCAGTAAACTCACCTCTGTTGTCTTGAAGGACCGTTGTCCACCTGAATTCAATCCAATGACTATTGTGACGGAAGCCCCATTCAGAGTTTGAGATGAAGTTATCAAATTGGTCATATAAATGCAAAATCAATCTAGACAGAATTCATTCAGCTTGGTCTGACATCTTGACTTCGATTTAGTCAGTTTAATGAGTATATTTGGTCATTTCTATTCCTGTCAATTTTCTCCTTGGTTAATTTGGGTTTCTTATGTCATACTCCAGGACCCATCGTCCTTGGTGCGCAGATCTTTTGTTCGCAAAATATACAAGCTTTTGAAGGAGCGCGCTCTTCCTAAAAGATATGCATGTGCTTTTGCATTGGCTGCTTCAGACGCCCTAAAAGATCTGCAGGAAGATGTGAGTCTAAACACTGGTTGAGTATCTAGACTAAAAGTGACAATAGGAGTTAATGCATGATGGCCATCACTTAACTAAGACAAATTTGACTCAAGAGTTAGACTTGAGATGACTTTCCAGTCTCACTGATGACTAAAAGCACGTAGTGGAAGATTCTGTTATGCTTGAACTTATATCATGAACAAAAAGAAAATTAATGTGAAATTTAGATGATTGAATGGACTTTCCTGTTATCACCTAAAATCTCGGTGCTTAGGAAACAGGCCTCTTGCCTTATGCTATATCTTCAGCGCGAACTTCATAAAAACGTTTTATTTGCCTTTGATTATTGTTGATTTACTCTTCGTCTTAGGCGTACAAGTATATGGCAGAATTTGTGAAGGAATATACCCAAGAAGCTCAAATCAAACAAACTTTAGGCGCAAATGGAGGAGTGACAGATTACCCAATGTACATTGTGGTGTACCTGATCCATGTTCTTGCTCATGATTCTGGATTTCCCCATGAAGACTCTGAAGATGAAGATATTTATGCTCAGTTCTGCAGGTGGGTCTGTGACACATTGCAGTTATAAATTTTGGTAATGGTTTATGGAACCTCTTACTTTTTTTTTTCTGTTGCAGTCCACTTCTTTTAATGTTGCAGGCATTCCTCAATGCTGGATTTGTTGACGATGGTAAGGATCTTGCCAAAAGCGCTGGTTCATCCTTGCGAAGTATTTTTATTGCTATTAAAAGGGCTGAAGATGCTGTTGATGCTCAGTTAACTCCTGTAAGTGTAATGGTCTCTCAAAGAGGACAATTCTTTTCTTCGTTATTTGTTTGTTTAATTGAAACTAAAGGGTTCATTATGTTGCAGAAGCTGCATATTTTAGCAGATTTTGGAATATCTATTCTAGACGTTTTTTCTAGTGGCATGTGTATGTCTCATGCACCAAATCTTATATTGCTGCCTTCTTCGCTGTATAGAAATAGCCTTATCAAGAAAACCGAGGCAAGTTCTTAGACTGATTTGTGTTATTTGAATTTATGTAAACACTCATTGTTTGGAGTATTCTGAATCTGGTTTGTGTTTCTCGGTTCTTGGCAGGCTGATTTAAGTGGTTCTGGTAGAAAAATTGCCGAGAAAATGTTACGAAGTGCGAAATCTCAGATCTCCCGAGTATGTTTCTTGTACTCACCTTTCTGATTAGTTTGATTTCTGGTGGTAGAATGGAAAGTTTAGCAGTATGCTCCACTTTTTTAATCCTATCTTTTGAGTATGTCAGGCTGCTGGCAATCTGACGAAACGTGGCCGAAAATGTCAAGAGATCTCTTCAATATTAGATGTGGCAAAGTGCAGCACAATGAATATGTCACTGAGCACGAAATTTAGTTTGTCATCAAGTGAAAGAAGAGAGCAAGGAAAGGATCTGTATGCGCATGGAACGAAGTCGTATGAGACTCTGAAGTCAAAGTCTGCTTCTTTAAAAAAAAATGACACGATAATAAAATGTAGCAGTTCTAGGCTTGCACCTCCCAAATTGTCACAAGCCACCAATGCAGACTTCTGTAATGCGAAGGTATGCTTCTAATGTAGTTTTTTAGGATACTGGTATGACATTGTTTAGCTTTCCAAGTCAGTTTATCGGGAAAGAAGTCTCATCAAGATCCTGAAGATGAGTTCTATTACTATTGTCCAAGTACTTTGTTATCAGAATTGTTGATCCTAGAAACTAAAGATGAAGTGTTACTTTGGCGGCGGATAGCATGTGGTTGTAATTTCAATACCAATAGTAAGTCTATTGTTTCTCAGCTTCTATCAGGTTAGTGGCTACGGGAGTGAAGCAGAGACTTGAACTATTGAATTGTAACAATGATGACAGTTTGAGGCGGTTAGTTAAAGATGAGGTTTGGAGATGGGTGAGTGAATCATGCTTGTTGTTTGTTTAAAGAAGAATTTTATTACTAAGGCAATATCTGATGACTGTAGGAGAAGAATATGATGCCTAATATATAAGAATAAGAGAGATTATAATAGCTATGCCAGCAATGTGGTGAAGCTGTGGGACGGTAAAATGTAAACTAAGAAATTAGAATAAATTATTTGAGAAATGGGTTTCATTTCATTCTCGTATGTTGAAGCTAGTTCCTTGTTAGACTGTCAGTCATGAAGTTTTGGAAAAAATCATATGACAGGCACGTTAGTAAAGCTAGGCAATCAGTCACCTTGATTTTGGAGGAGATATTCACAAGCAGGGCCAATGAATATAAACCATGTGCGTTTCTGACCATAAATTGACGAAAGTTCCCCAACCCCCTCTCCCCCTCTTTCTTCCTTCTAATTCGGGGACACGAGGAACAAAGTGATGTGAATAACCTGTTTGATAGAGTAGGCATAGTTACTTGACACCCGAGGTCTATTGATGAAGTAGCATCATATGGAGTTTAACCTTCGGAAAACTTGTGGAAGGTGAGGGTTAAAGTTGGATGGGGCAATTACGTAAAGGAGGGAGAGATTGATTAAAAGATGTTATTCGCAGTGTAAAAGCAGGCTGGATAAAGTGGGGAAGTGCTTTTGGTCTATGTTACATGGACTCGGTACAAGTGTCCGGGTCGGATACGTGTCCAAGTGTCGGACTCGTCTAATTTTTAAACACAAGACACGTGGACACGACAAAATATTCATATCTAGCATTACTTAATAATTATTTCCAAGGTTAAATGATGTTTATGTGATGCACATGGTTTTAGTTGAGAGTTTGTCTCATCTCAGAGCCAATGAAATAAAAAGAAACACTATAAGATAGTGTTCATAGTAGCATATCCTATGATGTTGGACACATATCCCATACCCATGTCCAAGTGTCGAGTGTCCGACACGCGTACTTCATGCATTCTGAAGAGTCCATGTAACATAGCTTTTGGTATTGTGCAAGGTCACAAATCCTATGACATTCAAGAGGAATATATGTGGACCTTAATTCTGAGCCGGTATGCTGTATGATTTGGGAGTTGAGCCACTCAAAAGCTCCACAAATGCTAAGATGGATGAGCAACCACTTCAGGAAAGAATAAGCAATAGTGGTGTTTACAAGAGAGGGGCGGGGGCGGGGCTAAGCCTTTTGGTGCCCTAGTGATGACGGGTAACTTGTGTTGAGCTGAAGTCGAAGAAGAGGTATTGGTGGACAAGAAAAACATCAAGTAAAAAAGGGAACTTGATAGTTAGAGTTATTTCAGGGAAACACGAGCTTTGGTGAGTTATTTCAGGATTCATTTCAACGATCCAGATATAGTTGGGTTACAGGGGCTTAGTTGACTTGAGTATTCAGGAATTGTACGCGGGAGAGTTATTAAAGGTACTGTTAAGGACCTCTAGTAGAGGTCCAAGCCAACTGCCTCACCTAGGCCCGGGACCCTTTAGAAAGGCATGCAGCTGGTGCTCCTAGGCCTCTGCCCATGGGTTGATGCTGTTGTATTAAAGCATGATGTCATGGTTCACTCCAATCCTTCAATTACTTTACAGATGAAGAAGGTGAAAGAGAAAGAATTGAGGAGAGACTGAAGCTTTGTGAAGAACATTTAGCTCTCTCGGCTTATAATTGATGATGCAACGTCCCGAGTTCCAGTGAGAAATATGAAACCAGACTACGTAGCTAGTTAGCTACTGTGACAAACAGAAATTTTGAAGCTTTTGAAGAACATTTAACAAAATTATTCAAGCAATGAAAACTTATAAATAATTTACTTGACTTCCCAAACCGGCATTATGTAGCTACTGTGACAAAAAGAAATCTCAGGTTGTCTGAGCATAAAGTCTGCAACTTATCTTGTTGTTGGGTCCGCTGTAGATAAGCTCATTACTGTAGATGAGGTTTGAACAGGTACACAACACTCATACATGTAAAGAAAAAACAAGCCCAGGATTGATATTCATTGCCACTTATGGTCAAAATTTTGTTTGATAAAATGTTCCAGTATAAGATTAACTAATCCTAAGTTGAGCGATCTACTAACTTGATCTGCCTATCCGAGTGTTCAACTTTCAACATGGGACCGTATCTATCAAGGAATAGATCCTTTGCAAGTGCGCACATGCAATCTTTGTTGTCCTTGCCAGAGATCGTTTGTGCTGGAGATTGAGATTAAGCGTCTCCATTTCCCTTTTTTTAAAATCAAGTATAAATTTGGTGAAGTGTACGAGAAGGTTTCTTAGACGACTTACTATGACACTTGCACACACTCCAAATTTCCCTACAGACAGACGGGCAGGCAAATAAACACATTTCCCACTCATGTATATATATATGTGTGTGCATACATATGCACACATATCATGCCACATTGTACCTTTTTTGGTTAAAATTTGGTTTACCTTGAAAAAGTTCCGATCAAGCGATTCTAGCAAATTGAAAGGATCTTCTGATCAATCCAGATCACACTGTCATATGTATCCAACTTCACATATTTGGCTGCCTGTCTACACGTATGCAAGCCGACAGCCATTTAGCCTGTTATTCCTTTTTTTGTGTTTTGCTGCTCACAGTAATCTCAAGAGACATTTCTAATCTAGATGAGAATCATACTTTGTTGCGGAATATCACGACATGGAGTTGTAGGTTTCCACATGCATTATAAGTCATATGTGTTTGTACCTTTGCTTATTGCTTCATATGCTCGGTGAATGATCTGCGAAGTCTGGTTGGTGAAGAAGGATGTGAACAAGTCTCTTTCGTGTTCCACAAATGACTTGTTTCTCTTTTTATTGGTATAGGCTTGTTGCTTCAGTACAAGTGCTGACATAGCTCGTTGCGGTGGTCATGGGATGCATTTTTCTGTTAGTAGTTCTGGAGAGATGGATGATAAGTTTAGCACTCGTGCTCCCCAACAGATAAAGAAGGAAAAGGCAAACTTGTTTAATGATAAGAATCCTTTCGATGGTATGAATCTTAACCTAATTAGAAATCACATGTTTTTTTTATTGTTTTGGTCCTCACCGTGCTTTTGCTGGTTTTAATGCTTGAGCACTGGACATATAAACAGAAATAATGCGTTGATCCTGATCGAAGCATGAGTAGGTGGTATTACCAACACGATGAAGTATTTCTAGTAGTTTAGTCAATGTGAAAAAACAAAAACTCACTGCTACAAATATTCTTCAGCTTTTGATGTATTTATTACTATTGCTTGCTTGTATTGGAACATTTTCTTGCTGTTATGGAAATTCTGCTGAAAAAGGATATTTCCTTGCTATTACTTTCCTGGATTTGACGTATGACATTTAAAGTGAACAGTTTGTTAATTAATTAAGAATAACTGTTAGTGATTGTGAATCTGTCATTTTAATATTTTCTTGGGATGAGTTCATGTAAATGAATATCTAGCTGTTAAAATTTTTTTTTGCCCCAAGATTATGGTGTTATCAATGTTATAGGGGAATAATACAGACTGGTTTTTCTTGGAGAACATGCAAATGCCTGTTGGGAATTTGGATCAAAACTTATATGACTCGTTGATTTTGGGGTATCATTTTCACGATTTCGATAACTAAGGTGACCTTGGGTTATGGCAGTTGTTTGGCTAACGACTCTAATTTCTCCTGCAGTTTCTCTAGGCACTTCAGCATCAGAGATCATTGCCACGAATGAGGATGCTGTAAGGATTATTCTTGTTCACCCCCCCCCCCCCCTCCTCTCTCTCTTCCCTCCCCCCAACCCCTTAATTCATCAAGTTAGCAAGACTCACGGATGTCCATAAGAAAAGTTCAAAGATTGGCCCCGTAACTAGTCTTTTTCCCTTTATTACTGAGAGAATTGTTTCCTAAATTTCTTATTTTGTTAATTCGTTTTTAATCTTGCTCTCTTTTTTGTTGTATTTCTAATTTTAGATTGCTCAAAGGACAAGGAGGCGTAAGCTTTTGAATTAGCTTTGTTCTCCGCTAAAAGAAGGGAAAAGGGGAAATAAAGAAGCAACCTGTGATTATGGTCCTCAGACCGAAGCAATGTAGCAACATCTTTGAGCAGCATCGTTTCTTCTGATTGCGAGACTGAAATTATCTCAGTGATTTCCGGTACTTTTAGGAACTAAATGTGTGGGCATCTTCATATTTTGATGTACATATGGTTTCTTTGTAAATTGTAGTACTGAGAGTTTTGAAAATAGGCAAAGTAGGTTATACCCAATGCTTTGTTGTGTAAGATCAATGTATCAGCCAAAATGGGTTGCATCCTTTTGGAAGTTTAGTGCACACCACATATCAGCAGCAGAAAGTTCCTCTGTTTTCAGCTTTTCCATCCTTGGTTTTGCTATCCAAGTTATAGCGCTACAAAATTGTTTAAACCATCTATTGCGTATCAATATCGTTCCTCAACACTCTCAAATCTCGTAAATCTGTTCCCATCATGTTCAAATCTATTCAATTACTTTGCAGTAGAATAGGGTGCCTTGTAACGTGTTTGTCCTTCCTGTGGATAACAAATATTGATCTACTGCCAGATTACCTTGTGTCTGCAGTACTTCTTACATCCGGTAAAATACTAAAATGTGACTCCATTGACCATTTTTTTTTGTCCAAATGTCAAGTTGGCCAAGTTACACAACTTGTGTCATATTGGTCATTGGACTTGTCACTTTGACCAATTTAGTCTTTTTTGGTTATGCTCTATTAATATTGATCCTGTTAAGTTACCATGTGTCTCGGGCCTTAAGTTGGGGGCCAAAAATGTCAAATGGCTTGAAAAGAGAATAAAAACCATTCATCTTCCCTTTTACATCCCCGTAGACAACTGCCACTACCGCATATGGACCTTTGTTGCAACGACCACTCCATTGTAATCCCATCACAAGCGAGCCATTGCTTCATCCAAGCCTTTGCCATCCATTTGCCACCACCCACATCGTCACTATCCAAGCATTACCGTCTTATTCACCAGCAAACATGGCTATATTCGTCACCAACCACCACTTTCATCCACCAAACTCCACCTTCAAATCTTTTTTTTTTAAACCTTAACAACAGTTTAATATTGAAACAACCCATGTGAACCCAAAATGGATATTGCCTGACCTCCATTCTGTAGCAAAAGTTGGGTCTTTCCAGAGTTGTACCCCTCTAACAATTGTACCCCTCTAACAAACATATCATCAAGAGAAGTATCTACAAACTCTTATCTTATCTTCTCTTTTAACTTTTCTCCTTTGTTTAATTTTGTTTTTGGCTCCATCATAATAAAAGCCGGGCATTCCCGGCCCACCAAGTGAAACCTATGGTTTCTTGGTCACGACCAACTAAAGATAAAGTATCAGTGATCCTGTTTAGAAAAGAAAAGATACATGCGCAATTAAAGTTGAAATTTGAAGAAAGTATATATATCAAATGTGGTAAGGTTCATGTCGATCTATGGTCTAGGTAAAACACAAACCCGAGGGGAAAAAAGAGAGGACATTTAGTAAAAGCAATACATGTTATTTTGTGGAACCCGTAACATAGGTGATGGTTGTTAGGAACATGGTGGATGGGGTGTGGAAAGGAGATGCATTGAGGAAAGAGAGACTAATTATAAGCTTTGACATAGGTGATGGTTGTTAGGAACATGGTGGATGGGGTGTGGAAAGGAGATGCATTGAGGAAAGAGAGACTAATTATAAGCTTTGGACTAAAGAAAATCCCCCCCCCCCCCCCCCAAAAAAAAAAAAAAAAAAGGTTTCACATATAAAGGCACACAACCACTTATGGGCTTGGCAATAACAGAAGATTTTCACCAATACGCTTTGGTAAACGAGTCCAATGACTAAAAATGAGTTTTGAGTTTAATACACTAACCACCTTCTTCTTCAGGACATTATGCTAACACCCCGTACCGTTAGATGGTGTTAAGTTTTTTGAATAAATGACTTATCTACCCTTAAAAGATTAACAAATTTTCAAATATTAATCCACCACAACCAAACCACCACTAGCAAGCCACCTCCCTTCCCTATCTTCCCACCATAGCTAACATCACAATTGTTACTCACCCACCCTCCTCTGTCACCCACCACCAATTACCACTAACCGCCACTACCATCATCCTCCACACATAAAAACCACCATGCACACCCACGGGTCACCCACCACCCTTGTCCCATCACCCGCTACGAACCTCCACACATAACCCCCCCCCCCACACAGACACAGTCACACAAACAATGGACGCACCCCCTACACTCTGTCCCCCCTCCCTCCACACGGAGAAATGAGAGGGTGGGAACTGAGTGCGAATCTGTAACGTGCAAGAGTGCGAATTTACTATCGGAATCACCGTGTATGTGTGTAGGTGGGAGCAACAATGGAGGAAGGGGCTTATGATGTCGTGACTGTTGGGGGTGTGGGTATGATTGTGTGTTTATGGGGGTGTGTGTGTTCGCCTATATGTGCCATGGGTTTGTGAGTGTGTGTGTGGATGTGGACGGTGGGAGCGCTGATAGGAGGCGACGACCATGTGTGGCGGTAATAGAACCCTTGGTTTGGTTTTGATTCTAAAACTATGTCAAGGTTGCTTAGTGTTTTCTCAAATAAGGGGGTAGTGAGTTTATTAAACCGAAAACTAAAGGGTAATGAGTGTAATTTTACCATGACACTGTGCATCCAACAATCAAATTAACACTTCGAGTAAAGTACAATGGTCATTCACGTACTCTTTTATATTTGGCCTTTGAAAGGGCTCTGTTTACCGTACTCAGTGCTGTATCATCACTAGGGTGAACTTATGCATCTTTTGTGACCAAAGTGTTGGTGGAAAAGGGACATACCTCTTGGTTTGTAGAATCATTATGTTCTTGGTTCTAACCGTTGTAAGTACTAAATACCACATATTGCATATGGCTCGAAATACAAAGGAAAAGCCATAATAGAATTTCTTTTGGCATACAATAACTTTTTGCTGTTAAAGGAAAAGGGGTTTGATTCCTTTAACTTCGCTGGTGGGGTTTCTTTTGGTTGAATATAATAATATGGATGATTATAAACATGAAAAGACTAAGGTCTGCACAGTTTTTGTGGTTCTGTTTAGAGTTTGAACATGGAACTAAATCGACCAATATCAGATTGGAAGGAAAAATAAACTGGATTTGCATGGTTAAGTTTTACAGGTTTGATTATAACTATTTGAACGAATCAAGATGAACCATTTTGACCGCTATAATCTTCTAGTTCTTTTTTGTATTTTTGGTCCTTTTAACTGATTATGCAGCCTTGGTAATATATAACCATTGATGTTTTGTGGGTTATATCACGAACCTGGAACAAAAGTAATCAATGGCTGAAAAGTAACTAAAGTCAAGTTGGGTTAATCTTTGAATTGTTTCTTAAGATGTATAATTAAAAGCCGGTTTTAATTGGTTCAAAACATTACAAACTATATTGACTATATCAATTTGGAAAATCGAAATAAATTGATTGTTTTATTTTATTGGCTTGAAAATGGCTAGATTATCACGACCCAAACCCAGAATGGCTTTAATAGGCTTGAGGATGACCGATCGCAAGCCCATTGACAACCACTCATGAGCACTTCAGACCTCACTTACTAAAGCGAACACAAATTGCAGTACAAACTTAAATTTTTACAACTCCGCATACAAACTTTATTTCTAGTTTCAGTACAAAACCTTCACATAGAGAAAGTTATAAAATGATCTCAAAAGCCAACAACTAAAGTCCTTGAAACCCACAACATATATTTCTTCAAAAGTCCCAACCCCATGATCTTCACCATCACCTTATTTTTAAACTTGATATTTTAAGTAAGGAGTGAGTTTTCATGTGCCCAGTAAGTAACTAATGACCCAACTAGCTCAATTGTAGCATGTTAGAAAATAACTGAGTTTACCAAATAGCAACTGTATGGGAATTATATGAGGGCATGTAATCTTTTCTAAAAGCAGACAAGGAATTTTGTTCCATAAAGCGTAATAAATTATAGGTAAAACAACTTTGAGGGCATAAATCATCATTTTTATGATGACAAAGATCATCATATGAATGTTTCAATCCAACAACAACTCATACGGTATGCTATATTCAGCATAGCCCAGATTCCAACCTGGGATAATCATCATTGTGAAAGCAGGGGCGATCACGTGCAACAGGACTGTTATTACGTCAACTTAGGTGCTCCATTGACAAGGACTCAAAATATAACTTACTTTCGTTGAATAAGGGGCAAAGCAACCTATTAAATAAACTGCCCATCTTGTTCATCATAAACAAAATTCATAAACAATTATGAACCATTCTATGTCATTTCAATTTCTTCCCAAGAAATTTCAAATAAGATGCAGTGGCATTTCTTTAAAATGTGTCAAACAATCAATCGGTACGAATACATATATACACGTATGCATATATACACATGTATACATATATGTATATGTATGTACACACACACAATCATCATCATACGATGAAAAACAGGTTTATTCAATAGTAAAACACAACTAGTAAGCGAGATAGGGGTAGGTGAAAAACCCACTTGATCAATTGTTCTTACTTAGGTTTTACATCACGTATCTACCTTTTGTCGCCACCACGGATCAACTGTCAACACCTCACCTCCTCCACCGACACCATGACTTGGTTCCCCCAACACTGGTGCAGATGTCGGTGGATTAGTTCCTGGAAATTAAATACCCTCTCATACACTAACAAGAGGATTCTCTTTGCCTTTACTTTTAAAATTCCAAAATCTCAGCCTGTGCATTTCAAGCATTGAAAAGATTTTAGTGAGTGTTTTTGGAAAGGGAAAGAGAGAAAGGGTTTCCTTTGTTTTTGAAGAAGATTGAAAGAAAATCTAGTTATGGAGGTGCTGAGGTTATGCTTTGTGATGGTTGTTTTTGCACTTCTCTCTGTTATGGGCTTTCCTTCCATTAATGCTCATGTCCCTACACCAACATCTTCTCTCTTCACCTATCTATCCATATCTACCACTTGATCACAAGACCTAAATTAAAAAGTAGAGTGCATGAATTTGATGAATTTGGCGATGCCAGTGAATTTGATGAATAGATCTACTGATGAATTCTTTAATCTTTCTTTTTGCAAACACCCAAAAGAAGTGCATTTTGGGAACACATGTTAATCGTTACTCTATTTAGCGGTTAAGCGAAGTTGTTTTTGCAAAATAGCATCTCAGCACCTGATTTGCCACCTAGCGGACGACTGAGATGCGCTGGATGAATAGAGAAAATTTAAGCGCTGGATTGGGATCAGCCCCTATATATATAAGCTCACGCGCGAGCGCGCGCGCATGTGTGTCGTAATCTATATATGTGTGTGCGTGTGTTGTTTACAATAGAAAATATGGAAAGAGGTCGGGACATAAAATATGTACTTACTTTTAACAATAATAATATACACTAGTCAAAATTTTACTTCACTTTGCACTAAAACATTTCAAATCCGAATTCCATAAGAATCTCTACCAAAAAAAAATTTTAAAAATTGGATGGTGGTCCGATTTTAACGAGAAATATTTTTTTCTAAAAGTATCGTTATTCTGTAAATGAAGCTTTCTCGTGAAAAGAGACAAATATTAGCATACAGTAAAATACTAGAAGGATTAAAGGTCACTTACTTTGATGCTACACATTTGATCGACACCAAAACTGGCGTGGTGATCTCGTCTGTACATCTGACTGAAAGAACTGTCAAGGCTATTCTTTTCATCTCCATATCTCCAGCTTTGTTATTACCTGAAGCATTGTTGATCAAGACACAAAATTCCTGTTGAACATCTCCTCAAATAACTCAAACACTGCATTCAACTGTCCAGCCCTTACACACCGGCCCAATGTCGTGTTTTGACTCGCAATGTCTCTCTTAGGCATATTATCAAACAGTTGGAGAGCTGCCTCAACTCACCCGCTTTCACTATCCCACCAAGCCTCGTATTCAAAGAAACAATGTCTCTCCTCTCCATCACTATAAACAGCCTCTTTGCCACATTTACACATGTTCCTAACCTATTTTGGTCGTGCCCAGAGGCCCACTAGGGGTCTCATTTCACCCGGACACGTCAACATGGTCAACGGTCAAATTTCTAACGCATCGAACTGGTCAAAATGAGCATGCCCAACTCACGTGCATTTTTCGCTTCGACACCTCGCGCACGACTTAATCGCCAATTATTTCACATTAATGTGACTCACGTAGCACGTTCGTCAGGCCACAACCATCTAAGCACCTTTTCATCAAAAACATTGACCGATGGTGCAACCGGAGCAACGGGGTCAAGGGGCAAAGGCCTTGGCCAACCCCATGGGGTTGGCCTCAGCCTGCCCCAAGGCCATGGGGTGGGCCTCGGCCTCCATAGGGGGTCGGCCTCAGCCTCTATGGGGGGTTGGCCTTGGCCTCCCCCCCAGTTGTTCACTTTTCGCACAAAGCCCTTTTTGCTCTTTGTTCGCTTCATACGCTTTGCACGTGACTTTGGCACCTCGTTTGTCATGTGCGTACGACTCACGACAACATTCTCGTCATAACGCAACTTTTGGATTCGTCATCACCCATCACAACACCTACCATCGGCACGCCCGACGTTCACTGAAAGGGGAAGTGGCCTTGGCCTCCCTTCATGGGAGTTGGCCATTGGCCTTGGCCACACCCTAGGGTCGCCTCGGCCTCCCCAAGGGGTCGGCCTCGACCTCCCCAAGGGGGTCTTCCTCGGCCTCCCCAGGGGTGGTGGCCTTGACCTTCCCCCAATTTTTGGCCTTTGGCCTCCCCTCCTGCGTGCACTTGTTTTCTCGAGTCTTTGCACCTTTGCGATGTTTACGAACATTCGTACATCAATCTCGTGACGTCCGTCATCCGTCACCCGCGACTGCGCACCGCCCCCCCGACGCCCATCACCTAAAGTCACGCGCTATTGTCGAATGGCCAGTAACCAATGACTGCGAACCATCACTCCCAACTTTGTCATTACTACATATTGAATTAATTATTTTGGTATAACATACACGCTAGGCTCACGCCCCGTCTCCAGGACACTTGATGCCAGCCCGTGCATCGTCTTTGCGACGTTCGTCGCTGCTCCCTTGAGCCACTTCCATAATATGTGCCTCGACACCAAGTATTCTCTCCGCGATGTTCGTCGCTGCGCCTGTGTGCCACTTTCATGATATGTGCCCCGACACTAAGTATTGTCTCCGCGACGTTCGTCGCCGCACCTGTGCGCCACTTTCATGATATGTGCCCCGACACCAAGTATTGTCTCTGTGACGTTCGTCGCGGCGCCTGTGCGCCACTTTCATGATATGTGCCCAGGCACCAGGTATTCTCTCCACGACGTTCGTCATCGCGCCCGTGAGCCACCTTCATGATATGTGCCCCGACACCAGGTATTCTCTCTGCGATGTTCATCGCCGCGCCCGTGTGCCACTTTCATAACATGTGCCCCCGGCACCAAGTATTGTCTGGAGATGTTCGTCGCCGCACCCATGCGCCACTTCCATAACATGTGCCCCTACACCAGGTATTCTCTCTGCAACATTCGTCGCTGCGCCCGTGCACCACTTTCATAACATGTGCCCCCGGCACCAAGTATTGTCTCGTGACATTCGTCGCGCGCCCGTGCGCCACTTCCATAACATGTGCCCCCAGCACCAAGTATTGTCTCGCGACGTTCGTCGCCGCGCCTGTGCGCCACAATCATGTTACAGGCCCATGGGCACCACTATCATTCACCACACCATGCGCCCCGCCATGGAAGTGGAACATGCTCCGACCCACTCTTCGGTGTGTGCAGTATTCTGGGGGGGCTCCGTTTGTAGTGCTCCGACCCGAAGACCCCTCGCATCGGGATGGGCTCGGTACCACAAAGCCATCGCCACCTTCGTTCCAGGGGGTTCCGTTCGTAGTGCTCTAGCACGAGGACCCTTCAAAGCGGGTGGGCTCGTTACCATAAATCCATCGCCATCTTCATTTCGAGGGGCTCCGCTCGTAATGCTCCGGCATGAGGACCCCTCGCAGCGGGATAGGCTCGTTACCACAAAGCCATTACCGCCTTTATTTCGGGTGGCTCCGTTCGTAGTGCTCTGGCATGAGGACCCTTTGCAGTGGGATAAGCTTGTTACCACAAAACTATCACCACCTGGGGTGACTTACATGACACTAGGCACTGAACTGCGACCACGTCCATTCACGTTACCGGTGATTGTCAGCGCCACTAGGACGATGACCCCCGGGTCACTCCGAGACGGGAGCAGGTCTTTAGAGGGCATCGCACCTAGTCCGCCTAGCAGTTGGTCACAAGGGCAACCCTTACCACTGTCAGGTTCTCTACGCATCTCTTGACGCACCATGTGGGATTCAGTAAGAGCTTGGACCGGTGGCTGGGGCAACGGACTCACTCTAATCATGCTACCGTAGTGTAGTCAGTCTTCTCAGACAGGTAGAGCAACGCTGTGTGGAGCATGTAGCGTAAATTTGGGGACCGGTAGTTCGACAGGGAACTGGCGTTTTTGAACCCCCTGGTGATGCGTAACTCCCAGAGAATGACATGTGGCATTTTATGACATAAGCATACTATTTACCATAAATAGTAGACTTTTGGACTCATTCTAGACAAAATTCCCTCATTTGACAAAAATCACTTTCTCACTCTAGAACTTGAGAGCTCTTGGATTCTAGAGAGAAACACATTTCTCTCGTGACTTTGGACATAACATCGACCGTGACATTGGACATCGACTTGGACCTTAGCTCAAATTGTCGACTGCCAGCCT
Source organism: Escallonia herrerae (assembly GCA_033070095.1). Classification (NCBI taxonomy): domain Eukaryota; kingdom Viridiplantae; phylum Streptophyta; class Magnoliopsida; order Escalloniales; family Escalloniaceae; genus Escallonia; species Escallonia herrerae. The sequence goes on from JAVXUP010000035.1 coordinate 29,456, forward strand.
TGTTCGTCTCTGCCTTGTCTCCACAACACTGTCACCCGTCATGACTTGCCTAGGAAGCCTTGCTCTCTGCCCTTACTCCGCCCTCACTGTCTCTCATTTTGCGTACTTGGAAGCTGACTCGGACTACAGCCTTTGTGGCACCTCTACGTAGGTACAAACCTACTTTCCTTGGCATCAACACCTAACAACCCACATTAGGTAACTATTGATTAACAAACTGGGTACATGCATGTATAACCGAACAAAACCCATATTTCTCATTATGGTATGTGCCATGTTAACAACTCTAATAAAAAAAATTAGCCCAGCACGTTTGTAGCGAAGTGCCTCAAAAAAAATCCCCTAAGGAGGATTTTAGGAGTCGCCATTTTATTTAATTTGAAAAAATAAGAAAAATCTAGAAATGACTCAAAGGTGTCTAAGTAAGATGACTGGTCTTATCGAAACCAAGAGAAGGGTTCAGGGACAAAGTTACGCAATGGAAAGGTGTTAGGCACCCGTTGCACCCTTTCGTTCCCTACTTCATTTCTAATGATTATTTACCTTAAAACACGTAGCATACAAATTACAGTAAGACTCACCCTAAGTTAATTTTTAGATTTTTGACTTGAATTGGACAACAAGGGTCGAATTGCCTACGTATCTGATCGGACTTATCTGAATCAAAACTGTCATAGTTCAACACTGGTCTTATGGGAAACGGTCTACATTTTAGGACTTAGACTTAAACCTAGACCAAAAATGTGAAAAAGACTCTTTTTGTTGATTCTGAATAGAAATGTGACCATGGGAAGGGGAGACAATCTAGATCATTATTATCTAAGCTGCTTTAAAAAACTATAAATGTACCTTGAGAAGGCGCTTGCTTAGAAGACTTCGGAACTCCTTATGATGAATCCATGATGCATGTGACTTGTGTATATAGAAGTAAATATGAAGTGCTAAATTTACCTTAGAGATAATCTACCACTTCTATCAAAAAAATGGTATAAAACCTCCATGGAGGAAAATCTTGTCCTAGAGAATGTAACCCAAAGACCCTATTTATAAAGGTTTGGACATAAAAAATGATAAGGATGACTAGCCCAATCTATAATTTAATGATAGAGAAGAATATCCTGATGAAAATCGAAACTTGAAAAAAGTCCAACTAACCGGCCTGTTAGCCAGTAACTAGCTGGTTAACCAGTAACTGGCCAGTTGACCAGTAACTGGCCTGTTAATTGGTAACTGGCCGGTTCACCCAAGAATAAATTTTCCCGCATTTTAGGATATTATTTGCCCCTAATTCGATAATTATCTCTAAAAATATAGATAGCATGAACCAGATTCGGGAATTGTCTCTAGATTTCATATAAATCAAGGATTAATCACATATCAAGGATAGATCACAAGACATTGCCAAGTCTTAAATTCAATCATAATTTATTAACTTGACTTAGGTTAAACCTTAAGTAACTAGGCTAATTATCCATTGGACATGACCTGAATAATTTGGGCTAAACTGACTGAACTAGACTGGACAACTGCACCGGATTGGACTTAAATTGGATTAGACTGGTCCCTTTATTAAATTTAATTAAATAGATTAAGCTTATTATATTATTAGGCCTAAGCCTATAATTATAATAATAAACTTAAATAACAATAAGTCCAATAATGGTTTAATAAATAAAAAGACTACAAAAATAGGGTGTCCACAGAGCCCCTCGGTGAGGAACCTCGCTAGTGAGCGAACATCATCGTAAAAGGACGACACATTTTTGAAGTAGAAACACAAAAAAGACCAAAAGACTCAAAACAGACTCAAAGACTCCCCTACATATAAGGTTGGACCTTTATAAGGCTTCCTATGTATCTCCGAAAAGGAATCAAACTAGCGTAATTGGAATGACGGAGATATCACTTAAAGCCGGGGCCAATAGTAACAACGATTGGTCATCGAGTAATACCAGAAAGAAAGAGAGTGAAACCGGACGTTCTCTAGAGCCGAGGCCAATAATTGACCGTGACACCCCCAATTCTAGTGACGTCACTAAAGCCGGGTTGTCGGTCATAACTGCACCACAACCCTACTGGATAACAGAGCAACTCTAGATACACCTTTAAATATGTAAAAGTCATCCATACAAATATTTTCACCATAAAGCTCCACATGAGCACAACGGAAGTTTTTACACAAAACATCGAATCCCAATATACGGATGTCACCGTCTTACTTTTCTTCTCACAGATCAGGTCGCCTTCTCTTTCCCTTCCTTTGACATTTCTCCTAGCTCGCCCTGACAATTGAAACATCATATGTAAGGAATGAGCGCAAATTGTCCAGTAAAGATAATACAAGGAGTAACGCATACAACGAAGTGTCGATCTCGGGAGAAATAATAATCAATCCCAACGACATCAAGAATCGAGAGTTCAATAGATAACACGACATCAATTTCACGAATCAAGCAACATCTATTTTTCTTTAACTAGACTGAGCGGCTTTAAGGCACAACAGAACAAACATTATCACCACATTTTGTAAACTGGATTGACTGAACCGACTGACTGACTGACTATGCACATGAACATTAAATCTGAACCGCCAAATTAAAAATCAATAAAACACAAGCCATTAAAATCACCAACATTGTAATAAAATCAAATGCAATGCAGACGCCAACCCGACTGACTAGCATCGATTGACACAACTGACTCGACATGTGCGCCCTACATCCTATTTGCTGGTAATTATATTTCACTGGCCATCCCTGCACATAATGTCCCACACTGCAGGATGTTCATCTCAATCTCAGATAAATAAAAGAGACATCAAGCACAAGAAGGGAACTCACGAAGAGTGTTTGTCCCTGAACCAAGCTATTGCCAAATCACAAATCACAACAATTGGACGGACTAAGGGGACTGGGCTCACCTTAAGTCCTCGGTCAATCAACTACTCAACAAGAAATTCTGATCATGATCACACCATCGGGGTTTAACACGATAATTTGAACTCACACCAATACAAAATGGACTGGAGAACAAGCTAATCACAAACCTCAACAATATTTCAAGTTAAGAGAGACAGGCACAAAAACCACCGATATCTCATATCCATTATACAACGTTCACCATACCACACACTATCAACGTTAGGTATGCCACGAAGAGCAATTAGTAGCATACAGAGAGTTGTACTACCCTTACTTGATTGGCTTTTAATCGACAAGCACAACAGCTTCAAAGCATCACGGGGTCACCTAATCAAATAAGACCTTGCTTGTTAGCCACTAACCATCATAAATACACAATTATTCTACTCACATTTTATCAATTATTTACAGTATTTTACAGCGGTCAGTTACTCCGACCCGATAGCCGGGTCTTTAACCCAGCCTAGTACCGCACCAGTACTGATACCCCTCATTTAGGGTATTAACCCATTCCCCACTTTTCATTACTCAAGATACTCAATTAAATGTATACCCGAAGTTCAGAATCGACATGAAAAATTACCAAAATGCCCCTAATGGTCACTACTGCTCCCCTATCCCAAATCTGCTTTCAAACAACCCTTTGGATGTTTTACACCCCTTCCTAGACTAAAAAGTCCTCTGAAAAACTTTCTAAGGAAAATTAACAAAATGCCTCCTTTCGGGTGGCAAATTACCAATATGCCCCTGGGGATTTTCGGCACCAGAAAAATCTAAAAACATCTTAAAACTCTATTAAGCATCCTAAAATTATTTTTGAGTTCAAAGTATTTTAAAAAATTTCCCCCAAAAATTCCAAACCGCTATCCAGACCGAGCGCTTAAAAGCCTGTTGACCCAAAAATAGCTAATGACTACGAAACGATCCAAAATCTTGGAAAATGGAACTTTCTCAACATCCTAGAGTCCTCATAAATTTTTTGCATGAAACCGCGCTAGTTTGATATTTTAAATTTCACTGTAAAGTTTTAAAATTCTCGCGTTGCTTAACCCCCTTCCTAACCTTGGAAAAATCCAAAATTTTTCCACATTCTTTGCACTTTGGCTAAATTTGACCCTAACTATTTTTAAAATTTTGGATTAGAACTATTCATTAAATTTTTACTTTTAGCGACGTTTACAGTTACTGTTCAAATCATTACACATAGTATTTCACCTCCAGCATACATACCTATCATCTTTAACCTCTCATTCCTTTTTTGCCAAATGCAAAAACTCATCCCAATTCCACTCACGCACCTACTGCTACCCCTAATCCCATATACTTGGTGCGCGTAGATACGGTGACGGCAGCCGTGGCTCCTCTCCCATTGACAGACCACCCCACGGTGTCGTAAACGCCCCGTCTGCCACCCGGATAGCCAACTCCCTCCATAGCTCCCGGTCCAGTACACACGGTACTACTCCCCTCACCCCCAACAATGTGTTGGTCTTGTCCGGCTCCGGATCGTATGACCTCTTCCCCCCGTCGGCAAAAGTCAATGGCACTCCCACCTCGCCGCCCGATGCTGGTATGGCCTCATCCACCAGCGGCGTCTGCACAGGTGCGGTCGTCATACCCCGCGGTGGTCGTGACATGCTCACTGCAGCCCCCCGCGATTTCGTCCACATCTTCTATCTCACTTTATTTGCCGCTGGCGTCGCTTTAGGCTGCGGGGTTGGGACTTAGGTCTGTCGGAGACTCGGGGTGGCCGACCCCATGAGAGTGGCCGACCCACCATGCGTGGCCGACCCCCCTTGCACAGTCGATCCCCTTGGCGTGGCCGACCCCTCTTGCGCGGCTGATCCCCTCGGAGAGGTCAACCCCCTCGGCGTGGCCGACCTCACCTGCGCTGCCAACGCTCCTTCTCTCCCCTGCTCAGTCCCTTCTCCCACTTTCCCTTTTCCCTTATCCGTCACCGCCGACCCCCCTCCCCGCGCTGCAATGACCTCCACGCCCCGTTGACCCCCTGACCCAGCCGACCCCTCGGCCCCTTCCGTCCCTTCTCTCACTATCTCTTTTCTTCTCTCTCTCTCTCGTTCTCTTTTTTTTCTTTTGGCACAAATGGCGTTGTGAGCCCTCCCCCTTCCCCTCCCTCTCCTTATATAGGGGTGGGCCACGATGAAATCTTGACCCTTCATCTACTTCCCCCCTCCTTTTGCGCTCCCTTCTCCTTTTTGCGCTACCTTCCGCTCTTAGTTCCCCCTCCTGTTTATGCGTGCGGTGCCCGCTCGGGTTGCCCTTCTACGCACCCCCCACGTAGGGCAGGCGGGTCAGGCTGGCTTCGATGTATTTGGGTACATTATTCGCGACTAGATCAGTTCGTAAACGACATGAAGTGGTCACATGGGTGGTATCAGGTGGTGTACGGGGCGTGTTCGGTCAACCGTGTTGAAGAGTCTGGTTCTGAATTCCTCGACAGGCGATGGCAAGAGCTTCTAGGTCTGACTGAGTGACATAATTGGAGGATGGTGCTTCATTGCCGGTCAAAGGGTGATGACTGCCTGGTGATCAAGAGCCCCCAAGCCCCCAGACGGTGCGGCTTGATGAATGAGAACATGGGAGGGTTGGTATAGTACAGGGGGTGGCAAGGGCAGCTACACAGGGGCGTGTGTGGGTTGGCAAGACATGCCCATCGCTTGGTCGGCAATCTGCTGCTGCCCAGGTGGATAAGGATTAGGTTCCATCTCGATGGAGTCATGAGTTTCAGATGAACCTCGTGTTGGCATGGGCTGATGGACAGTGACAGGGTGAATCTGTTGCAGTACGGGTCCAAGGTCTGCCTGAGGTCTTCGTGATGGCCTGGCAGGACGCAGCACATCAGCCGCAGGAGGCAAAGATGTCGCAAGCCCTACCGCCAAAGGTCTAGATGATTATGGCGGTGGTGGTTGCGGCACTAGGGCCTGAGCGGTGTCAAGAGCCAACTCAGGTCCGTGGTGTTGGCCATGTGCAAGGGTTTGTTGGGGGACTATCGCCTGCATGGATTTTTGCATTTCCATGATGACTATCATAAGAGTAGCTTGCGAGTTCTGAAGGTTGGCTATAGCGGGAGTGAACTATTGGATGGCTGCATTGACTGCAACTTGTATGTTAGGCGCGATGGCTAGTGGCTAGTCTTGGGGGCGCATGGCGCTAGTCCCTTCTTATTCACCGAGTTGATGCTCCTGCTGCACGGTGCGGACGAGGCCTTGGCTGGTAGCCCTCGTAACTCTTCATCACGGAGGCATGGTGCCTAAGTGTAGCGTACAGACAGACTGCAGTACAATGCTCACCTCCCCAGCGGAGTCACCAAAATGTTGCCAGGGAATGTGGGTTCGTGCCTACGTGGAGGTGCCGCAAAGGCTGCAATCTGAGTCAGCTTCCAAGTGTGCAAAATGAGAGACAACAAGGACGGAGTAAGGGCTCAGGGCAAGGCTCCCCAGATAGGCCGTGAGAGCTGGCAGTGCTGCGTAGGCAAGGCGAAGGTGAATAGAGCCGGCGACCGACAGTCCAAGCTAAGGTCAACGTCAAGGGTGCAGCGTTAAGAGTCTGATGTCAGGTGTCTGAATGTATTTCTCTCTCTAGAATTCCAGAACGAATGAGTTTTAGAGAGAGAAAGTGAAAATAACAAATGAGAGAGAGAGAGAGAGAGATTTGAATAAGCTCTAAAGTCCCCACGCAGGCACCCTAGCGGAGATAGTGTCCCGGAGGAGTCGCCTATCCCGTTGCGAAGGGTCCTCGTGCCGGAGCACTACGAACGGAGCCCCCCCCCCCCGAAATGAAGACGGCGATGGCTTTAAGGTTGTGAGCCCATCCCGTAGCGGCGATGACTATAAGGTTGAGAGTTCATCCCGCTGCGAGGGCCGGAGGCCCCCTGTGATTGTGACGGCGATGGCTTTAAGGTTGTGAGCCTATCCCATGGCGGCGATGACTATAAGGTTGAGAGTCCATCCCACTGTGAGGGCCGGAGCCCCCCTGTGATTGTGACGGCGATGGCTTCAAGGTTGTGAGCCCATCTCGTGGCGGTGATGACTATAAGGTTGAGAGTCCATCCCACTGTGAGGACCGGAGCCCCCCTGTGATTGTGACGGCGATGACTTCAAGGTTGTGAGCCCATCTCGTGGCAGCGATGACTATAAGGTTGAGAGTCCATCCCGCTGTGAGGGCTGGAGCCCCCCTGTGATTGTGACGGCGATGGCTTTAAGGTTGTGAGCTCATCCCATTGCGACGATGACTATAAGGTTGAGAGTCCATCCTGCTGTGAGGGCCGGAGCCCCCCTGTGATTGTGACGGCGATGGCTTTAAGGTTGCGAGCCCATCCCGTAAGCATACAACATGATTATGGCGCATGGGCGCGGTGCCTACAGCACGAGACACGATTGTGGCGCATGGGCGCGGTGCCTACATCACGAGACATTGATTGTGGCCCATGGGCGCGGCAACGACTATCGCTAGACCATACCTGGTGCCGGGGGCACATGTCATGGAAGTGGCGCACGGGCGCAGCGACGACTGTCACGGAGGCACGCATCATGAAAATGACGCAAGGGCGCAGCGACGACTGTCGCGGAGCAATACTTGGTGCCGGAGGCACGCGCCATGAGAATGATGCAAGGGCGCAGCGATGACTATCGCGGAGCAATACTTGTTGCCGGAGGCACGCATCATGAGAATGGCGCAAAGGCGCAGCGACAAACGTCGCGAAAATATATTTGGTGTCGGCGCAAGGGCGCAGCGACGACTGTCACGGAACAATACTTGGTGCTGGGGCACCTGTCATGGAAGTGGCGCATGGGCGCGGTGACGAAGGTCGCGGAGCAATACTTGGTGCCGGGGGCACGCGTCATGAAAATGGGGCAAGGGCACAGCGACGACTGTCGCGGAGCAATACTTGGTGCCGGAGGCACGAGTCGTGAGAATGGCGCAAGGGCGCAGCGACGACTGTCGCGGAACTATACTTGGTGCCGGGGGCACATATCTTAAAGATGGCGCACGGGCGCAGTGACGAACGTCGCGAGACCATACCTGGTGCCGGGGCACATGCCATAAATGTGGCGCACGGGCCTGGTGAAGTGAGTGGCGTCGAGGGCACCGTAGAGTGATAGAGAGCCCGGGGACACGGTTGCATCAGCGGTGAAGCGCAAAGGTGCGGCGGAGTGAGTGGGCGACGAGGGTCGCGGAGCGATGTCTGGGCGACGGGGTCGCGGGGTGATCTCGAGGACGCGGGCGACAAAGGTCGCGAAGATGGCATGCGGGAGACGAGTCGGGAAGCCAGCGCGCGGGCAACGGTCATTCCAGCAACGATATACTGGCGACAAAGGGCACCGTGCCATTATAGTGATGAGTGAGCGTTAGAGACCGTTGTGCGCGAATGAGAAGCAAAAAAGGAGCGTTGGCGACTCCCCGGGACCAGGGTGGCCAACCCTCCTTTTTTAGGGAGGTGGCCGACCCCTCCTTGAAGGAGGTGTCCGAGCCCCTCTTTAAGGAGGTGGCCGACTTCTCCTTGAAGGAGGTGGCCGACCCCCCTTCAGAGGGTGTGGCCGACCCCTCTTTAAGGGGGGTGGCCGACTCCCTTAGGGGAAGGCATGCTGCGCTCTTGTAAATTTTCTAAGTGTTTGTGTCGTCGATGTCGTCGCATTGGTGATAGAATAAGTATATTAGCCCAGATAGGGATGGCAATGGGGCAGGTCGGATGCGGAACTTATAAAATCCGAACCCGCCCCGGTAGCCCTAGAACCTTTCCCCGCCCCGCCCCAACCCGCCCCTGCAATTCACTTGAAGCCACCCACAGTTCTTCGAATTGTGAGAATTTCTCTCATCCAAAGACCAAAACCCTTCGCAATGCACCATCCATTTACCACGCCACCCTGACCCTAATCCTTTTTCTAGCCCTAATTCCGGTCACTTCTTCTCAATTCCCGTTCACACGAAGCACAGGCGCGGCAAGCCACGCAACGCGACACCGTCCCTACGCCCACAGGTACTTCACATGCCTCCCATCTCAAACAGCAACTATAGCCCATAAAAAAGTGAAAATGCAAACCCTAGTCCAACGTCTTAAGTCGTCCCCGATATTGCCTGTGAGACGCCACTAACAAGGCGCTAATTAAGGCTGATTCGCTCATCGGTGGAATTGGCAGGTTAACTACATTCTAACAAGGATCTGTGCGGGGGAGAGGGAGAGGAGGAGGAGGCAGTGACGGCCGGCGAGATAAATCGGCAGATTCGCAAAGAGAGCGGGAAGAAGCTGGTGGTCGACGGTGTGACTGGGAATGAGGCAGAGAGTGGAAGTCTTGAAACGGGGAGAGGTGAAGTGGTGAACTAAGGGACATGAAATGAAAATGGTTTTGGCAGTCGGCAGAGGGAGTGAGGGACTGAGTGAGAGAAGGTGGAACTTTTAGGGTTTATATGATGTATATATAGGTAAGGATAGACGGCTAGGATTAAATCAAGGTAATGGTTAAAATAGCGGGGCGGGTCGGATACCGGGGCGGGCCAGATGAAATACCACACCCGACCCTAACCCGTTGCGGATTTTTTTGAAAAAAACCATACCCGCCCCGTGATCCGGTCAAAGTCAAAATGACCCGCTCCTATCGGACCGGGGCGGGTCGGATACCGGGGCGGGCCAGATGAAATACCACACCCGACCCTAACCCGTTGCGGATTTTTTTGAAAAAAACCATACCCGCCCCGTGATCCGGTCAAAGTCAAAATGACCCGCTCCTATCGGACCGGGGCGGGGCGGGGATCCGCCAGTTGCGGGTTGGATTGCCATCCCTAAGCCCAGAAAGTCAATGAAAATAATGCACGTAACTTGCGGGTGCGTGTACGTTTTGACCAGTTTGATAGCATTGAAAAATTGACCGTTGACTGGGTGACATGTCGACAGCGGTGAAAAGTTGACCATTGAATAGGTGACATGTCATGCAAAAAATGGGACCTCTGGTGGGCCCTTGGGTGTGACTAGAATAGGTTAGCAACAACCATTCAAAGCATTTTTCAATTTAAAACCATGATTAAGGTACTTATCGTGGATGCTCAGATGTTATTGATTACAATAAAATATTGTGAATTCCTTTCGTATCATGGAATCATACGAAAGAAATTGAGATCGTTCGAATGAAAATGACTTTTAATTAAAGTGAAACCTCTGAAAGAAATAATCCAATGATTTGTGGAAAACATAATGTTAAAGAATATACTAGATTTAGCACCAAGTAATGAAGAAGAGAATAAAAACAATAACGAAAAATAGAGGTGCACAAGACACAAGATTTACGTGATTCGGCGAAAGCCTACTCTACGGTGGTAGCAGCGATTTCACTATATTTGTCACTATAGATTACAATCATTTGTCTCTCTCAACAAACCTTCTCAAAGAATGACTCTTCTCTCTTGTCCTTAAAACACAATACAAGACAACATATATATATACTTAGAGATAAGTAATGACTTTCTCTAAATAACCAATGTGGGACAAGACTTATATGCTTAGGACTGAGTTGTAACCTTCTTTGAATAACCGATGTAGGACTCCCACACATTCCAAGTTTTTTTATACAAGACACATCATCTCAAATCTCCACCTTGGCTTGGATAAAACAAGCCTCAAACAACCTGAAAATATCATCTCCTGCTACCACACCTGCCCCTAGGGCTGCACCTCAAATACTACTGATTGATCAAATCTAGCAGTGCTTAAACTTGATCTCTGGAATATGCTTTGTCATCATGTCCGCTGGATTTTCAACTGTGGAAATCTTTTCTACCATAATAGTACCCTGAGAAACCACATCCCGAATAAAATGAAACTTGACATCAATGTGCTTGGTCCACCCATGGAACATCTGATTTTTGGACAGATGTATGGTTCATTGGCTGTCGCAATAAACAATGCTAGACTCCTGCTTCAAAACCAAATCACCAACCAATCCCTTTAACCAAATAGCTTCCTTCACTGCTTTGGTCACTGCTATGTACTGAGCTTTTGTAGTTGACAAGGCAATAATAGTCTAAAAAGTAGCCTCCCAACTGATCACACAACTCAAAAAAGTGAAGACATAACCTGTCAAAGATCTCCTCATATCCAAATCTCTAGCATAGTCTAAATCCACATATCCAACAACTCTACCATTTGCATCATTGCCTCGATGGTAGAATAAACCAGTATCCGCAGTACCTCTCAGGTATCGAAGTATCAACTTCACTGCCTGCTGATGAGCTTTCCCAGAATTACCCATGTACTTGCTAACCACACTGACCACATGAGAAATATCAGGCCTTGTGCAAACCATAGCATACATGAGACTGCCTACTACACTAGCATATGGAACATATACCATGTGCTCCACCTTCTCCTGGGTCTGTGGGGAATTAGCTGCTGAAAGCTTAAAGTGTGCCGCCAAAGGAGTAGTCACGTGTTTAGAGTTTTTCATACCAAAGCATTGCAGTACTCACTCAATATACTTTTTCTGGGACAAGTACAAAATTCCTACAGGTCGATCCCTTTGAATCTCCATCCTTAATATCCTCTTTGGTGCACCTAAGTCTTTCATCTCAAATTCCCATTAATTATTTTTTTGAATAAACTAGATTTTAATCACCTGCTAATTAGACATTTTAACCTCTAACAATCAAATAATTCTTTGTTTCTCCATCAACATTCGTTACACAAAAATCTAAACATCTTTCGATCAAGAAAAAACAATCTGAACTTCTTTCCATAAAAAAAAACAATCTGAACAATCTGAAAAAAAAAAAACAACAATCTGCAAGATCTACCCGACAACCACAAGGCACAGAATGACAATCAGTGATGGTGGCGACCGATCGATCGTGACGGGGCACAGTGGTAACCGACCATTGGTGAGAGGGGCCATGGTGGTGGCCGATCGGTGGTGACGGGGCCAGGGGTGACTGACCTGTGGCTACGAGGTGACGAAGTGACTGACCGGTGGCAGCGGAGATTGGGTGGATCGAGACTGATCAATGTGGCGCCTTTGGGTATTCGTGACTTTGAAAGATCTGAGAGAGAGAGGGGATCTGTGAGGGAGACTTGAGAGGACGGGCGGCAGAAATAAGAGAAGAGGAGAGAATGAGATGTTGTAACTTGTAACCCTAAAAAGTCTTATATATAGGCATATAATCGGGTAAACCCGGGTACCCGGTAACCAACCCAAATTGTACGGGTCAGTTCGGGTACAGGTCTATTTTCAGCGGGTCTCCAAATTATGTACCCGTACCCGGGTTTTTTGCCTGGGTCCGTGTAGACCGCCGGTCCGGGTCAATTTTTGCCAGGTCTAGTTGAAATACGTATGTTACCCCTGTACAAATTGAATTGAGGATTTGTTATTGTGCACTGTCTGTGTGGCTTTGCACATCTGTTCTGAAGGAGGCCTTATAAGGATGGTTTGTTCCTTGAGAAAAAGAGCTAGTTATTATACATCATGCATATGTACTCTATATTGTGCACTGCCTGTGTGGCTTTGCTCATCTGTATTGTGTACTGCCTGCGTGGCTTTCTCATCTGGTACCCGATGCTGATGTCCATATTATGTGTGTGGCTTTGCTCATTGGTTATTGCGCGTACCTGTGTGGCTTTGCTCATCTGTTACCCTGTGCCATGTCAATATTATTTGAATATGTTGCATCTGATTTTGCTCGCTATGTATCTAAAAGTGATAGTTTTGATATCAGATTGAAGAGGGTTGAGTTAAGACTCTTCCTCAAACTGTTGCATGATATATGAAAACGATTGTGTTAATATTTGGTCAAAGGGATTGAATTGAACAACTTTACTATATCGTTATTAAACTATTTGAGATCATCCAAAACTCTTTGAAAAATCATCATTCATGGTCAATATCCTCTGAATTGGATTAAATTGTATCTTAAAATGATTGTTTATAAATGATGGAAGATGATCGTTTTGATATATTTTCAAAGGATATTGAGTTGAAACTCTTCCATATATTGTTACCAAACTATTTGTGACAGTTTTGTAATCTTTTTAAAAAATTATCCCTGAATTGGATCTTGTTGATTTTGTACAAATGCTTGTATGAAACATCGAGAAATATCTTGATTTTTGAAATATGTTTTGTGTGACGTGGCTTAAATAATTTCAATCAAAGATAATGTTCGAGTGATTTGTCTATGTGCGCGATATGTTGTTATTCTAATACAGCTGAGCTTTTTGGGATCCGTTTAAGTATACCAGAAGCAAGATGCTGAAGTGTTCTGTGAGACGTGTAAAATGGATATTGAATTGGTTTACCAGTAGTTCAGGTTGTTAAGCCATGGTTACTCTTTAAAATGATTTTTTTAAATGATTGAAAATAGTTGTCTCGAACTATTTGTGCTTGTTTGAGATCCTTCCCTAGATTGTCTTTGAATATGTCAGTCACTCTGTAAATTCCTTCGGTTGTTTTGAGCGACCTTACTGATTTTTAAAAGTTCATCCTTCGTTTGATTCCCTTCTGCAGGTAATGATCAACCATAGATTGCTTGGGAATAGGTTTAGAGCCTGAATGGAGTGCCCATCACTATTTTAGTAGTAGGACCCCTGCGTGGGCCAGTACAGTTAGCCCATTATGTAAAGAAGTTAAGCTTAAGATTTAATTTGATAGTCTAAGTTAAAGTTTCTTTGTAGAACTTTATATTTTGGAGAATTTTTGAGTTAATGTTATTTTTAGAAGCTCTAAAATTGTAGCAGACAACATCTGATGTGTTGTAATGTGGTAGGTTAACTGATGAGTTGTGATGTGGTAGGTTAACGCTCCGGAGGTTCGGGGTGATGAAGCTCCGAATTTCTGAGTCGTTACACTATTGTCCCTGAATGGGAGGTAAAATTGGCTACGCTTGAGTCACAGATCGCTAAGATGAGAAAGATCGATGACCCAATGGACCTCGATACCCTAACCATAGGCTCAGTCAACAGATTCCCTCAGAAGTTTAAGATGCTGGATCTAGAGAAATTCGATCAAACGATGGATCCATGGATCCGTGTAAAGATGTATGTACAAGCATTAGCTCCTTATGGTATTAACCAAAATCAATTAGTTCAGCTTTTTTGTCAAACCTTGATCGGGGCTGCTGCTCGATGGTTCCTTACCCTCGAAGATTCAAGAGTGCGGATGCGGGAAGACGTGGTGAGAGATTTGTTAATCAGTTCAGTACAACGCTAATTTGGATATTACTCAAAGAGACCTGGAGACTACCAAATAGAAGCCTAAGGAGTCAGTCTCAACCTTTATAGTACGATGGAGGAATATATAAGGCCGCTCAGATGGTTAACCGCCTGTTAGAAGAGGAACAAGTTAACACGATAAAGAACAACTCGTTACCGGTGTACCATGACTATATTTTTGGGCAATATCACTTTTCCTTTAAAACACTAATGAGATCCCTAGTGCAAATTTAAGATTCTATCAATAAGGGGACCATGCCTCGAGAAACTAGGCTGAGAGGATGCCAAGTAGGGATGGCAATCGGATGTACCAGGCAGATATCCGCCTCTTCTTGCTCTTATAGGAGAGATTTTTTTTATTATAACTGAGTCATGGGGAGGGTTTAGTACTTTCACAACCGGCCACAGATATGTGATGGGTATGGTTTTAAGTGTATCTCTTTCGCTACCCGACCCCTCCACTTTATTTCCTAATCAACATTTAATCTCAGCCGTTCATATCTCCTCCTACATAAAGTATAGAAAACCTTAGCCCCTTTTCAGCTTTCTCCTCATTCTCTTCTTCTTCTAAGGTGTTTCACCCCAAGCATGTCCACGAACATCAGTCGCCTTCTGCAGGTCGCCGATCCTTCCTCCATCACCTTTCGTCGTTACAGTACTACTATGGATGTCTATGTACAAAGAGCAGCCAGCCACTTTTTTCAGCCTTATTTTTATTTTTCTTTTCTTACCTGAAAAATGGGGTCTTTTTTTTTCTCACATGTTCCTTTGGATAGGAAGAAATCCTGTTTGTATCTTTAGAAGCCAGCAAAACAACAAAGATCTTAGTGCAAGCAATCCTATTTTTCTTACTTAAACAAAACTCTTCTGTAGTGGGTTAGAATATTAATTCGTGTTGTAGACGAGACAACCACTGTCCACCATTGGCGAGTGCACACTCCGATTGTCGCGGTCAGACCCATTGCCAGATTGTTCTTCTAATTTTCAAACAGCAGATTGAATCAGATTAGGGTCGGATTACCGAAAAAGCCATCGGATCATGGATGCTATCATCGTCTCCCAACCCGATGGCGGGCGAGGCAGAGTCACATGTTTGGTGTGGTGGTGCGGGTGCAGATACTATGATACCCGCATTTGACTCACCCTTTCTCATCCCTAATGCCAAGTCAGTGGGGGGAAAACAGATGCTCTGCCAAAGCCAAATAGTGTAAATAAAGTCAAAAGGGCGAGGTCTCAACAAGTGGTGTCATGGGAAGCCATTCCCAAGCCACAATGCCGATTCATGTTTAAATGCCCCGCTAACAAGAGTCTTTGAACAGTTGCTACAAGGAAGTCTGATTGCCAAGATGCCACCTACTCATGCATTCGTTGTTTTAGACAAAGGATATGATGCCCAACGTCATTGTGCTTATCATCAGAGAGCCAGTCATCACACTGAAAAGTGCATCGCCCTTCGTCATGCCACCCAAGATTTGATTGAATAAGGAGAAGTAAACTCTTTTGCAGGACCTAATACGAAGACAGAATCTTTACCAGCACATCAAGTGAGCATAAATGAGACATCTTTTTTGGTGCTAGATCTTTCTACCCTCGACTGGGAGGAAGATATTGTTAGCTAGATCACCCTAGCATGAGATAAGATTATTTAGTTCTCAGATTGATGGTTAAAAACTTTCCCAATGCTGAGCTGAGTATGTTGCCTAGCCAGAACCTTGAATGGTGTTCCTAGCATTTTCTAGATTACTTTTTGTTTCAGACTTTTTTTATTAATGTTTTTATTTAGCTTTTGGTCTCTGATTTAGTCTAATGCGGCAGATAATGAATGAAACGAAATAAAAAGTCAAAAGTATTCTCTTACTTAGAAGTCTCCTCTAGAGTTTGAGTCAGTTAAGGCTTGTCTTTCCGGTAAGTCTAGCAAGCCAAGAGCATGACAACGAAGCAAGAGAGAATTGCCCGATTTCATACAGGTTGAATCCATAACTGACCATCACTTCGAGATATTGTGTGGAAAATTATTTTGAATTTAAGTCTAGGGGTCTATCTCGTTGACACTTCTTCTTTACACTTGGGGGTGGTGACTGACTGTCTTTTCAAGCGTAAAAATCATATTTTCATTTCCTTCAAAATTGAATTTCAGAAAACATAACGGGGAGAATTTGGTTTTAAACTTAGACATTCGCGTAAAACTTTAGGAGACTATCATGAAAGGCCATGATCTATTTTCTTGGGGAACCTTCTAGAACCCTCATTCACCAAAAGCAAGCTTAATCCTTAAAGACAAAGAGGTGTCATGTCAAGATGTTCTCCAATTCAAAGCTTATATTTTCCATCTCTTAGCTTAGACCATTCATCTTGAGAGAGAGAGAGCCTGCTAGATTGAAAACCTAAAAGGGACAATCTAAGCAGACGTTGGGGCACAGAGAGAGAGAGAGAGAGAAAGGGGGGGGTGTAATGCCCCGAACTTAGGCTTAGTCGATTAATATTACTTTAGCGACAATTTCTATGAATGATGTTCTTTTGAGTTCTTAACGACTATTGACTTGAGTAATATTATTAGCGACAATTTATAATACCGGTAGCTAAGGATAAAAAGTGGGTTCAATAGAGAAATAAATTAAGCTTAGCCGGTCACTCTTGAGAACCTATAATAAAATTAGAGTTTATTATATGAATAACGTTATATCTTTTTTTGAGTTATTTATATAGGGCAGAGAGATCTTGGGAGAAAAATGTGGATAATTAAAAATGGCAAGAGAGAAATTTATGAAAAGACCTGAGAGATTGAAGTTGGTAAAAATAAATTGCGTTAAATATAAAAAAGGGGACAGAGAAGAGAATGAGGGAAGAAAAGGAGAGACGGGCGCCGGCCCTAATAGGTCTGCAACGCCGGTGCTACTTCCGGCCACACACGCAGCCACCGGCGACAACTCCGGCTGCACGCCTTCGTCGAACACCCTCGTCCAGCCCCTCCATCAATCGCTGCCACAGATCTGGACTGCCTCTACACCGCCGGAACCATTGCGGTGCTGCCACCATCGCACGGCATCACCGGTCAACCAAAAACCCCGATAGACACGAAAGTACAACCATCGGCCAGTCGTCCGCCCTCTCTCTCCGTCCACCGACCAACCGCCATGGCCACCGCAACCTTCAATTGGCGTTGTCGCTAAGTTTCACGGCCAGCAAAATAGCGGTCGCCGATCTTCGGCCTTCATTGCCGAAATCTGTGACCACCGGCGGCTGTCCCTCCTCAACCGAAACACCCTGCCATTTTCAGAGCTGTGTTCATTTGCGTACGAGCAGAACTTCCGGGGACGGAATGCCCGATTGGTGAAGATGGTGGAGCAACCAATAGGCAACTGGCGATTTTGGGTCTTCAACCCAATTACCCAGCTACCAAGCAATGCCCTCTATTGTTGCGACGCTGACCGGCCGATCCCTATCGTGACTCTGCAGAATTTTTACAGCCTCCAAAGGGTTATCGATAACACACATATTTGGCGAATTGGGGACTAAAGTTTCATTGTGGCATTTTGTATAAATTGTGAAATGGATTTTGGTTGTGTGCTTGTGTTGTTAGTGGCTATGCAATGGTGTCTTTTAGCGGCATGTGTAGCGGTGGCTAAAATGGAATGAACTAGGTGGTTTGTGTGTGCAAATGTGGGTTTCCGGGGGGGTGTGTTTGGCAGGCGTGTAGGCGTAGTCGTTATCAGACCACTGGGTGTATATGTGGGGTACTGCGGTGTGGCTGCATATTGGGTGAGGACTGCTGTTGTGTATGTCTTTATATGTGGTGAGTGTGCAGGTGTTATGGGTGAACGGATTTGAAGTGTGGTGGTGTATGTATGTGCGATTGTTAATGGAGGTGTGTATGACTGTGTGAATATTGTTGCGTGTTAGTGATTAAGTGGGTATGTGCATGAAGGACTACGCGTGGTGGTGTGTTTGTGTACGACGATGTATAGAGTGTGTGTGCACAGTATGTTGTGGCGACTGTAATGTGGACGGGTGTATGTAACGTGGGTGTGTGCATGTTTGTAAGTATGTATGTATTGTGAGCGGTGGTGCCCGTGTAAAGAGTGTAATTATACACAAGGTGTGTATGTGCCTATGTAATGTATATGTGCCTATGTAATGTATATGTGCATGGCAAAGAACGGCGCGCAAGTAAGTGTGCAATATGCAGCGTGCGTAATGTGGAGTGTGGTGTGGTGTTGATTTTGGGTGTAGAATCGTAAAGACAATAGTGGTGGATTGATTATGGGGTTGTTGAGAGGTGGCACCTATAGTGGTAGATTGGTTGTGGAAGCTAGCAACCGGTACATTGGGTTTCGGTGATATTGATTATGAAATAGGTTTCGGTGGTACAGTTGCAATATTGGTGTGATTACAAGTGTGGTTTAATGAGGGTGTTGTGTATCTGTTGTGCATACAAGGTGCGTGCCGTGTGGTTGTTGTTGGACAATAGTGTGTAACTGGGAGTGCTTGTAGGGCAAAGTTGCGTAGGTGTATATTGTGTGAGAAGTGCGATTTTGTATATTTTAGCAATAGGGCATGTTTGGTGGATTAGTGACATCGAGTTAGTTGAGAGAAGCTCGGTGACTGTTGATGAAATGCCCGAGAAAGACATGGTAAGTTGGACACGATATTGGATGGACGTGTAAAGGTCGGGCGATTGATTACGGCATTGAGTTGCTTAAAGACATGTTCAACGGGAATGTTGTGTCGTGATCGACAATTCCTTGGGCTATAATAAGTTGGGAACATGGAGATAAATAGAATGGCATCGACCGTTCTTTTAGCCAGATGTAGCAGCAAGATGGTCATTCCAGAGACTTTGACGTGCAAAATGCGTAGCGTCAAGTAAGTGATCCTTTAATTCAACTAGTATTTATATATATAAAGTATATATTTATCTACCGTTAAAAAGTAGCAGTTATCAACTTTGACTGTTTTAATTACGTTTAACTGTTCTAGCTTGATTTGTCAAAAGCTTTTAGTAAAAAAAAAAAGGGGCTTAGGCGACACTGAAAAAGTGCCGCCAATGATAGTAAAAGTGTCGCAAAGTGGTTTCCCAACACTTTACCAACGCTTTTCACAAGAGTTGCAAATTTGTCCGTCGAGAATTTTTCGACAGTTATTAGACACGTTGGCATTAGACTTACGACACTTTTGCGCGACACTTTCAAGTGCTTCTTATGGGGTCAATAGTAAACTCAGATATGCGACACTTTGAAAAACAATATCGTTAAGTTAGCGACACTTCCACTAAAGTGCCAGTTTTTATTTGGCAACATTATCTTTAAAATGCTGCTAAATTAACAACACTTGCAGTAAGTGCCAGTTTTTGTTTTTACGACATTGTCTTTGAAATATCATTTTACGACATTTTTTAAGCAATCATCACTAGTTTTTTGCCTGGCATATTCTGAAATTTGTCCAAAAATTGGCCTAAGACATGAAAGTGAAGTATTTAAGTAATTCCGGCTCCAATCCAACACGAATAATGAACAATCAAGTCGATTTAACAAGCTTATAAATTCATTATTATAGAAACAAGCTAATGTCACTCAACCATACCATATCTAACACTCACATCCTAATTACATTTAGACCTGATAAACGGGTAAACCCGCCGGGTACGGGTAATACCTGGCCGGGTCTGGGTAAAAATTACCCGATCTTTTACGGGTAGCAATTTCTGGCACCCGTACCCCAGCCTGTTGATTCAGGTAAACCCGCGGGTAAACGGGTATATTCTAGAATTTATTTAAAATTTTCACTAACCAGTTTTTATATATTCATAGTTCACATTTTTTTTTATTTTTTCATTTCCTATTTTATTACTAGCATATTTTTTTGGGTTGAGAGTCATTTTTTTTTGTGGAAGGAAAATTGGAATAACTGGTATTCATTCGCATAATCAGGTTATCAGCAGCCTCAAATTGGATTAAACACTGCAACAAATCAACAATAACAATAATATTCTGCTTAATCTCACAACAAAATCCTACAGATAAGCTAAAAGCAACCAGAAGACATCTAAGCAAGGCCGTCGGCAATAACGGCGGATCTGATCTGCGGTCTTGAGGGAAGAAAAATGGCGGAGGCTCTGGATCTGAGGTAGACGGTGGAGAGGGACGGTGTGGGGACGATCGATTTGCAGTGGCCATTTGGACTAGTCGAAAAGGGAAAAATGGACTACGATCGAACGGAGGCTTTGGTTCTCCGGCAGACAGTCAAATAGAACGGAATAATGGTGTGGATATGCGGCGGACAGTGGAATAGGACGGTGTGCATGGTGGATCTGCGGTGGTTGTGCGGTCGCCGTCGTGTGTGAACGATGGCTTTCCGATGGCCTTGAGGACTATCGTGTGGCCTTGGTGTGTGGACTGTGGAATGGACGGGGAGGGACGGGAGGGGAGAGAGAGAGAAGTGGAGACGACTGGAACAGGAAGACGAGAGGGGAAGGATGTAATGAAGCATCGAAACCCTAGGAACTTTATATATGCAATAGTATGCGGGCAAATCGGGGTAAACCGTATCCAACCCAGAAATTACGGGTCGGTCCGAGTACGGGTCTAATTTCAGCGGGTAGCCAATTTTAATACCCGTACCCGGGGTTTTTACACGGATAGACCCTCGGGTACGGGCCGAATTTTGCCAGGTCTAATTACATAACTATCCAGAACTTCTCAATTTGAAAAACATACAAATTTAATGTCATTGAACAACCAAACCTAAAGATATATATACATCTCATCTAAAATGT
This sequence comes from Escallonia herrerae, assembly GCA_033070095.1. Taxonomy (NCBI): domain Eukaryota; kingdom Viridiplantae; phylum Streptophyta; class Magnoliopsida; order Escalloniales; family Escalloniaceae; genus Escallonia; species Escallonia herrerae. The sequence continues at coordinate 50,358 of JAVXUP010000035.1, forward strand.
CATCATAGTGCATATCGGTTCTTCTAAATCCAACAAAAGCATTGATGTATGTCTTCCCCCCCAACATATAAACCTGGAAATAAAAAAGTCAAGAAAGAAGGTTATAAATTTAACTGGTATAACATAAATCGAATTAAACTGAAAAACTAGTCGACAAACAGAATGTATTAAGAAAGATAAAGACTCATCTACGTCCCCATTTCATTCTTACATCTTATTTTGCAAATCTTTAATTGACCTAACCCGGGTAGCTCATATTTCAACAAATTTTGCAGACCAATTCATATCCACATAGATGTACTTCTTCATAATCCAATGAAGATCCTACTAAAATAAAATCCAATCAAGTAGAAGTAGATATAGTTAACATGTTAAAAAATTGGCCTTTTTGGCTTCCTACCTAATCCGAATACAATATTATTCAAAAGCTTGACATTCATAGCGCGGAAGCTTACTAGTGAATTACTTTCCTAAACAAAGAGTCCTTATAGAGCAAGATAAAGATGCAAGTCTGATGCTATACCTTGTTCATTAGTATTGGATAGTGGGATTGAAGAGCAGCCATATGAGAAACACCTCGATACATTTCTCCAGCAGCAATATATATTGGTGTGTTCGACGGGAATCCAAGCGCTGTAAGGAACATTCCAACTTCCTTTGGAGTTAGTGGACAATACCCTTTCGCTCTCTGTTCCATAGAATCAAGTTCTTTCACTTTCCAGATTAGCTGGAGGGAGATTATTATTTGCTAGTCGAGATCCAGATTAGCTGCTCGAATAACCTATTAAAAGATGCATTGTATCAAATATTGGCAATGGTATAGAGAATTAACCAAGCATATCTAACCATTTGTACCTGATATTCTTCCTACAGGCTTGCTATCTCTTCCTGGTAGTAATCCACCCCAGACCAGCTTCTAAAGTGCTTAACTGCCCCAGTAGCACTTTCCAGTTCTTTAGGCAGCTTCTTAATGACCTTTACATCGTTAGCCAGCAAATTTATGAAATGATCTTCATCAAAGACATCAGAGAAATTGCTGCAGTCCAAATATATAGCATTAAGCATGCAAAACTGGAGGAAGATGTAACAAAGAAAAATAGAAAGGAGATTCCATGCTTGAGAAAAACTTAAATTGCAAGACCATAAAAAAATATGGAAAAGATATATGGTACCTAGAGTCCTACCAAAATGAGCGTTTATCAAGTTCTGGAATCACAAGCAGTTAAAACTGGCAGTATCAGACAACTCAAACTTTCTGACCTGATCTAAAGGCATCAGTTACCTGATATTTCCTGGTTGTATCACAATTAGGGTGGGTGGATATGATCTGGCAACACGAATAAGTTATCTGCAATTTGGGTTGTGGTCTGGGTTGAGTGGTAAGGATTGGTGAACAAAGCAAATTTTCTGACTTGACTCGAAGGCATGTTGTACCCAATATTGATCAATTTAAACTGCTAAGAGTAAACAGGTTCGAGGTAGGTTGGAAACTCCAGTATACCATGTTTGCTAAAGCAGGGCCCATAGATGAACTATTAGCATTTAAGAGGAAGATGCAGCTCAAGTACATAAAAAGTTTTCACACAGTTGATATCTTTGAATCATCAATTTCATTTGTTAGAAGTATTTATCAACTGATTTGTCATGTAACAAGCACCATTCTACGAGAAGATACAAAATTTTCAAAGCTTTAGTCTAACAAACCATAAGAATTCCAAATTTTTTTATGACATTTTTCCGTTGTCAACTTATCTCAAAGTTACCAAATATATCATGGGAGCTGATCCGTTAATAGCGCTAGCAAAATGGGAGATCTTACTAGCGCGATCTGACCGTCCATCCCGACCCAGATTGCGTATTTTTGCGGCGCTGTCAGTGGTCCGCTACACAGTGTAGCGGACGAACCTTTTTACCATTTTGCCCCTGCTCCCCCCTCCGCTACACTGTCTAGTTTTGCCCCTGCTCCCCCCTCCGCTACACTGTCTAGCGGACCACTTTCTTGGGCCCACGTTGACAGCCAAAAAGTCGTCCGCTAGACAGTGTAGCGGACGACTGACTTCCCTGACACAATTGACACATTTCCACGTGTTTGTACCTTTATTTCTACACACGACGGGTTGTCGGAATTCCTCAAGCTCCTTCGGCTACAATTTTCTTCTCCTTCGGACTCGCTTCCATTTTCAGCTCCCTTCAAGTTTCGAGTAAAACTTGCTTCAAGCTTCACTCAAGTAAGGTAAGTTTGCGAATGGTGAAGTTTTCTTTATGGATTGACTGGTAAAATATAATTTTATTTTGTTCGGACAAAAAAGTATAGATTTTTTTTTATGTTCTAGAAATTTGTCACTTTATTCTTCAATTTGTGATGTTCTAGACATGATGTTCATAAAAAAGGTGTAATTTGTTAACTCTAAATAAAATTATAGTTTAATTCGATTTTTTGGCATGATGAATTCGTCTATTTATCTTAGTAATTTTAATTTGTTATGTTCAGTAAATTAATAATTGTTAATTTGGAGACACTTTCAGAGATTATGCATACGGTATGTTTGTCATCCTAAATTGGTCTATTCGCCAAGGTAATTTTTAGGTAATATTTTCAGTTAGAAATGCCATTTGATTGTTAAGCGTAGTCTATTTCTACACAGGTCTTGTTTCACAATGTCTGATTTCGTGTCGAGCTCCAACGTCCCCGTAGATGCTAGTGATCCGTATCTAGGACGAACGTTTCAAACATTGGAAGAAGCTGAAGAATGTTTTCGAGCGTATTCATTGAGGGTTGGTTTTGGCATTAGAATAAAGACTACAAGAACAAGCAACGTAACAAAAAAGATATGCTCTCGCTTATACGAGTGTCATAGGGGCAGAAACCCACAGCAAAATGAGACACGCGTAGGCAATGATGACAGTGATGACGAAATAGGATATTCGCGTAGAAGACGGGACTGCTTTGAGCGCACAAATTGCCAGGTCAAGATGTTCGTAAGCTACAAAGCCAATCAAGATCATTGGCTTATTACCAGCCTGGAACTGGCACACAATCACCCGTTAGTAACTCCTTCTAAGGTGAGTCAGATGCATCAACACAAGAAGATGGGTAAGGTCGCGAGGAGCCTAATTCACACAATGAGCAATGCGCGAATTGGACCTACTGAGATTGTTAATGTTCTTGCTGAACAGGCTGGGGGAATTCAAAATTTAAACTTTAACACGACAGACGTTCGTAACGCGGTCCGAACCCATAGACGAGCCGCGTATGACCTCAATGATGCGCAATCGACAATGAGCCTATTGAAACGGATGCAGATGGAGGACCCGCAGTTTACCTTCGATTATAAACTTGACGACGAGCATCGAGTTAGTACAATTTTTTGGGTCGACGGTCGTTCGAGGCTAGCTTATAAGCATTTTGGGGATGTCGTGACTTTCGACACCACATACCGTACCAACAAGTACTCGATGCCGTTCGCTCCTTTCACCGGCGTCAATCATCATTATCACTCCATCCTGTTCGGGTTCGCCTTGTTAAGGGACGAGAGCGAGAGTTCTTTTGTATGGTTGTTTAGGACGTGGCTGGAAGCAATGAACTTCAAAGCACCCAAAGTGATCATCACCGATCAAGATTTGGCAATGAAGAAGGCTATTGCTACCGTCTTCCCAGACACTCGACACAACTTGTGCACTTGGCACATAAGCAACAAATACCCGGAACGTCTGCATCACGTGTACGCAAAGTATCCAGACTTTAAACAGGATTTTGACAAGTGCGTTACCAAGTCATTAACGATTGAGGAATTCGAGGAGAGGTGGGAAAAGCTTGTTCGGGATTACTCATTGCAAGACAACGAGTGGCTCCAGCACTTGTACGAGCGCAAAGAGCAATGGATTGGCGTTTACACGAGAGGTATTTTTCAGCGGGCATGAAAACGACGGGCAGGAGTGAATCTATGAATGCCACGTTCGATAGTTATGTGGGTACAGCTACCAATTTGAAGAGTTTCGTTGCATCCGCACAAAAAGCGGTTGCTTCGTTGTTCGTAAAAGAAAGGGCTGCAGACTTTGCAACAACGTACAAACAAAGGAGAAGGTTGCTTGAGACCCCGCTGGAGCTGAACGGTGCCAAAGTCTATACGAAGGAGATCTTCTTGCTATACCAAGTAGAGCTGCAAAAATCGGGACGATACAGTATAAACAAGGTGGCAGAAATGTCTACGCGTGAGTACAAGGTTTATTCGCTCGTGAATGACCTCGTCCCTGAGAAGCTGCGCAGAATTTATACGGTGAGCCACGACACATTGACGGACTCGGTGACATGTGTTTGCAAGAAGTTTGAGTTCCATGGCATCCTGTGTAGACACATTCTGCGGTTTTTCACCCAGAAGAATATCAGGACAATCCCCGATAAATACGTCCTGCCACGGTGGACGAAAGGTGCAAACAGGTTGCACGGTACCATTTCCTTTCCGGAGCACCCGTATACTGACTTTGAAGAATCAGAGACGTTGCGGTATAATCATCTGGTGACGATGTTCACCCGTTTGTCCGTAAAGGGTGCTGCTACAATGGTCGGATATAAACATCTCCTCGAGGTAGCTCAGCAGCAAGAGCCCATCGTCGACCAGTTGGAAGCAGCTTCAGTCAGCAATGCGGTTGACACCGAGCCTACGACGGGATCAGAAGATGACGAGCCGGGGGAGGAAGACGACAATGATATCCGGCCGTTGGATCCAATTATATCGCAAACGAAAGGCCGCAAGAGATCTACGCGGATGAAAAGCTCTATTGAAACGGCAACTCAACCTAAAAAGCTGAGAAGGTGTGCATTGTGCAACAAAATGACCGACCACGACAAGCGGAACCATTACAAGGCACTGGGGATAAGTCCAGGGGGTTTGCAAGACGGGGAAGAAGATGACGCCGAAGATGAGGACGAACAAGCTGCAGTGGACCTTTAATTTTTTGTATAAGTTTAACATTTGTAATAATTTTTATATAAGTTTGACATTTGTAATAATTTTTCGACTGAATACTGGAATTTTTTTTCTTCTGATGTAGCGGACGGATATGCATAGTCCTAATTTTTTGGTCATCATTTATGTCCGCTATACAATGTAGCGGACATCATCGCAGAAAAACTTTTGGTCTTCATTTATGTCCGCTATACAATGTAGCGGACGTCATCGCAGAAAAACTTTTGGTTTTCATTTATGTCCGCTATACAATGTAGTGGACCTCTATCCTATTATATCTATTAATCAAAACGGGCAATCAGCTTTTATCAGTCCGCTATATTCTCTCTCTCTCGAACATCTAACCCAAGCCGCTACCCCATCTACGGCGACCCACATCTCCGGCGACACCACCGTCTTTCCCTCATCGCCGACCTCGATGGCTTCTGGATCGGAGACCACCTACGATTTTATTGGCAACTTGCACCTGGCAGGCAAACACTTTTTCAAAGTCATGATGCCGGGATTTGAGAATGAACTTGTAGACCATCCCTCTTTCTCTGTATTTTCGTGTGTTAAAAGTTTGATCTTTTGGTTAAAAACTAACCTATTTTTTGTATTGTGTTTGTTAGGACATACCGGAAGCCTTTACCAATCAATTTACAACAATTCATGACAGTTCAAGATTATATAGCCGCAAGGGGGCCTGGCAGGTTGAAATCAAGCTGAAGCCCGGCCGACCCCAAAAAAAGCAATTCGCAGAGGGTTGGAACGTCTTCGTGCGCCAGCATGGCCTCGAACTCGGGGACTTTGTAGTGTTTGAACACCTTGGGTGGTGGGATTTTCAAGTTGTAATCTTTGATCGGAGCGCTTGTGAAAAATTTTCTTTCCCCCAATGTGAACCCTAATTTATTAATAATAACCAAATTTATTGTATACATGTTCATTATGTTTCCAAATTTTTCTCGCTTAATTGTGCCGTTTGAGATACCCTCAATATATTGAGATCGTTGATTGTGAATCGTACGTTATTTATTATTTATCGATATTGAGATTGTTGATTCCGTCGCTAAAACAAGTCTTCGGGCGCCAATTTATTAAAACTGCATCACGCTACATTGTCTTAACCCAACACTTAGAAAATTTTCACTTTTCCACTGTCCGCTACATTGTGTAGCGGACGGACAAGCAGAATGTCTTAACCCAACACTTAAAAAATTTTCACTTCCTCACTGTTCGCTACATTGTATAGCGGACGGACAAGCAGAATGTCTTAACCCAACACTTGGAAAATTTTCACTTCCCCACTGTCCGCTACATTGTGTAGCGGACGGACAAGCAGAATGTCTTCCCCACTGTCCGCTACATTATATAGCAGACGGACAAGCAGAATGTCTTAACCCAACACTTAGAAAATTTTCACTTCCCCACTGTCCGCTACATTGTGTAGCGGACGGACAAGCAGAATGTCTTCCCTACTGTCCGCTACATTGTATAGCAGACGGACAAGCAGAATGTCTTAACCCAACACTTAGAAAATTTTCACTTCCCCACTGTCCGCTACATTGTATAGCGGAGGGACAAGCAGAATGTCTTAACCCAACACTTAGAAAATTTTCAATTCCCCCACTGTCCGCTACATTGTGTAGCGGACGGACAAGCAGAATGTCTTAACCCAACACTTAGAAAATTTTCAATTCCCCCACTGTCCGCTACATTGTGTAGCGGACGGACAAGCAGAATGTCACACTTAGAAAATTCACTCCCCCACTGTCCGCTACATTGTGTAGCGGACGGACAAGCAGAATGTCTTAACCCAACACTTAGAAAATTTTCACTCCCCCACTGTCCGCTACATTGGATAGCGGACGGACAAGCAAAATGTCTTCCCCACTGTCCGCTACATTGTATAGCGGACGGACAAGCAGAATATCTTAACCCAACACTTAGAAAATTTTCACTTCCCCATTGTCCGCTACATTGTATAGCGGACGGACAAGCAGAATGTCTTAACCCAACACTTAGAAAAATTCCAATTCCCCCACTGTCCGCTACATTGTGTAGCGGACGGACAAGCAGAATGTCTTCCCCACTGTCCGCTACATTGTGTAGCGGACGGACAAGCAGAATGTCTTAACCCAACACTTAGAAAATTTTCACTCCCCCACTGTCCGCTACATTGTGTAGCGGACGGACAAGCAGAATGTCTTCCCTACTGTCCGCTACATTGTATAGCGGACGGACAAGCAGAATGTCTTACCCCAACACTTGGAAACTGTCCGCTACACATTTTGTTTTCCACCTTTCAATCATTCTCAATGAGAGCCAAAAAAACCAAACTCAAATTATCTTCAACGGAAATCAAACAAATCACTCAATCAATAATCTTCGACACAAATCAATGAGAGCTTTCTAAATAATCATAGTTTATTAAAAAAATTTGACAGTGTAATGGTACAATGTCAACTGGGGGAATCATGTTGGGAGGGATTCTCGGCATTTGCCGGATTTACAATATACCTAACCGCTCTAGGCCGGCCTTTCATAATTTGGCAAGCCATTCTATATCTAAAGGTGTCTACTTCTGCTTGGCTCCACACCGCCGCCTTGAGGCTCTCGGACCGGCAAATGTAATCCATCTACATGCAAAGGAAAACGCCGCAATCCGAAGTGTTACGTTGCTTGGGCCTCCTCTTCTTCAGTCGCCAATCGGGCTTTGGCTGCGCCGGTACAGGGTTACCACGGATACCATTGACCATTGCACAAAATATATTCTGCGAGAAACACAAAACGGCGTAAGACACGAGTTAACATTTATGCCAAGTTACAATAACTGTTAAATCCAATTCTTCCAATAGTTCTAGTTATCATTCTTCAGCAGAGGTGGTTGATTTGTTGCTGAACCTTCTTCCATAATTAGATCTTTAACTCTCAACAGTTAGGTCACAAAAGAAATAGCATAGCACAAGGCTCTGTTACCACTCGTAGGCCCCTAAGTACCTTCCTTAATCATGTTTGAAATAAGAACTCCTTCGGATAACAATAAAATATTGTAATCAATATTTTATTGTAATCAATAAGAACTAGGACACCAATAAGAACTTTGGTTGATGCTCATATGTTATTGTGAATTCAAATATTGATTTGAATGTTGAAATTAAACCTGGTAAATAGGTATACCCGCCAAGTACGGTATAATTCGATCGGGTACGGGTAAAAAACGGGTCGGATATATTTTACCCGATTTTTCTCGGGTAGGAATTGTGAGAACCCATACCCTACCCTTACGGGTATGGTATCACGCGCACACACACACACCCCCCAACATCAGAACACACACTCTACACACATAGCAAAACACACAAAGCAACCCACGATTACACACACTAAAAACACACATTAACACCTATTGTTACCTCTCTCCTCTACCCCTGTACACACAACACACACACACAAACAAACAGCCCCACGACTGCTCCCCTTCCCCTGCCTTACTCACACGCGCACACATAGTGCGCGCACACCCACGCACAGAGAGAGAATAACACAACACAACAATAGGGTTGTTGCTATTTTCCCCCTTCACCCATTTTCACGAACATAAATTCCCTCACATACTCACAAACACACACAAACCACGATTCCCCACACATCCATACCAAAACACAGATATATATACACACACACACACACACACTACACAGCCATGTTCATGGCTGTGAACACACACTTAAATTGCACCTTAATTCTCACACACCCACCCACTAAACACACACTACACACTGATTCAAGCAGCCCCCTCCTCCCTTCACAAACACAAACTCACCATGGTACACAGGTTCTACCCACACACATTATAACTAAATAGTCACACTCAAGTCACATATACAAACTGAAATTACACCAAAATTGACACACAAATACACATTAAGATTACAGAAATTAAAGAGAGAAATTCCTCTGTTCTTCCCCTGTCATTCTTCCTGCCTGAGCACTGTGCTCTGTTTCTTCTGTTTTTTCTTCTTTTCAATTTTCTTTTATGTTTTCCTTTTATTTAATTTCCTAAAGAATCAAATAAACTTTTAGTTTTTATTATAATGTAATTAGTCACCAAATAAAATAAATAGTAGGTGGGAAAATTTTCTAGACATTTGACACATAAGTTTCAAATTTCAAAAATTGCAAAATATCTCCCAATGTTTCCATATTTATAAAAATGACCCCAAGAGTTTTCAAAATTATATTTTGACCCTTAAAATCATTTTAAGCTTCAATACTCTGCTAATACCCAAGTATTGTTCAAAATTATTGCCATTTTATTTTTTGGAGCACAACTGATTATTTTAAATAACTCAAAAAAGTAGAGAATATTACAAATTGTCTCTCCTCGTCGTTAGATTCATATTGCTCATCACATTCAAGTCCGGGCTTTTCTCTTTCTTTCCCTTCTTTATCTTCGATATTTGTGTTGACCTAGGGGTCTAGATTTTCTATTTTGATGATTCTAAGTTTGCTATCCAATGATTAATCTAACTGTACTATTAAGTATGATTTCACAAAACATCACTCACACATGCGTGGACATCTATTTGGATGAAGATTTTGGACTTAGATTAGATTCATTTTTTTATTCTTTGTAAATTCTAAGCTAAGCATTCTTAAAGATCAACCATAATATTGAAAAAAGCCAAAACCAAGAAGCTTTGACAGCCAAGTGTCTTTTCATTTGAAAGAATTAAGTTCATTCATTTGAATTCATCAGAAACTTTGGTTTTGTTCAAAAACTACTTTCATTCAAATGTTTTTCAAAATCCTTCAACCGATTTCATCAAAAAGTTTGTTTTTGGATAAAAATTGTTTTCATTCGTATGTGTGATAATGTGCCTTGGATAAAAAAAAAACCCAGAATGTGTGGGAGTCCCACATCGGTTATTCAGAGAAGGTTACAACTTAGTCCTAAGTATATAAGTCTTGTCCCATATTGGTTATTTAGAGAAAGCCACTACTTATCTCTAAGTATATATATGTTGTCTTGTCATGTGTTTTAAGGACAAGAGAGAAGAGCCATTCTTTGAGAGAGTTTGTTGAGAGAGACAAATGTCTGTATTCTCCAGTAACAAATATAGTGAAATCGCTGCTACGGCTTTTGCTAAACCATGTAAATCTTGTGTCATGTGTGCCTCTATTTATTATTATTATTTTTATTCTCTTCTTTATTTGTGGTGCAGAATCTAGTATATCCTTTAACAAGTGGTATAAGAGCTGAGGTTCACGGTAGATTGAAAGCACCTTGCAATAGTGTCAAATACTTCGACAATGTATGATTTAGAGAAGCTTGATGGACTAAACGTTTTAGTTTATGGAGGATAAAGATGCGTGTTGTTCTAATTCAGCAAGGGTTATTGAAAGCGTTAAAAGGAAAACAAGGGTTTCTTGATACAATGTCTCCAATTTTAGCCGACGACATGTTGCGAAAGGTTTCTCAAGAAACAACTATAACTAGATTATGACTGAAATTGGAGAGCTTGTACATGACCAAGTCTTTGAAAATTTTCATAAATTTAAATCAACGGCTGTATACTCTTCAAATGAAAGAAGGTACATCGATCAGTAATCATCTTGATGAATATAACAAGATAATATTAGACCTGCAAAATATTGATATCAAGATAGAAGATAAGGATAAAGCTTTTACTGTTGTAGTGTTCTTTACCTTCTTTATATGAACATCTTGTTACTACCTTATTATATGGGAAGGACAGTATCTCTATGGAGGAGGTTGAGGCTGTGATAAATTCTCAAGAATTAAGGAAGAAGGTTTTAGAAAATAGGAGAGAGGAACATGCTGATGGTCTGATGGCTCGAGGCCGAAGCACTGACCATGCTAGGTCTAAAAATAAAGGAAGATCGAGGTCTCAGTCAAAGGCCAGAAAATTGAAGTGCTATTATTGTCACAAGGAAGGGCATTATAGAACCTTATATTATTGATACGTTTCATTTTTTAAAATTTCGTACCATTTCAAAGTCAATAGCTATTTTTAAGGAAACCAACTTCTGAGCGCTCAGATGGGACACCCTTTCAGGATTTTCCAGCGAAAATTACCTGAAACGCATTTTAACCAAAAAAAGTAACTTCAAGTTGCTTAAAATAGAATTTTAAAGTGTTCTTGAGATTTTTCCTATACGAGAGGCACTAGGGGATGTTCTGGTAATTTTCCATCCAAATGGGGTATTTTGATAATTTTACCTATAAGAGATACTTTTTGATAAATTCACATACAGTAGAAATATTTTGGTAACTTTACTTACGAGAAGGGTGTTTTGGTGCTTTGGTTATGAGAGGGGTGTTTTTGGTAATTTTACACACGAGGGATATTTTGGTAACTTTACATACTTGGTGAGTGGTTCATTCTGGGAATATGTATGAGTCAGTTTATGTTTACAATACCATAGTGTAAATTGTTATTTTGATAATTGAATTGTTCCGTTTAGGTTAAAGCAGAAGATTTTCTAGTTAGTTTAGCATCTGACTGAGGTAAAGATTTCTATCTGAACCTTAGGTAAGGATTTTTATCCGAATCCTGAATTTGATGACTCATGTTTGTACATGTTCCTTCAATTTGTCCATGGATACTTTCGAACTCTGAATATATGGATTGATATCAGCATATGTTATTGCCAATGAAACCCTAATATTGAACCTGAATTGTTTATTAGAATTCTTATCGATGCTCGCCTTTTTATTTCATGCTAAGCATTGAATTTCGATTGTTTCTTTTAGATGTTTCACTTTGATCAAAAGTCATCTTCATTTAAATGATCCCAATTTCTTTCGAACAATTCCATCAAAATATTTTATGTTGTTCATATCAATTTTGAATTAATGAATCTCATTTTCATTCGATCGATTATTTCAGAGACTCAAGGGTTACTTCACTTTTCATTTTCATCTGAATGAATTTGATATTAATTCAATCAATTTCTTCAGAGTAATTTAAAGCTTTCTAGAATTAGATTCATTTGAACGTTTTCTAAAATCATTTGAATGATTTCTTTTAAAATACTTTCTATCGTCCCATGAAATGCTCTTCAACAGTCATGTCCTGTCAAGTATAACATAGACCCATATCTTTGATATTCAAATCTTCCCACCTAAGAAAGCTTAGCACATGTAACATCCCAAAAATCTAGAGCTCCATCCCCCCGAACTCCCGAAACTTTAACCTACCACATTACATCAAACATGTCACATCCTGTTTACTAACACATACTTCAAAGCATCTAGTCCGATATCAACTCAAATTTTTCAAGTACAAGATCCAAAAAAACTGCTTGAATTGAAACTAATAAAACCTAGGCTCTTTACAAACTCGAACTTATATAGTATGAGTTGACAATACCGATCACGTAGGGGTCTTACTACATAGTAGTGGCGGGCTCACCGGAATCTCACACAGACTCTAAACCACATTCCCGAGCAGGTTTGACACTCAATGACCAACTATTCATGGACATTGTTGGCTCTGGCTTCGAGTGACCGCTCTACAATTTTTCTCTTTATCTCCAAGTGACCAACAACTTCTGCATATTGTTGGCTCCGGCTCTTGGATATATTCCAGCGTATGTAAGCAACCAACCACTTCACCTATTGTTGGCTTCAGCTATAAGATTCATCTTGCTATAGGGCAAATCGACCAACCACTTCCACGCATTATTGGCTCCGACTCTGAGTCATATATTTCTGTATCCCTAGACAACCATCGTTTAGGTGGCTCCAGCATCTAGAAATACTCATCCTCTATTCATCGACCATCGTTTGGGTGGCTCTAAAATAGACAAAGTCATGCTTGTTTATATGTCTTAGACGACTACCATCTAGATATGCGATCCTCTACTCGTCGACCATCATTTGGGTGGCTCCGACGATAGAGATAGTCATGTTTATTTGTATGTCTTAGACGACCAATGTCTAGATATGCACTCCTCTGTCTGTCAACCATCATTTAGGTGGCTTCGACAAGGAACAGAGTCATGCCTGTTAGTATGGCTTAGACGACTATCGTCTAAACATGCGCTCCTATGTTCGTGGACCAAGGTTTGCCTGGTTCCAGCAACGGTCAGAGCCATGCTTTCTAGTATGTCTAGACGATCATCATCAAGATATTTGCACCTCTGTTCGATGACCATCGTTTGGGTGGTGTAGGCGATGGTAGCATCATTCTTATTAGCATGTCTAGACGACCATCATCTATATATGCACTCATATGTCTGTCGACCATCATTTTCGTGGCACCGGTAATGAATAGAGTAGTGCCTGTTAAAATGTCTTAGGTGACTATCATCTAGATATGTGCTTATCTATGTCGACCATCATTCAGGTGGCACTGGCAAGGGATAGAATCATGGTTGTTAGTATGTCTTAGATGACCATCATCTAGATATGTGCTCCTCTGTCCATCGACCATCATTTGAATGGCTCCAGCAACAGACAGAGTCCTTCTTGTTAGTAAGTCTTAGACTAACATCATCTAAATATGTGTTTCTCTGTCCGTCGACTATCGTTTATGTGGCTCCGGCAGTGAAAAGAGCCATGCTTGTTAATATTTCTAAATGACTATCATCTAGATATACGCCCCTCTATATGTCGACCATTGCTTGGGTGGTTCTGACAATGGACAGAGTCAGGCTTGTTAGTATGTCTTAGATGATCATTGTCTAAATATGTGTTCCTCTGTCTGTCAACCAATATTTGGGTGGTGCCAACAACAGACATAGTCATCCTTGTGAGGATGTCTTAAATCACTATAATCTAGATATGCACTCCTCTGTTTATTGACCATCATTTGTTGGCTCCTCATGCTTTTAGTATGTCTTAAAGGACTATCATCTAGATATTCACTCCTGTGTTCCTCAACAATCGTTTGGGTGGCTCTGGCAACGGATAGAGTCATGCTTTTAAGTAAATTTAGACAATAATAGTCCAGTCATGCACTCCTTTATCTGTCAGCCATCATTTGGGTGGCTTCGACAACTTATATAGTCATGCTTTTAGTATGTCTAGATGAACAACATTTGCGTGGCTCTGTCATCTAGATATGTACCCTCCATTTGTTGACCTCCCACAAGCTAGGGGCTCCGACAATGGACAATGCTATCTTTTCAGTATTCTTAGAGGAGCAATCAATCTTACTATTAGCTCCCACTTCTAAGAATACGCTTTCATCTAGCGACCAATTGTCGTCACTATTGGATCCGACTTTAGATGGAATTTTATGTCACTCGACGAATAGGCATCAATATTATTAGCTTTGGCTCTAGATGAAGTTTTATGTCACTCCACGACTAGTCATTGTTATTTTGGCTCCGGCTTCGAATGACATATTATTTTCCAAACTATGTTGGTATGAATCCTCTTCAAAGGATACGTAGGAAGCCTTAGAAAGGTCCAACCTCATATTTCTATATATTTGCAAGTCTATCCAAATTCTTGTGGTCTTTTTCGTGTTTCACTACAAAAACTTGTTGTTTTCCATGATGTTAGCCCGCAAGCAAGCTCCCTCACCAATGGGCTCTTTAGACCCCTATTCTTGTAATTTTTTTTTAATTGTTGGGCTTTATTGGTAATTTAAGTTTGTTTTTAATTATGGGTATAGGTCTAGTAATAGATAATGAATTGAATTTATTAAGGCCAGTCCAATTAAGTCTAGTTAGGTCAAGTCCAATCCAGTTCAATTTATTTAGAAGATTATGATTGCTTTAGATAATTTGAAATATCTTGTGACTAATCTCTAATGAATGCAAATCCTCTTGATTTAGATGAAATTTGGAGATGATTTTCAAAGTTTGATACATCTTATATGTTTTATCAGATAAAATTATCGAATTAAGGACAAATAATTCCTGAAATTCGAGAAAAAATCTTCAAATTCTAAAGGATGAATCTGTTGATTTTTTATAAACCGGCCGGTTAGTTAACTTTTGTCCAATTTGCTATTTCAATCATATATTTGACTCTATTAGAGATCTCAGACTTGAAAGTTATCTTTATCACATCGGTTAGCATCAGATCTCTATCAAAATGGCCTTTGGGCTACAGTTTAAGGAGGCTAATCTCTTTAAAACTTTTGTACCATTTCTTCCTAAAAGTGGTGCATCATTTCTAAGAAAAAGTTCAACATTTTTACGTAATCTCTTCATATTAGTGATCTACATTGCATCCTGATTCATCTCAAGGTAATTCCAAGTTCTCTAAGCCATCATCGTCCAGAGGTAACTTTATAGTGCTTTCTAGTCTAGACAAGTCAGTCTAGATACGTCTAGAATGTTTTCCCTTGCCCATGACCAAAATTCGGTCAGCCAAACAAGCTTTATAAATGAGTCTTTCAAATCCATTTTTCTATATTCACGTCAACACCAAAGTAAGGATCGCGTCACGTAGGATACGGTCGAACTACGGTTGTTTGATCCCAGTTTGTTTAATTCGGTACTTAAGCTGTTTGACTCTTTTTATTGAATTCAAACCAAATCTTTTGATTAGTTTAACTGCTATTTATGCATATTTTAGTGTTATGCGTTGAAAGACAAAAAAAACATATAAGTAGAGACCTTTGGGGTATGGCAGGTGCCTAACACCTTCCCATTGTATAACTTAATTTTCAAACCCATCATTTCTATTTTCGGTATATTAGAAACCTAGTTGGACATTTTAGAGTTTTTTTCTTATTTTTCCTTTGTTTCAAAAGAGAAAGGTGGCTAGGTAAAAAATATCTTGAATTCCCGGATTAAGCATAAATCCAAATTTTGACCAGCCATAATTTGCTCATATAATACCCAATTTAGGAGTTTCAAAAGCCTAAATTATGTGTTTCGTTCAAGAGCTACAGCTTTTTAGAATAAGTCAATTTCATTTGAGATCATCTTCAAGTCCAAAATAACATTTTTTTCAAAAGCGACAGATTTCCTTTCTAGGTTCTTGACTCGACCTAACTTGCTCATTCGATATTGGATTTAGGATATTTAAACTCTAAATCATTTATCTTTTTGAGATCCACAACTTTGGTAGAAGGAGTCGAGTTCGTTTGAGATCGTCTTCAGGCCATAAATATCAATTTTCTATTCAGGCATATTGTTATGCTTGACTTTTTTATGTCAAATTGAATATCGGAACAAACTATTATACGATCCGCACCAAGATTTGGTAGAAGGCGATTGAGGATAAATTTAAAAGGAAAACTTTCAAATTCAGTTAGCGGTTTGTGTAAGTAACATCTGATCCATCTAGTGTTTTATATAAGCATATACATTATTTATGTTTGAGAAATCACTGTTTGCCAGAAATGAACTTCTTTTAGTGACAATTGTCTTGGTTTTAACGATATTGATTTCTCGTTAAAAATCGGACCGTCATGTAAATGTTTAGGGCAAAGTTGATTGGCTTTTGGAATTTATAAGTTGGATTTGAAAGCTTTGGTTGATTACTGAAATGAAGGTGGTTTGACCATCCATAGTTCAATGATTGTGTTTACGATAAACACGAAATGGTGGTTTTTGCTTATTAGGTTGTTGTGCCCCATATCTAACAGAAGAAAGTTAGATGTCGGGGCCTTATCAACGGAGCTATGTACATCGACGTAATGTGCATTACTATTATTAAGTGGTCGTCCCTGCTTCCACAGTGATGATTATTCCGAGTTAGGATTATGGGCCCAAGTCAATGGGGTTATGTATGCTGACCACTTTAAAATTGTTTGAGCTGGTGTCGGGATGGAACTGTATTGTGATGATATTTTTGTGCTAAGTGACCTTTATGCGCTGATAGCTGTTTTACTTTTACTTTATCGTGCTTTATCGACTAAATTTCCATTTACTACTTTCAAATATCATTTCTCAAATAAGTTCCTATTTGGGTTAACTAAGTTAGTTTTCGACATGCTATGGTCTAGCTAGTTGGGTCACTGGTTACTTATTGAGCACGTGGAAGATCATCCCTTATTTATCATTTCAGGTTTGAAAGCAAGGTGATGGTGACAAGCGTGAGAGTGAAATTTTAGAATGGAGCTCTAGAGACTGCATTAAATGAGTTGAGTTTTAGCAGAAGTACTTTTGCAAGAAAGATTGTAATGATAATTGAAAAGTAGATTTTTATATGGAGTTCTAAAGGTTTTAATTTCTGTTACGGTTTTCGGTTTTAGAGAGTAAGGCCTGACATAGCCTTGGTAGGAGTCTAGTGGGTCTACCGTCGGTCACAAACTTTGCTCACGGGCCCAGTTATGGGTTCGGGTTGTGACATCATGTGCTCTAAAACAAGGACCGACTGTCACAAGTTCTGAGCAATCGCAGACTCATATGACAACCTCTCATGATCACCGTCAACCTCAGTCATTGAATCCAACATCGATAACAACGGAAATTGAAGCTTTTACAACTCCAAATGCAAACTGATTTTCGAACTTCATTACCAGTCCTTTCTTACAATAACACTTTTAATTCAACTCATAATCAACCAATGTAGCTCCCGGAAGTCAACGATGTTCAAGACTACAATCCACATCATAACCTTAGCCCTTAAACCTATAATGTTAAATAAGGGATGAGCTTTCACGTACTCAATAAGTAAAACTGGACCATAACATGTCAGAAAATTACTTAGTTGACAAGATAACCACTTTGCGAGATAAATATGGATGAACAAATAATGATTTCTTAAATCAGAAAAGGGAAATTATTCAATCAAACTAAAAAGCATATTAGCGTTAGTAAGCATATAAGTAAAACAGTTCTGATGGCATAAAAGTCACTTTCTATGAAAAAGATCGTCATAAGAATATTCTAGTCCAACAACAACTCAAACGGCATATTAAGGTTAGCGTATATAGCTCTGCTGACTCGGCCCCGGAATCCCTCATCGGGCTAATCATCATAGTGGAAGCAGGCAAAAAACGTGTGATAGTAATGTGCCAACGTACATAGCCCGTTGCGAATAGCCCGAAGTCTAACTTTCACTCGTTAGATATGGGACACAACAACCAAATAATCAAAAATCGCACATTTCGCTTTATCGTAAAAAAAAACGATCATCCATTAATGGTCAAACCATCCCACTTTATTTCAATATTCTTCCAAAACATTTGTAATAAAAAGAACATATCAAATCCAAAACCATCACACTATGAACTAAGCATTTCAAGTCAAAATTTCAGAACAACCTCTACAACCAAAATCTTTTACATGCTGGTCCAATTTCAATAAGAAATAAATGTCACTACAAAAATATTTTGGTAAACAATTCTTTCCTCTAGGAAAACAAATAAACGTTACTGGAAACAGTTCATTTCAAGTAAACAGTGCTTTCTCGAGGAAATAGATACATGTGTATACAATATATGAAAACACTAGATGGATCAAAGGTCAACTTACCTTAACACTATGCATTTTCTCAATAATCCGCTCAATTATCATGTTGCACGATGCCTACAAGAGTTATCCAAGAAAATTTAAGCTTCTCTACAAACCAATTATCATGTTGCACGATGACCAAACAACAACACATACATACACATCGTCTCACAAATTGCACAACTCACCTCCACTACTAA
This sequence comes from Escallonia herrerae, assembly GCA_033070095.1. Lineage (NCBI taxonomy): Eukaryota > Viridiplantae > Streptophyta > Magnoliopsida > Escalloniales > Escalloniaceae > Escallonia > Escallonia herrerae. The sequence continues at coordinate 68,899 of JAVXUP010000035.1, forward strand.
ACTACATAGGTTCCATTTCCACCCAACCAACTCATCACTTCCAAAATCCTCCAAACAACCTAATACACACCTTTACATGACAAAAATGCATGGTCAATATAGACATGCAACTGTACACTCACCAAACGGTACACACGTGCTCATCACATCGCTACACACACATACCGTACATTAACACACACCCACCATTATTCTACTATGGACACATGTATCACTAACACGTGGGCACGTACACACACAACACACTGTACACACACACACACACATACTCCTCGTACTACATAAACATTAGATAGTGTATATACGCACACATTTCAAAACAAACACACATACACTTCACATAGTACACACACATGGCTGGACAAACTACAAAACACATGCTGCACACACCCATACTACACACACAGACACACACCCATACCCATACACTACACACACTTATGCTCACACATAGACACACAAACCCCATAGAAAATGTTGCAACATACACATACACCCACGGTTGTGCAACAATCCACACACACACACACATTCCCATTGTCGTGCACTCACACACTCACACGGCCATGTCACACTCATCGTTTCTCTGTTTTTTTCTTTTTCTTCCCATTATTCTTTTTTTCTTTCTCCCTATTAATGCGTAACATATTTTAACATTCTAAGTCACAACTATACTTGCATAGAGGTGTCAATGGGCAGGGCTTGGGCCGGCCCAGCCCTAGCCCAGTAGGCCAGATTTGAAAATGGGTCAGGGCCAGGCTAATAGAGTGGGGAACCAGGCCAAGCGGGGCCAGAGAAGATGGGTATCTAGGCCCAGTCCAAGTCCTAGCCCTAGGCCCAATATTTAGGGCCAGGCTAGGACCGGGCCCTAGCCCAACTATTTTTTTTAAATTTCTTGTTATTCAAAGTAAAAACTTGAATTGCAATAATTTCTTGTTGTTATGTAAGTAAATTGTAATGTTGTACTATGACTAGGATTGTGTGATGGAGTATAAGATGTGTACATGTAGTAACATGTGTATATGCAAGCAAGTAAAGCAACTAAAAATGCCTAGACACGCACACATATATGTGGTAATATATGTGTATACAATAATATTTCTAGCATCCAAATATTCAAATTGATGGAGTTAAGTTGAAGACAAATTTGTTCATAGGCCCTCCTCCTTTTATCCGGGCTGGGGACCGGCTGCTTGTAAACAAACAGGCGAAGTTACCTATTTTTTTATATATATGAAAAAATATTTATCTTACTCGTAAAAACTTATTATATATATATATATATATATATATATATATATATATATGTATGAAAAAATATCTATTTTTTGTGAAAAATTTTAATCTAAAAACTTGATAAAAGAAAAATAAAAAGAAATTACCTAATCATCCGGAAGTACTTCAACTTTTGAGTCACTGCTCTTCCTATCATCAATCGGTTTATCTTGCTTGCGGTATTTCGCATCAAGATAATCCTTCCAACATACACATAGCTCGAGCGACTCGGGGTTAAGACGACTCCTCCTGTCATCCAAAACCCTCCCGCTCACTGAAAATGCCGACTCTGAAGCAACCGTGGAGGCTTGCACCGAGCAGTACATCCCGTGCAATTTGGGATAAAGTTTTATACATGTTTTGATTTTGTTTTAAAAAATTTAACAAATTAAAATTAACATGTTCTTGCATTGATAAATCAGAATAATGATCAGTATTTGCATATACACCAATCTCATTAAAAGAGAAAAAAGTAGACGAACCTGCCGAATTAGAAGTACCTTCACCTGGTAGTTGTCTTGCTACTAGATGTTCAAAGCCCTTAAGGTATGGCGCATAATACCTCTCACCAGTCGATGATGCAGCTCGCCTGCGCACGTCAGCAGAATTACGATAGAGGTTGAACAGATCCTCAAATGTCTTGCTCACTTTCGCTGTGAGTCTGTGTAGGTCGTTAGTCTTGTAATCTCTTGTATCGAGACGTTCACGCCATGCAACTTTAACCTAGGATCTAAACAAGTAGCCACAGTAAAAATAACAGGCAGTTTCTTCCAATATTTATTAAATTTTTATCCATCACTTTTACTATTTCCTGAAAGGGTCCTATATATCTCCATTTTGTTAACATTGTAGCCATCTTGAGAATTTCTATTACAGCGAGAGGAGAGGTGGGATAGTACGTACCAGACAATAAATTGGTAGACGTGTAAAATACCTCCAAAAATTCAGCTAGGTATGTGGCCATCTGCCATTCCTCTTGAGTTGGCAAGCCGGCTGGGAACGGGGTTAGTAGAAAATGCGTATAGACTTCTTTGTATGCCAGAATGTGTAAAAGCATATGGTATGTAGAGTTCCACCTATGGACCACATCTGTAACTGCTCTCCTGCGAGGCATATTATATTGAACACACAACGTTTTAAATTGTTGTGTTCTCGGACTCGAACTATTAACATACGCTGTCATACCCCTCATTTTGAGAAGAATATCTCCTGCAGCAGCTAAACCATCTTGAACAATTAAATTAATTATGTGACAAACACAGCGAACATGAAATAATTCACCAGCAAGTACAGGTTGAAGGCTCTCCTTTAAAGCTGCAACAGCAGCTTTATTATTAGAAGCATTATCAAAACTAATACTCATAATCTTATTCTTTAATTTAAACGTGGTACATGCTTTTAATTATAATAGTAGCAATGTTCATTCCATCATGCGGAAAAAAAAGAGCTCGAAAGCGATGATTCTCTTGTTCATAATCCAATCAACATCAATCCAATGGGCCGTCACACAAACATAACTAACAAAAGTAAACAGAGATTGCCAAATATCAGAAGTAAGACTAACTTTACCGTCAAAATTATCGAAATAATCGATCAAGCGTGCTTTAGCAGCATTATACTGTCGGAGTGCATCGGATCTAGTTGTGTTTCTATGAACCTTTTTGTACAAAGGTTGAACGTATGTGTTCATATATCTAGAGTGCTTAGCATTATCGGCAAAACTAAAGGCTTGTTCATCGTGAATAACAAATTCAGCGAGACCGTCTCTTTGCTCTCGCTGATTATAAACAAATAACTTACCGTCAAAAGATAACTGCGTTTGGGTAGGTTCGACGTGGCCTTGTCGAGGTGCACACAGAGGGTAATGCCTGTTAAGATGTCCATTACCACTACCAGACGAAAATAATTTAGCACAGTACTTACATCGAGCTTTTCGGATGCCGTCCACCATAACTTCATCAAAATGATTCCAACACTCGGCCTTTTTTTTTTGCCTTTTGGACTTCTGGCTCATTACCGGAGGCATTGCTCGGCCCTTCTTCATCATGACCGCTCATAGGGTTAAGATTATGCCACAGAGTAGATTCGCCAACCGAGCTGCGTCCTTGACTATAATGCGGGGTATCTTGTGAAGGCGTGTATTCAAGATCTGGAATGTTTTGATTGAACTCCCAATTGGCTTGGGTATCTATCATACAGCCTGTACTCATTCGTCCAGGAACGAATGGTTGTGATGGTGCTTGGATTGGTGTTTGTGATGGCCGTGGTGGTGGTGCTTGTGGTGGTGGTGGTGTTTTCCGTGATGATGATCTACGTTTCAAAATTTTCAATAATCCATCCATATTTAACGCTAAATTTTTTTACTAGATTGAAAAATAAAATTAGTAAGAGTAACTAAATGTAAAGGAAGAAGAGCAGTAATTAGTAATTAAAAATAACAATTAACTACTATACTTGTAATTCAAAATTGGAGAGAGTTAGTAATTAAAAAGAATTTAGTAACAGTAATTAATAAGAATTCACTAATTACTAATTAGTAATTAGTGAACAAAAGAATTAGAAGTAACAAATGAATAAGAGCAGCAGTTAATAATTAGAATTTAGTAAGAATAGTAATTAGTAAACAAGTAAGTAATACTTGTAATTGAAAATTGGAGAGAGAAATAGTAACAAAGCTTGTAGAAATGTAGATGTTTAGATAAGAGAGAATAAGAAGATTGGTGTGAAAATTTTGAAAGAAAGGGTGTGAATTTCTAGATTTTTTAGAGTCCACAAATGACCCAAATGCCCTTTAAAACTAGCTGTTTATAGTTGTTAGGGAGGGTAAAAGTATAAAAAACCTTAAAAGAGTTGTTAAAATTAGTTGGACGAAAATACTCCCTAAACTAGCCATTATATAGTTGTTGGGGCTGGAAAAGTGGAATTTAGGCAAATAATGGGGAATCTAGCCATTGGGGAAAAAGAGGGAAAATCAAAAGTTTGAAAAATAAGGGGCCAGCCCACTTTAGGGCTAGAACAAGGGCATGGAAATCGGGCCTAAAATTGGGCCAAAAATCGAGCCAATAGCATGCCAAAAGAAGGCCGGGTCAGGCCAGCCCAAAAAACCCGGGCCAAACCCAAAAAACGGGCCAGTTTCGGGCCAGCCCATTTTTTAGGACATGACCTAGGCTTTTTAGGGTCGGGTCGGGCCTGGATAAAATCTGGAAAATTTGTGGCCTGGTCCAAGGCCCTACGGTTTAGGGCCAGTACTATTCATCTATAGGGTCGGGTCAGCCAGGGCCTATTTAGGGCCTGGTCGGCCCCGGCCCTTTTGAAACCTCTATCTGGACACTATCTTTGTCTAAGTGACTGCCTGAGGCTACATGCTCCTACACCGAGGGCTCTTTATCGACCCCATTAAAAAAATATTATGACCCCCCAGTCATTTTGCCAGAGAAGCAAGTATTCGCAGGGCATCATACAGATGATAGTCGCGTATCAGACCTTCCCCACCACTATAAGCTTCTATGTGTCTCTTGACGCTTTCATGGGACTTAGCAAGTAAATAATACAGGTGGTTGATTCAGGGGCATTCCCTGGCCACACTAGCGCTGTGCGAGTCAATCTTCCCAGATATAGAGGTTGGAGCTGTACTGGGCAAGCCAAGTGAGTTCATAGCTCAGCAGAACACTGACAGATGGTGCACCCTCAGCGATGTGGCACCTTCGTGTCACTGATGGTCCAGTTACCTATGAGTAATGGACTTAAGAACACATTTTCACAATTTTTAAAATTTCACTTTCTCAGTCCAAAACTTCATAGCTAGAGAATTCTAAAAGGAAAAAGAAACTGAGCACTCAACCACAAAATTGGACCTAAGTATTAGACAATGCACTTGTGACCATGGACTCTATACTCACTCTGTACCAAGGCACTATAGGACTACCAATCCGCCACCTCTATCTAGGTGGTCTCACTTCCTACCTTTGCTCTGGCCCACATCATACTTGGCCTTTGATTCGTATGGAGTAGGCAACTTCACATGTACTGTGAACCTACTTCCTTGGCAGCATGAGTTATCATAGGCAACCGCATTGGTAAGTATGTGTTCAAGTTACTACAAACCTTGACTTTTGAGATGCAAAAACTCAATAACGGACCAATCATTGATTATATCACGGTTTAGGGGTTAAATGCTTTAGATCCACCGGATAGCTCAAACATTCAGGTAGATTATATACATATCAAAGTGACTCGAGCATAAAGGAAGTAAAGAGAAAGTGGAGGTGGAGTAGTTCGTGGTGGTGACCATATATGGATAACACCACCACAAACCAGTGAGGGTATTTGTAAAGGAGCTTTCCACGAAAGTAGTAGAAGACAGTAGTGCGAAGTTTGCCAATGTTTCAAGAATAGGTGGAGCTGCATCTGGGTATTGACATGAGGGATGGGGGATGACAAATTAGAGGTGGCGATTCGATGTTGATTGGGCAAATTGAGTTTTCTCCCCAAATTGAGTCAACTCACTGCTTTATCTGGGGCAATATGACAATTTTAATAATTGCATGAAGGAATTTAGTATAGATTGTACCAAAATATAACCATGACAGATTAGCATGCAAGACAATATCAAACCAATGCAATTGTAATTTTTGCAAACGTCATGCACTTAATGTAATAAGCTTCTTTACAACTACACATAAGTGAGTGTAGTTGTGAAGGAGCTTCCACAAAAGTACTAGAGGACGGTAGTGTAGAGGTTGTCGATGTTTCAAGAATAGGTGGAACTGCATCTGGGTATTGACGAGGGGGATGGGGGATGACGAAGAGTCTTGGAGGTGGCGATTCGATGTTGATTGGGCAAATTGAGTTTTCTCCCCAAATTGAGCCAACTCACTGCTCTATCCAGGGCAATAAGACAATTTTAATAGTTGAGTGAAGGAATTTAGTATAGATTGTACTAAAATATAACCATGATGGATTAGAGTGGAAGACAATATCAAACCACATAAGTGCAATTGTAATTTTTGCAAACATCATGCACTTGATGTAATAAGCTCAAATTGTACATAGTTTTGGTGTATTTAACCATGCTTATGTTATATGTTGTTGCTATCATATCTTGGCTACACACACTTGGACTTTTGCTATCCTCTGTGGCTACCCCAGCTAGCTTGGCCCGGTAGGCCGGTTGGCTGCCCCGGTCGACAGGTTACATCGGTCAGTTGGCCGGTACAATCTGCTACCCTGGTCGGCAGCACCAATCAGTAGGTCCTAGTCGGTCAACTGCCCCAATCGGACGGTTATCGAGGTTAATCGGCTACCCTGGTCAGTCGGCGTGCCTTGACCGGCCGCACACACTCTAACGCGCCTATGCACAATGCTACTAATATAGTGGCGCCCCTAGCTCCCTGTCACGTTATCATACTACTGGCACTGTACAGAGTCCGCCACGCCCATGCACCGTGCCCACTGATACAGTTGTGCCCCCTGACTCTCTGTCACACTACTATGCCACTGGCACCACACTCACTCTATCGCGCTGCTTATACAGTCGCGTCCCTACTCTCTATCATATTATTATGCCACCGGTATCGCATCCACCGTGCCATGTTGCCTATAGTAGTGCCTCATGGCTCTCTATCACATTATCATGTCGCTGGCACCGCACATGCTCCTTCGCGCCCATGTGCCATGCTACTTACACAGTCGTGACCACGGACACTCTGTCACACTATCATGCCCCCGCATTGGTCTATTCTTTTCATCACACCATGCACCCCTTGACTTGGTCATGGAACATGCTTTAACTCACTCCTTGGAGTGTGCAGCATTTCGCATGGATAGGCGACTCCTCCGGGACATTATCTCCCTAGAGAGCTCTAAGTGCTCTGACATGAAGACTCCCCTTTTGCTAGGTAAAGGCTCCTCCAGGATGCTACTTCGGCCTGTCGGGTAGGCGACTCCTTCGATACACTACCTTGGCACACTTCGAGTGCTCCGGCACAAGGATGCATCCGCGGGGATAGGCGACTCTTTTGGGACACTATCTCCGCCAAAAGAGCTCTAAGTGCTCCGGCATGAAGACTCCCCTTCCGCTGGGTAGACGGCTTCTTTAGGATGCTACCTCAGTTTGTCGGGTAGGCGACTCCTCCGAGACACTAACTTGGCACGCTGCGAGTACTCCAGCAGAAGGACTTACCCGCGGGGATAGGCGACTCTTCCAAGACACTATCTTTGCTAGGGAGCGCCAAGTGCTCTAGCATAAAGACTCCCATCCAGCTAGGTATACAGTTCCTCTGGGATGCTATCTCGACCCGTTGGGTAGGCGACTTTTCCGATATACTACCTTGGCACGCTCCGAGTGCTCTAACACAAGGACTCACCCATGGGGATAAACAACTCTTCTAGAATATTATCTCAGCCGGGGAGCTCTAACTCCTTTTCTACTAGGTCAGGGACTCATTTGGAAGGCTACCTTGGCCCGTCGGGTAGGAAACTCCTCCGTGACACTACCTCGGCATGTCAGGTAAACGACTCCTTGGGGACACTACATCGGCCTGTTAGGTAGGCGACTTCTCCGGGATATTATCTTAGATGCACGCATTCCAAGTACTCTGGCACAAGGACTTACCCATGGGATAAACGACTCTCCTAGGACACTTTCTTCTCCAGGGTGTTTGCTTAACTAGCCTACGTGTTCTGGCATTGGGGGCTTTCATCGGCACCCCAATGGACCATGACCCACGGGTCACTCCGGGACAGAAGCAGGTTTCCAGATAGCATGGAGCCTAATCGGCCTGACAGTTGGGCGTCGGGTCTTCCCCATCGCTACCAGGTCCTCGGCATCTCTAGATGCCCAGTGGGACTCTGGAAGGACTTTGGACTGGTGGCTAGATCAAGGGGGCTCTCTGGCCATACCAGTGTTGTGTTGGCCGGTCTTTCCAGACAGACAAAGCGACATTACGCGGGATAGGCCAGGTGAATATACGATATGATGGAGTACCGGCACCTGTGGACCCATCGGTGACGTGTCACTCTCGAGGAAAGCCACATGTCTGTTGATGACATTATCATCTCAATCTCTATAAATGGGGACCTTGAGAACTCATTTTTAGAACTTCACATTCATAGAACTTATTCTCACATTTTTACTTTCTCATTCTCGAATTTTAGAGAGAGAAGCTATAAGGCCTTGACTCTGAACTTAAGCATCAGATTGTGACTGTCATCGTGTATTCACCCGATGTCATTACCTTAGCAGCACTACCATCCTCAGGCTCTATCTGAGAAGCCCTTGGTTTCTGCCCTTGGTCTGCCCTTGCTCTATCCTTGATGTGTCCCATATTAGTGTACTTGACATCTGATTCAGACTGCATTCCTTATGGTACCTCCATGTGTAGACTATGAACCCACTTTCTTTGGCACATATGTGAATTTATAACTTATATACTCCCTTTGTCCCGCATAAATTGATACTTTTTTCTACATGTAGATTAGAGATTTAGGTCATATATTGTGTGTTTCTCATTCTATTCTTTAGAGAGGGGATGGGAAGAAAGTGGGTCATGAGAGAGAAAATGAGTCAGTGGAGTGTTAAATATGGAGAGAGAAAAAAAATAAAAAAGTATAAAAAAAAGTGGGCCCGAAGAAAGAAAATGAGTTGATGGAGTGTTAAATGTGGAAAGAGAAATCTCTCTATCTTAAAATGTAATGTGTTTAACCATGTTTATACACATTTTCATTACCCCAAATGACCTTTGAGATCCTCTATATTACAAGCTACCCTCTTGTTTCCAAACCAATACACTATTGTGCCAAATGCTCATACCATTTCCCACCAGCACAAAAAAATCGAAAAAGACACAAACCCAATGCACCCTAACAGTGCAACTGCCTGTCTTCATCATGACAAGAATATATCTACGTTTCAACATCATGAGTGTTAATCAGAGTTGAGGAATCAATGTAAAAGAAGGCCCTCATCTGTTGATTATGAGCAACAATGGTAACCAAGTCAAAGGACAACACCATAACCCAGTCGCTGCCATTGTGGAGACAATAGCTTTCTGGGCCATTGTCTAGCATCAAATGGTGCCGGATAATGAAAACGTCTTATTATGCTATGACATAGAAGGAAAGGAAATTCAAAGGAGCATATCACGTAAATGACACCGTGCACCTTTGCAACCACCTGAATCTTCCAAAACCCAATCACTTCTTCTGGTTTTGAGTCAGATAAAAAATTCAGCCAACATAAGCTTTCAAGTGCTCGATTATTTAGTCTCAATGGGTCAGAATTTCAGGAAATTTTCACACGATCATCTTTGTCTTCTAGTATATCAAGAGTGTAGCATTGCCTCCATGGTCGACACTCTGGTAGGATTTCTGTACTTATCCCTGCCCTTAGCATGTTGTGCCCCCTCCCCTTCTCTTTGTAATTTTTTTTCATTTTATGTCCCTACCTTTTTGGTTGAGATTTATATGTAAATCTCAAGGATTGCTTGATTATTTAATCCAATTAAGAGCTTAAATAAATGTGCACATTGAAGCCATTGTCTTCATCTTCTTTAGTATAACTTGGAGGTGTGTTGGCCACTTCAATCCAAAATTCAAACTCAAGTGACATTGGTGCTTGCGGCAACCATTTGAAGCGGTGGCTGGTTCATGAGTGAATTGCCAATATTTTGGCAGCATACGACTTGAACAACAAAGGTTTAATTATCGTTGCTTCATGGAACAGTGCCATGCCGTTTCATTTGATTTTCAGTATAAAGAAGCCGAATAGAAGAGTCTGTGACCGTTGTGGTGCAACAGTCACTGCAATGTACTTGCCTCTTCAAAGAGGTGTTATCTGTTTTTCTACCTATGGTTCACACACACACACACACACACACACACCCACACACACACACACACCCCACCCCAAATGTTTGGCCAAGAACATGATACATGTATTCTGAAAAATGAAGTATTTCCTGAAAAATTCAGATTGCTCTTTTAATCTCCCAAAATCTATCTACTAATGTTCGTAAATATTTTTGGAGATCTTCAATATTGCTAATCGCAGTTCTTCTTAGGCTTTGTAGTATCCTGAAACGAATTTGCCTACAAACTATTATTAAACTCTATCTTGGGTGGGGACAAATAACCTTTTGAACAAAGTGTTTTTAGATAGACCTCAAAGAGCCTTTTGTTTTGTTCCATTTCCCGACAATTTTTTCCAACATTTTCTCATTGGGTTTAGCTTCAAGAGCCACCACTAGCCATTTTCTTACAAACCTTATCCTTATGTTGTTGATTAAACTAAAGATGGCTACCATTTCAACGCCATGTGACTTAATGTTAGAACACATGTCGAAGCACCTACTTTGGCAAATTATTTTTTTGCACTGCTCGTATTCGATAAAATTCCTATATGAGGTCTAAACCTTAAATTTTGAGTATCATGTTTGCTCGTCGGTTCATCTTCTCTTTACACATTATCATTAATCGCTCTATTCACATACATGTCTTTACTTTAATAAGCTCTTATATTTGCATAAATGCACATTCTTGATTGCATGTGTACAAATAGACAAAGCTCATTGAATGCACACAATTTCTTTTCTATTGATATCTATTTCAATTTGTAATTGATTAACTTCTCTGTCTATCCTTTTTTTTTCTCTTCATAATCTCAATGTTTTTAGTGCAATACCTTGAAAAATGGAATTGGGATACCAACCGAATCCTGTAGTAACCATTTTGGGTTGCGTTGTTCTTACTTATACGAGATCATTTCTATATGGTTAATGAATTAGTGTGTGTGTGTGTGTTATTTTTAGGCTATGTACCTATTATATCAAGTACTTCTTTCATTTCAGGTTCGTTTTTCCTCCATATTTGTAGATTTGTTAAAAAAATTGAATCTCTCAATATACAAAATAATTGAAGCCACAATTGACTGTTTTGTTGAGTACAACTTTATGGAAATCAGTAACTCATTGCTTGGGCATCTTTCTTTGATTTCAATCACAACACTACAAAAGTAATTCTCTCATTACGCTCAAGCGTGTAACTCTGAATATATGTAGGCAAAGCAAGGCCAGCTTAATGACCAGAATAGAACATTGTCTTAAGTAATAGAGAGAAGAAACATATAAGATGTAATAGAATAAGGAGAGTGCCCTAAAAAAGAGAGCTAGCTTCTAATTAAAGTGTCCCATAAATTCGGATTGATCAGTTTGAAGGTTTTGAAGAAATTACGCGCGCACAAACTCAAAGTCTACATTTTGTTGTAGCATGGTTACTATTAAGAAATCAATACAAAGAAAAATTTATAGATACTACTTTTACTTGCTATTTTTCTATAATTAGTATTAGTATGAGAAACCTATCTATTGACCTCAAGCTCAATTGATCTAGAGCACTAATAACTCCTAAGATGATCATGACAATAACTATATCATCTTTTTCAGTAATTTAAATCAGTGCCATGCTTTGCGTTTGGAAACATAATAAGAATATAAGATATTTGGGAGTTACATTTACGTAGCTTCGTAAATCTAAGGTGCCGGATGTTGCTAAAATTGACCTGAAGAAACAAACAAGGCACTAACAATGTAAGGATTCCCTTGGGATAAGGGAGAATCACATTTCGATTACAACCAACAAGAATAATTAGTCTATTTTAACCTAATTCACTGGTTAGATCGTGCTCATTACTCATCAGCTGCATATGAGAAAAGAGAGGGTATGAATCTGTGTCAATGATTGGTCTATAGAGAGAGAGAGAGAGAGAGAGAGCGAGAGGAGAAGAAGAAGAAGAAGAAGAAGAAGAAGAAGAAGAACTGACAAGGTCGGGATTTGTTTTTATGTTGATTATGAATCAGTAGATTTACTTAGCGACAATACTCGAGATTGAAAAATCGTGCCACTTAAAGGAAAACAAAAAAACTTATGAAATGATCATTCAAAAAAATTATCCTTTTAACTTAAGTTGGCTAGATTGCTCGCATTGCTACATGCCATGCAAACTGAGGAAATTGTGTTTGTGCATGTACCAAGGACTTGAAAGAAGCTTGTTTGAACTTTGAAGGTCTAAGACTCTCATTCCGGTAACTAGAAAGGAAACCTTTTTCCTCTAAAAATTGGAGTAGTCGATCAGATTGCATATTCCTAGATTCAAAATGAAAAGGTGTGATTGTGTGAACAACTTTGAAGTGGTTTGTTAAGAGACAAGGCACCTCTTTGAGTGCACGATATTTATGACTTTGTTTCTGTAACATCTCAATGTATGCTTTTAGTTGGCTTGATTGCATATTGATGAATTCTCTATCTAGGCATATACATACTTGTGCATCTTTGTCGTAAAGAGGATTATTGTTTTTGAAGCCGGCTATTAAAGAGAAAAAAATCTTCATGTAGTTGTTGAAGTTATATTCATATGGCACTATATGTTGTTTGCATGTAGATTTTTAGAGTTGCCCAGTTGAATTCATTTGCATATCTCTTTTAAAAAGACATGAGTTTGGTACAAACTATATGCTAAGCTCTGTGAATATATTTGCTAAATAGATTTTTTTTTCTCAATATGGCTTATAGTCTCGAATGTTCAAAGTGAAAGGTGGATCCCTAGAAGTGGACTAATTTCTAGACACTTTTGAAGCAATTTGTCTTAAGTGGAGTTGGACACGATAAATCCTATTGATTATATTTGTTGAGATAAATGGATAGAAAACATAATTTACTTCTGAAGTTTGTGGGGTTTTCTTTTTCATCTTGGTAAATTGTTGAGTTTGCTTTACAGTTAAGGTGTATTAGACGATACCATATTCCTTTTTAATGGAGCCTGACAGGATAGATGGAAAAGTGATTCGGAGTACTCTCTTTAAAGATTGAGGTGTCTTCAAGGAACAATCGCCACGTCAAAAGAGTTGATTCTTGGACCATGGTGTTAAACATCTTTTGAGTACCTTTTTCTTTTCTCCAAGCCTTTTGAATGGTTTGGATCTTAAATGCTCGCTCCTATTTTTATGTAGGATGAACACTATTTTTTTTTCTATTTTTTCCTATTTGATCTTAACGGTAAAACATCATTACTTCATCTCTCACTCTTTTTTTTTACATAAAAAAGAAACTCAGATCGAGTTCACCTTATGTTGGTTGCCTACCGCCATTCGAAAGCCTTCTAATACGAGAAATGAGAATGTAGATAATCTATATATAGTGAGAAGCGGCTTGCTATATTATCCTATTATTATTTTACATGAGACACACAAGCTCTTATTAATTTTCGTGATTTAAGAGAGAATACTAATTGACAAACCACTTTTGCTAACAAGTCACGTGCGAGGAGAACAACTAGTAGAATAAAAAAGTGCGAGAAAATGAACTAGGAAAGAGAAAATGAGTGGTGAAAAGTTCAATGCAGAGAGAAATAGAATAAAAAAATAAATATATAAAAATACTTATAGATATTTTTTTTAATTTAATTTAAAAAGTGAACAATTTTTATATAACGACTTAAAAGGTATCATGGAAGGAGAATAAGGAGTATTTCCATGGACGGAAAAAAAGTCTGTCCGTCGCTGAAAAATCTATATGCGCTGTTTAGAACGAGCTACCCCCTTAACCAAACAAGGTCACAAAATCACTCGTACCGCTCACATATACCGACGCGCTGTGTGCGCACCTCTAATCATGCGCACCGCCCGTCATTTTTTTTTTTCACCCAGAAAGCTCACCGGTTCTAGTTTCTTAATTTTGCTCAAATGGCGATTATGAAGACCGACTCTCCCTTCTGCCGCCGCATCGCCGTCGCTTTCCTCAAATTCCTCAATAAAGGTCTCTCTCTCTCTCGCGATATACATGCTTGATGTACGGCGTTGTACGTGATGCTTGTGCAGTTGTGCTTTGACTTTCTAATATGTGTTTGTTCCAAGTGAATGCATACTGTATGCTAGTTTGAATTATTGAGTTAGGGCTTTGGTGGCTGAAAATTGGCAGATTAGGGTTTGTTAAACTGGTTTTGACAGTGATGCTTTGGTTTTTGGTGAGGGATATAACTAGGACTCATGTGAGGGGATATTACTGAAGCTGGGAGTCGTTGTATATTGTAGTGTATCAATCGGAGACACTACCATGGAGAACTAGAATTGAGAGGGAGGAATCGGGAAAGGAAATCTTTACTTCCTAATTCAAGGGCAAACTGTCGTTTCAGAGTGACGACTGGGGAAGTGGCTCCAAGTTAATTGAATGCCAATGTTACCTGATCTAAGTTTCATTTGCAAAGAAAAGCAGCATTGGCTGATGAAACTTGCTCTTATTTGGCCTCTCTCAGTAGTTCTGCCGCTAAGTTGCCTTGTCAGCACAATGGTCCGTCCTGCTGAGCTTGAACAGAAGTTAAATTCCTCAACTTGAAGTTGCAGCTTATGTTATGCAATGAAGACTTGGTTCCTTTTTCCATCAAGGACATAGTTTCACTAGGCTTTAAATCAATGTATCTGATCTGGATACATTACTTTCGTAAGTTTTGACATTGGATTCCTACTTTAGGTTGACTTGTAATTAGTAAATAAAATTAAATAACCAGCCATTGAACCCGCGGAAATAGAAGTTCAAAATACCTGTAACTTTGTTCTTACTTCAGAAACACCTGCCTGAAATGCATTCTAAATCTCTCAGTCTGTTCCACCCGCAACCTACAACGGTTGCTTGGATAAAATTTTCTTGAACATTCTATTTCTATTTCTTTCTATAAGGTGTTTAACAACCCCCAACATTCTTATCGACCATTGTCTTCTGATGTTCTCTGCCTTATTTTCAGATTCGAGAAAATAAATGACACTTTAAAGCTCCTCTTAAAGCTTCCCATGATTGAGATGAGATCCTGCTGGAAACTTTGCATGGCCCTTCACCGTAAAACTTGTGTATGGCCTAATGGTCTATTGGTGATAAATATTGCCATTCACCATGGCTTTGTTCATCTTTGGGAGTTGCTGTCCTCCTAGTTTAATGTTTAAGTTGTTAGTACACTTAATTACACCAAATTGGGCTGTATACAAACCGAGTGTTCCCAACCTATTCTGGTCGCACTCAAAGGTCCACTTCGAGTCCCATTGTGCATGACACGTCCACACAAGCACAGTATTCAACGCTTCGAACCGGTCAAAGTGCGCGCACCCAAGTCACGTGCGTTTCTTACTTCACACGCCTCACGCTCGACTTAGTCACCAATTATTTCACGCTACCGTGACTCACAATACCACGTTCGTCGCGCCGCGACCACCTAAGCACCTTTTCACCAAAAACATCGACTGTTGGCGCAATCGGAGCGACGGGGTCAAGGGCATAGGCCTTGGCCAACCCCATGGGGTCAGCCGCGGCCTCCCCCAAGGCCATAGGGTCGGCCTCGGCCTCAATAGGGGGTCGGCCTCGGCCTCCATGGGGTGTTGGCCTTGGCCTTTCCCCCCCGGTTCTTCACTTTTCGCGCAAAGTCCCTTTCGCACTTTGATCGCTTCATACACTTCGTATGTGACTTTAGCACCTTGTTCGTTATGTGGGTACGTTTCACGTCGACACGCTCGTCGCAATGCAACTTTCGGATTTGTCATTGCCCATCAAAACACCTTCCGTCGGCACGCCCGAATTTCACCCAAAGGGGGAGTGGCCTTGGCCTCCCTTCATGGGAGTTGGCCATTGGCCTTGGCCACCCCCTAGGGGTCGGCCTCGGCTTCACCAAGGGGTCGGCCTTGGCCTCCCCAGGGGTGGTGGCCTTGGCCTTCCCCCAATCCTTGGACTATGGCCTCCCCTCCCGCGCGCACTTGTTTTCTCGAATCTTTGCACCTCCGTGATGTTTACGGACGTCCGTCGTGCACCAACCTCGGGACGTCCATCGTGCACCAACCTCGCGACGTTCGTCGTGCAACAACCTCGCGACGTCCGTCGTGCATCAACCTCGAGACGTCCGTCGTGCACCAACCTCGCGGCGTTCGTCGTGCACCAACCTCGCAACGTCCGTCGTACAGCTCCCGCAATGCCCGTCGCCCAAAGTCGCGCACTACCACCGAATGACCCGTCACTGACGACCGCGTACCATCACTTCCAACTTTGTCATTACTACATGTTGCATTCATCATTTTGTTATGACAGGTACACTCAGCTTAAATCCCATCTTCGGGACACCCAACGCGTGGCCGTGCGTCGCCGCGCCCATGCGCCATTCTTATGACATGTGTCCCGGCACCAAGTATATGCTCAGCGACCTTCGTCGCCGCGCCCATGCACCATTCTCATAACATGTGCCCTGGCACCAAGTATTGCTTCGCGACGTTCGTTGCCGCACCACTTTCATAACACGTGCCCCGGCACCAAGTATGGCTTCGCGACGTTCGCCGGCGTTCCACTTTCATAACATGTGCCCCGATACCAAGTATTGCTTCGCGACGTTCGTCGCCGCGCCCGTGCGCCATCTTTATGATACGTGCCCTCGGCACCAAGTATTGCTCCGCGACGTTCGTCGCCGCGCCCTTGCGCCATCTTCATGATTTGTGCCCCCTGCACCAAGTATTGCTCCATGACGTTCGTCGCCGCGCCCGTGTGCCATCTTCATGATACGTGTCCCCGGCACTAAGTATTGCTTCGCGACGTTCGTCGCCGCACCACTCTCATGACATGTACTCCGGCACCAAGTATTGTCTTCGCGACGTTCGTCGCCGCGCCCATGCGCCGCAATCATGATACAGGCCTTCGGGCATCACACTTATTCACCACACCATGCGCCCCCGCCATGGACGTGGAACATGCTTCGACCCACTCTCCGGAGTGTACAGCATTCCGCGAGGCTTTGTTCATAGTGCTCTGGCACAAGGACCCCTCGCAGTGGGATGGACTCGTTACCACAAAGTCATCGCCGCCACGGGATGGGCTCGTTACCACAAAGCCATCGCCGTCATAACCATGGGAGGGCTTCCTTCGTAGTGTTCTGGCACGAGGACCCTTCGCAGCGGGATGAACTCGTTACCACAAAGTCATCGCCCCGACGGGATGGGCTCGTTACCACAAAGCCATCGCCGTCACAATCACGGGGGGCTCTGTTCGTAGTGCTCCAGCACGAGGACCCCTCGTAGCGGGTTGGACTCGTTACCACAAAGTAATCGCCGCCACGGGATGGGCTTGTTACCACAAAGCCATCGCCGTCTTCATTCCGGGGGGCTCCGTTCGTAGTGGTCTGGCACGAGGACCCTTCGCAGTGGGATAGGTGACTCCTCCGGGACACTGTCTCCGCCAGGGTGCCTGCGTGACTAGCCTACGTGCTACGGCACTGGGGGCTTGCGTCGGCACCCCTGTGGACTATGACCCCCGGGTCACTCCGAGACGGGACAGGTCTTCGGAGGGCATCACGCCTAATCTGCCTAGCAGTTGGGCGTCGGGTCTTTCCCACCGTTGCCAGGCCTGTGGGACTCTGCAAGGGCTTGGATTGGAGGCTAGATCAAGGGGATTCTCTGGCCACACCAAAGCTGTGGGAGCCAGTCTTTCTAGACAGACAGAGCGACACTGTGCGGGGCAAGCCAGGTGAATATGTGATTTGACAGTCCGTGGAACACCGGCAGCTGTGGACCCCTCGGTGACATGTCACTCCCGGGGAGCGCCATGTGTCGCATAATGACTTCACCATCTCAACCTCTATAAATAGAGGTCTTGAGAATTCATTTGAGGGTTGGACATTTTTAGAACACTTTCACTTTCTCACTCTAGAATCCTAGAGAGAGAAACATACAGGACCCTGACTTCGGACCTAAGCATCAGACTGTGACTGTCTCGTATATTCATCCTGCGCCATCGCCCTCGTAGCACTGCCACCCTTAGGCTCTGTCTGGGAAGCCCTTGGTCTCTGCCCTTGCCGTGTCTCACATCAACATACTTGGCATCTGAGTCGGACTGCATTCCTTGTGGCACCTCCACGTCGACTGCGAACCCACTTTCCTTGGCATCACCGAGTTCTAACCGAACAAGGATGTGTTTGAGCCTGATGTGTGTATTTCCAAGTATGTTTGAACTCAGCTCGTATTCCTTCTGAGCCGATTCGATAGGTTACAGACCCTTAAAGATAGAGCATATTCTTTGAAACGAAATGGAAAGGGAAAACATAGATTTTCAGAGCGGGGGCAGATCTTTTAGTAGTTGGTAGAAAAAAAGGAAAGATGAATAGGCTTTTCAGTCAGAAGCAACTTGCTTTCTCTTATTCAATGGTGGGACTCCGTTGAATTTCTTCTAGGTGTGACCCTAGAAGGCCTTGGTGAGACTCTTAAGGTAATCCTATCCTTTATTATTTGCTTTTCCAATTTTTTTCCTATTTAATTTAAAAATACAAAATGCAGTTCATGGGTACTGTTCATAGCACCCTAACCAGCCCCAAAATCAGCCAATTAAACCCCCCCTTTACTGTTCGTAAACCCTAATCCTAGCTTCTCAATTCCGACTTCTATTACCCTAAGCCCTAGCCCACCATACCAGCTTGTAGGACAGCCTTATATGCCCTTAGTCTGGTCTGTCCTATATCACGAATATTCATGTTTGAACTCGGCTCAAGTTTGTTACCACAAAACTCGGGCTCGGCTCGCCTTATTCATCTAACCGTCTGAATCAAGTTGAAGCTTTTAAACGCGTTTAAAAAGTCAGATTAAATCCCAAAACAAAGACCTGAAATTCCGAATCCCAACTACCGTGCTTGAAATGATTGACTGATTGAGACCTTCTTGTCGTCCAAATTGCTCATATCCAACAGAATTGGAGACCGAGTGGAACTTGATGAATTTCTGGATCTTGACAAAGATCAGAATTTTGGAGTCGTAGTGCGCGAAAGGATGATATTAGATTCCAGATCTGATGCTTGTCATGGCTCTGACGTGATGTTTGCGTGTGCATGAGTTTGCCGAGAGAGAGAAAGAGGGAGACGTGAGAGGAGAAACGAAGTGTGTGGGGTGCGGCTGTGAGGATATAAGGATACTTATGGTTTTCTAAATGGTTGCTGTTTGGTGGCACAAGGGGTTTAGGGGCTTGGTTTGGTCTGGGACTTGGGCTGTGTGTAGGAAACGCTTGGGATTATAAAGGGGTCAGGAGGATAGATGGGGCGATTCAGGTACCTTGCAATTCCTAAGGGATTTACTTGTCTATGTACTGTTCCATTCGTTAGGTTTAAGTCGGCACTTACAGACCTAGGAATTGTGCTTCTGGGGGGTTTTTGGTTTTTTTTTTTGGGGAGGGGGTATGGAAAGCTTCAGAACTATTACGTTACAATTAAAACATGTCAACATACAACCATAAGATTTAAGCAAAATATATGTGGATTCGGGGGGGGGGGGGGGAACACAAGCATAGAAAAGATGTCAAAATACAACCATAAGATAAAAGTAAAAGACATGTGGATTCAATATGTTCGAATTCTGAGGCCAAAGACAAAAACTTACTTAGACAGCACGCATAACTTTCTTAGAAAAGCGCTGTCGTTTTTGGTGTACATGTTATGGTTTGCAATTTGTATATGGAGGTGGTGGGCCTTTATTGGATTTATTGGACGTAGCAATTTACTGTGTGGTGGGCTTGGTTAAGAAGAGGGTAAAAACGTGATGAAGATATTCACCTGCAAAAGGCCAGTGTTTTTTTTTTTTTTTGGGGGGGGGGGGGGGGTTATGGCTGCCCTTACCTTGGGGTTCGCAATGGTTTTTTTTTTCTTTTGAGCTAGTTGAGTTTGGGGCCTTCAGGGTTTAAAGTTCATATATATGTATATTTATACATGTTAATGCTTTAAACATGGAATGACTATTGTATTTTGCAAACAATCCCTTCACCAAGTCACACGCGAATGTTTTGTAATTTTCATGCTCGGTTCGTTTAATAAACGAGCTCTAAAAAATTTGTTCATGTTCGATTCGTATTGTATTGACAAACTTGAACTGGCTCTTAAGGCAACAATCCACGAGTTGTTCTTGAACAGGTCAGCTCATTTACAGCCATAAGACCAGATAATCACTATATTCTCTTTTTCTTGATTTTATTTTTTGATAGATTTATTCCATGTGAAGCTACCTTGGTTGCTAAATTTTTTATTTTCATGGTGGTTTTTTCTTTCTTACAGTTGAACCCGCGCCTGATGCTGATATTGAAGGTCTTGAGGTAGCAAGGGAATGTCTAGCAGAAGTTTTTAAGATTGATCAGTCAGCGGTTGACAATTGGGCAAAGTCTGATTGTTTAGTTGACATGTTTAGTGCATGGGAAACTAATCATGATATGAGGTCGGATGCTAGTCGTGAGGTGTTGTCTGCAGATGCTCCTAGTACATCCTCAGCACATAATGCTGCCTATAGTAATCTTGCAGAGGCTTCACAATCTCTGGTTCTTTTTTCAGCCATCCATCTTATTTTATGACTCTAGTAATCCTATTTTCTCGTTCAAAATTTCTGTTTATAGAATAGGTATATCTTGATTTGATGCGTTCCTGGCACTGGATAGGTTTTTAAAAAATCATCTGGCACATTAATGTCATTATAGCCATATTACCATAGTCATCAGGGTGAAACTTGTTATGCTGTCTAGAGTTTATGTCACAATACCTGGAGAACAATAGAATACCTTTTTTTTGGTGTGCTTTTGAAATACTGCGGACAAATGATATTTAATTTAACCAGTTTGCGTGGTGTTCATTGTGAAGAAGAGAAGTTTATGTCGTGTCATAAGAAATGTTTAAAGACATGAATTCTGCTGGTCCGTATAAGCTAGGAAGTTCAACCTTGACATGAATTTTTTTTGGCTTAACATTAAATGTTACAACCTTTTAGCCGTGCTGTTTGGTATTGTTATCAAAGTATTTTGTTCCAAAGCTTTTATTCTTATTTTAGTTATTAATAGGTATCGTTTTAATTTGCTTATGAGAAAATAAATAGTTGTGGAGAGATACTGTCTTATTGTGATGTTGAAAAATGTGACAACTGGAGTGATTTTATTTCGATCTCTTCTTCTTGGTGCATTATATGTTACGTCTTTTGGAACTTGTTATCCTGGCCATGAATGTTGGGTTTGTTGTTGTTTTGTGTTATCCTTTTCAACCAGGGTGAGAATTGGACAGGAGAACCTCAAACCAAAGGTAGAGCTCCCAATCTTTTCTTCTCCTGGTGTTTTAGTTGCTTCCTCGGCTCCATAATTTTGTTCCCCGTTTGAAAGTATAATTTACCATATTTTCCTTACCCCAACTTCTTGTTTTTCCAAGTTAACCCTTAAAGGTGTAATGGCTCTTCTGGTTTGCCCTTCTCTCCTCCTCCCAACTGGTTTGAGTTTCTTACTTTCTTTGTTCTTTCTGTCAACATTATGCTTAAAGAACAAGTCTAGTTGTTCAGTCTCCATCAACAGCGGCAACAGTGATGTGGACGATGTAATCAATATTGTCTCAACCTTTACAGAAGTTTGGATCCTGTGGTGGTTTCGCAAAACAATGTGGATCTGGTGGATGGAGTTAAAACCCGGGGTTCTCAGCAAGAGGCTGGGATGAGCGCAGTGCTGATGGCAGTGCTTGTGTGTTTTGATGTTGTGTTGGAACTGGTCTTGTTAGCCAGACTATCCACTAATTCATAGGACGATGAGGTTGTGCCGGCGCTAGGGTTTTCAGGTGGCTTGTGGATGGCGCTTTTGACAGTAATGTCAATTGGTGCTCGTGGAAACTTAGGACTGTATTCACTACACTCTCTCTCTCTCTCCCTCCCTCCCTCCCTCTCCCTCTTCCTCTCCCCCTTCTCTCCCTGCCTCCCGATCTGCTGGTGGTTGTTCAGCAGAGGTGAGATCAATGACAGGTTTTGCTGGCAGCCATGGCTGTCTCAACTTTCAAAGTTGACGTGTCTTTGTCTAAAAAATATTGTCCCGTTTCAAAATTTTGTCCCATTCCTAAAGTTATTCATTGAAGTGTCATGAAGTTCCATGGCCAAAGGATAAAGACATTCAAGATGTTTTAGAAAGTCGACAGGATATTCAAATTAGATGATTGAACTTTGGAATTTGATTTTATGAAGCAGTATTATCCAGTGTCTTTATCTTTTAAGCCATGGAACTTCATGAACTTTAATGTGTAAGTTTAGATAGGGGACAAAATTAATATCCCAAAAGAAATAGGGGACAAAAAATATGAAACGAGGGGAGTATACTCATTTTCTTTTTGTTCAATATGAGATTAGAGTATGCTGATCTTTATGTGTAAGTTATACTTCTGGAGAAGAAAATGTCACATTACCACCGTTCACTAGATGCATCTCCCCTGCTTCTTGAACCAGTCTTTCAGTGCTTAGCTACACATGCAGTTCATGTTTTCCTGGTCTTTCTTCTTTCGATCAAGTCCCATACATCTGTGCAAAGCTGTCCCTGCTTAATTAGTGTCAGATGCACCTTGTCCTTGGAACGAAAATCACTCTCTACTATGCTTAATATCCTCAGTTTGCAAGTCATCTGAAGTCTGAGCATGTCAAAGTTGCCAACTGCATCTGAGTAAAACCAAAACAGAAACATGCCAGTCGCCACGAACAACTACTCATGGATATGAACAAGAACATGAGAGAGAATACCTTCGAGTAACAGAAATGTTTTTCAGAAGATTTCTTGTTGTTAATCCACGGCTTGTTTTTTGTTATATTGTAACTGGTGATATAGTGCATAAATTCCTATCTAAGTTACACGATTTTGGGAAGCCTACTAGCGTCTGTGTGCGTGCATGTATGTTTTACATGTAGGTATCAAAAAACAACCAGTTGTAAAATCTATGATTCATTGAATTGGAGATTACCTGGCAAAAGTTAGGACTGGATCGATTCAAGTGATTTGAATCGCTAATATTGGAAGAATTCACATAGCAGCGTTTTTCATATCCTTTCCAAGTCCTAGTGCGGACACCAACAGAGGACACGATGCGATGCGACACTTAACACTCTAGTCAACATTGTCTGCAATGCGTTGGGATGTATTGTTTAATCTGCATGGCATTCTAAATTTATGTCTCAGGCGGGCCTCCAAATAGTTGTAGTTGAACTAATTTAATTAATGGCGTTTTTTATATCATGACATACCTAACAAAATTAATGTGGTGCCATATTGTTTTGCTTTATCTACGCCCTACGAAGCACGGGTGCTTCAAAAGGGGGGGAGTATCGGGGTCGGGTGCGCATCGGACACGGGTGCGCCTCGGGTGCGCACCCGTTAATTTCTATTTATTTTTTTATTTGTCGAAATTTGGGTGCGGCTCGGGTGCTGATAGGATATGGTTCGGGTGCGGATCCGACACTTCGGGGGTTGAAACATAATTTCCAGAAGATATTTCGGGGGTTAAACATGAAATTTAAATTTTGTAGGGGTGAAAACATAAAATCAGTGTTACCAAATTAGGGCACACTCATCTGATAGAGAGAAAGAGAGATCGCAGCAGCCGCGACCTCCCTCGACACCGGCGACCTCCGTTGACACCGGCGACCTCCGTCGACACCGGCGACCTCCCGCAACACCCACCGAACAGCCGCGACCACCCACAACACCACCGAACAGCCGCGACCACCAAAAACCATTGCAACCACCCGCGACACCGACGACCACCTGCGACTACCGGTGACTACCCTCGACCACCCGCAACCAGCCGCGACAACCCGCGACCACAAGCGACCACCCACGACCTCCGGCGACCTCGGCGACCTCCGACGACCTCAGGCAACCTCCGGCGACCACCGGTGATCACCCGAGAAGACTTCTAGTCACCTCCGGCAGCATTTCTCCAAAGATAAGTCTCCTCTTCCTTTCTTCTGTCTTCAAATCTCTCTTTGCTACCTTTTGTGACTTGGATGTGGATTGTGAATTGAAAGTTGGAACCAATTTATGCAGTGTTTATTGTTTAACATGTGTCAAAGGCTTAAAGCAGCGGTTCAATAGTTAAAAATTGAGGGATGTTGAAACCAACTTTGCAAACTTTGATGCTATATTGCCACTTTTGTTATATACATATGATCTATTTGGTGGTGGTTTTTATGTATTTGATGGTATTGTACTACTGATGAATGGTTGAATTAAATTGCACTCTGTCTTTTTATACACTTTTTAAGATCCAAATTGCTTAGAAATTTAATAATAATTGTACATAATAAAAAAATATATATAAAATATTTGCCGTATCCCAGTCGCACCCGTATCCTAAAATTTTCAAAAATGCCGTATCCGCGTATCCGCACCCGCACCGGAATCCGTGCTTCTTAGTCTACTCCTAGCTTGGGGTTCCGCCTTTTACTCATGTAATAATGTAGTTGCATGTATCAGAAAAGAAGAAAAATGCTTTCCTTTTTATGTGGAAAATTTTAGTGTTCGTAATGTTATTTGCAGGAACATCTGAAGATGAACTCTTTGGAAAATTTTTGCGGGCGTTGGAAAAGATTCACTATTTCAGTAATACACCTGGACACGACGATCAGGCCCTCGTCGAGAGGGCTGGATCTGCCTTTTTTAATGCTCTAACGGTATGATCTATGCCTTCATGAGCTTTCTTTTGGCGCATAGGTCCTAATCATTTTAAGGACTTATTTTAGTGACCAGCAGTTTTATTACTCTAGTAAGATACCTCTTTTGCTATGTACATGTGTAGTTTACAGCGGTCCTCCACCCCAATATAGTTGTCAAATCAAGATATGTATCGGGTTTGAAATCCCTGTCTTGCGTGCTGCTTATTGTAGCATTAGTTGCGGGTTAGTGTTTTTAGGCTAAGTTGTAAGGAAAGTCATGGTTTTCCTATCATTCTCGCCTTTGCCAGCTAAAACGTACCGATTTTTAATTTCCGCTATAAAAGAGCTATGATTTCGTACTGGTAAATATTTTGGTTAATAAGGACCGTATTGGCCAAAATGGTGCCTACCTGCCAATATGAGTGTACCTGTGAAATTCTGATCTTCGTACCGGATTGCAAAATGTGGAGACACATTAGAACTAAGCTCTCAGATATTATTCTTAACTACATTGAAATTCACTCTCAAGCTCATGATTCGTGGAAAATCTTTCAACGTCAATCTTGCACTCTCAACTCCTTATCCTATCACACCATTGATGTCACCAAAGGAAAAAGGATAATTATCACATAAATTTACATACCTTTTTAGCTTGAAGTTATAATGATGCAAGTAGGAGAACAGCAAAATAGAATTTGAAGTGGGTTATTGTATTGAGAAATCTGAGTTTACTGCGGTGTCGGTCATGGATGGAATCTCCCTACTTGGTAAATGGTTTAACTTAAGTTATATTCTTTCTGAAAAGGAGAGTAATGAGAAATTAATTAGTCGAGAGTAAGCTTTATTCGAAAGTTAATTTAAAGGGTGAAATCATGCGAGTTTAAATCTAAGTTTCTTTTTTGCTTTGTTGCTAGATGGATCTCTCTTTGTTGCAAAATTATGCAGCACTGATACTTCAACTTTTAGTGATGAGTGAATTGCGACAATTCGCTGATATATGTGTGTATGTATGTACATAAACTGAGAATATACTGCATTTATGGTACCGAAACGTGACGGATACTGGATTGTTCAACTTTTAAGGACAAACCTGTACGTCTTCCGATATGGTATTTGTAACTATGATTGTGACCCTTATTTACATTTCATAAACAACTGGAAGCATTCTAAAATTCTACTTAACCAATATTCTGACATATCACGACTTTGTTTTAACTTCTAACACACTACACTTTAAAAGAGGATAATGAAATCTTATATTGTAGAATACGATAATTTTGTAAAAGAGGGCATAAGAGTGTCACAAGTAATTAACCCAAATTATAATTAGGCATATAATATGTAGTTGGAAAAATTCTATAAAAACCTTCTGTTTATGTTGAAGGTCTGATGAAATTGGCGGTTATTCTAGTTTTATTATAGAACGATTGTTCATCCTCATTTTTCAAGTCACGCCTCCTGACAAACTATAACAACATTTTTTGTTCGCAGGAATTGCAAAATTCTGGATGCTGGACAAACGATCAGAAAGACCTGGCTGAGACATTTAAATCCCAAGGTATTTTTTGTAATGTGCTTTTGTAGGACAATATGGGTTCCGGTTAGTTGCATTAGATATATATACTTGCTTCTTTCTGGTCTCTCTACATAGGTTAAGGAAGATATCTATCTTTCTTTCAAATCCCGCCAGGGTTTGTTACAATCAATCTGGAGAAATCCTTCTTTTCCGGGCCGAGTATTGAGTTAGGGACTTTGGGGGGTGGAGCTGGATGATATATTCGTGTAGACTTACATGCCTCATACCTGTATATGCATTCAATTTGTGCTTATGCATTGTGATAGGCCTGCATCTGAAATTCAGCTAATAGTATAGTTTTTAAATGATTGACAACTTTACGTCTTTTGTTTTATGCCTGCCTGATATTGTCTTCTATAATTTTTTTTTATCAGGTAATAAGGCCTTGAAATCAAAGCTCTTCCCTGATGCGATTGAGTTGTACACTTATGCTATAGCCATTTGTGAAGATAATGCGGTTTACTACTGCAACAGGTTCATTGCTTATGCATTTTGCTGAAATTTGTACTCGTGTCACAGATTATTAAGCTTACTCAACTGTATTTGTAAAAGATATTGTCTCCATATTCTTTGGCAAGTCAGCTAGGATACATGATTGCTTTGCGAATGTTATGCTGTTAGGGTTAGAAGTGTCTAATAACCAGACTAACTGTCACCATATTAAGATCCTTGTTACTATAAACATGCAAGTTTAGCCACCTTTGGCTATGCTATCCATATATGTTACAGTGTTTCACCAAATTATATATTTAGCAAGATGTCATGCCAAAAAGACCCAGAGTAACAGTGACAGGAGCCTTATGCACTCGGACTGCTCCTCTTTTATTCTTTTCAGAATGACATTGACATGACTAAGGGCCAGATCCGGGGTTAAGAAATTGTATTCCCCCTTATTGTGTGCATTTAAAGACAGTTAACTGGTGTAGAAATCATGTTAGGGTGCTTAGCTGGGGATTGGAGTTCAATGTGGGATATTGGACTTATCAGCAAACAAGTGAGAGCATAATTCCAGTAAAAATAATGAATTGTCGGAGTTTGTTTTACAAGATGAATTGTTGTCATAGGATGACATTTGCTTGATTTGGAAGTGTGCAATAATGAATTCGTTTGCAAAGCAGCTTACAAAAGCTGAGTGTTGCGTGGCGATGGGATTGAGTGGAGAAACAGCAGAGAGAAAGAGAGAGAAATTAGACAAAAGGGAGGTTTTAACTTCCATTCACTTTACATAAGCCTTGTTAAAACCAGTGCATGCACCGTGTATGACATAAGGAATTTACATTTTGGACCCCAAGGCAAACAATTTGGCATTATTAAGAGCACAGTAATGTAACTTTTGCAAGTAGAGGGAGTTTTTTGCAAAAACATGTAAAGAGGAGAATACAGGTTTGCAGTTAGCTCTTACGAATGAAAGGCTCTGATATAGCTAGGGCTGTAATATTGTTTAAGTTCTAAATCAAGCTTGACATGTCTTTTGCTTTTTCAGCTAATAGACCGATACAACCGGGGCTGTAGCATTGTTCAAATTCTGAAATCAAGATTCACATTTCTTTTGTTTTTCCAGCAAATATTTGTATATTAGCAGAAAGTAAAGACGTGAATGCTTAAAAATTGCACATTTAATTGGCATATTATTTTATAAGTTACTTTTGTTTTATTTTCATAATTTGGAGGAATAAGTCCTACATGTTTTGCCTGGTTGCAGAAATTCTGGCTTAATAATTTTATACTGGAATTTTTAGCTGATCATTCGGATGTATACTTGTCAGGGCAGCTGCTTACACCCAGATCAACCAATTCTCGGAAGCAATCAGAGACTGTCTTAAATCCATTGAAATTGACCCGAATTATAGCAAGGCTTACAGCCGTTTAGGATTTGCTTATTATGCACAAGGGAGCTACAGGGATGCTATCGATAAAGGCTTTTTAAAAGGTTGGTGTGCCACAAAAATTGCCTAACATGTTTTTTTTCCAGTTGATGTGCTTTGGAAATCTCTAGTTTATTATATTAATATATCTGAACAGGAGTTTGTGGTTCACTCTAAGAAGCACGGATTCTGGTGCGGGTGCGGGTGCAGATACGATACGGGTGCGGATACGCGGATACGGCATTTTTGAAAATTTTAGGATACGGGTGCGGCTGGGATACGGCAAATATTTTATATATATATTTTTATTATGTACAATTATCATTAAATTTCTAAGTAATTTGGATCTTAAAAAGTGTATAAAAAGACGGAGTGCAATTTAATTCAACCAATTCAACCATTCATCAGTAGTACAGTACCATCAAATACATAAAAACCACCACCAAATAGATCATATGTATATAACAAAAGTGGCAATATAGCATCAAAGTTTGCAAAATTGGTTTCAACATCCCTCAGTTTTTAACTATTGAACCGCTGCTTTAAGCCTTTGACAAATGTTAAACAATAAACACTGTATAAATTGGTTCCAACTTTCAATTCACAATCCACATCCAAGTCACAAAAGGTAGCAAAGAGAGATTTGAAGACAGAAGAAAGGAAGAGGAGACTTATCTTTGTAGAAATGCTGCCGGAGGTGACTAGAAGTCTTCTCGGGTGATCGCCAGTGGTCGCCGGAGGTTGCCTGAGGTCGCGGGTGGTCACTGGAGGTCGTGGGTGGTCGCTTGTGGTCGCGGGTTGTCGCGGCTGGTTGCGGGTGGTCGAGGGTAGTCACTGGTAGTCGCGGGTGGTCGTCGGTGTCGCGGGTGGTCGCGATGGTTTTTGGTGGTCGCGGCTGTTCGGTGGTGTTGTGGGTGGTCGCGGCTGTTCGATGGGTGTTGCGGGAGGTCGCCGGTGTCAAGGGAGGTCGCCGCTGCTGCGATCTCTCTTTCTCTATCAGATGAGTGTGCCCTAATTTTATGTTTTCACCCCTACAAAATTTAAATTTCATGTTTAACCCCCGAAATATCTTCTGGAAATTATGTTTTAACCCCCGAAGTGTCTGATCCGCACCCGAACCGTATCCTATCCGCACCCGAGCCGCACCCGAATTTCACCAAATAAAAAAAATAAATAGAAATTAACGGGTGCGCACCCGAGCCGCACCCGAGGCGCACCCGTGTCCGATGCGCACCCGACCCCGATACTCCCCCCCTTTTGAAGCACCCGTGCTTCATAGGGTTCACTCAACGAAAATTCAATCTGCCACCCTTACAACTTTGTTCATTCTTTAAATTTAACTTTTATAGCGCTTTCCTTCACTTGAGAGGTCGGTGGGGTTGATATCAATACTAAGATCATTACTGTAAGCTATGGGGTTTGAACCCCTTGCCCAATATCGGGAAGAAATCAGGTTCCACTGCTATAAGGGCCAATGGCGTATCATTGGATTCATGGCAGAGAGGGATCTGTTCTGGCTTGTCGAAATCTACTTCTGCTGCCTTAATACCTATATCTATAGTAATGATATTGTGAATTGTTGTATGTGAAACTTAAAACATTTTGAATTTTTGTTTTCTGCAGCCTTACAATTGGATCCAAGTAACGTTTCTGTCGAAGAAAATATTCTGGTCCGTTGCTTTTCTGTTTTTGGTGGTGTTGATGTGTTAATTGTTATTCTTCTATGTAACGATATTACTATATATCTTTCAATCCAGGTGGCAGAGCAGAAACTAAGAGAGGAGCAACAGAGGACAGAGCGTGATCAGGTAGTCTATACATTTGCTGTTAGAAGTGAGTTTTTTATTTGAATGGAAGTACGAAAAATTACTTTTCAATAAACTGGTAACTTGCATATGAAACAAGTTGTAAGTGGTTCTCTTAGTTGCATAACATGTACTCCGTCCGTCCTAAAATAAGTGCGACCATTCCCTTTTGGAGTCCCAAAATAAGTGGTAGGTTTCTAAATTTGGAAATAGAGTATCATTATTTTCCATTTTTACCCAACTTGACTAATGCAGATCTCCTTCAAATCAGTTTTCATTTTAAGACCAACTATTAATTAATACCATCTCTTCATTTCTCTTTCCCCCATCCTTCCATCTTTTTTCTTTTATGGGGAGAAACGTTCTCTTCTTCTCTTGGACAAAGTTGGAAATTTTGGAAGTATTGAAGTGGCAGGTAATGACTCTGATGTCTGTCTCTGCCACAAAGGTAATGCTGGGTTCTGATAGGTGAACATCTGAGACCCATATTGACGAGTTTCACATCGATGGTGATGTGGTCATAAGGGTTCGCTTTAAGGTTTGGTGGGTTTGCATGGTGGTTTGATGGGATAAAGCTCCAAATTTTGGTGCGAATTAATTTCTAATTTTTGGGCAATGTGGTGGTTCTGTAGCTGCGATTTTCTTATCGTGACCTTGGAGCTCTTAGGTATTGAGTCACACGATTAGGTGTTTTAGGCGTTTTAGTATGAGAGTTGGGCGTTCACTTGGCAGACGCCTCTGGGATGACTAGTTCTTGATGCGTTTCAAAATGCCATTTGAGTGTTTCCGCCTAGGCGTTGAGGTATATGACTCGCCACTGATTTAGAAAACTCTTTCTATTTCTTCTTCTTCGTTTTTCTGATTCGAGGAAAAAGGGCAATTGAGATGTGAACACTGAAGGGTTATGTCAGGAACTCAGCAAATCGGAAATATTGATTAGGCCCATAAAGCTCTGCTTTGGCTTCAAATTGACGGCCATATCTTTTCAGATCTAACTCCAGTTTGTTCTTAAAGTTGAATTGGAATCTTTTGAAGAAGAAAAAGAAAAAAGAAAAGAAAAAGGAGTTAGGTTGTTCGCCATAGATTCAGGTGAAGATTCTTGGGATAAAAAGATAGCAAAAGACCAAACGGCATAGTTTATGAGCTATCAATAAACAAATTTCATTTGTTTGTTGCCATGATGATGCATTTTCCAACACGTGAGTACTTCTCGAGTTACCCCGGTAAGAAGGTGGTGGTGGTTGGGTGTGTGGGTGGGTGGGAGGAGACCAAGGAGGAGAAGTAGCAAGTGAGCTTATAGACGTATAATTATCATGTCATTTAATTCAGAGTCAACCTGTAAAGACACAATGTTAAGATTGGAAACTCTTAACACCTGATGCTGTTTGCAAGTTAATCCGTTGTCAATCTACTCTAGAAAATGAGAGTTCACATGATTGCTGCTGGTTTTACATTGAAAGGTTCATTTATCTGAGCCGTTTTGTTGTGACATTTTGAAGAAGACCCCTAATCAAGATAATTACTTGCGTCTTTTGTTACCCAACCTGTTAAGTTAGCTATTGATGATGGTGTTTGGTCCTGTGTCTACTAGGATCCTGATCGTAGGATCGTACCATCCTATGATCCCAATTCATAGAACCTGTCCGATAGGCCAAGAATCAGTGGGTTGGTAGGATTGGAGTAAGATGGCAGTGTAGATCTCTAGCTATGATCTTAGGATCATTCTAGTGTTAGAAGAAAAAATATGGATCTATATGCATACCATAACTGCGGTACAAACTGCAATAGTTTATTTTGTTGCTCAATTGAGGTTGAACGAAAATCAGTGCTGATGTGTTGATGCTGACGTCCATCAAAAGTGGTTGCAATATTGTAACTTATGGAATATGACGAGGTTGGAAGATGAAAAAGAAATTCTCTGTGTTGCATGTGTAGTACTCCTTCCGTCCCAAAAAATTGACCGTATTTCCTTTTTTGGCTGTCCCAAAAAAATTGCTCACTTTCCAAATTAAGAAAAATTTTGTAGGCGTTTTTCCATGTTTATCCATTTTACTCTATTTCTCTCTCCACATTTAACACTCCAACAACCTCTCCTCCCCTCCCCCTTCTCTCTCGGGGTAGAATGAGAAACACACAATATGCGACTTATATCCTTAATATGTGTGCCAAGTCAAAATGGAGCAATTTTTTTCGGGACAGAGGGGGTATGTCCTTTGTACCGCTTTGTTGTCTTTTGCACTTACGAGTTATATGAACCATGAAGACGAACCAGTCTACGTAATAAGGTTATACATGATAGAAGGGTAAAATGTGAGAATGCAAAGATTAGACCACATCTTCTTGCACAAGCTTCTACTACCCTATTTTTTTTTTTGAAAATGTAGTTTTATCTCTTTTTTGGTTGTTAATAGGATCCTACTTTCCTAGAATTCAGTCCTGCAATACAATCCTATAACCATAAGACGTTCAAGGTAAAGGTAAGATTATAACCTTAGTTCTGACTCTTGCTTTTTGTTTAGGCATGTAGGAGGTGGTTATATGCGGCCTTGCCCCCATGTTCTTAATGTGGTAGATAGTGAAAATTGAAAAGGATATGTCGGATTTTATCGATGCAAGATTATGAGGGCAGAAAACACCAGTTGCAACGCATGAGATGATGTTTAGTAGCATTTCATCTTTCTGCAGTTGAAATTATATTAATCGTTCTTCTCGTAACTGATGTTTATTTCTTGTGACCTAGATTGTCAAGCACTTGAAATAATAATAATTCATTTTCATTCCTGCTATACAGAGTTCAAGTTCTGCAAACAGAGATCAAAACCAGCAATCAGCTGGGGGATCAAGTCACCAGTCAACAGCTCCACCTTTTACATCGATGCCATTCAATGCCAATGGCCTTACCACTGATATCGCAAGCATGCTGATGAACATGGCTGCAAATGTACAAGGGCAGCATTCTCAAGATGGACCAGGAGGTAGTGAGCCGGAAGTAAGAATAGGTGGGAACGTCAATGTCAATCTCGGGGATCAAATGCCTCAGGATCTTACTGGGGCTTTGAGATCTGTGATGGAGATGCTCTCAGGAGCAGCATCCCATGGTAATACACAGGATAATATGAATGGAAGACCAGCATCGAGCTAATTCTCGCAAACCTCCCATCTTGAACTGAAAGTGTAGAACGTTGGAATTTGGTTTTGCTGACAAAGGACCACAAAGTTTGGTGCCCGAGCGTCATCTTTTGTTTGTTAGAACGGCCATCATTCTAAATCTAATTTGGCGAGTTTTTCTGATGGCAAGTCTGTGTTATTTGCCCCAGCGTGTACAGCCCAGGCACAGCCTAATGGTTGGCATTTCGATATTTCTTTTCGGTCAATATAGAACTGCAGATATACTGGAAAGGATGGTTTTTTTTTTTTATAGTTTTTATATTTTTTGGGATAATACTATAACTATACTAAAGAGCAAGAGTCGGGATCTGAAAAAACCAGAATTTCACGCTGGATTTCTCAGGGTGGGGTCTGTGCTGCGTGTGGTCAGAAATGCATCTTTCCAAGATCGGATCCGTCTAGGCACGACTTGAGCTCTATCTGATGCACACTTGGTGATTTAGGGATCCTTCAATACTTGTGTCATAAAATGAAGATGGAATGAAGACTGAAAATCATAAAGGAGGTTTTAGCAACTCGAGGAGGAATTAATTTCACTGTTTTTATGGTTACACATTTCCATTGAGGTCTACAGGATCTGATTTCTTATTCCAACATGTTCTACTTGATAGTCAGACTGCAGATATGGTTGGGTTGGGTTGGGTTGGGTTGGGTTGCTAAAAGACCTCATTAAAACTGCCTTCTTGACTATTTTAAGGACTTAATCTTTAGTTGTCAATTAGTCCCTTTATTACCCTGTGTGGCACCTTGACGACACCTTTTGGTCAATTGCTGATCACTGACCTTGCAAGTTTACGTTCTCAACTACCAAGCTAGTTTCATGAATTTTAGGTGTCATTAGTTGTACTAATTAGTTTGGATGCTTGATACGTAACCTCCTCGCATTCACACACGGACACGAGTGAGCGGTTATGAATATGACGCAACTGTGGCTGGCATGAAATTTGGACTTCCAACCTAATACTAGTAGGCAAGCGGCTAATGAAAGGCCCCCTCCGCCACCCAATTCCACGGTTCAGATCTATCGACCATGTCCACGTGTTGGACCCAGAAACCATAATTGTCTTCTCCTCCTTGTTTCCAAATTCCAATCACATAATTAGCGACAAAAGTTGCAAAACCCCAAGAACAAAAAGGAAAAACTAACGCAAGGAGCACAAAGTATTTTCAAAGCCCACTTCTGAAACTACAACCTCTTTCACTCTCGTTCTCTCCGCCTTTCGAGCCCACTATACTATACAACTCACCGCTCTTTCCTTCCTTCGATTATCCATAATCTCAGGGAGCTCAACATTCAGCCATTAACTTGAATTTTCAAGTAATGCTGAATACCCCAATTTGCTTTTGTTTTCACAACTTATTTTGTGAAATCAGGTAAGTTTCTGGCACATTTATCTGTTTCTTGATTCGGGTTCACTCTTCTTGGTTTCTTTAGCACTTTTAACTGTTTTAATTTGATCATATCTTTTCTGGGTAATAGGAAATATTCTTTTCTGAACTTCAGTTTCTGTATCGCTGGATCATTGTATTCAATTATATGCATAGAATCTTCTTGCCTTGGAGTTTTGTATTTCCTGCATGCAT
This sequence comes from Escallonia herrerae, assembly GCA_033070095.1. Taxonomy (NCBI): domain Eukaryota; kingdom Viridiplantae; phylum Streptophyta; class Magnoliopsida; order Escalloniales; family Escalloniaceae; genus Escallonia; species Escallonia herrerae. The sequence goes on from JAVXUP010000035.1 coordinate 103,646, forward strand.
TTTGTAGTACTCAAGAGCATTAACATCGTCTCAGAAGATAGCAGTGCTTATGAACATGTTATTATATGGAAAGATGTGTGTACAAATTTTGAGTACAAGTGTTTTTGAGTATCTCAATACTCTTTTGCTTTCAGAAACTTGTTTTCTGAGATCAGGTGCTTTTACTACATTTTTTTTCCGTTTCTGAAATTGGGTTCAGTTATTTACTGTTTCTTTCGTGTTAGTACTGTTTAGATTTATCTGTTTCTTGATATGGGTTTACTTGTTATTTGCTTATTTAGCACTCGTAGTGTTTATATTTGATTACTTCTTTTCTGGGTTTGGATTATCTTTACTTTGGACGGACTTGAGTAACTTAACTTTGCCAGTTTATACAGTTGTACTTTTTAGGTTATTCAAGCTTTGAATTTTGTTTTGTTTGCATGCAAATGTTTGTATTAAAGTGCCAAATATTGTCAATGTGCATAGCACTGTGTATAAACACGTGATAACATGGAAAAAGTTGTACATAGACTTCACATTTATCTGTTTTTGATCTGAGTTCTTTGCCTTTATAGCATTTAGGTTATCTGCTTTTGATTTTTTTCCTGGGCTATGGACACACTGCTTTTGCAAACTTTAGTTTGTGCATTGGTTTTCTTCGTTTGACCTTCATATTCTTGCGGTGAGAACTTTTACTGCCTGCATGGGTATGTTGTATGTAAGTGTGCAAACATTCTTGCATATCAATGTCTATCAATGTATGATTCTAATGGAAAGATGTATATGTACTTGAAATCAGTTATGTACTTGATAAGTAATTGATAGCAACATCAATAATGTACTTGGTTTGTGCAGTTTGGTACTTGTGAATTATACTATCTGTCATGGAAGGTGCATAGGTTTTCATTCGAGAAAATGCGTAACTTTGTTTTCGTAAAGTGATGCTGCTTCTCATTGTCCACTAGTGGATGATCTTGTAGCCAAGAGTTCATCAATTTCACCATGTATCACTGATTTTTAGCTCCTTAAAGCTTTGTTTTAGATGCCATTGTGTCTCATGCTACTATGTAGATCACTCAGTTGGCATAAACTTTCATGATATTTTTATGTGGGCATCTTGGCCACTTGCTTGAACAACTGACATTCATTTATAAAATCAATTGGCACCCCAAATTTGCTAATGGCACTCCTCACACAGTTTTCTTTTTTGCAAGAGGTAAAAACATGCATAACTGTACCTTAGTAGTTGCAGAGTGCCATTAGAAATTAAGGTTGTGGAAATAGGGCCACCCTCCTTTTTAGTATTCTGTTCTGCATGCAAGTGAAATTATGTCATGCTCACTTGGTCAGATTTTTTGTTGCCTGTGGTAGTTCTAGGACACACCGTTTTTTTTGCCTGGAGGAACGTTCACTTGAGAGATGATTTGTCAAAGTTGTGTGCGTGTGTGAAAATTCTGGACATTAAAAGTTTGAGGGAAAACCGATAGTTTTTGCTGCCTCGAGTACTTCTGGGAAAATTAAATGTCCCAGAAATGGAGAGGTAGTTGCATTTTGGGATTACCGTCACTGTTTGCCTTCACAGTCATATTTCGTGTGGAGGAAGGTGCACTTGGGAGTTGATTTATAGTTGTTCACGTGTGCGAAGATTCTGTGGGAAGTTAAAATTTCAAATGTTTTAATTGTATCAAATAGTTGAATAGCCTCATTATCGAAATTGACATAAAACTTGGCTTGAGCTTCATGAAATTCAAATGATACATTTCCAACTTAAGTCTACTGCTTGGACACAAATGTGATTTAGTGCTGTTTCTAGTACGGAGGTAGCTGTCCGCTTTGTTTATTCTACTATTCATCCCTAATGCCATCAAAGTGCGACAGGGTGTCAGCTTGCTGCTTGCCCTATAGAATTATACGGTACGTCAGGCCTGTGCAGTTAGCTATTTTGCACTAGAATTAAGTCTTAACGCGCCAAGGGCCACCAGCATTGTTGGTAGAGTCTACTAAATGCCGTAGTGTGTAGACCATATTCATGTCCTAATATGTTAACCATGCTGTGAAGACGTGAAGTATCTTCCAGTATACCATGTTGGTAAGTAAAAGTGCACTATATAAAATCTAGTAGAAAACAACCAAGCTAGTATAAAAGTATCTTCCACATGTGCAACGAAAGAAAAGAAAAGTTATCTATCTATACACATCATCAACGTATCCAAAATTCCAAATTTAAGAGACAAGGATTTAATTATGTCTCTCTACCTGTGGCCATATAGTGGAACACACAAACAGACTGATTTTTCTTCTGCTGCATGTATATATAACTGACACGTATTCAGGCCTAGAAGGTGCGGATTTCTCAATTGATTTGACAAGGAGTACCAGCATAATATGGATTCTTAAATAATACAAACTTTCTTACACATGATTCAATGTCAACGACTATAACATCTATTTGACCGGCATAACAAAATGGAATATTTTCATATATCCTCTTAGAAATTTGTGAAATATGGGAAATCAAAGCGAATCAGTAAGTTGGTATTTTACTTTGTTGAACAGATTCTGAAGTTTTCCTTACTAACAGTGTGAAAAAGTGGTAATGGATTATTGTCCCAACTTCACTTCATATTGGACATAACGGAATAGCTAATTTGACGACGAGGTATTCTTTTATTTTTCCACTCATTGATTTTTTTCTTTCTAAAAATGCTGATACAGTTATATTAAATGAATTCGTATCTTTTAGCTATTTCTTGTTGGTACCTAGGAGAACTCTTGCTTGCCCAAGTAATATAATCTCGAGTCACACTTGAACTGGGCAGTCCATTGTCAGGGATTAACAAACTCCGAATATCGTACTATTAATTTGGTTAGTTCTGCCAGAGGTTTTTTCCTTTAGACATGCATTCTCTTTGGGTCTTTGCCTTCCTGTCTAAATAGATTACGTATATTGATCAAACTGAGTGGTTAATGTTCTCTGTAACTCACGCCTTTAAATATCTTTTGTCTGTAACCAGGACCCGAATCGGTAGATTCTCCTGTGTCTCTGCAGTCAATTAAAGATGGGTGCTTATATTGCTGGAGTCCTTGTTCCCCTTGTATTTACGCTTCTTCTTCGAAATTCGAAGAATAGAAAAAGGAGGGGTTTACTAGCTGATGTTGGGGGGGAACCTGGTTATGCTGTCCGAAATCATCGATTTAATTCCCCAGTGGAAACAGCATGGAAAGGGATTACAACACTTGCAGAACTTTTTGAGCAATCATGCAAGCAGCACCATGACAAGAAATTTCTTGGCACTCGGAGATTAGTTTCTAGGGATACAGAAGTATCTAAGGACGGAAGGTCCTTTGAGAAGCTTCATTTGGGTGATTATGAGTGGTTGAGCTATGGCAAAGTATTTGAAGCTGTGTGCAATTTTGCTTCTGGCTTAGTGCAACTCGGTCATCAAAGGGAAGAACGTGTGGCTATCTTTGCTGATACACGCGAAGAATGGTTTATTGCACTACAGGTGTGAATCTTGTAAATCGTCTTGAATCAGGATACTTCAGATCCGTAAATTTTGTTTATTCAAAATTTAACCGCTAGTGATTTCGCTATTCATAGTACCTTTTTGCAACACTGCGATTATGTGCAGAGAGTGCAACTAAATTCAACAGAATTGTTTCTGATGATTATCTTGTATCAGGGTTGCTTCAGGCGCAATGTCACCGTCGTAACTATGTATGCATCTTTGGGGGAGGAGGCTTTGTGTCACTCTTTGAATGAGGTTTCTCTCGCTCTACCTTGCACATTGAATATTTGCAATGTTCCGGACTTTTTAGCTACCATTTCAGCTTCAAGTCTGTAGCTTTATGCATGCAACTAATTGGTATGATGTACCATGAATATATGTCCATTGTATGTGGGTGTAAGATGCTTTGACGAGCATTTTGGAAATGCTTCGTGGAGATCCGCTTAACCTAATTTCCACAAGACGAGTACAGCAAGATATTGGAGAAGGTGGGTGGGTAGGGATTGTACATTTTCGGGATTTTGTTCTGTTGCTTTATATGTATTAGAGGTCTTAGGACAGAGACTACTTAGGTGCGAGGGGGCCTTCCTAATTATTTAAGATGCTAACCTATTGGTAATTAACTCTAATATCCTGATAGCATACTGTGATCGTATGCAATGGAAATAACTGACAGAATATATTTGTTTTCTCATTCAGTGACCAAATTCTGTTAGTCCTACTTTAACTGTTGATCATGGGAGGTAAGCTTGCCTTCTCTCATGAACGCCATCATAAGCTATAGCTACCAATACAGCTACTATCGGTATGTTTAAGCCGCGGTATTGCCACTCAGAAAATCATTCCTCCTATCAAAATACACCTAATCTTAATGTTAGTCCGCTAGGAATGATATTTGGTATTGCTCTAACCGATGCGAATCGAACTAAGTTTAGGGATGTTATCCTGCTTATATCAAGTAGTGGAGTTAAAGCTCCGCCATGTTTTTCATGGTTCACAGGTTACTTAAAAACATTGAAAACCTTGTTTAGCAAGATCATTCCCCTATCTGGTATTCCTGGGACAGACTGCCTCTTAGTCATCATTAAATCAACTGTGGGACCTTATATTTGTTAGCTCCATTTTCATGGGTTAATACTTTGAGGTCCTAATACGGATGTGTTACTTTATGCTTTAACTGAAGAGATCAGATGCAATTTTCCTTTCTCAGTATGTTTGTGTGTCCATGAGTTTCTTCCCTTGGGTGCGTAATTTTTGGAACACACTTACTGGAGAAATGGAAGAAAAGAGATTAAGGCTTGTTGTATAGCGTTAGCTTAGTAGATATAATAGTCAATGGACTTTGCTTTTTCTAGAATATTTGAATAGTCAAACCAGAATTGCTGAAAACGAGTCATTTTAAAGTGATACAAGGTATTATAGCAACATTTGAGCGTGCCAGGACGCTGCGTACCTTTCTTTATGGCTTTTTTGAACTGATTGTCTCGGTAGACAAAAATTTCATTTGAAAGTGGTCACTTGTCAGCATAGAGCACAACAATCTTGACAAGACAGTTATTCGAGCTACTGAACATGTGCGACCGGAGACATTGACGACTTAAAATCATTAGCTTTTAGCTGTCAAAAACTAGGAAAGACTGGATCATGTCTGCTTATTATTACGAAATGTCATGACTCCTGGTCTCATAATTGGGAGAGACTTTTTTATCTATGACCTGCATTCTTGATTGTTCAATGTGTACTGTGGGACTTTTGAGTCTTTGGTGACACCTATATCGCAGTTCACATTTTTTGCCACGTCTAAATTTCTAGACTATAGAGAAATGGATATATGTCTGATAAGCTTATGTAAACAGACCAGGAGATATGACAGTTCGTAATGATAAGCACCCAACATATAAGTAGGCAAGTTTGATGAACCACACTTATCCATATTCCATGTAACCATTCTTGGTATGCAGAGTCTTTCTTGGTAAAAAGTCATTTATTTACATTTAGCTCGGACATTACCAAGTACATCCAGGGCAATTAGCCCACTATCTCAAATCACAAAAATTAACAACCAAGCACAACAAGTTTTAGGATTTGCCTGGTGTCTGGAATTCGCCATGCCATGCATAATATCCAATCGCCTTGATTTCTGGGAGCTTCCCATTTGATCACTCCAGCTTCATCTCTCTGATCCATCTTGAAAACTCTGTTTTTTCTTCGAAGCCACAGTCCTTACACAGTAACACCAAGAGCAAGTTTACTTAGTCTTGTTCAAAATGTTTTCCTCTGAAGTGAAACCATACTGGAAAAACTGAGACCAAAAGGTAGTGTTAACCCCAACAGCAGTCTATTCAAGACCGTATCCAAATTTTATGAGTAAAGCAACACTCCACAAATAAATGAGCCACAGGTTCATGTTCTGTGAGTGCAAGGAACAGGTATTATGACCATGATCTACCAAATTGTATCATGATTTCAGCTTGTCCTTGGTTCTCAGGCCTCCTTTACAAAGCAGCCCCAGAATAATTGCACATTTAGTTGTATTGCCAGGGAACCCAGCAACTTCCTCCAAGGAACCACAGATTGATGATGTCTGATTTCATTCCATGCTGATCTAATGGAGAATTGTTTGTTTGGGTGAGCTTTCCAGATCACTTTGTCAGTTTCCTTGGCATTTGGGGGAGGCATGTGTTGCAGGTCATCATGCCACTGTCTAGGGGCAGTAGACATAGGAGCAGGTGGGTTGTTGGATAATGTCATAGACCTTGCTGCGAAGGGAGCTCCCAGCATCATATACAATATTAGCTCCATAAATCCTGATAATAGGTCCAAAGGAGACCAAATATCATTACATGACCAAGTATCTTGCTGATTGCCAACTTTGGATTGGATAAGTTGAATTCTGCTTCTCATCTTGATAATCTTGCAGCAAAGGAGTCCCTTTTATGAGCGAAATACCGCATGTGCTTGCATACAGCTGCATAATTCCAATCAGAAATCCTCTTCAGAACTACTTCCCCCTTATGTTTAGTGAGACATAAGTCCTTCCAAACAGTTTTTCACCAGTGCATTTTTGATGTTTTTCCATGCCAAATGAAAGTTCTGACTGATGACTTTCTTAGGAAGAATAAATATTAAACGCCACTAAACCTTATGCTAAACAAAATTTAGGTGGCCAATTGCACCCTGCCTGCATAAGAGAGGTACCTCTTGGTCCAACTTTCAATCTTGGCTTTACGTTTTCCAATGAGTGGTTGAACTGATTCTGAGCTTTGAAAAAATGAGTGGAACTTGAAGATAAGTAACAAGAAATGTCCCAAGTGGAATCTCATATGATTGACTAATGCAGTCTTTTCTTCATCCCAATCCCACCTAAGAACATAAAGAATTTTTGGAAGTTAAGGTGTACCCCAAAGTGATTATCAATTTCTCGTATAGCACCTTTTACAAGGAAAGAAATGGTTCTGCATCAAGAAGGAATAGGTCATCAATAAAGTGGACATGATGAATGTTTTGGTCATGATATATAGGATGATAATGAAAAGATGGACAGTTACTAAAGGCGTTTAAGAGGCAAGAGAAAGCTTCCACGACCAGCAAGAAGAGATATGGGAGATGGGATCCCCTTGTTATGATCCTTTGGCATTTATAGAATACCCATTCATGATGGTTCATAACTCTATTGACGTAGACAGTTGGTAAGTGGAACACCTCTAACACACTTCTTTAAAGTCCCAGCCTACAGAATCATAGGCTTTTGGATGTCTATCTTCATCACACATCTTGGGACTCCCCAGCGTCCGTGATATTTTCTCAATAACTCTCGCATCAGCAAGATGTTATCAGGAATTTGTCTCCCTGAGACAAAAGTAGATTGATCCATAGCAGCTTTGATGTAGGGAAGAACCTGCTTGAGCTTGTTGCATAGCAGCTTTGATTTACACCTGTACATCACATTGCAATAAGCGATGGTTCTAAAATCCTTCATGATAGAAGGGCAGGGAACCTTACCGATAAGTGTTGGTGCAGTATCATTTATGCACTTAACATTTGTTCCTTTGTGAAGAAATCCAGGATTACCTTGGTCATATCACCTTTTACAATCTTCCAATCGTGTTGATGAATCTCAGCATTGTAACCCTCAGGGAAGGAGCTTCGGTGGTTTTTATACAAACACAAGCCTTCTGGTGTTACTTTGGACGGGTTGCTCTCCTTTTGCTGATGAGTGACAGACTGCAGCCTTATAGTTTTATTATCTCTAGTAAGATCAGGTTCCTGTAGGAAGGATGAAAAATGCCTGATGGCTTCCTTATCTGCATCATATGCACCACTAATAAGAACACCTTCATGGTTGTAGATTGTGAGCACTTTGTTATGAGCTCTATGAACCAGCACCTTATGAAACTATTTAGTATTATGATCTCCAAGTTAAATATCCTTTAACTTTTTGTTGATAAAAAGCTTCCTTAGCTCTAGCCAACTCGTAGTATTGGTCTTGCTCAAGTTTCTCCCTTTGTACTAAGGCATTGCCTCTTGTATTATTGAGAATTTGCCTCTGCAGCTACTGCAGTTCCCCCAGCTTCCTTGTTGTCTTGGTAGAAATGCCATCATACTGTCGTTTATGCAGCCTTTTCAGAAGAGGTTTCAACCACTTGAGCTTAGAGCATAATTGGTGTAAGGCATTTCCCCCAGTTGTCATAGCCCAGGATCAGATAAGAGATGCTTCAATGTAGGATAATGGATCGAATAGTTTAAAAGGTGTTCCCAACCTATCTTGGTTGCACCTAAGGGCCAATGGGGGTCCTATTTTGCACAACATGTCGGCACAAATATTCAACGCTTCCAACCGGTCAAACGTTTCACTTTTGTTACGTTACTTCGTCACGAAGAAACTCATTTTTGCGCGACTCCTCATCGCGCCTCAACTGTCGCATGCCGCACGTCACTCGTCGGTCTGCCTTGGCACTTGCCCAAGGAAGTGGGCCTTAGCCTTCCCCTTGGGGTCGGCCTCGGCCTCCCCTTGGGGGTCGGCCTCGGCCTTCCCCCAAGAGTTCGCCTTTTGGCCTTCCCCTCCAGGGTTCATGTGCATCCGCAGCGTTCGTCGCCCGCGTCGACTCCGCAACGTCCGTCACCCGCTCGGACTCCGTGACGTCCTTCGCCCGCAACGACTCGCCGACGTTTGTCGCCTGCACTGACTCCTCAATGTCCGTCGCCCGCGCCGACTCGCCGACGTCCATCGCCTGTGCCAACTCTGCGACGTCTGTTGCCCGTTGCCCGTCTGCCTGGAGTCGTCTCTGCGACCCTCGTTACTCGCCGTACTGGCACTGTCTCTGAGACCCCGTCGCCCGCGCCTGCTCGCCGTCTCCGCAACCCCGTCGCCTACGCCCACACGCCGTCACCTTACACACTCCGTCGCTCTCGTGCGCCGCGCCGCTGATATAACCGCTCCCCCAGGCTCTTTGTCACAATGTCGTGCCTTCGGCACCATGCGTACTTCATCGCGCCCATGCGCCACAATCATGTTACATGCCCCTCGGGCACCACACTCATTCACCACACCATGCGCCCCCCGGCCATGGACGTGGAACATGCTTCGACCCACTCTCCGTAGTGTGCAACATCCCGCGGGGATAGGCGACTCCTCCGGGACACTATCTCCGCCAGGGTGTCTTTAACTCCCCTTCCGCCAGGTAGACGGCTCCTTTGGGATGCTACCTCGGCCCGTCAGGCAGACGGCTCCTTCGGGATGCTACCTCGACACAAGGAGTCACCTGTGTGGATAGGCTACTCCTTTGGGACACTATCTCCCCCAGAGAGCTTTTCAACTCCCCTTCCGCCAGGTAGACGGCTCCTCTGGGATGCTACCTCGGCCCTTCAGGTAGACAGCTCCTCCCGGATGCTACCTCGATGCGCTTTGAGTGCTCTGGCACAAGGACTCACCCGTGGGATAGGCTCGCTCTCTAAGACAGTATCTCCGGCAGGGAGCTTTTCAACTCCCCTTCCGCCAGGTAGACGGCTCCTCCAGGATGCTACCTTGGCCGGCTAGGTAGACGGCTCCTCCGTGATGCTACCTCGGCCTGCGGAATAGGCGACTCCTCCGGGACACTATCTCCGTCAGGGAGCTTTTCAACTCCCTTTCCGCTAGGTAGATGGCTCCTCCGGGATGCTACCTCTGCCAGTCGGGTAGACGGCTCCTCTTGGATGCTACCTTGACGTGGTCTGAGTGCTTCGGCACAAGGACTCACCCGCGAGATAGGCGACTCCTCCGGGACACTATCTCCGCACAGGGTGCTTTCGTGACTGGCCTACGTGCTCCGGCACTGGGGGCTTGTGTCGGCATCCCTATGGCTATGACCCCCGGGTCACTCCGAGACAGGAGTAGGTTTTCGAAAGGCATTGCACCTAGTCTGCCTGGCAGTTGGGAGTCGGGTCTTCCCCACCGCTGCCAGGCCTGTGGGACTCTACAAGGGCTTGGATTAGTGGCTAGATCAAGGGGTTCTCTGGCCACACCGATGCTGTGAGAGCCAATCTTTCCAGATAGACAGAGCGACACTGTGCGGGGCATGTCGAGTGAATATGCGATTCGACAGTCCATGGAGCACCGACAGCTGTGGACCCCTCGGTGACATGTCACTCCTGGGGAGCGCCACGTGTCGCGTGATGACCTCATCATCTCAACCTCTATAAATAGTGGTCTTGAGAATTCATTTGACAAGATTCCCTCACTTGGACATTTTCACTTTCTCACTCTAGAATCCTAGAGAGAGAAACATACAGGACCTTGAATCTGGACTCAAGCATCGGACTGTGACTGTCGTCGTATATTCGCATCGCATCATCGCCCTCGCAACACTGCCACCCTCAGGCTCTGTTTTGAGAAGCCTTTGGTCTCTGCCCTTGCTCCATCCTTGCTGTGTCCCACATCACTATACTTGGCATCTGACTTGGACTGCATTCCTTGTGGCACCTCTACGTCAACTGCGAACCCACTTTCCTTGGCATTAAAAGGTAAAAAGGTCTATTAAACAGTTAAACTTATGCAGAATTAAATTAAGAGGACAAAGGGTATCCAATTTGAGAAGAATATGTGTATGATGGTTTTTGTAGTTCTGATTTATTGACTTGGTAAACGTATGATGTGAGTGACTCTACAGATACTTGGGTCCCTTTGCAGCTAGGAGTCTTAGGGTTGACTACATTTCAAAGAAAGAAGTTTCTGTTTTTCTGTCTTGCCCAAGTTTTCATCGAGTGCATGCATGTTCTTTCTTAAGGATATTAGCTTAGATGGTTGCTTAACGATTATGGTCATTGAGGGAGTTGTTGAAGAGGGAAGAATTACATATTACATTACAAGAGGTGCGCGTGGGTGGGGTGGGGTCAGTTTCTCTGTTGATATACATAAATGTGTGCAGAAACTTGAAATGGGACCTGGTTCGGGCAACTGCCTGCCTGATGCAAAGTCATGTAAATATGTACAGCTTCGAAGGAGTTTTTATTTCAAGTATTTTCTGTAGTACTTTTGTCAGGGGTAAAATTGTTTTTTCAGTTTAGCCTCTAATCTGAGTCAACTCTTAACTTTTGGGGTCTTTTGTAAAAGTACTTGTATGCTTGGGGAGCTAGAGAAGTTTGAAATTAGTGGGAGGGGTTTGTGTGCAAAGTTCTAGCTTCTCTTGGAAGATTAGAGTTGGCTTCTCAGGGAAGCTTTGGGGTTGGTATAAAAGAAGGCAAGTCTGCCTTCTCTAGGAGACTTTTGAAGAAACAAAAAAAGAAGACTATTAAGATAGAGCTTCAGCTCCACCCCAACTAGGGTTCTCAAGCATTGGAGGCTTGGGTTTTGAGGATTCAACCCCGTGGCGCCTTCCGATCCCTCTGCCGCTGCTATATGCGCGAAGTTATGAGTTAATCTAAGTATGCACATATCTTTGCATCCTAAATTGCATCAACTGGTATCTAGAGCAAGTTCCTTCTTGTTGCTTGTTTCCTTACTTTGGGTGGTTTGAGCTGCAAAAAACATGGCTGAAAGAGGTGGAAGAGGTCGTAGAGGCATAAATGTAACCGTAGACATGTTTGAAGAGTTGAACGATCAAGTTTAAAATCTCACCCAACTGGTTACTCAGTTAATTAATAACCCTAACCGTGGAAATGACAGTGATAATGAATCTGATCGTGTGCGAGATGCTGCAAATGAACCGAATCACTCAACTGAGGAAGAAAGTGATAATTCAAGTGATGGCAGAAGGCCTAAGAAGCATAGGGGTGCTCGAACTAATAGAGGACATCAAGGATGGGAAGATCGCATAGTACATGCTTTACGGAATTCGAAAGAGTACGGCGCCCAAGTTCATATTGCTGAATTTGATGGTGACATGGAACCAGAGGGTTTCTTAGATTGGATGGACAGCATTGAAAGTTATTTTGATTGGAAAGAAGTATCTGAAGGAAGGAAGGAAGGTAAAACTTGTAGGAGCAAAGCTAAGGGGTCCAGCTTCTACATGGTGCATTACCAAAATGATAGAGATTCAAGGAGAAAAGCAAAAATTCAGAGGTGGGATAAAATGAAGGAGAAGTTGAAAGCTCAGTTCTTGCCTCGGGATTATGACCAAACTCTATACCAAGGAGTGCAAAATTTACGACAGCATGAGAAGACGGTGAAGGAATACACTAAAGAATTCCATAAATTGTCATTGAGGAGCAATCTTGCTGAAACGGAGAGCCAAAAGGTTAGTCGTTATGTGAATGGCTTTCGACTAGATATTCAAAATCAAGTGAGCCTGCTACGCCCTTATAAAGTCAGTGATGCTTATCAGCTTGCATTGAAAGTTGAAATTCAGCTCACTCGTAGTTCCTCTAGAAAGCTTGCATACGACCGCAACAACAATGCTTCAACTAGTAGAGCAAATAACACCACTCGTGGTGGCCGTACAACTGCTCCTATGCGTCCTCAACAACAAGCAAACACCAACGGTGGGAGAGTCGTCCAAGGGCCAGCCAATAATCAGGGTGAAATTGCTGTAAAATGTTTTAGGTGTTTTGAGTTTGGGCACAAGTCTAATCAATGTCCGAAAAGAGCTGATATCCGGGTTAATCTTTCTGAGGACCAAGAGGCTCGATTCGAGGAAAACTTTGCTGATAGGTGAAGACCACGTGGATGCATGTGAGTCAAATGTTCCTGACAAAGAGGGAATTGAAGGTGATGTCATTGGAGAAGCACTTGTTATTCGACATTCTATGCTTGCACCACCAGCTAACAACAACCAAGATGATTGGCTGCGAAAGAATATTTTTCGCACACGTTGTACGACGGAAGGGAAGCTTTGCAATCTAATTATAGACAGTGCAGCAGTGAAAATCTGATTTCTCAAGAGATGGTTGACGAGTTAAAGCTTAAAGCAGAGAGACATCCGCAGCCATATCGCATCCTTTGGTTCAATAAGGGAAACGAGGTAATGGTTTCATCAACATGCCTCGTTAACTTTTCCATTGGGTCTTTTAAAGAGGCGGTGTATTGTGATGTCGTTCCCATGGATGCATGCCATATTTTACTTGGTCGACCTTGGCAATATGATCGAAAAACAATGCATGATGGTGTTCAAAATACTTACTCATTCTTCGTAAAAGATGGTGAAAGAAAGAAGAAGCTTGTTCTAAAGCCAATGAAGGATGATATAGCAAAGAAGGGAAAAGGCTGCTCTGCCACACTTCTGACTATTCATGACTTTTTGGAAGAAAGTAAAGAGAGTGGGATTGTTTGTTCTTTTTGGGAAGGAGGACATGCAGCCACAAGTGGTGCCAGCAAGTGTGAGGGAACTCCTAGAGGAATTTAAGGATGTTATGCCTGATGAGTTGCCAGAAGGATTACCACCAATGAGAGACATACAACACCACATTGATTTGGTTCCTGGAGCTGTCCTACCAAATCTACCGCACTATAGGATGTGTCCCAAGGAGCACGAGGAGCTACAGAAGCAAGTTTCAGATTTACTCAAGAAGGAGTTCATCCAAGGAAGTCTAAGTCCTTGTGCTGTGCCAGCTTTACTCACACCGAAGAGGGATGGGACTTGGAGAATGTGTGTGGACAGTAGGGCTATAAATAAGATAACCATCAAGTACCGGTTCCCTATACCAAGATTAGATGATATGCTTGATTTGTTGTCTGGTTCAAAAGTTTTTTCAAAGATTGACTTTAAGAGTGGTTATCATCAAATAAGAATCCGAGGAGGAGATGAATGGAAAACTGCATTTAAGACCAAGGAGGGGCTCTATGAATGGTTGGTTATGCCGTTTGGGCTATCAAATGCTCCAAGTACATTCATGAGATTCATGAATCAAGTACTCAAGCCTTTTATTTGGAAGTTTGTAGTTGTGTACTTTGATGATATCTTGATTTATAGCAAAGATCGTGCAACCCATGCAGGAAACTTAAGGGCTGTTCTACAACTTTTGAGGCAAAATCAGCTTTATGCCAATTTCAAAAAGTGTAGATTTATGGTAGACCGATTGGAGTTCTTGGGATTTGTTGTGTCCGCCAAAGTAGAGGTTGATCCTGTAAAGATTCAAGCAATTACAAGCTGGCTTTCCCCAAGGACAATAACTGAAGTCAGAAGTTTCCATGGATTAGCTACATTTTATAGGCGGTTCATCAAAAACTTCAGCACTATAATGGCTCCAATTACTGAATGTATGAAGGGTGGAAAGTTTACTTAGAGCTTTGAGGCTGAAAAAAGTTTTCAAGAGATAAAGAGGAGAATGACTCAAGCACCTATACTAACTCTACCAGACTTTAAAAAGATTTTTGAGGTGGATTGTGATGCTTCTAAGGTAGGAGTTGGTGCTGTTTTAAGTCAAGCGGGGTGTCCAATCGCATACTAAAGTGAAAAGCTCAATCAAGCTCGGCAAAATTATTCCACGTATGACGTTGAGTTTTATGCTATTGTTCAAGCATTAAAATTTTGGTGACACTATCTGATCTAAAGAGAATTTATTTTGCATTCGGATCACGAAGCTTTGCACTACCTCAACTCTCAAAAGAAGCTAACTCGGAGGCATGCAAAGTGGGTGGCATTTCTACAAGAATATACATTTTCTCTTCGACACAAGGCTAGTTTCCGAAACAAAGTTGCCGATGCTTTGAGTAGAAGAGTTTATTTGTTAAAAGCCATGTCAGCTAGAGTTGTTGGGTTGGAAGTGATCAAAGAGCAATACATAGAAGATACTTATTTTCAAGAGATATTAGAGAAACATGCAGCTGGGGACAGCAGTGTATGTTCTGTCTTTGTTGTTAACGGTGGTTATTTGTTCAAAGGTGTGAAGTTATGTATACCAGAAAGTTCGTTAATGGAGCTTTTGATTGTTGAACTGCATGGAGGGGCCTTGGTGGTCATTTTGGCAGGGATAAGACGCTGAATTTGGTTTCTGAAAGGTACTTTTGGCCGACAATACGGAGAGATGTGTATCGCTATGTGACTAGGTGCTATACGTGCCAAGTATCTAAAGGACAACAACAAAATACAGGTTTGTACACTCCACTACCAATTCCTTTGGTTCCATGGGTTGACGTTTCTATGGCTTTTGTATTGGGGCTACCATGGACAACAAGAGGGGCTGATTCCATTTTCGTCATAGTTGATCGATTTTCAAAGATGGCTCATTTCATAGCATGTAAGAAGACTTTAGATGCAACCCATCTGCAACTCTTTTCTTCAGAGAAGTGGTTAAATTACATGGTTTGCCCAAAACTATCACATCTGATCGAGACACTAAGTTTCTCGGCCATTTTTGGAGGACCTTGTGGAGATTATCGACCACTAAATTGCAATATAGCAGCGCATATCACCCTCAAACAGATGGGCAAACAGAAGTAGTAAACCGGAGTTTGGGAAATTTGTTGAGATGCCTAGCCAAGGACAACATTAAGCAATGGGATTTGATCTTGCCTCAAGCTGAATTTGCTTATAATAGTACTGTGAATAGGTCTACCGGAAAGAGCCCTTTCCAATCCATCTACGGGCGAAACCCCAACCAGGTTGTCGACCTTATGGATGTGTCAAATCTGTCACAAGCTAGTGACGATGCTATAGCCTATGCTGAAAATCTAAAGGAGGTTCAAGAAGAAGTTCGAGAGAAATTGGCTGAAATGAATCAACGCTACAAAGAAGCAGCTGATTGCCGCCGGAGGTTCAAAGAGTTTAAGGTTGGGGACTTCGTTATGGTTTTCCTCCGAAAAGAAAGGCTTCCAACAGGTACTTATCACAAATTAAAAAGCAAAAAGGGTGGCCCATGCAAGATATTGCGGAAATTTGGTGATAATGCATATGAAGTAGAACTCCCCAGTGGTCTATTCATATTCCCCATCTTCAATGTGGCAGATATTTACACCTTTAATGGTGATACACATGATGAATTAGGGGATGTTGGAGTTAAAACATCAAGTGAGGTTTCCACAAAACAAAAGGACAGGGTTGAAAGAGTGATTGATGTCCGAAAAATTAAGACAAGAGCAGGTGCATATTTAAGATTTCTCGTGAAATGGTCTGGACAACCTGACTATGAGAACTCATGGTTAAGCGAGGGGGAATTATTAAAATCGACCCTGAGATGTGCCAAGTCACAAAAATGGCAACTCGCAAAAGGCGAGTTCTTTATAACAGGGAGAGAATGATGCAAAGTCATGTAAATATGTACAGCTTCTAAGGAGTTTTTATTTCAAGTATTTTCTGTAGTACTTTTTGTCAAAATTGTCTTTTCAGTTTAGCCTCTAATCTGACTCAATTCTTAACTTTTGGGGTCTTGTGTAAAAGTACTTGTATGCTTGGGGAGCTAGAAAAGTCTGAAATTAGTGGGAGGGGTTTGTGTGCAAAGTTCTAGCTTCTCTTGGAAGATTAGAGTTGGCTTCTCAGGGAAGCTTTGGGGTTGGTATAAAAGAAGGCAAGTCTGCCTTCTCTAGGGGACTTTTAAAGAAACAAAAAAAGAAGACTATTAAGATAGAGCTTCAGCTCCACCCCAACTAGGGTTCTCAAGCATTGGAGGCTTGGGTTTTGAGGATTCAACCCCGTGGCGCCTTCCGATCCCTCTGCCGCTGCTATATGCACGAGAGGCCAGCATAAAGCCACTGCTTCCTGTGCTATTCTCTGCTGCTCAGATCTAAAGGGTGTTGTTTGAAGGTAATTTCTCAACGTTTGTAAGAAGTTATGAGTTAATCTAAGTATGCGCATATCTTTGCATCCTAAATTGCATCACTGCCCAAGTGCAATGTCACAGGCTTGTATCTGGGGAATCAATTTCTTGAGAAATGGTGTTGAGGCTGGATACCAGATATCATTTGCAAACTATGAAGCACGGGTGCTTCAAAAGGGGGGATGTATCGGGGTCGGGTGCGGATCCCTTTTTTTCCTTTTATTTTCTGAATTTCGGGTGCGGATCCAACTCATGGGTAAAACATATAAACTAACCTAATCGGGCAGATCAAATTGGGAGACTCTGAGAGAGAGAGAGAGAGAGAGAGAGACCAGCGGCGCCTCTTCGCAACCACCAGTGACCATCGGCGATTTCGCAACCACCTGTGACACCGACAACCACCCGCGACTATCGGCGACTACCCTCGACCACCCGCAACCACAAGCGACCACCCACGACCTCCAGCGACCTTCGGCGACCTCCAGCAACCACCCGCGACCTCCGACGACCTCAGGCGACCTCCGGCGACCACCGGCGATCACCCGAGAAGACGTCTAGTCACCTCCGGCAGCATTTCTCCAAAGATAAGTCTCCTCTTCCTCTCTTCTCTCTTCAAATCTCTCTTTGCTACCTTTTGTGTATAAACTAACCTAATCGGGCAGATCAAATTGGGAGACTCTGAGAGAGAGAGAGAGAGAGAGAGAGAGAGAGAGAGAGACCAGCGGCGCCTCTTCGCAACCACCAGTGACCATCGGCGATTTCGGCGACCACCCGTGACACCGACGACCACCCGCGACTACCGGCGACTACCCTCGACCACCCGCAACCACAAGCGACCACCCACGACCTCCAGCGACCTCCGACGACCTCCAGCAACCACCCGTGACCTCCGACGACCTCAGGCAACCTCCGGAGACCACCGGCGATCACCCGAGAAGACTTCTAGTCACCTCCGGCAGCATTTCTCCAAAGATAAGTCTCCTCTTCCTCTCTTCTATCTTCAAATCTCTCTTTGCTACCTTTTGTGACTTGGATGTGGATTGTCAATTGAAAGTTGGAACCAATTTATAGTGTTTATTGTTTAACATGTGTTAAAAGCTTAAAGCAGCAGTTCAATAGTTAAAAATTGAGGGATGTTGAAACCAATTTTGCAAACTTTGATGCTATATTGCCACTTTTTTTATATATATGATCTATTTGGTAGTAGTTTTTATGTATTTGATGGTATTGTACTATTGTTGAATGGTTGAATTGATTGAATTAAATTGTACTCCGTCTTTTTATGCACTTTTTAAAATCCAAATTGCTTTGAAATTTAATACTAATTGTACATAAAAAAAAAATATATAAAATATTTGCCGTATCCCAGCCATCCTAAAATTTTCAAAAATGCCGTATCCGCACCCGTATCGTATCCGCATCCGCACCGGAATCCGTGCCTCTTAGTTTGCAGACAGATCCAAGTTTTAGTATTGTGCACTACATTAAATGCTACTTTACTGCAACTTTCTCTAATTACGTCTTCTCCTTGGGCATAAGTTTGGTAGAAAAGAAAATTTTAGTGAGCATGGTTACCATATTGTTGAAAATGAAGAACTTACGATGATCCGTAGCAAAGTATGTCGGACAAGTACCCCTTGTATTTTAGAAAACAATTGATCTTTATTTCTCTGCATAAGAAAAGCTCTATTACTTTTTTCTGATTTCCAAATGTAATTTTTTTCCCTCTCTGCCATCTCATTCTGCTCCAATATGTTTGTCAGACAGAGGTTACAACTGTGATTTGTGGAAGTAAAGAACTGAAGAAGCTTCTAGATATAAATGGGCAACTCGACACCGTGAAACGTGTAATATGCATGGATGATGAGCTATCATCAGATAGCTCATTGTTTGAGGGTCGATGGACGCTCACCTTCTTCTCTGATGTAGGAAGACTTGGCCAAGAGAACCCCGTTGATGCAGATTTACCTCTTTCAGCAGATATTGCAGTGATAATGTATACGAGTGGAAGTACTGGTTTGCCTAAGGTTAGTAGGATCTGCTTCTTTTCTCAGTTTCAGTTTCATCCCTTTTTAAGTAACAAACACACTTTGATTCTGACATGCGTGTTATACATGTTAACTTGATGAAAAAAGAAAGTATTTTAAGGTTGATCAGTCTAATGACCACATTTTCTCTTTCATTTTTTTCTATGCAGGGAATATATTTTGTGACTGTAACTGCTCTCATGTAGCAAATTTAAAGATATGTTTGTTTAGGTCAATTTGTAAAATGGCATAAAATTGTGAAGGAAGTAAATATAATACATCAGGAGAAGGAACACTAACTTTGTAGAGTGATAGAACAAATAGGAGAAGGGCTAGGAGAGTGTGCATCGTAGGTGAAGGTTAAAAGGGTTGTCAATCTGAAGATATGAGCCTTTTGTTTGGATTACTTTGATGAGAAGGAAGGCCTTTCGAAAGAGCAATTTTGCATTTCATTCTTTTATCATATCATGTCGTTTAGAAAACAACATCAGCCGTAATAATTTCGATTCAGTCTCTTTGTTATGAGAGACCTCATAGAAACAAGTTTATGACATCCCATTAGTGATTTTCCGTAGCCGCTTGTAAAGTACACCAGCATTTCTTTCTCTTCTTCTTTCTTTTCAGTAAATCACTATGTGCCGCTTCTGCAAAACTGTTCTTGCTTCTCTAGACAGACTTGTGTCCTCATGCAGGCTCTAGAGTCCTGAGTTTTGTGATCAACTAAGAATTGCTCGTGTAATTGTCATGTGATAATTTGGATTACGCATGTACCGCTTTGTTGGGAGTATGATCCCACATTGTGATAATAATAACTGTAATCTAACTTATATGCCTTGTAGGCTCTTGGATGCTTCAACATTGTAGCAGAGTCTTACGCAAGGTCTTGGGTTCAATTATTCCCGCTTGCATATTTGGCCCACCCTTTGTATATTGTAATTTGCACTCCGTTTATTTGTGCACTTGGTGGTGGTGCACCTTGATTTATTTCTCATAGATTCGTCTCTACATGTGCAATCGGGAGATTGCACATGAAGAGGAGTGTTAAGCATGATATTCACTGTTGGCCTCATTCTATAACAGCTTAAGCTTGTAGAGCAGATGGTAACTTAACAGGCTTTAGTAGCAGTTTTTCTTATCTTGCTCTTTTTTTGTTAAAAAAGGAGCTGTTAGCATAATTTTATGGTACTTGAAGATTCCAAGGCATGAGCTCATTATCTTTGGTTCTTTTTCCTTCTCTGGGACTTGCATCTGGTGTAGTTTAGGAAAGAAATATTAAATTGCTTGGTAAAGGCAACTATCTGAAGTCATTTTATATGTGCAGGGTGTAATGATGACACATGGAAATGTTTTAGCTACAATTTCAGCTGTCATGACCATTGTTCCTGGTCTTGGAGGCAAGGATGTTTATTTAGCATACCTACCCCTGGCACATATTCTTGAACTAGCAGCTGAGGTATGGCGACTCCTGGAAACTGCTGTTCTTGTAACTGGAGTAGTTTTTTCTCTCTCCCTCCCTCCCTCCCTCCATCTCTCTGTATCTCTCATATTTATTGCTAAATTTCTTTCTAGAGTATTTCATTGACAAACTTATGTTCTTCTTTTAGAATGTAATAGCTGCTGTTGGAAGTTCTATTGGATATGGATCCCCTTTGACTCTTACTGATACATCAAGCAAAATAAAGAGGGGAACAAAAGGGGATGCCTCTATGTTAAGGCCAACATTGATGACAGCTGTGCCTGCAATACTTGATCGTGTTCGAGATGGTGTGTGCAAGAAGGTTTGTGATAATTTCACGCATCTTTTTTGCTTGAGGTGTGAAAAGCTAGTTTTTCATGACAAGGTCTTGGGCAAGTACTAAACCTCACCAATTATTTAGGTAGATGCAACGGGTGGACTATCGAAGAAATTGTTTGATTTAGCTTATGCTCGTCTACTGTCTGCGATAAATGGCAGTTGGTTTGGCGCATGGGGCTTGGAAAGGCTTCTATGGAACTTCTTAGTGTTTGGAAAGGTCAGAGCAATTTTGGGTGGTCGCATCCGTTTTGTGCTCTCTGGAGGAGCTCCTCTTTCTGGTGGCACTCAAAGATTCATCAATATTTGCCTCGGGTAGGTTGATTCTAAGCTATTGACCTTATAGTACAATACTGAACTGACGGATGTTGGAGGACCAACTTTTTGCAACTTAGTTTGTTTTTTTTTCTTGGGATACTGCCCTATGAGATTATATATAGTAAGTTATGTTGATCAGGCTTAAAAAGGATATATGCATTTTTCTTAACAAAGCAGTTCAAGTACCTAGTTATGGGTGTCAAGGGAAATGGCGAATTCTTTCACAAAATGAAATATTAGCTTTGCACGTTGTTGGGCTGTTAATCAATTTTTTGTGGCTGAAAAGGTTGGTATAATATGGGATATAAGGTTGAATGAGGGGAAAAATAAGGTTAGGGCTTAAGGAATGAACAGGAACAGAGGTCAGTTGAGTGTTTTCATGGGTATTAACTTAATGGTTGCTAGAAGTTGCAGAACATTGCGAAGAAGAGGACCTCTAATAATATATTGAATTATTACAAAGCCTACTACTACTATGAGTGAAGCTCTTTTGCGGTAACTCAACTCATGGATTACCCTAATTACCGGATTTGGTGGAGTATAGAACCCTTGGATCAGATGTAGAACCATGTCTGTTAAATTAGGAAACGTACTCTATATTTGGAAACCCACTTACTTAAATGCATATGAGATTTCCCACACATCTAGAGTGAATCATAATAATATTTCTTGGCTATTTCTTCTCCAATTCCACCCCTTTCTTAATGTATTAACATTTTACATAGACTGGGTAAACTTTTCTTCAACGTTTATTTTCAGGTTTCTACCTCATCGTTTCTTCTCAATAATAAGCTCTAATACGCCCTGGCCAGCCACATCTTCTTGTTGAACATTTTGCTTCTAGAAATTTTCTACTTATTAGGTTATGGGTATGGGTATGGGATATCATCATCCGTTCTATCGCCACTATTTAGTTATTTACTATAACTTTCTGGAGAGCATTGTCATGTATTTATTTTGTTATGCCCAAATATTTTCTAGCGCTAAATAATCCTTTCAGTGTAATCCTATCTATAGAATTCCTTGATTGATGAAGGGACAAAAGAAGAAAAAGGATTTGGATGAGAAAAGCGTGTCTTTCTTCTTCCTATGTTTAATTGTTGCAATATTCAACCAATCCCTTTTCTTGGTACTCCGTATTTTAGACTAAAGTTCAATTCTTTGGTTTTATTTCTGCACCGTCGTCATATTTTTCTAATGATTATTATGTACAGTGCTCCAATAGGTCAAGGATACGGTCTCACTGAGACTTGTGCTGGAGGAACTTTTTCGGAGTATGATGATACATCTGTTGGTCGTGTTGGTGCTCCGCTTCCATGCTCCTTTATTAAGGTAATTTAAAAGCAGAGGCAATTCACCTCAATGTGGAATCGCTCTTTCTGGAGAAAGTTGACTAACGCTGATGCCCAGATTTAACCGAGATGAATAAATTAATTCTTAAGCCGTTGAAATTATTCACCTTACGTACCGACGGAACTTTTCTCATCTAAAATACGTCTAGTCCATTGCTGTATCGTGTATCTTATCTTCTCTTCTCAGCTTTCCAATATTACTGTGCACTCGAATGACAAACTCACTTGTTTATCTTCTGAACATCTTTCATGTTATGAGTAATGGAATATTGAAGGGCATAGGTTGGTAATGACATACTAGTCTCTGTGTGTGTGTGTCTAATACCCTGAGGTGGACCTTGACATACTAATTTGAAAATATTCTTACTTACAAGAACTGTAATACCAAATAATTTTCCAAAAACTTAGCCTCAAAGGAATCAGAGCTCTAAAACTTAATCCAAATCAAAGCACTCGCATTTAACCACTAATCCTGGTAACTGCAGCAGCATAAATACAATCAAATATTACCCAAACGGGGTTCCCAAATTTAACCAAAATTCATAAGCATCATAAAAATCTAAATATTCTCTAAAGCCAGAATAAAAGCCTCAAAGCAGTGTAAAAGCTCTCTAAGCTCTTCCACAGCTATTAACCTCTTTCTAAACCATCAGCTTAATTACCTATAGCGGGAAATGAGCATGAAGCTCAGCAAAGATAGCACACCCACGGAGTACAACGTTGGTATTCAAAAACATATAGCGGAGTCAGAAACTGAACATAGAGAATCGAAATCGAAGGTGCAAAGACGGTAAGTAATTTTAGCATGACAAATATTCTCATTTGGGGATATTAACCCGACAAAGATTAAAAAGAAACGGGAGAAGGAACATATTCGAATAATTGAACTTATAATCAAATATGATACAATCACATTATACGCGAGTGCAAAGGACGTTAACCTAAGCACGTGAAGGTTCTAAGTTCAAAGTTTGCATGCTAGTTGCAACTGCCATATCATATCGTGGCATCACGTTAACCTAAGCACGCGTAGATTCCAAATATTAGTTGAATTCAAAGTGGTCCAATGGACATCAAAACATCTCAAAGGCATGGGAGTCAAACATCAAAACTTTGCATTTTAAGTAGGATAGCTTAACGAAATCAGAAAATACTCGATTTTAGACTTGAATAGAAGAGGAATAGACGAGTTCAATGGGAGTTCAATCTCTTGAATCCAAGTTTGTATGAGGATAGAATTATAAAATAACCAACATAGATCAAAAAGGAAAACAGAAGTGTTGCACCACCTAAAAGATGACATGTAGCAAAGCCACTTTTACAATTTGAACTTGAGAACCTGAATAGTACATCGGATGGAAGTACACGAGAAAAGTAGCATTGAAGGGGTGGTTTGGAATAAATAGTGTAAGCAAATAGTAGCACTATAGCCGAACAGTAACAACAAATTGCAACAGAAGACATGCTAAACGAGACAGACAAATTGACGATGAATTGGACCAAAACAGAGACGAAACGAACTAATTATTTGGCACAAAACTTTAAGATTCAGAGATACACAACTGGGTCGAAAAATCGAATGAGTGTAACCCTTACCTTAATTTGTGCAATAATTGTCGCAAAAAGTTGTGTAAGCTTCCAAAAAATCAAAACCTAATTAATTTAATCAGCCCACTTATATTAAAATCTTCAAAAGCACAACTCTAATTTTGATTCATATCCTTCTTAAAATCAAAGTGGGTTTAGAAGTACGTACCAATTATGGGTAGAAAATTAAGTTTCCATCTTCAAAATTCTAGGTTTTCCCTTTTTCGTTCTCTATAAGCCAAAAATTATCGATAAATCAGAAATTGACTAGCACTTGAATCTCTAAGCTTGGTTAATAACCGAAAGACCCCTAAGGACGTGTCACTTATTCAAAGGTACCCGAAGAGATAACTAGAATTTACGAAGATAACGTGAAACATAAAAATAATTAATAATTTATTAATTTGGGGTTTTACACACACACACACGCACTCTCCCCCCTCCCTCCCTCTCCCTCGTCCGCCTTTTAAGTTCTTTGAACACTCAGCACTCATTATTTCTGCAGCATAGTGTTTCATTGATGGCTAAGGGGATAGGTAAGTAACTGCTCATCCTAGTAACCGAGCAACTTCTTTGGTGTAGTTAATAGATTGGCCTGAAGGTGGTTACTTAGTAAGTGACTTCCCTATGCCTCGTGGCGAAATAGTTGTTGGTGGACCGAATGTTACCGTTGGATATTTCAAGAATGAGGAGAAAACGAAGGAAGTGTACAAGGTAAAATTTTGGAGGTTCTCTCCCATTTTCTCTTGACAGATTATCTGAAGAGTCTTCCATTGGTTTCATTAACTGCATCAAACCATATTTCCAAAACAGGTTGATGAGAGAGGAATGAGGTGGTTCTACACTGGTGACATAGGGCGGATCCATGCTGATGGTTGCCTTGAGATAATTGACCGCAAAAAAGACATAGTTAAACTTCAGCATGGAGAATATGTTTCTCTAGGGAAGGTAAGCGTGCTTCAACAATATTCCTCTATTAATGCATTCTTGTTCCACTTTGTTAATCATAACTTGTCGGAGAGTAATTATGCTTCCTTTACAGGTTGAGGCTGCTCTCGTTGTCAGTCCGTATGTTGACAATATCATGACGCATGCTAATCCTTTTCATAGTTTCTGTGTGGCTCTCGTGGTGGCTTCACAGCCTGCATTAGAAGATTGGGCTTTGAAGCAAAATATCGTGTATGTGGATTTTTCAGACTTGTGCCAGAAAGGAGAAACCATAAAGGAAGTGCAAGGCTCACTAGTAAAGGTAGTTTTCTATGGTGTATGATTTTCACTTTTCAGCATGATGATATAATTAGTGAAGGCTGCAAAGACATACAAATTTGTAGTGAGTGGTCCTATAATTCACTACCAAAGGTTCAGCAAAGCTATTCTTCTGAGTTTGCTACATGACTTCTGGCTCACAACCACAATATTAGCTTAAACACTATGATATTTGCTTATTATGTAATAGTTTTCCGTTTCACTCGGGGGGACCCAAGTTCAGCTATGAAAATGGCAAACTGTGCTGCCTGAGTAGCTTAAGCTGACACATTGGATGGGAAAAATGCGTCATGTCTAAATAACAATTTGCGCGTTAAAATACATGGATCGAGGATAGACATTGCGCTGCCTGCTGTTTTCTCTTATGTTTTTCTTGGCTTTTAGACATCATCAGTTCAACTATTAGCCCTAACTTGCTTCCAACTTTGTCACTCCGCCTTATCTTAACCTGTCACTCCGCCTTGTTCTACAATTTTAATCTCCGCGGCACGATTAGAGACATGGGCATTGAGAAGCTTACATCATGATTGTTTTGTATATTGATTTTTGTGTTGCTTTCTAATTCTTGTCGTATAGGCAGCTAAAGCGGCACGGTTAGAGAAGTTTGAGATTCCTTCGAGGATTAAATTGCTTTCTGAGGCATGGACTCCTGAATCTGGCCTTGTCACAGCAGCTCTCAAAATTAAGAGAGAGTCAATCAGGAAGGCATACTCCGTGGACCTTGCTAAGCTCTATTCACCATGACTACTGAGAAATGACTGCTTTCAGGGCCTCAGAGTATCTGACAGCTCAATGTAAGAAGCTGCCCTTTATTTGTATACAAGTTTTGTCTCTCCTGTAGCTCTTCCTCTCTTTTTGTTTCACTTCCCCTCTTTTTACCATTTTCGGTTACTGACTGCCGCTTGTGATTTGGGAGAGTTTAGAAGGATGGTCATTTGTTTATTGTTCTTGTTTCATTTCCAAAGTTGAATCATGAGCTAGTAAATTGGATCGTCCATTGTAATGTTACCCACTTTTTTCACCAACCAAAATAACTTGATTTTGTTGACTTCCTTCCATTGGGATGTGTGTAATAGAATTGAGAGGGTCTCTACATTCTGATTCTCAGTTGGTAAATATAGCAAGACCACAGGGTATGGCTATGCATTATAAAAATGAACCGGACATTATAGCATAGCACGAAGTAACTTTGGGCTTGGTCTCTTTAGCGTTCAGGACACCTGCATTAGCTAGTTTTCCCTTGAACGCGGCAGTGGGACACATCAATTGTCTACGTTTGTTTCTGGAGGCCCATTTCTGGGATTTGGGTCCTCGTACAAATGGAATGCGATTGTAAAAATGAAGGGGTCAAATTGTGAAACTTCTTCATCCGGGCACTAGAAAATCTCTGAATGTTGCCACGAAGAGGCTTCACAATACCAATCAACTTGGAGGGAGAATGTATGGGGGAACTCGAACGATCGAGTTGCTTTAATAGCATTAGAGTTATCTGTTTGTAAGAGTCATATTTGCATTTTTTTTTTGTTTGAAATAGTTAGAACTATATTTACTTGGAAAGGATGTAATCTCCATTTTTGCGGGATGTAAGTGTGTGACATGACATCTGACAAGTTATGACTATGGTCGTAAAATTTCTCCCTCCACCATTTCTTCTTTATGATAAGGTACCAATTTATGAAGGACTTACGTTCTTTATGACAATGTTTTCTCCTTTTTTTACAGTCGTGCCCCGTTGGCTTATATTCTTCTTGGTTTTCATTTATTTTTGAAGTCCAGTTTTCTTTCTTTTTGTTTTGCCCGGCTACCATTTTGAATTCTACCAAAAGCAACATATTCTTTTGCATATTTACCATTTTCACCCCAAACCATATATTGTTCCAACCCATCCAGTCACAGCAACCAAGTCCCACTCCCACCTCAAGATTGTAGCGCCAGATCCTCCTTCCTGCCACAACCTGCCCCCTGTCCACCCGTTGCCACCCACATGAACCCACCTCTGAGAGTGATGTAGGGCCTAGCTTCTTGTCAAGGGTGATTGCTCTGGCTTGGATGTGGAAAAATGGCAAAAAAAGGAAAAAAATGGCATCGTATCTACATATTTACACTGGCATCTTTTTACCAATAAGTGTAAAAGTAAGGTTAATTTCACTAGGCACCTTGATGTTTGCTATTATTGCACTCGCCTACATGTGATGTGTGAAAAATTATGCTCTGCTTTATGTGGTTTTCTATTACCTTACAGTAAGCCCCCTCCCATTAGACAATAGTCACTGAGCATGACCGAAAAGCCATATCAACTATGGTTATAAGCATTGCCCACGAGAACTTTAAATAGAATCTTATCAAAATCCGGGAAAAAAAATAAAAAACACTTACCAAACGCCATCCTTCTTCCTTGCCTTCCTTAGACGTTTTCGCATTACCGCCAGCAACCTATGCCACAACCTCATGTCGATGGTGATGGTTGCAATGGCAGTAGTGTTAGTGGCAGTTGTGACGAATCTGAATAATTTACACCGATGCAATCCAAAATTTTTAGAGAGAAAATTGATCACGATTCTCTGATTAAGCTCTGGAAAAAAGTGCCATTAGCTCTGTCTACAACATGAGAAAAGACTATTTTTGCCATACGAAAGGGCTTCGTGGTCATTTGAAGAATCATTGCACAAAGGATTGCATCAGGAAATTGTAGCAATCAACTCATGACTTGTTGAATGATGTCGGCCCAACCAAACTAGGGTTCTGATGGGGAACAAAAGCAAGAACAGGCTGTCGTTGAATGTCTTTGATCTCTGACCACCTAATTTGATGATGACATCAAATGGTTTAACCCAAAACCTAAGCAATTTTTGAAATTGAATCTAATACCATCACTTGTACACCCCAAAACCTATGCAAATTTTGAAACTGAATCTAATAACATCATTTCACCTGAATACCACCACCACGACCACCATCATTAATACCACCACTTATACCATCGATGCCCATCTGATGTCGCCACCACCGGTGCGTGTATGTTTGAGTGTGGGTTTAGGGTACTTTTATCCAAATTAGTGATGTTTAGGCCTAGCCTTAGATTAACTGGGTTATCATACTTGGAATTTTTTCTTCTTTGTTTTCTTTTTTGGTAAAGGTCCCATTATATTTCACTTCAAATATATGTATATGTACAGAGGTTTTATCCTTTTATACACTGTCAGTTATCTCTTTTCTACCAAACTAAACCACCAATATATGTGGATCTATCCCCCAAGCAGAGCAGAGTGCGTGATTTGCTGCATCATCATGAGCCTTCTTCCAACTATAAACTCTATGTCTCACCCATTGTTGTATCACAAACAGGCATCCTTGTGTGGAAGAGCCTTGATTGGTGAATACTCTTGCATTTCTTTCTTGTGACACCCCATAACATGTGGTTGCAACTAACAATTTGCATAATTTGGCCTTGAAGCTTTTCCCTAAGAAATGTTTACAAGCATACTCCATCATATTCTTCCATGAGCTTGGTCTACTGCTAACTTGTAGTTTGTTTAGCACCATTTCCCACAGGCTCCTGGTATAAGAGCATTGCCAAAATAGATGATCCTCATTTTCAGGAAATCCTGAACATAGAACACATGTATCATCTTGTGTCATATTCTTGGATTTCATCTTGGATTTAGCTCTAATTCCTCCATGCATATCAGCTATAGTATAATTGAGCACCTTGGGATGTGTCCTGGAAACCATAAAACTTTCCACCTTAAGGCATTTGCAGCTCTTGTTCTAATGTATTCCCAAGCAGACCTAATAGTGAATTGTCTGCTAGTAGTTAATGTCCATGTAACTTTGTCCTGGGCTAAGGTATTAGGGCCAGGTATAGTTTTTAGGACAGTATTTAGGTCTCTGAGTGCTTGAGACCTTATAAAGGGTAGTTGCCAAGTGCCATTGTGTATTATTTCACATACTTTAGCTGTGATGTTCAAGCCAGAATCATACACAATTCTTTGTCCATAGCCTTCAATCACTAGACCATTAGGCAACCATTTGTCTAGCCACAACCAAACTGTGTTCCCATTCCCTACCTCATATTTGAACTGCTTTCCAAATAATGCTTTGATCTTCATGAGCTTACACCATGTCCATGATAAAGTAGCAGGGGGCTTGAAGGTCAGAGGTGCCTACGTTTAATGATAAAGATGTGGCATCACTTATCCCAAAGTGAGTCTTTTTTATGGGCCATGTCCTACAAATGTTTGGAAATTGCAGCTTTATTCCATTCTTCCAATCTTTGGAGTCCCAATCCACTTTCTTTTTTAGGCAGGCATACTTTTTCCCATCCTACCTTAGCTCCATAGCATCTTATATCTTTGCCATGCCATATGAAAGCCCTTATTTGCTTTCAATTTGCTTTATGATCTTTTTTAGTAGGATAAAGAGATTGTACCAGTATACTTGCATGCTTATATACACATACACAACAATTTGTATCCTTCTAGCATAAGATAAGTACTTTGTAGCCCAACTGTTGATCTTTTTAGTCAACCTTTCCATAAGCACACTACAATCATTGTACTTCAATTTTGTACATATCAGTGGGACTCCAATGTATGTAACAGGGATACCCATCATTTCTATCAGTTGTGTAGTAGTAGTATCATTCACCCCAGCCAAATACACAACACTTTTGCTAGGATTGGGTGAGAGTCCTGGTAGTTGCTCAAATTCCTCAAGTGCCTTTTTGATCAGTTCCAAAGTTTCACTATTTGCATATGCTAGTAAGAATAGGTCATCAACAAAACATATGTGACTCACTTGTAATTCTTTACACTTAGGATGGAACTTCAACCTTGTTTGACCAGCATAATCATCCATGATTTTAGAAAAGGCTTCCATCACAAATAAGAATAGATAAGGAGAAATGGGATCTCCTTGCCTTAGACCTTTAGCACTAGGGACAAAACCTTCCATGCTCCTACTTAGATTTATTGAAAATCTAGCAGTTGTTACACATTGCATCACCCATCACACAAACTTCAAGGGGAACTGCATATGATCCATTACTGCTTGCAAAAAGTCCCACCCCACTGAGTCATATGCCTTTTGCAAGTCTACCTTTATTACACACCTAGGTGCACCTTTATTCCTGTGATAATTTTTTACTATTCTTGCATAAGCAAGATGTTATCAGCAATGTGTCTATTCTTCACAAAAGAAGACTGCCTTGGGTTGATAAGCTTTGGAAGTATTATCTTGATCCTTTCACATAGAATTTTTGACACACATTTATATATGACATTGCAGCAGGCTATAGGTCTGAAATCTTTCATGGTACTTGGACATGGCATTTTAGGAACCAAGGTGATGGCAGTGCTATTGAATCCCTTGATACCTGCATTTTTGTTGAGCATTTTCCTTCATAGCTGCCATGACATCTTGTCCTACCATCTCCCAGTTTTTTTTTAAAACTCTGCACTACACCCATCAGGGCCAGGAGCCTTATTGGCTTTAAGGGAAAACATGGCATCTTTCACCTCTTGATCATAGACATCTGCTCCCGGCATTTGATGATCCTATCTTTCCACCTTATTTTAATAATGTGAGGCATCCTATCCCTTGTCATATTATTCCTTGCCACATGAGTGCCGAAGAAATTAGCAAAATATTTTATGGCCACTTGATGTACCTCCTTAGCTCTAATACTTGCTCACCTTTCATAGTATTGATCGATAAGATCTTATTGTGTGATCTATGTATTTGCACCTTTTTGTGAAAATAAGTTGTATGTCCATCTCATAGCTTCAATGCTCTTACTCTAGCTTTTTGATGATAAAAAGCTTCCTCTGCTTGAATAAGTTGATAATATTGAGCACATGCTTCTCTTTCTTGCCTTATCAATGTAGTATCCTGCTGCTGCAGTATTAATGCCCTTGTTCGGCTGCTGGGGACTGTCATCGCTGCTGTAGTCACCGTAGTCAACATTAGGATGCCCAACATCCATAATCTTATCTCAGTAATCATCTTGTGCCTCCTCCCTAACTTCAGCTTGACTTGCGGGGTTAGATCACAATACTATCGTTTCCCCTTCTGCGTTCACCTTGTGTATCCACCCATAAAACTTATCGGAGAATATGCCATTTTACCACCATTTTCTTTCTCCAATACAACAACTCACATTTACTGCATGGACACTTTCTTTACTTGGCTCGTGGAGCAGTGCAAGTCTGACAATAAAAAAAGGTATGAGAAACACATGGTCGAATAGAAGAGAGATAGATAAGAGTTTTTCTAGGACAGATATATATATATATATATATATATATATATATATATATATATACATATATAGGAGCTAACAGGTGTTAGGAAATTTACAATTGGCACAGCAGGGTGCCCAAGGCCCGAGGATGGGTAGAATCAGGAAATCGGTTGGGCCTGCATCGACTCAGGAATTTAGACATGGGTAGAATATTGGATTTAGAGGAGCGCATAGTGTAGGCTCTCAATCAAATCAGAGTTGGACCATCGTAGAGTTCTGGAGTTGGCCTACACATAGTACTGCTCAGGGTGGCGAATTAGCTTTTTTGGCCATCCCATATGTCATGTGTGGGAGAATTCATGGTGGTCAGTCATGCTTAGGAGTTACCAGAGCATGTTTTTGGTGTGGCAGTGTGGAGCATAGGGTTCGAGATTGTCCATATGTTAGAGATAATCAGTCAACTCTTCATCTCGCACCTATAGCTAATGCATTAACAAGTAGTGGTCCTCGTCAGGGAAAAGTACAAGGTCTGCAGGGCCAAACTCAGCAATCCCATGCCCAACAAAGGTAAGGGCTCGGGACATCAGCCAACTTTATTCAATCTTTGCTCAGGATGTTACTACATCCGCTGATGTGGTGGTAGGTACACTATAGGTTAACCCATTAGATGCTCGTATATTGTTTGACTCTAGAGTGTCATATCTTTTGTATCCCTTACTTTTGCATAGCAATTAAGGTGAAAACCTGTCTCTTAGAGGCTAACCTTGTGGTAAGTATTCCTTGGGAGAGTCTTTGATTGCTCTTACTATTCTCTGTGACTGTATAGATCTTCCTAAGGATCTCATCCCATTTGGTGTTCAGGATTTTGATATCGTACTAGATATGGATTGGTTATCCTTTAATTACACATCCATAGATTGTTAGGAGATACCCTAGTAGTGTTTGAATGCTCATAAGTTGTGAGTAGTAGTTAAGTTAGTGATTCGATTTGTGAGTGAGAATGGTGCTTTTGAGAAATGACTGGCGTTAAGCCTAAAAATTAGTTTGAGAATACGATAAGAAGTATGGGATCATACCTCGTCATCTCATTCATTCCTTTGTACGTGGAATTCAATTGTGACTTAATTGAAAGCCAAATTGCTCTGAGACGTTGGAGAAGATGTCATTCATAGTTAGTCATCTTATTCTTTTTTCAGGATATTTATCTGCTTCCTTTGAATCTATGTGGACTTAATGGGATAGTATTGGACCCATTGACCATGGGAAAGCTACGAATCCTATTAAGGACCAATAACTCCTACTAATTGTAATTGCTTCGAGTCATTGGGCTGACCTTGCTTCCTCATAGCTACACCATTGTTTTAGTACTCGTCATTTTGGAATGTCATGTATTTACATTACGAATCTCGAGAGCAAATAAGTATGATTTTGTTAAAGATTTTCACGTTCTGATCGCCTCGTTGCAATTATTTTTATCATTTGAACCCTAAATGCTTGGTTAAGATATTTGTTTGTTATGATTGATGTTAGATGTTTTGTTGTATAATCATCATTATTTCTTTGTGAGTACTGGTTTAAGCTTCCTCAATTTTGTACTGAGCTAGTAACAAGCCTTGCCTTCAATTCCTTCCTGATTGCAATAGCTGCTTGAATGTAGGGTGCTTCATCCAAAAATTGAAGAACTTAAAAAAGGCCTCTTCCCTTGATTTACTTCATGACTCAACCTTACTAACAACATAGAATGGTCAGATATTCCTGGGGCATAAGCTTCTACTTATGTGTTAGGAAACTGATACAACCATCCTGTATTTTTTAATGCCCTATTCAATCTGCACATAATAGGACCTTATTCTCTGTTATTACACCAAGTAAAAAGTAATCATGTAGTAGGCATGTCTTCAAGCTGGTTGGTGTAGATACACTGATTAAAATCCTGGACATCTTGCCTATTTAACCCAATACCTCCACATTTCTCCTCTTCATATCTCACTACATTATAATCCCCTACAATTAGCCATGGTTGTGAACCAACACTTCTTGCTTCACTTCCCAAATTCTGCCATAAACTTTTTCCTTTTTCTCATTTATTATTCCCATATACAAATGTCAAGAAGAATTCCATATTTAAACAACTAACCTTCATTTTCCCTGTGACATGATGTGCAGATGAATTGACTAAGTTCATTTGCACCAGCTTATTTAGCCATCCCATCCATATCCTTGAGACCCCTTTGTTGTTCACATTATTCACAAACTCCAGTCCATATTCCATCTTTTTGTTATTTTTCCAATATTCTAAATTCTAATTCTTGTTTTTAGTAAACTAACTATTCCAACTTCATGGTTCCTCAGTGTCATTAAGGCCTCTTATATTCCAACTAGAAATTCCAATCATCTAAATTTAGCAGGTTTACATCTACTGGCATCTCATTTAGGTCTTTGACGTGGAATTCAAACTTTATACTATTGACAAGCATATTGTTGACATAGACCTCTATGTTCTTTCCGATCAAGTCTCGAAAGAACATGTTCACCAGGCGTTCGTAAGTTGCCCTGGCATTCTTGAGTCCAAAGGGCATTACTTTATAACAGTATAACCCTCTTTCCGTGACGAATGAAGTTTTGGAGACATCATCTTCATGCATCATGATCTGGTTATAACCAGAATATGCATTCATAAAACTGAGCAGCTCGTGACCTGAAGTAGCATAAATAAGAAGGTTGATCCTTGGAAGTGGGTAGCTATCCTTTGGGCATGCTTTGTTAAGATCTGTGTAATCAATGCAAATTTTCCATCTCTCGCCTGATTTAGGAACCATGACGACATTGACGATCTAATCCGGGTAGTAATCTCTTCAAATAAAGTTGGCAATTAGGAGTTTATCTACTTCTTCTTCAATCCTCTCCTGTCTTTCTGGCATCAAAAGTCCTCTTCTTCTGCTTGATAGGTTTTTTGGATGGATCATTATTTAACCCGTGGATAATGATCTTGGGGTCAATTCCAGTCATGTCTGCGACTGTCCATGCAAAAACATCAGTGTAGGTTCTCAATAGGTTCATCAGCTCGAGCTTGGTGTCTTCCTTAAGATTCAAACCTATCCAAACTGTCTTGTTTTGTTCTCCGGGATATACTTCAATGCTTACCAGATCTTCAACTGGTTTTCCCCTTTGCATCTTTGTATCTTCTCGGAGGTCTTTAATAATGAGTGCTTCCTTATTTTTCTATCGACATGCAGCCACGTAGCACTGACGAGCTGTAGTCTAGTCTCCTTTCACCACTCTAATGCCGTGTTCTGTGGGAAACTTCATCTTGAGGTGGTAAGTCGACACCACAGCCTGTAACTAATTGAGTGCTGGTCGTCCTAATATGCCATTGTATGCAGAGGGGACCTTTACCACCATAAAATCAAGCATGAAGTTGGCTTGCATTGGAGGTGTGCCGATCATAACTGGGAGTGCGATAATGCCTGTAACTGCAACTGGCTGGTTGGAGAATCCATACAACGGTGTATCAATCTTTCGAAGACGGTCCGTCAAAATGTTCATATTTTTGAACGCATCGTAAAATAAAACTTATGCAGAACTCCCGTTATCAACCAAAACACGCATTACATCGAAGTTTCCAGCCTTGATCGTGATAACTAACGGATCATCATGAGGAGTCTTTATGCCTTTTGAATCTTCGTAAAAAATGTGATCGTAACTACAGAACAGTCTTTTGTTTCTTATTTGGGGGCTAGCTCGTTCTGTATACTTATCTGGTGTATGCTTTCTGAGCCTGTCCTGATGAA
Source organism: Escallonia herrerae (assembly GCA_033070095.1). NCBI lineage: Eukaryota > Viridiplantae > Streptophyta > Magnoliopsida > Escalloniales > Escalloniaceae > Escallonia > Escallonia herrerae. The sequence continues at coordinate 138,675 of JAVXUP010000035.1, forward strand.
CCTATTGCTGCTAATCCCCTGAATATGGTGTTGATCGTACCTACATTCTCTTCCTTATCTTCTCTTTCTTCCATGGTCAGAGGTGTCTGTTGTTATACTTCTTTGTGAGCTACAAACTTTCTCATCTAACCACGCTTAATAAGGGCTTCGATTGCTCGCTTAAGTGACCCACAATTGTCAGTTGAGTGGTCATGATCGTTGTGAAAGTGACACCATAAATCTTTGTTCCGTTTGTTTGGCCGAGATCTCATCTTTTCGGGCCATTGGAGATCTTTGTTGTCTTTAATCTCATGAAGTATTTGTGATGGTTTGGCATTGAGGGGTGTCAAATTTTTTTAAGGCAAACGGGTCTTTGGGACATCGTTCGTCTCTTTTAGAACATTTTATTGACTTTCCCCCTTGGGAAGTTAATTCCCGAGATCGTTTCTTCTGCTCTTCCCTCCCCTCTCCACGTCGTCCTCTATGTGTCTCTAGGTATTTTTTGGCTTGAATGTATTTGTTAGCCTTCTCAAGAAGGGCCTTCATATTACCTGGAGGACTTTTGTTAACAGAGAATGTGAACTTGGATGTTGGTCCGAGGCCTCGGAGGAATGCAATATACTTTACAGATTAGTCCAAGTTATCAATTTTCAAAGTGGCCACGTTGAATCGTTCGAGAAAGCATGCCAAAGACTCGTTTTTCTCTTGCACAATCTTAAGTAGACTTGCCAAGTTTTTCCTTCGGGTGCGACTGCTTACAAAGTGCTTCTGAAAGAGATCCGATAATTTGCCAAAATAATAGATGGATCTTGGTTGTAGGGATTTGAACCATGCATGTGCAGCCTTCCTTAGAGTGGTAGGAAAGGCTCTGTACATGACAGCATCTAAGACCTGGAGGAGTAGCATGTTTGTTTCAAACTGGTAAGCATGTTCTGCTGGATCTCCAGTTCCATCGTAGAGATCACATTGAGGCATTTGAAAATTGGGAGGTAGTTTTGCCTTCTCGATGGCCTCGGATAATAGATATCCAGATTCTTCCCTCGGGGGAGATCGTTCTGGAGAATGATATCTAGGGACAATTTACCAAGAGTCCCGTTCTCGGGAATAAAACTTAGGCATCCTCGTTTTGTGGATATATCTTCGAGGGGTCTCAGTTCTGGCGACCTGTTCGGGAGAGGAGTTGGTACTGTCTTCGACTGATGGATCACGACGGTGGCATGATCCACTCCTGGTCATGTGCTCTCCGCTCTTCTCCTTGGGATTGAAAGTTGGATCGGCTTCTGACCTATATTTGGGGCCGTAGCTCGATTTGGAGGTGAGACGGAGATGAAGGTCGCTGGGGTCAAGATGAGAATTGTGAGTAGACGGCGGAACCGCCGCCATGTCGAGCTTTTGTTGAAGAGTGTTCACGACATCTTTCAATTCGTGGATTTCTTTTTTAAGGTCGGCATGGGGTGTTTTGAACAGTCAACGGTTCAAACGATGACGGAGGTCACCATTTTTAGGAGTAGATGTTGGAGGCCATCGAAAAACCTAGTTCGTTGAAGGCGTCGAACGTTGGTCGCGAGAATGACTGAGTCGTCGAGAGCTATGACGGTTTTAAGAACAACTGCGTAAAGAGTCGCTAGATGAAGAATGATTGGCCATGTTCCCTGTCGTGGTCCCACAGATGGCGCCAATCTGTTACAGTTAAAAACTAGATTGGGAACCACACCAGAAAGTAGGCCTGCAAAAGAGAACACGGAGTGACTGCCGGGTGGGGTTCCAGCAGAGGAACGCTCCGATGCTTAAGTCAGAGATGGCTAACAATGTAGAACTCTGAAAAATCAGTAAGACACAATGTGTAATTGTGTGTGAAGTTGTCCATACCTGAGGGGTTAGACCCCTTTATATAGTAGTAGGAAGGAGAACCCTAGTAGAATTAGGTTTTTCATAACTCCAATAAAAATCAAATTAGGATCCTAGAGGATCATATCTCATTCTTAGTTGATAGAGTTAGAGTCTTTTTTGGATTATGCGTGGCGACTGATATGGCAAGTGCCTAATCAGCAATAAGCAAGTTTGGATTACGTGTCATAACTGCCACATGTCGTCTATAGATTGGAGGCGTATTTTTAGCTATATCATAGGGTAATTCTTGAAAAGTCCTCTTTAAATTTCTAGTTTTAGGTTTCGTGAAAATTGTACATACCCCATTTCTATAAAATTTCTTTTATATTTCCACTTTAGTTATTCATTCCACTCTACTTAGTCTTTTTATAGGATTTAATTTCTTTCTATTTTAGTGCGGGCCAGTTTGCTCAAGTTAAGTCCAATACAAACCAATCATGTCTGGTCAGTTTATTCATGTTATGCTTAAGGCAGGACAAATTTTGGTAGTTTGGTTTACCTTAGATTGGGTTTTGGACCTCTTTTTAGTTTTATCCAGGTGCACTTATATGGCAGCTAGGATATTTCTTTCTAATATAAAGGCTTTGAAGTATATTTGCAAGGAAAAAGTGCACCTGCCTATATATACTTTTATCTTCCGGAGCACTTGGTGGTTATTAAAGTGTACCGCTCAGAAGAGATTATTTTTGTCCTTTAATATGTTCTCTAATGGTAGCTAGGGTTGCATCTTATTCTTTTTGTGCAGCTTTTCTGCAACCTTCAACGCCGAGATGCCACCTAAACACATTGACAACTCCCTCACGGGGTGGCATTATTCTATGAGGCTTTTCATTAAACAAATGTTGTGATGCCTACCATTCAGATACTCACATACTGAGAACTTATATTGTGCATTGTCAATACATCACAATCAATAACCCAGAAAACCAGATAGACATGTATGATCTATCTTTTGTTCTTACATTTTTAGATACTCTTAGCATGATCTAATCTTGATCATTGGGTATTAAAATAGATTTCTATTCCAACAATCACTCACAGTCTTTGATAAACTTGTTTTGATGATGAATTCGTTATCACCATATAGTGGTTCTCATAAACCACATATCAGGATTTAGATTGCCTCCCTAGGGTTAGAACTATGAGGTTTTAATCGCGATTAGTCCGATCAGGTACGTAGACCACTTAGCCTCAGATGTTGAGTTCAAACCAATAGTTAGGTAAATTAGGCTTTGTTTTACTTTTTTGATGGAAAATCATCAAAAATAAATAAAAACAAGAGCATGATAAGGTATCTAACACCTTCTCAATATATAACTAAATTTCCAAACCCAAGTTTGGGGTTCCACGGATTAGATCGCTTAATTAGTGATCTAAAGTCAATTTTTAGGCTTTTCTTGCTTTCCCTGTTAATTCTTATTGATTAGCTCTAAAGATTATATGGTGACTCGAGACTGGATCTTTTGGATGCACATTGTCACAAGAATCCTATTATTTCTACTTCAAAACTGACTGAAACTGTAACATCCCAGAATTTTTCGAAACGTGAACGCTCAATCGATCGATGACTTAATCATTTAATTTTCTAAATTCGATAAGAAAAGCTCCGATGTGTATCAGAGTTCTACAATAACTCAAAATCTCAATCATATTTTTTTTATTTCTTAAATAACACTAAAATTGAATGAGCGTAAAACTAAGTTAAACATTTCTTTCCCTCGCAAGGGCTTAACTAAAAGAAATCATAAAAATTTCCAGTCGACTTCTTATTCATGCTCTAATCACTCCAAATATCCTAATGCTAATAATCACCTGCGGAAAGGAAGTCAAAGGAGAGTGAACTTTCGAGAGCCCAGTAAAGTGGATCAATGATTTAAAAATAAGAAAACGATAGGGACGATTTTACATTTAAACCAATAGATAATTTTGAAAATGGAAAAACAGAGTGATTCAAACTATTTTTCTATATTCAATCAAATGATAATTTTAGGAGCGTTTTCAAAGAAAACCACAGCGTTTCAATATAAACATAGGGATGAGTACCAACTCAATCTCTTGAATCATTAATTATTTCAAAAATTTCAGGTGCAATGAAACAGAAACAAGAAACATTGAACATGAGCAGTACAATATAACAAAGCCACCCTGCCAGTGCTCGATACGATTTACTTATGCATATGTACACTGATTAGTCCATTTAGGTACTAGTTTAACCCATCCAACAGACCATACTTATAACTCCAATAATACAGACCATCTTTATAACTCCCAGGTTTACTAACTCATGTCAATATTCAAGGAATTTAAAAACAATTCAAATATTGTTACAATGATTAAGTTAAATAAAATAGGATGAGAATAAAGAGTTTCAAACGATCGCTATAAGGCTCAACTTAGGGTTTTATGGCAATTGAAAACATTTTCATATCAAATATAAAGTTCAATGAAGTTTGTAAAGCTGTCATAAAAAAACACTTGAATTCAGAGAAATGAAATAGGGTTCGGATGGAATTCCTTACCTCGATCTAACCTAAGCAATACTACACAATCTCGACCAATAATCCTTTGAATCAACCTAAATTAACAATTTATTTGTTAGAAAAAAATCTATGTTTAATATACTATAAACCCTAATATTAACCAACCACCACGTGCTCACTTCTAACTCCGAAATTGCTCAACTCAAAGCGAGCCTCGCACACGACCAACCTACCCGAAAATTCCGTACACTCCTTAATACGAAATAATATTTTAAATTCATTATAAATTACAATAAAATGATTTTATAGCTTAAAACATTATAAAAAGTCATAATATGAATTTTCAGAATTTTTGAATATTTTTGAATTAAAAATAATTTCTTTAAATGCAATAAAAATCCATAAATTACCATAATTGATTCCAATTGGAAATAAAGTTCCATAATTTTTGTAACAGCTTTAAAATAGGTATAAAAATTATAGAAAATTAAATCAAAAATTAAAAGGCATTAAAACTATTTTTAAGTTATTTGTTTTTTTAAAACTAATGTGATACGAAAACCATAGAAAATCAACTCCAAAAATCATCAAATTCAAAGACATTACTATAATTTTACCCAGAACATTTTCAGGGTTTAAAGGCTCCAAAAGAATTTTGCAATTCAAAACTTACAGAAAATATTAATAATTCATAACATGTCAGAAAATTATGAAAATTTGCCGCAAATTCTAATATGGCCTTTTGTACTATACTGTAAAGTTTTACGTGCTAAAGATAACCGTGCACTAGTCTATGCACGTGTCTATCACTCGATCCTGACGCTAAGCCGTGGTACGCCTGTGCAAGCATACCCATTTCATCTTCTGCTCTGTCCACTACTCAGAACACAGTCACCAGTCCATAGTTACTATTCACACATCTTCCCTTTGCTCTCCATTTTCATCTCATAACCACCACTTGCTCACACATGAAACACCACTCATAATACACTCTCACTCACACCTACATACATACACCACACACAAATACACACTCACACATACTTAATTCACCAGCCATGCCTACTGCCTCACGGCAGTGAGTCTCCTTCCTCCTCCTCTTTTCATAAACTTACCCACATGTATGTAAACACATATATTCACACACACACACACACACACACACACACACACACGACACATACATATGAAACACCCAAACCCACTTCACCTCTCACACAAAGTCTTCCACGCCGCCTCTCCCTTTCTTCTTACACACTCATAACACACTACACTACACATATATACACAAATTAAGACACATTATTTCATTCACTGCACACGCTGCTTCTATCCTCTTCCCTCCATCCTTTGTCCAAACCCACCATCTATTGTCATGCTTCATATTCTTCTTTTCCTGGTGGGATGCATTACCATAATGACCAAATATATATTACATGTCTTCAAAAATTAGTGTATGCCATTACTTACTAGTTTGAAATTCTCATGCATGATTTTTCTGTAAAAAATAGCTCTCTCTCTCTCTCCAAACCCATAACTTCTCAGTGCTTCACAACACAACATACACACACAACTGCTTCACAACACAACATACACACACAACACACGTACAGTACCCATTTCACCGACTTCTTATTCAGTCCCTTTACTTCTCTTCTCTTTTATTTAAACCCACTCTTACATCACTTAAGCACACCCTTATATAGACACAAAACACACATGCACCCATCAAACACTCACTAAACTCGTGACTTCTCTTTTGCCATCCATCACCCCTCATACTCACACAAACACTCCCCACTTGCACACAATTACTTTCACGACTATACAACAGCCCAAATACGCACATATCATGAGTTTGTAGCTCCCTTCCATAGACAACACAGGCTCTCCCATACCCCTTAAACAAAATTCTTAGCCCCTATACAGATAAAGATTAAACACATTCAATGGAAAAATGACAGAATGTTTACCAAAAAATCGCACTTCGCCTGATAGGAAACGTTGTTGGAAGAAGTCGTGGTTTGATATTTTGCTGGAACATTGCCGATTTCAGCCTCTCTCTCTCTCTCTCTCTCCCGTTCTTCCTCTCTCTGTGACCGAAAGAGCAAGTCTACTCTTCTTCTTTGGTAACCAAAAATAAAATATTAACCCCTCCTTCTCTATGACTTTCTGTAACCGAAAAACCAAGATCCCAAATTTTCTCCCTCTATTCATCTTTGGTTCCCTTTTTTTCCAATTATATAGTTGGCTTTATTTTTTTAAATATATCGGATTTTGATTTTTTTGATTTTATGTATTTATTTATTTACTAACCCGCTTTAGTAATTCTTGCTAAAATTTTTTGGAAATGTTTCTCATGTTTAATCATACTAAAGGCTCCAATTAATATCACTTCTAACAGCTATCATTAAATTTCAACTTATGGTTCATAAAATTTGTCGCTAACGATTGTTGATAAAAATTCAGTTATACTAATTGTCACTAAATACTTCAATCATTATCCCTAATAACTGTTAGCGTTAGATTATAGTTTATGGTTTCTAAAGTTGACAGAAATACTGGTCACTAATTCGTTGCTAAAGTTCAAAACAAAAATATATCATGCTAACTAAAATTTTGTCGCTAAAAAAAATATTCGCGCTAAAATTTCTAATTAGATCCGAAAAAATATCGGGGTGTTACAGAAACTTAATGGTCAATGCAAAATTTGTTGTTTTTATGAAAATTAGCCCTTTTCGACTTGCAATATCTTATTTTCTTTACCACAATGATCTCAAACATTATGAAAATCTTAAAATGTCCTTTTCAACTCACATGTTTTATGTTTTGTCATGATCTGAACATTGATTTTATGAAATTGCCTTGAAGAAAACAAGTCTGTGTACTATTATACGAACAAGAACGACTTTGCCTACTCTCTCTCTCTCTCTCTCTCCCCCTCCTTCCTTATTCTAACGAGCTTTACCATTTTGGAGAGCTTTGAAAATGTACCATTACTTCTACTTACGTTTTAAATAGAATTATATACTGGCAATTAAATCTTCTCTATATTTCTTAGATAGTACCTTGCGCTCTATTCTTGGGCTAAATCCTTGTGCAACTCAAAGTGTAAATTGTTCTCTCATATGTGTGATAGTTGGTATTGTTGTGCAGATTGATTTCCTTTAAGATAAATTCTAAGTTCATGTAATTATTAAGTCATTATCTATTTTTCACTGCTTCAAGACTTCTTATGATTTTTGAGTTACATTCACATGTGTGAGCCATGGATCGTCACTCAATAAGTGTGTCCTCGAAATGAATTTGTCTATACAATTTCTTGGTGTTTATTATGTTTATTTTATATATGGATGGATTTTTATTTCGGTGAGTCATGTCATAATGTACTTGACTTTTTTCTATTTTTGACTACCATGCAAATTTCAATATTGGTTAGGGATGAGCTAGGCATCAGAACCTTAGTTTATGAACCTTGTCTTCTGTGTCTACCGTGGTGCCTGATCTTGTTTCTTGATGGCTCCTCTAGTGTCTGTCTTTGTACCAAAGTATATCTGTTATCTAAAGTTCTGTGAGGTATATGTTTTCTCCTAAATTCCGTATGTCTGTCATTTTAATTCCTTTTGATATAACACATATATTTTTAGTTAGCCGATTGAGTGACCTAACTTAGCATTTGGTTCGCTCATTAATTGCTTCCTTTTAGCTTCCACTTGTTTGTTATAGACTTCAGAGAAGAGAAAAGAGTTTGATTTGTAAAGGGGAATTGGTATAAGGTTGGTTGTGTGCCTAAGAGCAAGTCATTTATTCCTAAGATAGTTGGTTGTTTTGGTACCTTTATTAAAGAATAAATGGTTTAGGTTTTTTTTTTTTGCACTACATGAATTAATTAGCTTTATTCAGTCGGTTTACTTTTTTTTTTTTAAGATATGTAGCCTACTCAAAATGTAAGGAATCCGAAAACACACACGACTGTCTATGGGTAGTAGGTTATTACAGTTGAAATCGGACTATAGGCTAAGTGAGAAAGGATTTAATGAGTCTATTACTTAATGAAAAAGAAATTTTTCCGGAGACTATGATGCCAAAAAGTTGATGAGAAAACTTGGATTGAGCTATGGGCAAATAGATGCATGTAATAACGACTGTGTATTGCTCTGAAAAGAGAATAAAGACTTGACGCAGTGTCCAATATGTGATTATTCGAGGTATAAATCGGACAAAGGAAAGAAGAAAAACATTGCATGAAAGGTATTGCGATATTTTCCCAACCTTCTGAGGACCTTAGTTAAGCCAAACTGTAAAGTTCATTTCATGCTTGTTACTATACATATTGTAATGCCCCCGACTCTAGGAGCCGTTACCAATATACTTCAAGTCCTAAAATCATATGCATTCCAATAGATACTCAATCACACTAAGGTATAAACAGAGTGTCTAATCCATTATCGACAAGATATCTTCAAAAGATAGAGGCTTAATTAAAACCCAGCCTCTTACAATCCATCTTATCACAAAAGAATAATCCATCCCAAATTCCATTACAAAAGTTGATGCCAAGGAAAGTGGGTTTGCAGTAGACGTGGAGGTGCCATAAGGAATGAAGTCCGAGTCAGATACCAAATGTGCTGATGTAGGACAGAGCAATGGCAGAGACCAAGGGCTTCCTAGACAGAGCCTGAGGGTGGCAGTGCTGCGAGGGTGATGGCGTAGAGTGAATACACGACGACACTCACAGTCCAATGCTTAGGTCTAAAGTCAAGGTCCTTTACTTTTCTCTCTCTAGAATTCTATACTGAGAAAGTAAAAGTGAGAAATTGTTTGAAAAATGTTCCCCCTATACGAACTCTCAAGACCCCTATTTATAGAGGTTGGGATGATGATGTCATCAAACGACATGTGGTGCTCTTCGGGAGTGACACATCACCGAGGGGCCACAGCTGGTGTGTTCCATGGATTATCAAATTGCATATTCACCCAGCCTGCCCCGCATAGCGTCGTTCTGCCTGTCCAGAAAGACTGGCTCCCACATCACTGATGTGGCCAAAGAACCCCCTTGATCTAGCCATTAATCCAAGCCCTTGTAGAGTCCTACAGGCTTGGCAGCGGTGGGGAAGACCCGACGCCCAACTGCCAGTCGAACTAGGCGCGATGCCCTCTGAAGAAATCTCCCGTCTCGGAGTGACTTGGGGGTCATAGTCCCTAGGGGTGCCGACGCAAGTCCCCAGTGCCACAGCACATAGGCCAGTCATGCAGACACCCTGGCAGAGATAGTGTCCTAGAAGAGTCGCCTATCCCGCAGTCTGAGGTAGCATCCTGAAGGAGCTGTCAACCTGGTGGGCCGAGGTAGCATCCATGCACCGGTGCGTTAATGCTAGATAAACAGATATCATATAGATTCCTATAATTATCAGAAGACTCGAAGCTGGTAAATCAGAGCACACACTAATAATTCTAAGAAATACATCAATATGTAACACAGTGGCCCCAAGCCTTAGTACAATTCAAATTCTCCGACACGGAGTTTCTCCAAAGTAAAACCTAAATGATAACAATCTGTCTCAAAATTACACTCAAAATATCAGTACTAACTCTGAAACAAAGGCAGCTAACTCTTGATCACTCAGCTAGCCCTTCGATTCCAAAGTCCTACTTACTGATCACCTGAAAGGGGCCCAGTAAGGTCGCTCAAGGATCAATCAAATAGAAACAAAAATGTCTAAAGAAACGAAATTTCGAAAGCATAAAAATTCAAACGGAATGGACATCAAACTAGATTTTGATGTCAAAATTTAACTGAGTACGGAGACAGACATAGAGAGCCATTCCGAAAGTGATCACTTAAGTCAATACTGACATATGAGACCTGTTCAGAAAGTAAGATCGCGATCTTTAGCTCAACTCCCGTGAGCTAGCCCACGTTTCAATTCACGTGGGTAAGTCAGACATAAGTCACATACACTGTGACATGACTCATAGAGTTATCAAAATAAAGATTTCAATTCAACACAACCAAATATCGGGCATGTCAAACAATATACGGAGTTTATGAAATAATGACAATTTCTAAAACGAACGATATCAACATTGCAAATTCTAAGATCAATCGAATTCAATAGAAATTGAATTTCACAAGTCATAGCATTGAGGAAAATTTATTCATAACAAAGCTCAAGGAAAAAGGAAAAGAATAATCACTTAACTCAATTCAAAGAAATTTGGATTTCAAAAAGAAACTAAGGACTTGCATGAGCGATTGGTCCATCACTGATTTGAATTTCAAAAATAAACCCTTACCTTAGCCAAGCTTTTGAAAAATACACTCCTTAAGCTCCATTTTAGAACTTCTAAACTTTTCAAGCCCTCTCTCTCTCTCTCTCTCGCGCGCGCGCGCGAGCAAAGGAAGAAGAAGTAGAGAACCCAAAAAAGCTAGAGAGGAAATAAAAGGACTATTTATATGGGACAAAACTTTTAAGTTTTCATTTGACCGAAAATAGTTTTCGATCAACCACCGAATTCAACAGAGGTGAAAAGGTTCAATTTTTTTTTCCAATTCGACTGAAAATGAGTTTTCGGTCGAATTAAAACTTTTAATTCGACCGAAAATGATTTTCATTTGAATTTAAACTTTTAATTTGAATTACAACTTTTTTTTGCATTCAAACGAAAATGAGTTTTTACTTGAATAAAAAACTTTCAATTCGACCGAAAACTTCAGTAGCTCAGTTTGCACGAAAAAAAATCTTTTTATTCGACCGAAAAGGAGTTTTCGGTTGAATTAAAACTTTTAATTCAACCAAAAACTTCAGACTCCAAAACTTCTAAAAATCAAAAAGTTTTGATTTGAATTAAACCACTTTCATTCGACCGAAAAATTCTGAAACAATCTCCAAATCATTTTTCTTAGTTTTAACAAAAGGCAACAACTTATTTATTCAAAAATATTAATTTCACATAAAAAAATTTAGGGTATTACAGTAGAGTGTTGGAGACGGTGCGCGGGTGCGGGCGACGAGTGTCGTGGCGATGGGCAACGGGTAACAGGTGTTGCAGAGATGGCGCCCGAGCGACGAGTGAGAAGCGTTGCGGAGACGGAACGCGGGCGACAGGGTTCGCAGAGAAGGCACCCGGGGGACGGGAGTTGCAAAGAAATGACCGAGCGATGAGGGTCACAGAGATGGCGTCTGGGCGATGGGCGATAGGGTTTGCAGAGACTACGCTTGGGCGACGGGGGTTGCGGTGACAAAAGTCTAATGTCAAATCAAATTACAAAAGTCTAATGTCAAATCAAATTACACACATCTGGGTAAAGTCACAAAAGGAATACATTGTTTTGGCATGTTAACAAAATAGAAGCTCTAATTCCCCAAGCATGCCATGCTTCTAATCATGTCTAGTACATGTGGTAGGGGACAAAGCAAACAAATAGGGGATGAGCTGAAATACCCCAATAAGGAGAAATCAAATGGTAAGCAAATACATTAATTTGTATTTCGAAACAAAGCCAAAACTTTTACGAATAAGCTATAGCCATCGACAATAATGCAAATGAGGTTAACAATTATACGAAATGATAATTGGTGGCCATAGGCCCAAATCGAACACAAAACCCAATGGTACGAAAGCATACCGATAGCGTAATAGCCGTCATTGTAAGGACTATCTGAAATTCAAGTAAAGTGACTACAAAGGCCACTAAGGTGGCTACGAAAGTCACTATGTGACTACAAAAGTCTTAAAGAGCCCCTTATTAACAAAATGTTGTTCATTCTAATGATCATATGCAAATTTACAAATTACGAACTCAAATAGCAACCAAGTGATAACGAAGCAATTTGAACAAAAACTCCAAAGTCGTACAACAACTAGAAAGCAATACTACGTACCAATTCCTTACCACAACAAGAAGTACATACAGAATCCCTTTCTGTAATCAAGTTCTTGGTATGAAATCTTTAAAGCGCCGTCTTAGAATCTAAAATCTCCTAAGCCTTCTCCCCTTTCTCTCTCTCAACCTTTAAGAAAGAGAAGCAAGAGAACCAAAAGAAGAGTTGGAGGAAAAAAAACTATTTATAGGAAGAATCCCAAGTTAGCAAATTACACTAACACTTCCCAGACTTTAGATACTTATTCAAAATGTACCAAAAACTTTCTAATATTTACAAAAAGGGGATCTTACTCTTTCATTCGAAGGAAAAACTATTTCGTAGTGAAGTAGTCTCCTTTGCATTCATTCTTTTCCATTCGACTGAATCCTTCAGTCGCGATTGAATCCTTTCAGTGGCTCTAAGGTTTTTTTGCCTAACTAAGATTGATTCGAATGAATCAAGATTCATTTGACCGAATCCTTCAGAGATGGTTTAACGACCGTTTTCTTCTAATAATTTATTCCTTAACTATTTTTCAGCTAATATGATCCTTATTAGCATAAAGAGGGGCTCTTACACATATAGCATGAATATCTTTCTTATTCAATGATCTTATTTAAAAGTATGCATCTCCTAATTCAAAACAGTTCCAGTGAAAGCAGAGCACTTCTATATGTATTGAATATAGGGCAACATAAACAACAAATTAGATAGTGATAAAATAGAGCATGTTAAAGCACACATATATTGCTTAAGATCTTTGAATAAGAAATATATTCCCGCTATTTGCATAATGAAACTTATAGCTAGGCTAAACCAAGGTCCTTAAAAGGTATCCTCCACATTACCCTTGGCTAGAAATCACAAACTCTGTAGCTTTCTCTTCACTTAAGTAAAAAATTTTGTCATTCGCGACACTTATGCTTTTCAAATTCAAAGACTAAGAGATATATCACTTATTCAAAGAGATATCACTTATTTAAAAATAGCCCCAAGTTAGGGATTTACAAATGAGCAACCTTGTGCGTGGTTTTAATCATGATTTTGGTGTATGTGCTTTGATATATGATGTCTTATGTGCTTACAAAGTGTTAAAATATGATTAGAGTAAAAGTAGAAACACTATTGGCTTTAAACAAGCATATTTATTGAATAATAGTGAGATTTGAGTGTACTCTAACTTTCGAGAAAGCTTAAGATGTGTGCTTTAACATGCTCTGTTTTTTCACTCTTTGTTTCGTTGTATATGTTACCCTAAATCCCTTACATATAGAACTAGTCTACTTTCATTGGAACTGTTTTGAATTAGAAGATGCATATAAATGTTTTATACGATATATGACCCAAATAATATGTTACTAACTCCTTCTATGTTTTAGGTTATTTTTCTAAGTAACCTTTGTGGTATTTTTAAATAAGTGATATATCCTTAGGGATCTTTTGGGTTATTTTTAAAGTTCAGAGAAATAAGGAGTAGTCAGTTTGTGTTTTATTAATAAAGGGAGTTTGGTCTGAGAGACAAGTGGAAGAAAGAGAAACCTAGGGCATTGATGATTTCAATTTTCTACCTGTAATTATAAGTAATCCTAAACCCATTTTTTTATGAGGAGGATTTGAATTAATTGAGAACTATGTTTATAAAACTTATATATGAGTGGCATAATAATTAGAAGCTTGCACAACTTAGCAAATATTGTTGCATCATTTGAGGCAAGGGTTGCATGTACATATCCACCTTATTAGCATTATGCCTTTAATTAATCTAGTTTCTCCAATTTTGGATCAACGACAAAATTTGTCTTTCACCAAAATTGTCAATATTTGATCATCATATTTGCAAGGACAACTTTAAAACACCTGCAAACTCTGATGTAGAGTTCAGCGCATGTGCTGTGCATGTAACCTATCGCAACTGTCCTCAATTTTCATTTTTGTAGCCTAACTCCTTGGAACTTCTTTCAAACACAACAGGCTTACACGAACTCCATTTTTTGATGATTCAACTTGCATTAGATTTGTATTTTTATTCTCTTTGTTTTAGGTTTCATATTTAATATACTTTGAAGTCATTTGAAATATTCATCTTATTTTATCTGTATTGCTTGTAAAGTTTTGATACTTTTTTGTGTATGACTATTATGCCTTTAAGCTACTTTAATGTCCATTGGGCCCCTTTGATTTGAACTAATATGTAAAATTTATGTGATGCCATAAAACGGTATGGCAATTGGTACCATAACGTGCTTAGGTTAACGTATGCAAACTTTGAAGGATTTAATGCACAAAAAACCTTATACTTTGGGGTTGTTTACACGGAACACTAGGATTTAGTTTTTGGTTTCCCACCACCCCAATTTCCCATTTTTTGTGCCTCAGACACCTTTGGAAAGAAGAAGCTGAACTTTTTTTTATGTCTATTTAATCTTGATGGACATATTCCGAAATTTACAGCAAAATCCTATGTGGCAGCCATATCATCACAGTCAAACACATGACAACCACATCACCAAAGTCACACCCTTTTGGTAGCTACATCATCTTTGAAACATTTTATGCGTGGAAGGGAAACTTATGGACAATTTCTAGATCGTAGTCATCAATACGATCAACTTTCTATGTCTAGTTGCAAAGCATGGAATAAAAATGTTTACAATCAAATTGAAATATTTCATCTTTGAAGCGTTCCCTTAAGTATCTTTGATCAATATTTTGCTCATCTAATTGTTCGTCCCATGAGTATGAGATTGTACGTAACGCTTCATGAACTCAATGCATGTAAGACATCATAATCATCAATGTTATATATCATCAAAATAGAATATGATCATAAGTTAAATTACCTTAGTGCTAACAATATCCTCCTTTTTTATGATGGTATACGACAATATATGCAATAAAGCATGACAATCTCATTTTTATCATTTATAAACCATATAATGATATAATAAACTCCCCCTACCTTAAGCAATATGTGCCCATATCAAATCCACAGAAGTATGAAATTACATTTTTCTTCCCCTTTTGATATCATTAAGAAGCCAAAGGGTTGTGTGTGTGAAAGTGATCAATATATGTATCCTTCCATGGATAATCAATATAGCCAACAAGGATATTCAAACAAAAAATAGGTGTATCAAGCATACATATAAAAATTGTGTTTCAAAAAAGAAACATAATATGGATCAGACGTGCTATATATATATATATATATATATATATATATATATATATATATATATATATATATATATATATATATATATATGTGGGTCGTGATCCATTGATAGTGCTAGCAAGTTGCTAGCGCTGTTTGGCCATCCGGAACATAATGTAGCGGATGATAATTTACCGTCCGCTATATTATGTTGCGGACAGTGAAAAAAATTGATGTTGTGGCGCCCTATCTGGCCTTCCATTCTCGTCCGTGGACGGCCAGATCGCGCTAGCAACTTAGGTTAAGTTGCTAGCACTATCATTTTATCATCTTCCTATATATATATATATATATATATATATATATATATATATATATACATATACATATGTACATATATACATATATATGGATAGCGCTAGCAACATAGCAGATTTTGCTAGCGCGATCTAGCCGTCTATCCTGAAAGGATGGACAACCCATATCTTTTTTTTTCAAAAGCTGTCAGTCGTGCGCTACATAGTGTAGCGGACAGATCTTTTTACCAGACTGTCCCTCCTCCTCCGTCCGCTACACCGTATGACAGACAACTTTTTTACCTGACATGTGACAGTCAAAAAGTAGTCCGCTACACAATGTAGCGGACGACACAACCCCCCTGACAGTTGTCACATCAGTCCTGTTGCCCCACGACTGACTGTTACTTTGTCCTTATCCCACCGTCCGCGACACTGTGTAGCGGACATGCTTTAAATAAATACAAAATAAATACTATTTGCTACACTGTGTAGCGAACGGTTCTTATTGTCCGCTACACTATGTGGCGGACGGAACATATAACTAGTCAAACCTAACTTTGACACTCTTATTCATTCTTTCTTCTCACAAATTCTTCTAGCGGTGTTGGCAAGCAGATCTGCGCAATTTCTTCCCAAGAAATCCTTTAATCGTCTCATCAATCACGTAAGTTCACAAACCAATCCTTTATTTTTCATAATCTAGAGTTGTTATGAGTATTGCGGCTTATGCATGGTTTTGAATATGTATTGAGCATGTGCTAGCGTTTGTTAATATATATATATATATATATATATATATATATATATATATATATATATATATGTGTGTGTGTGTGTGTGTGTGTGTGTGTGTGTGTGTGTGTGTGTTGCGTATTATTTGTTCATGTGATTTCAGTTGCAAAATTCGATTCCGTGTATGTATGTATATATATATATATATATATATACACACATAGAACATGTGAACTTATGTGAGCACATGCTAGCGTTGTATGTATTATACATGTGCTAGCGTTGTATGTTTGAGAGCGTTTGATAAAAGTTTGCAACCTTGCCATTTTTCATAATTTCAGTTGCAAAAAATAGATTTTAACCCTGGACCAGAAGATCCCTCCGTATTATACGACCAAGCAAACCATACCAGTACGCTCATATGGGATGGTGGAGTAAGATACGTATTTTATAAACTTTCTTATTCTTATGAACGTTGTATACCATTTGTTTTGCTTAAATTGTATTTATTAATTCGTAGGAAAGAACACTTCTCAACACAGTAGAAGTATCCGATAATTTCAAAGCCTGGAAATTGTACAAATAGCAGAAAAGATTACTGCGTGGGATTGTGTTTGGAATTTTCACACATGGGCAGATCTTTCAACACCTTGATGGCACTTAATAGGTGCCCTTGTTGAAATGTGGAGAAGTGAAACGAATTCGTTTCACTTCCCTCTCGGAGAGATGACAATTACCCTAGAAGATGTAGGGTTCATCTTAGGGTTACCGGTGACGGGGCGGCCGGTAATTGCTCCTCCGTCGAAAGCAAAGTATAAGAGAACCGTTAGAGACTTCTTCACTTCGATACCTGAGGAACAATTTAGCACTGGTGGTATAAAGTTGAAGTGGTTGGTAGATACCTACAAGGTTTTGCCAGAAAACTACACGAGCGAGATGCTTGTGTTGTAGACACAAGCTTCCTCTTGTGGGTGATGGGGGCAATTTTATTCCCGACGACGTCGAAGAACACGGTCAGCGTGAAATATTAACCGTTGTTGGGTAACCTGCGGGAGGTTGAGGATTATGCCTGGGGTGGAGCAACTCTTGCGTACCTGTTTCGAGCATTGCACAAGGCAACGAGGCTCGACTCTAAAGCTATATGTGCATGTCTCTCGCAATTGCAGGTATATCAGATAAATCTTGATTACGTGTTTGATTTTTTTTGTTGATACTTTATATAATTTGTCTTTGCTCTCAGGTGTGGTCTTATGAACACTTTGCTACGGGCGCACCCATGCATAGGGATGGAACCGATAATGTGTGGCCTCGGTTGTTTGCCTGGGAGTACAGCCGGAAGGACAGCCACTACCCGAGGAGAGACGATCCCCATCACAACATTACGTACTATCGGGGGGAGCTCGACTCGCTATTTCCTGGGTAGATGTATTGGGCACTGTACAAACATTTAGTGCGACGGGTGAGAGTTGTTCGTCTTCACGCTCTCCGGGTTACAATGCACACCGCTGATCCACTTTGCGGTTGCAGAGTGGCAGCTGCCAGATCGCACTGTGTGCCATTTTAACTGCCTACAGGGGTTGCCAGCCAATGCCCCAGCTATGAGGGTTAACAGGAACCCACCGGGTGTCAGACGGTTTGGCAAGGCGAATGAGCACGACTTGTGCGCACAAGAAATTGAGGTTTAGATTTCCTGGCAGGACACGCTGGCGGCCATTGTGTCAGAGCCTGACCCCGTGATCAGCATCAAATAGTACAATGAGTGGTACTACCGCATCACCTTGAAGAGAGTAGCCCCAGTAAGGTTTGAACGCAAGGAAAAGTACCACCCTAGGGATTAGATCGATGAGCATATGACATACAATCTGGTAAGTTTCCCAACAAGTGTTTTTAATTGAATTTGATGACTCTAAATGTGTGTATGAAATGGGGTGAGCCAGGGATATGGTGGTCCCTCCGTACAGAGAATGAGTGGTGATTGGGGACCACCAAGCACCATGGGACAGGCTCAAGCACTGTGGAAAGAGTACAGTGCGCCCTCGTTCTCTTTGCTTCCGGACTCGGAACCCCAACCCCTCTCTCAGAGTCAGGTCATCAGGACTGAGGTTTCAGAAACATCAGTCTATCTGAGACAGTGCCCATTGTCCCGTGGGCGGGACCATCTATTGCCCCCAGAGGGCAATATCCCCCCAGTCGACCCCCCCGAAGGAAGGCAATATCCCCCGGTTGACCCCCGAGGGCAATATCACAAAGGGCATCCATTGAAGCCCCTAAAGCCCCTAAAGTCGCATAAACGCCAACTAATTTGAGAGCGTTATTTTAGAGGGGCCTCCCGAGACAAAGCGTCGTAAATTGTGGATCACCTGAATTTAATGGATTAATGTTACTCGTGGGGAGAAATGTCCTCGCTGGCTCTGAGGGATTGGTTAGATAGCGGTGACATCTCGACCTACGTGGAGATTCTGAAGCAAAGGGGTTGGGAGCGGCTGGATGAGTTTTTGCACATTTTTATGGTGGATGCTTTTTTTCATAGCCTCATAGTAACTGAATGGCATGAATGGTTCGGTCTAAGGGGGAAGAAAAAGTTGAGCGAGTGGAGACTGTCCGCTAACCTACGAGCGTATCTTACTAGGGATAGTCTAGTGAGGGCAAGGGTTGCCGACGTGTTTCTAATCCCATTTTTAGGAGAAAACCACTGGTACTTGGTTTGCTATGAAGCAACACATAAAATCGTATCAGTCATCAACAGTCTCCACGACGATACCATCCACATGGCTGTGTTACGGATGTACAAAGCCCAATTGGATGCTATGGTAATCTTACGATTGTTGTTTAATGCTTAATGCAACTTGCCAATTGTAAATGTTAACTCGTGCCTTACGCCATTTTTTGTTTCTTGCAGAATCTATTTTGTGCCATGGTCCACTCTATCCGTGATGTAAGAGTACCGGCGCGGCCAAAGCTCCAATTCTGATTGAAGAAGAGGAAGCCCAAGCAACTTAATACTTCAGACTGCGGCGTCTTTGTCTGCATATACATGGATTACATTTGTCAGTCTGAGAGCCTCAAGGCTGCCGTCTGAAGTCAAGAATGCGTGGAAGGCTTGAGATATAGAATAACTTGGCAAATTATGAAAGGCCTGCCTAGAGCGGTTAGGTTTATTGAAAATTCGACTAAGGACGAGAATCTGGCTCAAGATGAGGACCCCAGTTGACAATGCAATATTCGAGTCAATTTTTAAATAAATCTTGATTATTTATATGAAAGCTGTCATTGGTTTGATTTGATTTGTGTTGAGATCAGTTGATTTGTGTTGAAGATGATTGATTTGTATTGAAGTCAGTTGATATTTGATATGGGTTGATTTGATTAGATTTGATTTGAGATGATGTATATATTTGGATTTTTTTGCTCTCATTGAGAATGATTAAATGATGGGAAAAAAAAATGGGGGAAAGTGCTATAAATTATTTCTGTTGCACCGTCCGCTACATAGTGTAGCGGATGTATAGAAAACATTTTTTTTAAGTGTTGAAGTTTAGAGATCTGCACCAAGTTACACAGTGTAACGGACGTATAGAAAACTAAAAATTTTTTAAGTGTTGGAGTTTAGAGATTCTGCTTCACCGTTCGCTACACAGTGTAGCAGACGTATAGAAAACAATTTTTTTTTTAAGTGTTGGAGTTTAGAAATTCTGCTGCCCCGTCCACTACACAGTATAGCGGACGTATAGAAAACTAAAAATTTTCTAAGCGTTGGAGTTTAGAGATTCTGCTACACCGTCCGCTACACAGTGTAGCAGACGTATAGAAAACAAATTTTTTTTTTAAGTGTTGGAGTTTAGAAATTCTGCTGCACCGTCCGCTACACGGTGTAGCAGACGTATAGAAGACAAATTTTTTTTTTAAGTGTTGGAGTTTAGAAATTCTGCTGCCCCGTCCACTACACAGTGTAGCGGACGTATAGAAAATTAAAAATTTTCTAAGTGTTGGAGTTTAGAAATTCTGCTGCACCGTCCGCTACACAGTGTAGCGGACGTATAGAAAACTAAAATTTTTCTAAGTGTTGGAGTTTAGAGATTCTGCCGCACCGTCCACTACACAGTGTAGGACGTATAGAAAATTAAAATTTTTCTAAGTGTTGGAGTTTAGAGATTCTGCCGCACCGTTCGCTACACAGTGTAGGACGTATAAAAAACAAAATTTTCTAAGTGTTGGAGTTAAGAGATTCTGCTGCCCCGTCCGCTACACAATTTAGAGATTCTGTTGCCCCGTCTGCAACATAGTGTAGCGGACGTATAGAAAACAAAAAATTTCTAAGTGTTGGAGTTTAGAGATTCTACTGCCCCATCTGCTACACAGTGTAGCGGACGCTCGTAGGCCCAAAAAATTGTGAAGTGTTGAAGTGCAGAGTTTCTGTTGCGCTGTCCGCTACACAGTGTAGCGGACGTATAGAAAATAATTTTTTTCCAAGTGTTGGAGTTTGTAGATACTGCAGAGCCATCCGCTACATTGTGTAGCGGACAGAGAGAACACCAAAAAATTTCTAAGTGCTGGAGTTTTAAGACTCTGCGGAGCCGTCCACTACATTGTGTAGCGGACATGGTTATAATTTAGCAACGGAATATCCGTCGCTAATTCTGTTTTATGTATTTTAATTTTTTATAAAATTAGCGACGTAATAAATGTTTTGGAGACGGAATCAACATTCTCAATATCTCAACTGCACGATTAACAATAAAAAATCATCAATTAACAACCTAAAATCATCGATCAATAATCACAATTTTCAAATGCACAATTAAGAACCTAAAATTATCAAACAAATAATCAATGTTCAAATAACACAAAATTGTTCAAAATGCACAAGTGCTTTTTCAACATTAGGGCTCAGAGTTTAACATTGGAGAAAAGCTTTTTCACAAGTGCTTTGATCAAACATCAGCACTAGAAAACGCATATGCCCCATGTGTTTAAAGATTACAAAGTCCCCTAGAAGGAGGTCATGCTGCTGCACAAATTTGTTCCAACCCTTTTCGAAAAAAATTTCCTCTTAGCTACTCTTCTTCTTGATTTTAACAAGCGTGACCCCTTGCGGCTGGTTAAAGTTGCTTCATTTGATTTCATTGCGGTAAGCAATTTGCAAAAGGCTACCGGTATGGCCTAACATATTCATAATACAGTAAGACAGGTAAGTTTTTAACCAAAGATAATACTTTTAACACACACAAAAACACGAAGAAAGAGGGATGGCCTACAAGTTCTATATGAAAATCAGGCATCATGACCATGAAGAAGTGTTTGCCGACTGAAACGTCCCTATTCACCGAAGCAGAAGCCATCAGGACGGATCTGTCGCTGGAGGTGGCACCACGTCGGGGGGAGGACAGGGATGTCGTTGGAGGTGCCGCGGCGTTGAGGGGAGGACGGGGATGTAGCCAAAGGTGGCGCGGCGTCGAGGGGAGGGCAGTGGTGTCGCTGGAGATGTGGGTTGTCGTGCGTGAGGTGTTCAAGACAGATAGAGAAACATGAGAAAGAGGAATGACCAATCTGATTAATATTAAAGAGGAGTTTTAGCGACGTGTTGGAGTTTTAAACTATGCAGAGACGTTCGCTACAATGTGTAGCGGACACAAAGAACACCAAAAATTATTTTTTTTCTGCAGAGTCGTCCGCTACATTATGTAGCGGAAAGTGCACATGTCTGCTACGCTATGTAGTGGATGGGGCAAATAAAAAAAACTTAAACTTAGATTTGATGGCTCTCATAGGTCCATCAGAAATAAAATTCCAGTTTTCGGTCGAAAGATTATTAGAAAAAAATTATTACAAATGTCAAACAAAGTTGATGGCTTATACAAAAAATTAAAGGTCCACTGCATCTTCTTCTTCCTCATCTTCGGCGTCATCTTTGTCCTCATTTTGCAAATCTCCTGGACTTATCCCTAGTGCCTTGTAATAGTTTCGCTTGTCATGGTTGGTCATTTTTTTGCACAATGCACATCTTCTCAGCTTTTTAGGTTAAGTTGCCTGTTCAATAGAGCTCTTCATTGGCATGGATCTCTTACGGCCTTTCATTTGTGATATAATTTGATCCAAAGGCCGTACATCATTGTCGTCTTCCTCCCCGGCTCATCATCTTCTGATCCCATTGTAAGCTTGGTGTCAACTGCATTGCTAGCTAAAGCTGCTTCAAACTGGTCGATGATGGGCTCTTACTGCTGAGCAACCTCAAAGAGATGTTTATATCCGGTCACTATAGAAGCACCCTTTATGGACAAATGGGTAAAAATTGTGACCAGATGAATGTACTGCAATGTCTCTGATTCTTCAAAGTCAGTATACGGATGCTCCAGAAAGACAATGGTACCATACAACTGTTTCCACCTTTCGTCCATCGTGGCAGGACATATTTATCAGGGATTGTCCTGATATTCTTCTGGGTGAAAAACTGCAGAATGTGTCTACACAGGATTTCATGGAACTCAAACCTCTTGTAAACACATGTCACCAAATCCGTCAATGTGTCGTGGCTCACCGTATACATTTTGCGTAGCTTCTTAGGGATGAGGTCATTCACGAGTGAATAAACCCTGTACGAGGTCATTATGCAGCCCTTTCTTTCACGAATAACGAGGCAACTGCTTTTTGTACAAATGTGATGAAACTCTTCAAATTTGTCACTGTACCCACATAACTATTGAATTAGGAATTCATAGATTCAATCCTGCTCATTGTTTTCATGCCCGCAGAAAAATACCTCCTCGTGTAAATGCCAATTGTTTTCTTGCAATGAGTAATCCTCAACAAGCTTTTCCCACCTCTCCTCAAATTCCTTAATCGTTAACGACTTATTAATGCACTTTTCAAAGTCCTATTTAAAGTCTGGATACTTTGCATACACGTGATGCAAACGTTCAGGGTATTTGTTGCTTATGTGCCAAGTGCACAAGTTATGTCGAGTATCTGGGAAGACGGTAGCAATAGCCTTCTTCATTGTCAAATCTTGATTGGTGATGATAACTTTCAGTGCTTTGTTGTTCATGGCTTCCATCCACGCCCTAAATAGCTAATCAAAAGAAACTCTCGCTCTCGTCCCTTAACAAGGCGAACCCGAACAGGATGGAGTGATAATGATGATTGACCCCCGTGAAAGGAGCGAACGACATCGAGTACTTGTTGGTACGGTATGTGGTGTCGAAAGTCATGACATTCCCAAAATACTTATAAGCTAGCCTCGAACCTCTGTCGACCCAAAAAAATGTACTAACTCGATGCTTGTCGTCAAGTTTATAATTGAAGGTAAACTGTGGGTCCTCCATCTGCATCCGTTTCAATAGGCTCATTGTGTATTGAACATCATTGAGGTCATACGCGGCTCGTCTATGGGTTCGGACCGCGTTACAAATGTCTGTCGTGTTAAAGTTTAAATTTTGAATTTCCCCAGCCTGTTCAGCAAGAACATTAACTATGTCGGTAGGTTCTACCCGTGCATTGCTCATTGTGTGAATTAGGCTCCTTGTGACCTTACCCATCTTCTTGTGTTGATGCATCTGACTCACCTTAGAAGGGGTTACTAACGGGTGATTGTGTGCCAGTTCTAGGCTGGTAATAAGCCAATGATCTTGCTTGGGTTTAGAGCTTACGAACATCTTGACCTGGACTTTTGTGCGGGCAAAGCAGTCCCGTCTTCTACGCTAATATGCTATTTCATCATCACTGTCATCATTGCCTATGTGTGTCTCATTTTGTTGTGGGTTTCTGCCCCTATGACACTCGTATAAGCGAGAGCATATCTTTTTTGTTACGTTGCTTGTTCTTGTAGTCTTTATTCTAATGGCAAAACCAACCCTCAATGAATACGCTCGAAAACATTCTTCAGCTTCTTCCAATGTTTGAAACGTTCGTCCTAGATACGGATCACTAGCATCTACGGGGGTGTTGGAGCTCGACACGAAATTAGACATTTTGAAACAAGACCTATGTAGAAATATACTATGCTTAACAATCAAATGACATTTCTAATAGAAAATATTACCTCAAAATTACCTTGGCGAATAGACCAATCTAGGATGACAAATATACCATATATATAATCTCAAAAGTGTCTCCAATTTAACAATTAAAAACTTATTGAACATAAAAAATTAAAATTACAAAGATAAATAGACAAATTCATCATGTCAAAATACAACAAACATATCTCTAAAAATTCGAATTTAAATAGGATAAATTTTTTGAAGTTAGAGAACCTCAAAAAAATCGAATTTAACTATAATGAATTGTTTAAAGTTAACAAATTAATTTCTAGAACATCACAAGTTGATGAATAGAGTGACAGATTTCTAGAACATTACAAAAAATCTATACTGTTTTGTCCAAAAAAAAATTATACTTTATCAGGCAATCTATAAAGAAAACTTCAACATTCACGAACTTACCTTACTTGAGTGAAGCTTGAAGAAAGTGTTACTCGAAACTTGAAGGGAGCTGAAAATGGAAGCAAGTGATTCTGAAGGAGAAGAAAATTGTGCTGAAAGAGCTGAGAATGTTTTGGGAATAGGCAATACAGTCCGCAAAACTGTATAGTGGACAGCATTGGCGACAACTTTGACGTGTGCAGAAATAAAGATACATAAATTAATTGAAGTGTGTCAGTCAAAAAGTTGTCCGCTACACTGTGTAGCGGACTACTTTTCGACTGTCACATGTCAAGTCAAAAAATTGTCCGCTATACAGTGTAGCGGACGACGGAGGAGGGGCAGTTTGGTAAAAAGATCCATCTGCTACACTACGTAGCGGACGACTAACAGTTTTTGAAAAAAAAAGATTAGGGCCGTCTATTCTTTCAGGATGGATGACAAGATTGCACTAGCAAAATCTCCTATTTTGCTAGCGCTATCAACGGATCTGCTCCCTACACACACACACACACACACACACACACACACACACACATATATATATATATAGCGGTGGAGAAATAGCTATTTCGCCACCATATATCTGGCCGTACACGTGTAATCAAGGATGGCCCATATTTTCATTTCTTTTTTGGCTGACGAAGTGTTAATCCCCACTAAGACCGGTAGTTAGGAAACTGGCCCAAAATACCCACCGCGAGGCCCGTGACAGTGCATTTTGCACTGACCGTTACTCTTTGTAGCAGTTAACCACCACAAAGAGTACCGATCAGTGGGGGTCCCATGCTCCCTAACCGCTACTCTTTGTACCGGTAAGACGAGATACCCCCTTACTCCTCACCTCACCCACTTTCTCTCTCTTTTAGTTTTTATTCACTCTCAAGCTCTCTATCCCTAACTATTTTTTCATCCTCCATAAAACCTAATCATCAATTGATGACCCCTAGCAAGGTCGGTCAAATTTATTTACACTGACAAATGAGCTCGGCACATAGACAATTGATATTTACAATGGTCGAGGCTAAAATTCCACCTTCTAGAATGATGGGGGTTTTCTCAAGCTAGGCTAAGGGAGTTGACAAGTTGAGTTTTAATGAGATAGACCTTCTAAATGAACTTCGTGCTCAGAGGAGAGAGGCTTTCAATAAGAGTGATTCTCAAGCTACGCTTGATATCTTCAAGCACCTTCAGGGTGAGAATTCTAGATTTTTCTATAGTCTCCAACTGGATGTGAGAATTGCATAAGTACTAGATTTTGGGTGGACGCTCGTTCTAGGGCTGCTTACCCAAACTTTGGCAATGTTGTGACGTTTGACACCACATACCGCACAAATAAGTACTCTATGCCTTTTGCTCCATTTATTGGGGTAAACCACCACTACCAATCAATCTTGTTTGGCTTTGCCCTGCTTAGGGATGAGACATATGAGTCATTTACGTGGTTATTTGAAACGTGGCTTGAAGCCATGTATCATATTCTCCCAAAAACCATCATCACCGACCAAGATTTGGTAATGAAAAATGCAATCACGAAGGTCTTACTAGATACTCACCATGGCTTGTGCAATTGGCACATAAGCAACAAATATCCTGAATGGCTTCACAATGTATATGCAAACTATCTGACATTCAAGACTGACTTTAATACATGTGTCAAGAAATCGTTGACGGTCGACTTGTTTGAGGAGAGGTGGGCCAAGTTAATGGATGACTAGTCTTTGCACAATCATGAATGGTTGAAAGCATTGTATGAGATCAAGACACAATGGGTCGGGCCTACACTAAAAAGTTTTTTGTAGCCGGAATGACTACGACCTCGAGAAGTGAAGGTAAGAATGCCTTCTTTGAAGGGTACGTAGGTTATTCCTTAAGTATAAAGGAATTTGTACTTGAGATGTAGAAAGCCTTTGCCATGCAAATTTTCCTTGAAAGAGAAGCCGACGCGGCTACTGTTTAAAGAGAAAGAGCCATAATAGTTATTTTACCTTTAGAAGCTCATGCGGCTCAAGTCTATACCAAGGAAATATTTAGATAGTTTCAAGAGGAACTACAAAAGTTGAATCAATGTAATATCACAAAGTTGCACGAGCAATGTACCAGGATCTCAAAGTTTATACTTTGAAAAATGTCACAAATTTTGCCAATCCGTGCTCTTCTTTGTTTCCAAAGAACAAAAGATATTTTACCGATTTGTCTAGACACCGAATTTGTTAATTGCAACTGTCAACTGTTTGAGCCATAAATGTATACTTTGTCGACACTCGCTAAAGTTTTTTAGCGCGAAGAATGCTCGTGAATTCCAAAAGAGTAAATCTTAGATCAGTGGATAAAGCAAGCCAATAGAATACATGGTCACATACCCTACGTGCCACATGTTACAATTGATTTTGAACAATCTGAGACACTACAATATAATCACCTCTGTAACATCATGAATGGTTTATCGTTGGATGCAACATCAACAATGGATTGGTATAAGGATCTAGTTGACACAACCGCAAGGGATAAGGCTAATCTTAAACATTTAGGGTGGCAATACCAGACACTCCAGATACTCCACCTACTCGAATGACTCTAGCCACTAGAATCACTCGAGCTTCGGTCATTGCTTCACAGACAATTGTTGATAGAGGCAGTCTACAATGTGAGGATGAAGATCTTTTTTATCCAATTCTTTCTCAAACAAAAGGGCGAAATCCAGCAATATGTATGAAGAGTCGATTGAAGATGCAACGGGTCAGAAACGACTTCGAAAGTGTGCGTTGTGTAATAAAATGACTGATCATGATAAGAGAAATCACTACAAAATGTTGGGTATCGAACCCGACAGTCTGCACAAGGAGGACGATGATGAAGAATATTGTTAGGTTTAATGTTTAATTTGAACTTTAATTGTTAACCTTTATTGCATAATTTGAGATTTGTATGTTGAACCTTAATGTTAACATTTACTGCATAAAGTGTGCCCGAGAATGGGCGACGCTGAAAACCAAAAAAAAAAAAGAAAAATTTCAATTTCCACTGAAATCCACAAAAAAGAGCTAATGAGTGTGCCCAAAGTATAAAAGTCCAAAAAAATTTACCGAAAGCTATGAAACAGGCCATAAATTTTGCCCGAGAAGGGGCGACACTAAAAAACCAAAAAAAATTTCAATTTTCACTTAAATCCACAGAAAAGGGCTAATTAGTGTGCTCAAAGTATAAAAATCTTGGAAAACAAAATTCATCAAAAGCTACGAAACTGGCCCTAAAATGTGCCCGAGAAGGGACGATAATGAAAAACAAAATTTCTTTTTCAATTTCCAGTGAAATCCACAGAAAGAGCTAATTAGTGTGCCCAAAATATAAAAAGCCCAAAAAAACAAAAGAAAAATATTTTCACCGAAAGATACGAAATTGGCCCTAAAGTGTGCCCGAGAAAAGGCGATACTGAAAATCAATTTTTTTTTCAATTTCCAGTGAAATTCACAGAAAAGGGCTAATTAGCGTGTCCAAAATAGAAAAAGCCCAAAAAACAAAAGAAAAAATGTTTTCACCAAAAGCTACGAAACCAGCCCTAAAGTGTGCCCTAGAAGGGGTGACACTGAAAAATTAAAAGCTAAATAAATTACAATTCATGAAATCAACATGAATTTATAGAAGAAAATTCGAAATACTTACTTGCTTCAAAGTTAATCTATTAAAAAAATTTCTCACCAATCTTCTAGCTACTCTCCACAATCTTCTAGTGTAGGAATTGAGTTTGTGTTATGGTAAAAATGGTGGAGATTAGGGAGGAATGAATTTGGAGGATGAGAGATAGAGAGAGAGTATGCCTCTAAGTGCTACAAAAAGTAGTGGTTAGGGAGCATGGGACCCCCACTGACCGCTACTCTTTGTGGTGGTTAGCCGCTAAAAAGAGTAGCGGTCAGTGCAAAATGCAATGTCTTGGGCCTTGTGAGGGGTATTTGGGGCCAATTTTCTTACAGTCAGTCTTAGTGACGGTTAACACTTTTTCAGCAAAAAAAAAAAAAAGGGAATGTGGGCCATCCACGAGTACACGTGGTGTGGTAGAGAAATAGCTATTTTTTCACTGGTAGATAAGGACTGGCTCCCATATATATATATATATAAAGTGTTAATACAAGACTTCTATATTGTATATACCTTGTTGATACAAAATAAAGGGAGTATCAACATTTAAAAAGTATGTATTGACATAAGCAAAAATATATATTTTTTAACAGATCAATATGATTTTACCTTTTAAAATTTAATATCATTGACTGTAATTCACCCTAACCTCGAAAACATGAGTCCAAAAATTATAAGAATCCATTGTTTTACCAAACATAAATTTATCATAAACGTTGAAAAAAGAAGGCCTAGTCGAACTTGTAGATATTCTGGTTTTATCATATGTCAATAAATTTAAATTTGTAGTTATATGAAAAAGTTAATAGAGACAATAGCTGATGCACCTTAATTTATAAAAAAGAAAACATGATAATATCTAGACTTAGGAACGATTCTCTAAGAAGTAGGGACAATTAAGGTACTCATTTTATCGATTTTGATGTTGATAAGTTTTAAGGTTATGTTTTGATAAAGTTTTCTGTAAAGGTGAACAGAGACTTAATATCATATTTATACGATTGGGCTAGATCCACTCCCACATTTTTGTCACTTAAAGATGCATTAGTGAACTTTTAACCTTTTTAGCAGCAAATTATTTATGATTAATAAAAAATATTATAGTTTTGGCTCACCTTTTTAAAAGTAAAAATACACTTAAGTTTAGTAAACCTTTTATTTCTAAAAGGGTATTTTTAATGAAAACATTTGTAGCCATTTTCTTCTCTTGAGATTATTTTGTACGCTGGGACAAGATCTTTATCCGTTTTGGTTATATTAATAGTCTTTTGTCACTAAAAGGTGCATTAATGAATCTCTTTAGCATCAAAATGTTTAAACTTAGTCAAAACAATAGTAATTTAGTCTCACCATCTAAATGTCAAAAGATTTAGAGAACTTTTTAACTTAAAAAGGATAATTTTAGAAAAATGTAATTATTTAACCCCTTGTATATAAAAACTTGAGAGTTTTCAAGTTAAAAAATGTTATTAATCATTTGAGCCGAAATAAATCAGAGTCTTTATTAATTTGGGGTTCATCTAATCCTATCACTTTATAAGAGTGAAATATGTGAAGACAATAACCATATGAAACATATTATCATGTAAATATATGATACATCGGGATACAATGCATTATAGAAAGACAATAATCATATGAAGGATATGTTGTCATGAAATAAGGATATTTTAATAATTCTAATACGAATATTTTAATTATGTACTTGCCAAGAACTCAAGTTATAATTAGGAACAAAATTGCATGATAAAATTTTCTAAAGAAACTCCAGTTTTAATTAGACCTGGCAAACGGTTCGACCCGCACGGGTACGGGTATTATTCGGTCGGATCCGTGTAAATCCGGGTCGGGTAAAAATTATCCGATTTTTTCCGGGTAGTATTTCTTGTTACCCGTACCCTACCCTTGCGGGTATACGAATTTTTACTTCTATTATTAACACTATATATTCATTGGGTATTTCTCTGAAAATATTTCCCCCCTTCCTTTTATTACAATTTTCACAGTTTAATTTCTACTTGATTTCAATTTTATTACTATAATTAAACATATTTTTCGGCTATTGATCCAATAAATAATCTCAAATCCAACACAATCAGAGCATCAATCTTAACATTCCCAAAAAATGAGCTAAAAATCAATCATAATAGAAATAATACAAGTATATCAAGATCTGGTTGATGACCATTACATAAATCATTCAAAATTTAATAGAAAAATAAAACAAGATCTGATTGATTTCATAGTCAGATCGACTATAAAATCAAAGTTGAAGGCCTCAGCTTTTCCACGGAAGACAGTGGCCGTCGGAGCTGTGGCCGTCAGAGCTGGACGATTGGTGCCGTCAAGATGCGGAGAAAGGCGGTCGTTGGTGGATCTGACTCTGGCGGACGGTGGGTGAGAGCGAGAGATAGAGAGCGAGGCTGAGAGAGATGCGGTCGTCGGTGGATCGATGTTGGGCGAGAGCGAGAGAAAGATCTGATTATGGTGGCGTGGTGGGTGAGACAAGAGAGTTCAGAGAAGGAGGGAAGTGGAGAGGGACGTCGTGAGAGAGAGAGAGCGAAGTCGTGACTCGTGAGAGAGAGAAAGAGGAGCGGTGCCGATGAGGAAGACGAGAGAAAGGAATGAAAGTATGAAACCCTAGCATTCTAGCACTTATATATAGTGAACAATTCGGGTAGGTCGGGTAAACCGTATCCGACCCGGTTCGGGTACGGGTCTATTTTCGGCGGGTATTCAAAACATGTACCCGTACCTGGTATTTTGGCCCGGGTACGGTTCGGGTAACGGGTCCGGATAGATTTTTGCCAGGTCTAGTTTTACTATAGTTTTCTTACACTAATATGTTTGTAATTGAAATTTAAAATTAAACTTCAGTTTTATGATAGTTTCAATGCACGAAAATGTTTACATTGAAATATATATACATGCACAATAATTAAAATTTGTAGTATACACATCAACATACAAATCTGAAATACAAAATTTGAAAAGGAATAAGTTTCTAATATAATATTCAATCTAGTTTAAGTAGATTATGTTTATATTTTTTAAGATTGTAGAAAATATTGTTCTCTGCAAGTTGTTTTCATTAATCGAAATTGATGGAGAACATGTAGTAGCTTGATGTAGTTTAGCTTTAACGTGAATAAAAGCAATAGATTTTGATAAAAAAATAGCTTGATGTAGTTTAGCTTCAAGTGAAGATTTCAGTTTACAAAGGACATCTTAAAGAAAAAAAGAAAAAAAATTAGCCATTTATACTTAAAAAATTACAATATAATGCTCCAGTGTGTAACACACGATGTCAAAACTAGTAGTATTACTATACTTTAAACTTGAAAGTTACTGTAAAAATTGATGAGACAATTCGAAGACCGAGAGACGAGCAAAACTTTCTCATGGTATTTGTTTCTTATTGTGCAAGCTCTCCAATAATTGGGCACTTGTGGTCAAATCCCACTCAGTATTTTATGGTAGAAAAAAGACAACATTGAAAAGAAATAAGAGAAAACCAAAGTAGCCATCAGAAAGTTCTAAGATGTCAATCATCTAACCATTAAGTTGCCAATTTGAACCGCCACCAAGTGAGGCTCACTTTCCTTTTATAACATTGAAAAGAAGGAGGGTGTTGAGTCTCGGTCTCCCACGAGTTGAACCATGCAAATAGCCTAATTAGACCGCTTTATTATTATAACCACGTCAAACAATGAAGTAAAGGCATGGCAGTGTTGCGAAGATTCTTCTACTTTAACTTTAATTGCAGAGACATCTTGGCAATTCTTTTTCTGTTGTGTGTCTTTGGTGCCAAAAACAATGAAGTAAAGTCATGACAATGTTGCAAAAACTTACTCTTAAGCACCGCTTAAAGGCCAATAGTTAGCGGCAGTAATTCTTAGTTACATAAATTTTATCAATACTTACAGCAATTTAAAGTATTGTATCATTTGCATAACTTTTGTCAGCACTTACAGAGGTACAGAATGATTTATTGTATTAGCTACATAACGTTTATTAGCACTTACAGTGATACGAAGTATTGCATATGCGAGTCTGTTTCATGGCTTTTCTGTTATTACATCACACTTTTGTACTTGTACCGAGCATCTGATTTTCGAAGAGAAAACTAGAGATGTCAAAAGGGCCGGGTGGCCCGCGGGCTGGCCCGGCCCGGCCCGGCCCGTTTTTGGCCCGGGCTGGCCCTAACCCTTAGGGCTTGGGCCAGGGCCAGGGCCAGGCCGAATTCTTTGAGAAACGGGCCCGGGCCCGGCCCGGCCCTAAAACGGCCCTTTTTTGGCCCGGCCCTAAAATGGCCCGGGTTTGGCCCGTCCGGCCCGGCCCCGTTAGCCCCCCCCCTAATTTTTTTTTTCTATTTTTTTAAGTCTATTTTATTACATTATTATTTTTTTTGATATTTTGGATCTTTTTAGTTAAATTAATAGTTTTTGAGGTGTTATTGAATTCATATGATCAGTATTTTCTTTAACATACGCAGAGAAGTATGGGTGTGTGGTGACTGTGACGTGTTTTTGATGATTTCTGAGTGGGCTTTCATTTAATGTATTTTATAGAATTTGCTTTGTGTTCTACATCACAAGCTAAGGGAATAATTATAAAAACAATTATCATGTATTCTAAACATAAATAAAAATTATGTATTCTTTTTGTTTCAAACCAAAAGAGGTGAATTGAATTCTAAATTTAATTTCATAAAGTGGGTGACGTGTTAAAGAGCCTTGAAGAATAATCTCATGTTTCTTTAAATGACCAAAGAATTTGAATGTAACAAGAAAAGATGTTATTTTATCTTCATCGATCTCGTTATTGTTTTTGTTTGATCTACTCTATTTTTCTTTGACATTTACAGGTTTTACACCATATTACAAAAGAGATTGAATTTTGCACTTAAAATCAGTATGTGTGGGTTAGAACAACTAGTTTTTGTACTTAATCCGTGGTTAATGGTCAATCAACATCAATTTGCCTTTTCGAAAGGGGATTAATTCGTGAAAAAATGATTGTATACTCAGTGATTCGTTTACAAAAACTTTGCCCTTTGTTGAAGAAGAAGTCTTTATAATAAAAAGTTAGGAAGAAAGGAAAAAAAAAATTTGGATTGGGCTCGGGCCCGGCCCAAGCCCAGCCCTAAATATTGGGCCTAGGGCCTGGACTGGGCCCATATATCCCAAGTTTTAGGCCCGGCCCGGCCCGGCCCGGCCCGGCCCGTTTTTCATTTTGTGAGGCCCGGCCCCGGCCCGATTTCATTGGAGGCCCGCTGGGCCTGGGCCGGCCCAAGCCCGGCCCATTGACAACTCTAGAGAAAACATAACAATACTGTGAAAGCCTCGACTTGCCGATTTGCTTTCTAGCTTACAACTTCACAAAATGAGAACATTTTAAGGAGGCTTAAATTGGTCGACCAGTACAAATTAAATGTCTCTGGTGGCTTTCAAAATTAATCACTGTTATAATAACGACACTGCATATATATATATCATAACATCACATACCCACTATAAATTTAAAGTATAGGCTGTAAATCAGGTATATAATATACTTATGTTATTCTCTTAATCCCAATTATCCTAAGCAACTCCTGTACACTCTCTTTTCTGGTTTCTATCTATAAAATAGTCTTTTTAAGCTCATATCATATAAAGGTGTTCTATCGTACTTATTTTTATAAAATTCGCTAAATCAATTATGGTTCGTTGCTTACCTTTTCTATCAATAAATCTTTGTGGGCCATCCTAACACAAACTCAATTTCTTTCTCTCTGATATAAAAGAACTTCCCCCTTATTCTCTCTTTCTCCCTACTTTTTTCAGCTCCAACAGCCTTGATTAGTATCACCCTCTTTGTGTAGGATATGAATGTTTATAGAGAAGATAAGCCATGCTGTTATTTCCATCCAAAGGAGGTCACTGTAGGGGTATGTCCCTTGTGTTTGAATGAGAGGCTTCTCATCTTGGCTTCAAGAAAAGGTTATCATCATCTTCACCAAAGTGCCAAAAGTAGCAGCCTCAGAAGTCACAGTTTCGCACCCAGAAGGCCTCTCATCACACTTCCCAAAATCTTTGCTATTGGTTCTTTGCTCAACCGTTCCGAGTTCCGGAACCGGAAATCCGAGAATTATGATAGTGATGCCGCCACCACTCAGGACGGTACGTTCCTTCAAACCTTTCTCTCGCTTCTTTTCAACTTTTAATTCTTGCCCAGTTGCCCTGAACAAATAGGTAAAGGTCTATGGGTCTTGGGGCGGGGGGGTTGTCTTTACCATTATATGCCAATGTGAAGAACATGGTTTAAAGTTGTAGATTTAATGCCAAAACTAACTAGAATGATGTCAAAAATGGGAAAAATGTGTGCAGAGACAAGACTTGCCGATAAATACTTTTTGAAATTATTATATAATAATAGTGGATAAGTTGCTGGAATACTCTAATAAAGATTCAAGACATAAGTATGTAATGCTATATATATATATATATATATAGCCGAATTTGCCTTGCTTTCATTAAAGAAAAAAGGAGATTAGCGATGTACCATCTGACCAATTTGGTAGTTACTTTTACTTATTTGCCAAGATTGAAAAAAAAAAAAAAATCCAAGGAGGACCCTTTGGGCCATGCTCGGTATTACTTGGTGTCATCTTCTTATTAAGTCCTACTGCATTTTCTGTGCTCAATAAATGTTCAGAGAAAGTTAGAATTCCATAGAGGTGTAGATAATGTATGACTAAAGTAAAACTTAGGATATGTGATTTAGATTATGAATTATGGCATAATTTCACCATTGACCGATGAATTCCAAGATATGCGGAAACTTTAAAAGTCTACTTAGGAAATTCGGCAATTATGTGAATTTTTTTTCCAGTTATTGTAAATTGAAAGGGAATAAGTGAAGAATAAATACATTGAAAACATAATGTACTTAAGTTGTCCTGTGGCATCACGTAACACTTTAACAAATTAAATCGAACCAAACCGAACTGAACCGGTACAAAAAAGAATAAAATTGTGTATAATTCCCTTTTTCTTTGGTAGAGCTAGGAACTCTGCAGACTTCATTCGCTTGGATACCCATCCCTTTTAAGATTAATGATAATTTTGGTAGGTATCACTTATCAGCTGCTGAAATGAGAAATTTAGTAGGGTCCCGTGGGCCATGGTCGGTGTCCACCCGACGTCGTCTGCTTACCGGTCACTTGGCACTTATCTGTGCTTCTAATATTTATTTCTATTTCTTAAAACGTTAACTATTACAAGAAATGTTGTTAAACTGTCACTAAAGATGTTTTTCGAACAATTTTTACCCCTACATATGTGAGAGGAGTGGATTCTTAATCGTACGCAATCTATTGACACTTTATAACCGATTGTGATGAAAGTAGAATTTTGCAGAAGTTTTAAAAAAATGACTCTATCCAACTCCCTATCCTTGTAAAAAGGTTTTACTAAATTGTACTTTGCTCGCAATCACTATTCGATTGTACTTTGTGTCGCTAACGGAACCATGGATATAAATTACCTCTGTATACAATTTTAATTTCTTCTTTCTGCGCGCATGGTCGATTTTTTGATCATCAATTCTGCAGATTCTTTCATATCGATCAAATTTGAAGACAATGGTGTTGCCTCGTGGGAGAAGGGCAAGGTCTCAAAGGTGTCTCTGGAGCACTGCAACATGTCATGGAATCACAGCTTAAACAAGGAGGCCAAGGGTGGGAAGACAGTCGTAGAGCATGCCATGCCACGTAGGTGGCGGAAGCCGATTGGCCACCTCTTCCAGCTCATCAGATGGAAGAGGTCCAACAAAGGGAGCGGGTGCCAAGTGAGCAGCAAGCTGGAGGGAGTGAAGGTCAGAAATGGGTGGATAAGAAGTCTGACAAAGAGGAGGACCGGAGAAGAATAAAGGGCTGTGCAGAAAGAGACACCTCCCCATTTCTGAGCGCTCACCTCAGTACATGAATGTAAAGTCAGTCCAATATCGTTGAGATGGTATACCCAAAATTAGCTTTACTATTAGTAACGAAAGTGCTTTTCCTTGTATTTTTGTGCCCTTGATTATATATACTTGGAGCACCATGGGTGTTTGGCATCTTGCTCTTTGGCAACAGCTCGAACGCTAACAAGTTTAGATTGAAAATTCAATGGTGTCCTGCGCGATTTTCAAACTTAATTAAGGAGCGTTTTGTACGTGACTATACTTGAAAAAATTATCCTTCCCTGCTCACCCAAAACACACACACAACTCGTTCTATTGTGCTAAAGAAAGGGCAAATCGTTCTATTGTGCTAGAATGACCTGTTTTTTTTACTTGCCTTGGTGGAAGAGTATCTTGCTTGCTTTTCTTCGATCACATGAAGCTCGATTGTATTAGAAACGACAGTACTGGATCCACTTGGATCTCAACAACTTTGCTTTGCTGCGTTATAACTTTTACAATGAAGAAATTTGTCAGTTGAATTCTATCCCCACATGTTCACTTTGGGCTGCATGTGCAAATGCCATTGTTTAGTTGTGTCAATTGACATGGTAACGAGAAGGCTAGTAGGGCAATTTGTCCCGTGTCTTGGCTCGAGCTAAGGGACCATTATCTAAAGGACCACCACGGATGTTGAGAAAAAGCTTCTAATGAGATGAACGAAAATGACTAGGCGTGAATTTCAACTAATTCGATCAACACCACCATGGGTGATTATTATATGCATGTGTGTGTGGCTTCCATGGAGCCGCGCAACATGTGTTCCTACTGACTGATTGCAAATTTGGTTTGTGATAAGAAAATTTGATATGACTTATACGAATCCTGGAAATCATAATGGAATTTTGATTAGAAGACATTAGATTAGGTTATATCGTACTTTTTTGCTCCTCAAATAGTCAAATTTCAATATTTATGTGGATCATATGTTGTTAGCTTTTCAAATACTAGCATTCATACCTTACGGTATTGATTTGTATACTCGAGTTTAGCACCTCGTAGTATTCTCGAGTTTTCATCCATTTTTTAGAGCTCCTGTTGAAGTATTTTTTTTTTTTTTCTGGAGAAAGTGAAACGATGAAAGCGAATGAATGAAATATTTGGTAGAACACATAATTTGGTAAACACATAATAATGTTAGTGCGCAATTATGAGGAGAGAATGACTTAAAAGGAAGGAGTTATGGGAGATGACCCCTCACCACAACCACCAAAAATCAAGAAAGAGTGGCCGGAACAATAAAGGGTAGCAGCTTTGTTAATTTGCTTTAGTTTTTAGATAAAGTGCTGCTTCTGCAAGCTCAAGTCAAACAAACTTTTTGGAAGCCACACTGCTTTGTCACACTTTTATGGAGAGTAAGCTTCCTATCTAGACATCCAAAGTAAAGATAAAGAATGCTATCTAAGACTTTAGGCACCTTTTGGTAGGCCAATACCTAACCCTTTTCCTCCACATTTCCTTTCCTTCTTTCTGTGACCTCCATTTCACTTCAAGCTTCAACAGTCCACATGACATGATTCTTCTAGTTTTATCTTTAAGGCTGGAGCTGGAGCTGGACTGGTGTTATTTTCTGGTTTGATGCTGAGAACTTACACATGCCATCTCCTTTTTCAGCAACTAGAAGAGACAGTAAACATGAGACATGATTGAACAAAAACCCATACCACACTGCTCTATTGATAACATACAACTTCTGTCTAACCAACATCCGTATATAACAAGGAAAAACGGATCATCTATTTTTTCACTTTCACGTGTGTTTCTTGGACACACCAAACTTTAGAAAACAGGTCATTGTCTGGAGATCATGATATGTCTTAGATAAAACGGGTTCTAAATATTGCCGTTAGACTAAAGTTGTTAAACAGGAGTTCGCAAAAGGCATACAATTCCAATACTTAAATAACGTTCTTTACTGTCTTTTTATTTTTTGCGGGACAACTTGTCCCGATACCCTATTAATCATAGCAACATAGTCTTGCAGTCCTTTTTTTTTTTTTTAATTTCTGTGATTTGACTCAATATTTACCCCTTGTGTTAACTGTAGCAAGTAAGAAAGACTTAAATCATGTTTATTTTTCGTGTTCTATGTTTGTCTCACCAATTGTTCAAAACTAAATAAAAAGAAGAGGGCGGAAGGTGGAGTGATTTTAGTTACTCAATTTTGAGTAGAACTGTGTACATTATCACCTAAATATTTGCAAGAGCGTCACGAGGAAGTTCTGGAGGATCATCAATCGTCCTAAAGATAAATGCCTAAATGATTCTTTGATTACAGGCATTGACCAATAATACAACTTGAAAAATGTCGGCTCAGGTATGTTAAACTAGGTTAAAGGATGCTTTGACAGCATGATAATAATTAATCAGGTTCTTTGCCAAAAGTTGAATCTGAACCACCTATTTAAGGCGCTTTACGACAAATTCTCGGCATCGATACCGTGTATACCCCCCTTCTTGATCACTCGAAGTGAGGATTTGATGCGGAAACTCATAAATAACATTTCCAACTCTTCCCAAACATTTCTTTACATCCCGTCTCTCCCTCCCACATACGAAGCATACCAAAATTTAGTAGAAAATAAGATGATATTTTTCTTGCATTCAATTGGCCGGCCAATGAAAGTGAAAGTAAAAGGGATGAGAGGCCTGCTCGAGTCCTCCTTAACTCGGATTTTTATAAGAGAGCCCATCACAAACAATAAAGAGATGGCCCGATTAAAATTCAAGCCATGGCTCGCTTGGTTTGGTGGAAGTGAGAACCGGAGTTCTGTATATCCCCAAACAAAGGGAAAAGTTGGCAAGTGAACCTTTATTTGCCAAGAGTTTGACACAACACCACCCAAAGAACATGTGATGCTAGGGAAAGTGGGTTCGTGCCTACTAGAGGTGTCAAATGGGCTGGGCTTGGTCGGCCCAGCCCAAGCCCATCGGGCCTCCATCAAAACGGGTTGGGGCCGGGCCAAGGGGGCTGCCAAACGGGCGGGGCCTGGCCGGGCCAGATTCTGGAGATATCTGGGCCCAGTCCAAGCCCAGGCCCTAGGCCCAACATTTAGGGCCGGGCTTGGGCCAGGCCCGGGCCCAATTTTTGTTTGTTTGCATTTTCTTGTTATTCAAGGTAAATGTTTTAATTATGGTAATTTGTTGTTATTGTTTAAGCAAATTATACTCTAGGCATGTCCAATATTCACAATTTAACGAATCTAATCTTTATCCTTTTATTTCATTATAAATCATATACATTGAAGATAAATGTGTTTATAGGCCCTCCTTCTTTTATCCGGGCTTGAGACCGGCTGCTTGTAAACAAACAGGCGAAGTTACCTATTTTTTTTATATATACGAAAAAATATCTATCTTGCTTGTAAAAACTTATTATGTTATATATATATATATATATATATATATATATATATATATATATATATATATATATATATATATATATGAAAAAAAACTATATTTTGTGAGAAATTTTATTCTTAAAACTTAAGAGAAGGAAAATAAAAAGAAATTACCTAATCATCCGGAAGTACTTCAACATCCGAGTCACTGCTCTTCCTATCATCAATCGGTTTATCTTGCTCGCGGTATTTCGCATCAAGATAATCCTTCCAACATACACATAGCTCGAGCGACTCGGGGTTAAGACGACTCCTCCTGTCATCCAAAACCCTCCCGCTCGCTGAAAATGCCGACTCTGAAGCAACCGTGGAGGCTTGCACTGGCAGTACATCCCGTGCAATTTGGGCTAAAGTTTTATACATGTTTTGATTTTGTTTCCAAAAATTTAACAAATTAAAATTAACCTGTTCTTGCATTGATAAATCAGAATAATGATCAGTATTTGAATATACACCAATCTCATTAAAAGAGGAAAAAGTAGACGAACCTGCCGAATTAGAAGTACCTTCACCTGGTAGTTGTCTTGCTACTAGATGTTCAAAGCCCTTAAGGTATGGCGCATAATACCTCTCAGCAGTCGATGATGAAGCTCGTCCGCGCACGTCAGCAGAATTACGATAGAGGTTGAACAGTTCCTCAAATGTCTTGCTCACTTTCGCTGTGAGTGCGGTTGTATCCTCTACTGGGTAGCACATTAATATCGATATCTCTTGTATCGAGACGTTCACGCCATGCAACTTTAACCTAGGATCTAAACAAGTAGCAACAGCAAAAACAACAGGCAGTTCACTCCAATATTTATTAAACTTTTTATCCATCACTTTTACTATTTCCTCAAAGGGTCCTATATATCTCCATTTTGTTAACATTGTAGCCATCTTGAGAATTTCTATTACAGCGAGAGGAGAGGTGGGATAGTACGTACCAGACAATAAATTGGTAGACGTGTAAAATACCTCCAAAAATTCAGC
Organism: Escallonia herrerae; assembly: GCA_033070095.1. NCBI lineage: Eukaryota > Viridiplantae > Streptophyta > Magnoliopsida > Escalloniales > Escalloniaceae > Escallonia > Escallonia herrerae. The sequence continues at coordinate 179,492 of JAVXUP010000035.1, forward strand.
TAGGTATGTGGCCATCTGCCATTCCTCTTGAGTTGGCAAGCCGGCTGGGAACAAGGTTAGTAGAAAATGCGTATAGACTTCTCTGTATGCCAGAATGTGTAAAAGCATATGGTATGTAGAGTTCCACCTGTGGACCACATCTGTAACTGCTCTCCTGCGAGGCATATTATATTCAACACACAACGTTTTAAATTGTTGTGTTCTCGGACTCGAACTATTAACATACGCTGTCATACCCCTCATTTTGACAAGAATATCTCCTGCAGCAGCTAAACCATCTTGAACAATTAAATTAATTATATGACAAACACAACGAACATGAAATAATTTACCAGAAAGTACAGGTTTGAGGCTCTCCTGTAAAGCATCAACAGCAGCTGTATTGTTAGAAGCATTATTAAAATTAATACTGCATAATAATGTTCATTCCATCATGCGGAAAAGGAAAGAGCTCGAAAGCGATGATTCTCTTGTGCATAATCCAATCTGCATCAATCCAATGGGCCGTCACACAAGTATAACTAACAAAAGTAAACGGAGATTGCCAAATATCAGAAGTAAGACTAACTTTACCGTCAAATTTATCGAAATAATCGATCAGGCGTGCTTTAGCAGCATTATACTGTCGGAGTGCATCGGATCTAGTTGTGTTTCTATGAACCTTTTTGTACAAAGGTTGAACGTATGTGTTCATATATCTAGAGTGCTTAGCATTATCGGCAAAAGAAAAGGCTTGTTCATCGTGAATAACAAATTCAGCGAGACCGTCTCTTTGCTCTCGCTGATTATAAACAAATAACTTACCGTCAAAAGATAACTGCGTTTGGGTAGGTTCGACGTGGCCTTGTCGAGGTGCACACTGAGGGTAATGCCTGTTAAGATGTCCATTACCACTACCAGACGAAAATAATTTAGCACAGTACTTACATCGAGCTTTTCGGATGCCGTCCACCATAACTTCATCAAAATGATTCCAACACTCGGCTTTCTTTTTTTTCCTTTTTGGACTTCTGGCTCATTACCGGAGGCATTGCTCGGCCCTTCTTCATCATGACCAGGCATAGGGTTAAGATTATGCCACGGAGTAGTAGCTTCGCCAACCGAGCTGCGTCCTTGACTATAATGCGGGGGGTCTTGATCAGGCGTGTATTCAAAATCTGGAATGTTTTGATTGAACTCCCAATTGGCTTGGGTATCTATCATACAGCCTGTACTCATTCGTCCAGGAACGAATGGTTGTGGTGGTGCTTGGATTGGTGTTTGTGATGGCCGTGGTGCTGGCGCTCGTGGTGGTGGTGTTTGTGATGATGATGATGTTTTTCGTGATGATGATCCACGCTTCAGTTTTTTCAGTAATCCAGCCATATTTGACGCTAAACTTTTTTACTAGATTGAAAAATAAAATTAGTAAGAGTAACTAAATACACAAGTATAAGAGCATTAATTAGTAATTAGAAATAACAATTAAAAGAATTAAAGAGTAACAAATGAATCACTGAGGGTAATTCGAAATTGGAGAGAGTAAGTAATTAAAAAAAATTAGTAATAGTAATTGATAATATAAAAATTCACTAATTACTAATTACTAGACAAAAGAATTAGAGAGTAACAAATTAATAAGAGGAGTGGTTAGTAATTAAAATTTAGCAAAAGTAGTAATTAGTAAACAAGAGTAATAATATGCAAGAGTACTAATTAGTAAATAAGAGTAGTAATTAGCAAGAGTAGCAAAGCTTGTAGAAATGTAGAATGTTTATATAAGAGAGAGTAAGAAGATTGGTGTGAAAAATTAGAGAGAAATGGTGTGAATTTATAGATTTTTGAAACTTCACAAAAGACCAAAATGCTCCTAAAAACTATCCGTTTATAGTTGTTGGGGAGGGTAAGAGTGTAAAAACCTTAAAAGAGTTGAAAAAAATTAACTTGGCAAAATACCCCCCAAACAAGCCGTTATTTTGCTGTGGGGGGGGGGGGGGTAAAAGTGGAATTTAGGGGAAAAAAGGGGAATAAATCTGTTAGGGGGAAAGGGGGGGAAATCTGAATTTGAAAAGTAAAGAGGGGGGCCAGATTCGGGCCAGGTACGGGCCGGGCTGGGCCGGGCCAGAACCGGGCCACTTCGGGGCCAAACCCGGGCTTTTTTCAGGCCACGGTTCGGGCTGGGCCTGACCCGGGCTTTTTTTTTTCTTTCCAGAAATGCAGGCCTGATCCAGGCCTAGGCTCTAAGCCTTAAAAGGGCAGGCCTAAACTATTCATGAAGGGGGCCGGGCTAGCCCGGGCCAGAAAGGGGCCAGGTCGGGCCAGCCCGCGGGTTGCCCGTCCCATTTGACAACTCTAGTGCCTAGTGAAGGTGGCACAAAGGCTGCAGTCTGAGTCATAGCTTCCAGATGTATAGAGTGAGAGATAGTGAAGGTCGACTAAGGGAAGAGAGAAAGGCTCCCCAAGCAGGCCGTGAAGGCTGGCAGTGGTGTGGAGACAAGGCAGAGACGAACAAGGCTGGCAGTCGACAATCCAAGCTAGGGTCCAAGTCAGGGGTCTGATATCAGATGTCCAAATGTGTTTCTTACTCTAGAATTCCAGAGAGAATGGGTTTTAGAAAGATAAAGTGAAAAATGTCAAATGAGAGAATTCTCTTGAAAATGATATCCAAGGTTCCCTATTTATAGAGAAAAGTGTGCTTGTGTCATCAGTGTGTCATCAGCTGACACGTGTTGTCCTTTTACCAGTTCCCCATCAGACTGTCGGTTCCTAAATTCGCACTACCTTGCCCCACACAGCGTCGCTCTACCTGTCTGAGAAGACTGAAGACACCATGACGGCATGATCAGAGTAAGTCGTTGCCCTAGCCACTGGTCCAAGCCCTTACTGAATCCCACAGGGTACGTCGTGAGACGTGGAGAAAACCTGACAGTGGTGAGAGAAGGCCCCTATGACCAATTATGAGGCAGACTAGGCGTGATGCCCTCCAAAGACCTGTTCCCGTCCCAGAGTGACCCGGGAGTCATCGTCTTGGGGGTGCCGATGATCACCGCTAACGTGAGTGGACGTGGTTGCAGCTCTGACGTGCCTAGTGCCATGCAAGTAACCCCAGGCAGTGATAGCTTTGTGGTAACAAGGCTATCCTACTGCGAGGTGTCCTCGTGCTGGAGCACTAAGAATGAAGATGACGATGGCTTCTGTGGTAGCGAGCCCATCCCGCTGTGAGGGGTCCTCGTGCCAGAGCACTACAAACAGAGCTCCTTAGAAGGAAGACATTGATGGCTTCTGCGGTAGCGAGCCCATCCCACTGCGAGGGGTCCTCGTACCAGAGCACTACGAACAGAGCCCCCTTGAAAGGAAGACGGCGATGGCTTTTATGGTAGCGAGCCCATCACGTTGTGAGGGGTCTTCCTGCCGGAGCACTACGAACGGAGCCCCCCAGAAGAAAAACGGCGATGGCTTCTGTGGTAGTGAGCCCATCCCGTTGCGAGGGGTCTTCTTGTCGAAGTATTATGAACGGAGCCCCTGGAAGAAAGACAGCCATGGCTTCTATGGTAGCGAGCCCATCCCGCTACGGGGGGGTCCTTATGCCGGAGCACTACTAACGAAGCCCCCCGGAATGCTTCACACTCCGGAGAGGGTTAAAACATGTTCCACGTCCTTGGCGGGGGCACATGGTGTGGTGCCTAGGGGGCATGTAACATGATTGTGGTGCACGGGCGCTGCGATGAACGTTGTGAGACAATACTTGGTGACGGGAGCACATGTCATGAAGTGGCGCATAGGCGCGGTCATGGTGCCGGGGGCACTGTAATGTGACAGAGAGCCAGGGGCATGGCTGTATCAGCAGCGTGACACATGGGCACTGGAAGTGAGTGAAGACGGCGTCGGGCATGGGCGACGGTCATTATGGCGACGACGTACGGGCATCGTACGATCGCGATGATGAGTGAGCATTGCGAATAGCGAGTGCATAAGTCAAAGCGAGAAAATTGTCAAAAAGTCCCCTTCGAGCTTAGGTGGCCAAACCCCCCCAGTGAATGAAGTGGCCAACCCCCTATGCTCAAGGTGGCCAACCCCCTTATGCATGGGGTGGCCGACCCTTGTGGAAACAAGGTGGCTGACCCCTTATGAAAACAAGGTGGCTGACCCCCTTGTGCATGGGGTAGCTGATGCTTGTGGAAACAAGGTGGCCGACCCCCTTGTTCATACGGTGGCCGACCCTTGTGGAAACAAGGTGGCCCGACCCCTTTGTGCATGGGTGGCCTACCCCTTGTGGAAACAAGGTGGCCAACCCCCTTGCGCATGGGGTGGCCGACCCCTTGCAAAAATAAGGTGGCCGACCCCCTTGCGCGTGGGGTGGCCGACTACCCCCCGCGAGGTAAGGAGGCCGACCCCCTTTGAGGGTGAAGGCGCACTGTCCATGTTCGAACATTTTCTTAGTGTTGGTGGCGCTGATGTTGGCGACAAATAATAATGTCATGCAAAAATTCAATGAAAAATGCACGTGACTTGAACGTGCACATTTTGACCGGTCGATAGTGTTGAAAAGTTGACCGTTGAGTATGTGACGTGTCGTGTAAAACGAGGCCCCTAGCGGTCTCGTGAGTGCGATCAGAATAGGTTGGGAACTAAGCCCCCTGCGTGTGGTGTGCGTGGAGGGTAACCCGAGCTAGCGCCGCACGCATAAACGATGTTGCGTAAGAAAAACACACAAAATTAATGAAATTTCCTTTTTTTTGTCGCGGAAAAAGAGATAACACTAATTATGAAGAGAGCAGAAAAGAAATAGTAACACGCACGTCATGAGATGCGTTTCGTAGTGTGGTGCAAAAAGATAATGTAACGCTAAAATGGAGGTTGCATTGCAAGAATTGGGAATATGCATAATTTCTGGGAGCAAAAATATTAATAACAAAAAAAAATATTTGTGATAGCGTTCAATAAAAATTGAAGTCTGCGCGAAAAGGAGATGATTGTTTGAAACAAAGATTTGTTGGGGTTAGGGGGAGAGTTTGTGGTTTGAAATTCAAATGAGTGGCCAAGATTCATATATAAAGAGAGTGGGGTGAGTCTTCCACAAGGCTGATCATCCTTTCAAGACTTAGGAAGGGGGAGAGAGAGAGAGAGGAAAGAGAAGAAATGGCAAGAGAAGGGAGGACCGAGGGTCAGCGGGGAGAGGGAGGAGGTGCTGCCTAGGGGTCGGCCATGCCAGCGGGTCGGCGGGGTGCTGTATGGGTTGGTGCCGGGCATGGGGGAAGGGAAAGGGAGAAAGAAGAGAGGAAGTGAGGGGGAGAAGGAGAAAGGAAGAGGGGAAGAAAGGGGGAGGGGTAGGTCAACACCACGGGCTTGGCCTGCTTGGGTGGGTCAGCAACCTCGGGGGTCAATGGGGGAAGGGGTGATGGAAGGGGCAATGGGGGAAGAGGGGAAGGGGGAGGGGGCTTGGCTGCGTAAGGGGCCTCGGTAGCACAGGGAGGGTCGGCAACGGTGACGGGTGGAGGGGGAAAGGGGAAACGGGGGAGAGGGAGAGACAGAGGGAAGAAAAGAGAGGGGAAGAAGGAGGCGTAGCCCAAGTGGGGGGGGGGGGGTCGGCCACCCCGTGTGCGCAACAAGCCCAACCCATGGCCGAGCAGCCTGAGCTGATGCTAGTGGTGAAGAAAGTTAGGCGAAAGATGTGGGCGAAGCCGCGAGGCGCTGCTGTTAGCGAGTTGCGACCGCCACGGGGTATGATGACCACACTTGTTTCGGTGAGGCCAATTGATGATGCCATGCCAGTGCCTGTCGGGGGGTCGAGAGTGCCATTGACGTTTGATGATGGTGGGGTGAGGACATATGATCCAAAGCCGGACAAGACGAATACATTACAGGGGGTGAATGAAGTGCTATCTTATACCCCAGACCCAGAGCTGTGGAGGGAGTTGGCCATCCGGGTGGCTGACGGAGCCTTCACAACATTGTGGGGTGGTCCATTGATGGGAGAGGAGCCACGGGTTCTGTCGCCATATGTGCGCGCTCTGAGCTGGGAGTAGGTACCTATTATGTCATCGAGATACATACCGACATTGTTGATTGAGATAGGGGATATACCCTGGTCGCCTGTGGTGTTCAAGAGCCAAAGTGTGATACCGATAGGATGGGACTTCTGGTGCGAGGAAATACTGGAGTCGCCGGAGCAGACGGGATTGTTACAGTCACTGGGGTTACTGCCGACGATAGTCATTATTGCGTGGGGTTTTGAGCTATACAGGGATACGCCGGGTATGACCCTACTACTATTGAGGTAGAGTACGTAGTCACAAACATTTGTGATAGAGTTCGGAGAGATCAGACCGACACTGCTGGATGTGCTCATGCTGACAGGGCTGCTTATGCACGGGGAGGAAGATGCTTGGGTGACCCGACTGAGTGGGAAGGAGCAGCTGTTGCAGACACAGTTGTTGGACATCTTGGCTGAGATGAAGAGGCACCGGAAGGGGATGTACGGTAGGTGGGTCTGACATTTCTTTGGTGCAGCAGAGGCAAAGGAGGGACAGAAGCTGGGCAATGCAGCGGAGTTCGTGATGGGGCTGTATCACAGCAATGAGTGGTACGAGATGGTGGCGTTCTTGGCCATGTTCTTGTCGAGGTAGGCTTTGTACTGTCGTCTTATTGTATGTTTGGATATGTTGTATGTCATGCTTGCCATATATCATGTGTACATAGAAATTGCTGATGTGGTTGATAATGCTGCATTCTGCCATGCGCGACACTGTAGAATAGAATTTTGATATATGTTGTTGATCTGGACTTGTAGGTATGTATTGAAGGCACACTAGAGGATGGTATTGCCCCGAGGGTGTTTCTGCTGGCTATTCGGATGGTGCAAGGCAATCTTGTCGGGCTGGCTCCCGTGTATCTGAGCAAGCTGTATTCACGACTAGATCAGTTTGTGAATGACGTGAAGCAGTCCCATGCGCGCTATCAGGTGGCTATGTACATGGACTGGATGTTCTTGCAGCGGTATCTGTACGAGAGTTTTCCAGACTATCGGCCAATAGGATACCTTCTCGAGCATTCTACGCCGATGATGGGTACGATGACACTGCCAGGCAAGTCACGTCAGGTTGTTTTGTGGTGCAGTGGGTCGCGGGCATTTGCATGGGTAGGTATTAGGAGGCCAGAGTGTCCGTTGGTGCAGGTTTTGGATAGATAAGAGGCGTGTTTGCGGCGGCTGTACCTGGATGGATATACATGCATCGTATGGGGTGCCACCATGGTTACACATGCAGGAGATGGCGATAGGCTTGACCAGGAGAGGGGACTTGGGGTCGGGACAGCTCGCACTACTGGTGGCCTATTTTCCGTCTTGGCTCTCGGTGTTGACAGATGATGGCAGAAAGTCCGCCGAGTATCGCTACTATGTGGTGAGGTATAGCCCGGACAGTCTCGCGTTGTATTCGGGTATGACTTAGAGCCCCCATGTGGGTATCGCAGCCCCTGGAGTGTGATGACTGCCTTTGGGTATACACGTTATGACAGAGTCTGTGAGTGGCTGGCATCGACGACATAGTGGAGGCGACCTGGTACAAAGACAACGGGAGTAGTAACGGTAGAGTATGCCCAGTTATGGGAATGGCTGCGAGAGAGCTGGACGGGGTGGTTGGCACAGTTGTCAGGCACACGACGGTAGGTTGACGTGTTTGCATATGACCGAGCATTGAGTTTAATATTGACCACAATCGCGAGGCAGTCGGGGATGCTGGCACTAGTGACCGGGAGCTCCGTTGCGAGCTGGAAGAGGGAGACAGAAGAGGATGCTGGAGGGCCTGAGGATGATACCCCGGGGGAGGATGGTGGAGAGGAGCCGATTGTGCATGCGCCAAGGGTGCTGGGGGTCAGCAAGGGTCCCCTGTCAGCACTGCAAGTGGGTATGATGGAGACTGCTCGCCAGGTCAATACGGACACATCAACACCACGCATATCTGGATCAAAGAGGTCGCGCAACGTATCAGACGAGCTGGACTCCGAGGTAATTCATGTTGTTTCCTTTGTGTTGAGTTATCCATGTCGTTTACATAAAAGTATAGATGTATATGTACTGATAGCTGAGTTGACAGGAGCTTGATGAGAAAGCGATTGAGGAGGGTAGTGAGGCGGATGCCAATGTCAAGGTAGAGGAGGCTATGGCAGGCGAGGTGGGTGGGCCAGCTGGGGCTGATGAGATGGAGGCGATCGAGACGTTGGGGGCTAGGGTGATGGTAGATTATGTGGTGGAGCTGGCCTGACAGTCAAGTCCTTTTCCTGTCACCGAGGAGACAGTGAGGGCCCTATATGGCAGACCGATGAGCGATGCGTTGATGTTTGATGCCAGCGGGTATTGGTGGACCGGTTCGGAGACAGAGGTCGTGGTAGGTGACCGTGGGGACCTAGTGGAGCCGGAGCCTATGGTTACTGCCTCAGTTGTCAAGCAAGAGATGCCGATTCAGTTTGGTACGGAGCAATGACATGACACATCATCGGGGTCGGCGATCGAGGCTGGTGCTACTCTCCTGGCGATGAACTCAGCTAGTGTTGGTGCGTAGACTGCTGGGGGAGTGCTGGACACGCCTGTAGCGAGGGGCAGTGGGGAAACAGCCAGAGAGGTTAGTAGAGGGTCTTCGAGTTGGCAGGTGGATATGGTGTCTTGGGAGGGGCTGCAACTGCCTGTCGAGACTATGCACTGGCTGGAGCTGGTGAAGGCAGCGTTTCTATAGACATTTGAAGGGGTTACTATAGGGAACCCGGTGTTGCAGAGGTTTGTGTATGCTGGGTTGTTGAGTGGGTGCTGCCGTTTGCTAGTGTGCCGCCAGCAGGCTGGACTTCAGAATTTATATCGCGGTCACTTGTAGAGTTCGCGCCGTTTACGTCTTTGGGCATGGGATTGGATTAGTTGGCAAACTTCATGAGATCGAGGATTGAGAGCCGTGAGGCGGAGCGATCAGAGACATTGCTGGAGAGGCGTCGGATAGCGTTGGAGGTGGAGCGGTCAGAGATTGCTGTAGAGTTGGCCAGGATTGATGGGTAGGTAACGAACGTATAGAGGAAGCTGGCCAACCTACAGAGGGGGTGGGTAGAGGTAGAGGTGCGAGAGGTAGAGTGGCTAAAAGGATAAGCCAAGCTTGATGCTGGGTGGTCTGATCTGCAGGTTCAGCGACAGACACTTCAGGCAGGCAATGCAAACCCGGTGGCAGCAATGTTGGCTAGGCTTCCTTAGGGTGTGTGGATAGTGTGTAGTCTTTGTAATGCCCGATAGTGGCTGCCACATTGTCCTGTATGGGTCCTTGTTGTTGCAGGTTGTGCTTGTTTGTTTGTGCCGTGGTTGATTGTCTTACATATGTTGGCGTCCCGTTGATGTTCCCCCTCCCCGGCCATAGCATGTGACTTAGTGAGCAAGGTTAAAAGAAAAGAGTGGATGATAAGCAGAAGCTGAGGCAGTAGAATGACGTTGTATTGATAGTACGTGGGCCAAAATGCCATTACATGAGTAGAGTAAAAAAAAACTTGTAAGAATCAACAAAAGTTACAAGTCGGTAAACAAGGATGCCTATAAAAAAATGTTATGCTGTGGGTGGGGAGGGCTGGGGGGAACACTTTTATAATTGACTATGCATAATACTTCTTCATGCAGCTGCCGTTAACAGGGGCTGTGATCTGACTGTCGTCGGGGTTAAGCAAGAGATAAGAGCCATTGTCACGGGCTGCATGTATTGTGAAAGGGGCTTCCCAGTATGACATGAATTTGGGGCCGAACATGTTGGCTCGTACATGTTTGGCGGCTTGGAGAACGAGGTTGCCTTCGACAAATGAACGTGGCTTGACTGTCTTCCCATAGGCTTTAGTGAGCTATTCATGATATTTCTTCATTCGGCGTAGGGCAGTGGCCCTTCTTTCATCAAGGCCCTCAAGGGTGGCAATCCTGGTTGCTTCCTCCTTGAGACCGCTGCTGATAGAAAGGCGTGTCGAGGGCACCGTGATCTCAATTAGTACCACGCACTCATTCCCGTGGACAAGGGAGAATGGTGTGGCCTTCGTTGCTGTGTGGGTGGAGGTTTGGTAAGCCCAAAGTGCTAGACTTAGCTTTTCAGACCATAACCCGTTGGCTTCGTGGACCAGCTGTGACAGCACACGGAGCAGAGTCTTGTTGCAGGCTTTAGCTTGACCATTGCCTTGCGAATAGTAGTGAGTCGATGTGGCATAGTTAATGTTGTACCCTTCCATAAGAGCTTGGACATCCCTGTTAATGAACGGCGTGCGGTTATCGGATATGATACACTGAAGGATGCCGAAGCGACAGATGATATGATCACGCAAGAAGTTAGCAACAACGCTTCCCGTGGCTCTTCATAGAGGTATAGCTTCGACCCACTTTGTAATGCGTTCAGTTGCGACCATGATCCATATGTGACGTCTGGATGGCGGGTGGATAGGGCAGATGAGGTCAAGGGCCCAAGAGTGAAAGGGCCAATGGGTTAGGATCATGCGAAGGTCAGACGCCGGCGTATGCATCCTGTCGGCATGCCACTGTCAAGGTTCATAATGTCCGACATGGGAAATAGAGTCAGACTCCATAGTCGGCCAGTAATACCCCAATCATAACGATTCCGTGTACAACTTTTGAGATTCTTGATGTTCCCCAAAATCCCCATTATGGACCTTGTTAAGCACTTGTACTGTCTGGGCACCCTGCAGGCATCACGGCGTGCGTCCCGAAAAACCTTTGCGAAATAACTCGCCTTTAGTCACAAAATATCTGGCCGACTTCCATTGGATAGACCTGGCAGAGCGCCGGTCAAGCGGTAGAACCCCGTGGGATAAGTAACGGATAAAAGGTTGGCTTTAGTCACCCTCGATATTAATCACAAGAGCTTTCGCATTTTCTGGGGCGTATAAACATTCGGGACAATCCCGCTGTATATTGGAGGCATCCTTGGCCATGGATGGCCAAAAGAGGCCCATGCGTTGAAGGCGACATTAAAGAAGGGGGCCATCAAGGCCGCAACACTTCTGATGGCCGAGCTAAAGTTTATGCCGTGCTTCTTCTGGTGCCAAACATCTGGCTAGAGTGCCCCCGGGACAACGTCTGTACAAGACATCTCCCAATATCAAAAAGTCTGTGAAGGTAGAGGCACGAGAAAGAGATGGTGTCGTGAGTTGGTCGACGATCGGCTATCGCCAATCGTCTGCGGTATTGTCTGTCGGGACTAAGTTTAAATTTGTACAAGGTTCAGTCCACTTGATGATGGTTAGTATTTGCTGTTCACCATCGACCTCGATCTTAGACGCGATCGTGGCTAGGCTGTCCACATGTCTGTTGTGGCACATGTTGTGATGTTCATACTGAACATGGCCAAATCTTCCTTCTAAGTGTTGCGCCGAGGCACGATAGGGCGCCAAGGCTGGCTCCTTGACTACGAATTCCCCGTCAGCCTATTTCAGAATCAGGTTGGAGTCCCCATTCACACATAATGACTTAGCCCCCATGTTGATGGCCAGCATGAGGCCAATGACGAGCGCCTCGTATTCTGCTTCGTTGTTGGATATGGGGAATACAAGCTTGAAGGATAGGTGTTGACACCATCGGGGCTTCAAAGAACTATGCCAGCACCCCCTTGTTATAGGTGTGCTCCATTTGGACCTTTGCTAGTGGCTGAACCATCAAACTAAAGTGTCCACAATTTGGCTATGTCGGTGATTATGGCTGTATCCTCCTCACTTAATTGAATTGAGGTCGGTTCGTAGTGTTGGCGCTGAAAGAATGCCACAAGATCTGCAAGCACTTGACTGCATAGAGCTGTAGGGTTCTTGATAAATAGGCCAAACTCAGCCAGGAGTAGCAGCCAGTGGGTAAGTCGGCCTGATAAGGCAGGGCGGGTGAATATATAGCACAGCGAGTCGGCCTTGGTGACAAGTATGATCTGGTGTGCCAAAAAGTAATGTCAAAATTTCTGTGAAGCATACACCAAGGCTAGGCAGTATTTCCCAAGCTCAGAGTAATTGGCTTCGGGACCCCTGATCATCCGATTGTGCCACAACAAGGTATCCTAAACTCAGAGTAATTGGCTTGGGCGAGCAGAGCCCCAATGGATCTAGGCGTGGAGGTCAAGTAAAGTAAGAGTGGGATACCACGCTGTGGCACAATCATAGTCTGTTGGGATAGGATGACCGACTTAATCTGTTTGAAGGCTTGATGTTGGGGCGCCCCTTAACTCCATGGTGCGCTCTTGCGCATCATGTGCTGGAATGGTATGATGAGCTCGGCCAAGGAGGGAATGAAGCAGCGAAGGTAAGAAACCTTACCGAGGAAGCTCTTCAACTGTTTTGTGGTCTTGGGAGGAGGCATCTCTTGGATAGAGGCGGCTTTGGACGGGTCAATGTCGATGCCCTATTAATTGACTAGGAATCCGAGGAATTTGCTGGAGGAAACTCTGAAGGCACATTTTAGCTCGGTCATCCGCATGTTGTACTAGCGACAACGATCAAAGACTACGCGAAGGTCAGTAAGGTGATCACTTTCCTTTTTGGACTTGATGATAAGATCGTTGACGTAGTCCTCCATGGTATGATGTATCATGTCATGAAAGATTGTTTTCATGGCCCGCTGATATGTAGAGTCCGCATTCTTGAGGTCGAAAGGCATGAGCTTCTGATAGAAGTTACGCATCGGAGTGCGAAAGGCTGTCTTGGCACAGTCGTCAGGGTTCATCCGAATTTGGTTGTAGCCGGCGAAACCGTTCATAAAAGACAAGGTTTCATGTCCAGCAATGGCTTCCGTTAGCATGTCAATATTTGATAGGGGAAACTCATCCTTGGGGCAAGCCTTGTTCAAGTCTGGAAAGTCAATACAAAAGCGAACTTTGCACGGGGATGACCTTGGCTAGCCATATGGGGTGGGTGATGGGCTCGATGAACAAGTCTGAAGAAGGAATTGTATCTCTTGCTTGATCTTTAACTCAAGTTTAGGCCGGAAGGTCAGCTGGTGCTGTCGAACGGAGATGGACCCAATAACAATGTTGAGGTGGTGAGTCACAAGGGCAGGGTCCAAACCGGGCATCTCGTCATAACACCATGCTAGGACATCGTGATATTTGCTAAGGAAGGTAACTAAGTCCTTTCTTCGACCCGAGGCAAGCTTAGTGCCAATATAAGCGATTTAGGGTTCTTCCCCCATTTCTGCTAGGTTAATTTCTTCGAGCTCTTTGGCCTGCGGTCGGGCCCATCTTCGTAACATGGTGGAGCAGTCCCGGGGGTGAATTTGGGGTCAGGCGGGCAATGGTCGGCCGCACAGCACCATTCAGTTTTCATAAGTAGGTCGGGATCAGGGGGATCAGATGCCAAACCACCTGAGGTCCCCCCGCACTGTCATAATTGATAAATTACCTTGCCTTTTTAGATGATGCATTGAAATGTCGGTGCAACCTTTTATTTTTTGGACTGAGGAGATGAAGGTGGGCAATTAGGCTTTGTAGCAGGCAGTGTCATCGATGTTGACCCTTTATTCTTACCATTCTGCTTGGCTTTGGACTGGGGGGGTTTGTTACCACACTACTTGTCCCAGTTAGGCAGTCTGGTCGAGTGGATATGAGTGGTAGTCTCACCATCCTCTGCGAGTTCGGTGAAGAAAAAGGCCTCAACAAAGCAAGATTCGGCACATTCGAAAGGGGCCTTTGTGGCGGGGATTATCATTGCTACCTCATGTCCCGCAGGACAGGCCACTAGTTTCACACACTGGTGGTACGTTGAGGGAATGACCTTGTTGACATGGATCCAAGGTCGGCCAAGCAAGAGGTGGAAGGCAGGCTTGCTGTTTATTACGTGGAAGGTAGTGTCGTGATGGACGGTTCTGACCATGAGGTCGATAGTGATATGTCCGAGAGTTTATTGGGGACCCTATCCAAAGCCAGTGATTTTGATAGGGTCTTGGATGATCTTCCTTACAGGAATGCCAGCCTTTTGTAAGGTAATGAGGGGTACGATATTGACTGAGGCCCTGTAGTCTACTAAGGCACGATAGAAGCTCGTGCCATTAATGGTGCATTTGAGAAACAACGGTCACTTGTGGTGTTTGACTGGTGGTGAGTCCTCGTCTGAAAAAATCAGTGCGGTAGAAGGAATATGTCTGAGTTTGGCTTGAGCAGCAAAGCATTCGGGACCGAGGCCTATGGTGTCCTCGATCAGACAATTCGAGAGGTAGGTCTGTGTCGCGAGTGAAAACTCCATTTCATTAAAAAAAAATCTTTGATTTTTGACATCTGTCTAAAGGAGGACATTGGCTGACTAGCCAAAGGCATACGAGGTACGACGGTGGGGATGGTCTCCGTTGAGGTTTCCATAATGACAGGCTCGACTTGATTAGTGACAGCCATGAGAACCTGATGGTTCCTGTTGTTGTTGTTGTTGTTGTGCGACGGGTATGGGTTCCCATGCACATCATTGTTCTTCCTTAGCTTTAGGTCGCCTGCAGTAACCTTTTTTACGAAAATGTCTTGTAGCCCATTGTAGTGCTTGAGGTGATGACCGATGGCCCGGTGGTAGGGGCAGTAGTTAGGCTTGGTCTTATCCGCTTTCGTGATATTCGTCCGCATTGGTGGCAGGTGGAAGTTGAGGTCATTGGCCACCCATTCTGCCAAAAGTTCTTAGACTGTATTCAAATCACATGGGTACTCGGGGGTGGGTTCTCGTTGCTTTCGCTTGTCAGGGCGTCGGTCCCCATCTTGGGACGGATGCTTAAAGCCACTGTAGTTACCGCTGTTGGTGTTGTTATTGTGGTTTCTTCGAGTGCCAGAGGTGTCTGCTATGGCGAGGAGTGCATTTTGCGGTCGAGGCTCCCATGGCTTGACTGGACCGACCGACTCATAAGTACGGTGGGCAATCTCCTTGAGGTGTCCCCACGACCTCAATGCAAGTTCTCAATATGCACCCAATACACATCACTCATGTTCTTGATGCATATTGGGACCAATGTTTCATCTTTGCTGAAGTCCATACACTCGAGGCATTTGAGATGGAAGTGGTGTACATATTTGTACAAATCTTCCCGGATTCTGGTGGATGCTAGCAATATCAACAATGGTGACTCGTTCAGCTTTGTAGTGAATGTTGTCCAAGAAAAGCTAGAACATTTCCTCCAAGAATGGACAATCTCGGTATGGGATCTGATGGTACCAAGTATGTTCCCCATGAGCACTTGACAAGATTTGCAAGCTCGTTGGAGCAGTATGGTCCGGGAGATAGTTTAAAATTGAGGGAGTTTCACAATTCCCTCAAAGGCTTGGCTGTGAGGGAATTGTGAAACTCCCTCAATTTTAAACTATCTCCCGGACCATACTGCTCCAACGAGCTTGCAAATCTTGTCAAGTGCTCATGGGCCTTGCCCTCACGTCCATTGAAGAGCACACAGGTTAGTTGCTTATACTTAAGGGGGTAGGGTGTGATGGCTATATCATTGGCATACATGGTGTGGCCTGTCAGCCAGGCTGATGAGTCTGGTTCTGAGGTCTTTGACAGGTGGTGGATAAGTGCCTTCAAGTCGAACCTGGTGATATAGTGATGGGATGGTTCCTCATGGCCGGTCAAGGGGTGATGACTGGCTAGGGCACCACAAGCCCCCGAGCCCCCAAATGGTGCAACCTAATGAGCAGGAGCAAGGGAGGGTTGGTATATGATAGGGGATGGTGGGAGCAGTTGTGTGGGGGCATGGGTGCGGGTCGAGACATGTCCACCACTCGGCCAATAATTTGATGCGAGTCAGCTGTATAAGGGTTGGGCTCCATCTCTATGGAGTCGTAAGTTTTGGATGAGCTTCGGGGTGGCATAGGGCGAGATGGCACGGTGGCATAGGGCGAGATGGCACGGTGGCAGGGAGGACCTGCTGTAACAGTGGTCCGAGATCAGTGTGGGGTTTGCGAGATGGCACCGCAGTAGAAGGTATGCCGACGACAGGTGGTGAAGGTGTCGTGAGTCCGATCGCCAAGGGTCTGGATGCTCGAGGCACCGGTGGTGGTGACATTGGGGCGTGGGCGGCATTAAGAGTCGACCCGAGTCCTGAAGGCTGGACCGATGTAACGAATTATGGCGCGACCAATGCCTGTATGGATTTTTGTATGTCCATAATTGCGGCCATCAGAGTGGCTTGTGTAATATCCCAAAAAATTTCTTTTCCTTGTGCGAAATTAATATTTTTGAATAAATAAGCTTGTGGTCTTTTGTTAAAATTAAGAAAATGATTTGGGATTGTTTCTGAAATTTTTGGTAGAATGAAAATAGTTTGGCTTTGAATGAAAATGGGTTTTTGCTTTGAATGAACATATTTTTGTGTGTAAATGAGCTACTGAAGTTTTCGGTCGACTTAAAGGTTTTAAGTCGACTAAAAACTCATTTTCGATCGAATGAAAGTGGTTTTGTTCGAATCAAAATGAAGGGAAATGGTGTTTTGGAATTTCTGAAGTTTTCAATCGACTAAAAGGTGTTTTTTAGTCAACTAAAAAGGTTTTCTAAAATTTTTAATCGATGAACAGTAACTTTTAGTTGATGAACAGTAACTTTTAGTTGATGAACAGTAACTTTTAGTCTATGAACATTAACTTTTAGTAGAATGAATAGTACTTTCAGTCGACTCAAAACTATTTTCGGTCGAATAGAAACTTAAAATTTTTGTTCCATATAAATAGTGTTTTATTTCATTCCTAGCCTTTTTGGGGGGTCATCTGTTTATTTTCTCTTCCTTTGCACGAGAGAGAGAGAGAGGGAGAAAAAGAGATAGAGAAGAAGGCTTGGAAAGTTTGGAAGCTCTAAGGAGGAGCTTAAGGGTTTGTGGCTCTCAGAAGGCTTGGGAAGTTTGTTCCTTTTACCTTTGAGGTGGAAAAAGAGAAGGAAAAGGCTTGAGAAACTCTTGAGTTCTAAAGTGGTGCTTGGGGATTTGTATTCTTAAAGGCTTGATTAAGGTAAGGGTTTACTTTCAAAAATTTAAATCAGTGATGGACCAATCGCTCATGTAAGTCTTTAGATTCTTTTGAAATCCGAACTTCTTCAAATGGGGATAACTGATTCTTCCTCTCCTTTTGTTTGTTTCGAACTTTGTTAAGAATGACTTGTTGTCAACTCTATGATTTGTGAAAAATCAAATTCCGTCAAATTTGTTTGACCTCAGAATATTGACATACTGATATCGTCGTTTCAGTGATTTATGATCATCAATATTTTGTGAACTCCACTTATTGTTTGACGAGTTCGTTATTTGATAATGTGATTTTGAAACTTTTGAATATGATTTGATTTTTCCGATATTTGATAACGGTTATTTTGAGATTTTGTTTTGGTGACTTTATGAGTCATGTCACAGTGTATGTGACTTATTTCCGACTTATCCACGTGGATTGAAACGTGGGCTAGCTTAGGGGAGTTGAGCTAGAGAACGTGATCTTACTTTCTGAATCGACCTCATATGTCAGGAATGACTTATGTGACAACTTTCTGAATGGCTCTCTTCTGTCTGTCTCTATACTCAGATATATTTTGGCATTTGATATTTGGTCTGATCTCTGTTCAGTTGAAACATGTGTGCCTTTGAAGTTTTATTATCCTGATATGTTTTGACATTCAAAATCTGGTTTGACTATCAGTTCCGGTGAAAACTTTTGTGTCTGTCTTTCTATTTCAGATATAGCTTGACATTGGAACTCTAGTTTGATTATCCGTTCTGTTGAAACATTTTGTGCTTCCCAAATTTTGTTTCTTAGATATCTTTGTTTTGTTTGATTGGTCTCTTGAGCGACCTTACTGGGATTTGGCTCATTCCCTTATGGTTTTTTTTCCTTTCAGGTGATTAGTAGGTGAGATTCCAGATTCAAAGGGCTAGCTGTGTGACCAAAAGTTAGCTGCCTTATATCAGAGTTAGTATTGACATTTAAGTGTATTTAATTAAGACATGTTGGTATTGCTTAGGTTTTGTTTTGAAACTTCGTGTTGGAGGAAATTTTTGGATTGTATAAAAGCTTTGGGCCATTTGACAGTTATTGATATACTCTTTGGAGTTACTAGTGCATGCTCTGATTGACCATTTGGGATATTTATGATGTTTCATGGTTTTCTGATTTCGTTTGGGAGACTTTTGATATTGTAAGGTATACTCTGAGTTTTGATTATATGATCATTAACGCTCAGGGAATTTTAATTAATTTTTGGGGCGTTACAGAATGGTATCAGAGCTTAGGTATGAGGTTCTGTAGACTCCTAAGCCTAAGATATATGTGATTGAGATTAAACCTTGAAAAGGTGAAAATTGTTTGGGGAATTTATTTCCTATTAGATTATAAGATTGAGATTTGGCCATAAACCTTGGATTTTGGTTGAGTACGCAATCGTAGAGCGAATGTTAGTTGTCTTTGGAATTCAGATATTTTCCGTATTAGTCAAGGAGAATAATTGAAGGTTAGAACTATGATCTTTGGATGTCTATGAGTAACTCTATCAGATAGTGTATGGAAATATGTAGTGATCTCCAAAAATAATTGATATGGTGACATAGACTTCGTGCAGAATTTGAAAGGAAGATTTGGCATTACTAGGTCATGATGCCTCTTTATTCAATTGTTTTGATATCCTTTTGCGAGCATCTACGTGTTGAACATGGAAATTTGAAACGTGTCTATATGTAGATATCTTTATGGAACTCTGTGGTGACCCTTATGGTTTATAATCCCTGCCTCATCAGTCTTGATTACAAATATTTAAGAATTGACATAATTTTTTGGATATGAAACACTTTGAGGTTATTTTGGGAGTATGGATTGGACTAATTGTCTTCCAATAATACCAAGATGGACTGCTTTAGAAAAGAGGATGATTATGACCGTCTAGTGAGTAACTCTGAAAACTAGAAGCTATCTGTAAAGTCTGTGACTGAGAGATATAAATGATGTGGTATTTAAAGGCTTAAATCTTTGGTGGATTTGCGATATAAATGTGAAATTAAGAATAGTATGTTTTTCTCTTTGATAAATTTGATAATAGTTTCGACCGATTTTGTTTTGAGGCATCGGAGTGTGCTGCAGAAGTGTGATGGTCTTTTGGTAAGACGTGTAAGTGCTTATTAATGTTGGTGATTTGATCATAGATAAACGTATTGGAAAGTCTAACAGTATGGCTAAAGCATTTGGGCAGAAGGCGTACTAATAATTTAGTAGCTTTAGTTATAAGTTCCACTCAGTTGTTAGTGAAATGTTATTAAGAGCGTATTGATATGGCTCCATTGTGATTTTGTACGGGGCGTAAATTTTGATTTGAAGATTTTGGGAGTATAAATCCTTGTGATTAGCATGAAGATTGATTATTACTTTTGGTGTACGATTGAAGTTAAGTGTGTCAACGTGAGGCATTGCACCAAGGCTTTGGTTGAATGTGTTAGCATAATGGCATAACGTGAGCCTGTCGGTATTGTATTGGTTTCAAATCATTTGAATTTTGATTGGAGTAACTTGATTCAGTGTGTTTCATTTGTTAGCCAAATATAAATACTTTGAGGAGCAGTCTAAATATATTTTTGGGATGGTGATGACAATGGAGGCTAAAAACTTAAGTTTGAATTCCGTACAACGTGTCAAATGGGATGTGAAATTTTTTCAGTACTTGGTACACTTCAGGCTTAAAGTTAAGCGTGTTATCCGGATTTTGTAAAGTATATGGTTTGGTATATTATCAAAGTAGCGCAGTGGAAGCGTTATGTATTAAAGATTGATTTCATTCATTGGAATTTCAATGTCGTAATTTTCGTTCTGTCCATTTCACAGGCTAGTTAAGCCATGTATGTTTTGAAGTTAGAATTTCAGTTATAGTACGAGGAATGTTTTGACTCGTGTTGGGAAGCGAGGAGCTACTTTTGATAATTAAAAATCGATTTAAATTCTGAGGACGGAATTTTTTTTAAGGAGGGGAGAATGTAATATCCCAAATTTTTTTTCCTTGTGCAAAATTAGTATTTTTGAATAAATAAGTTTGTGGTCTTTTGTTAAAATTAAGAAAATAAATTGGGATTGTTTCTGAAATTTTCGGTCGAATGAAAATAGTTTGGCTTCAAATGAAAATGGGTTTTTGCTTCGAATGAAAATATTTTTGTGTGTAAATGAGCTACTGAAGTTTTCAGTCGACTTAAAGGTTTTAAGTCGAATAAAAACTCATTTTGATAGAATGAAAGTGGTTTTGTTCGAATCAAAATGAAGGGAAATGGTGTTTTGGAATTTTTGAAGTTTTCAGTAGATTGAAAGTGGTTTTAGTCAACTAAAAGTGGTTTTAGTCGACGAAAAAGGGTTTTGGTCGACTAAAAAGGGTTTCTGAAATTTTAGTCAATGGACAGTAACTTTTAGTCGATGAACAGTACTTCAGTCGACTCAAAACTATTTTTGGTCTACCAAAAACTATTTTCGGTCGAATAGAAACTTAAAATTTTTGTCTCATATAAATATTATTTTATTTCATTCCTAGCCTTTTTGGGAGGTCCTCTGTGTCTTTTCTCCTCCTTTGCACGAGCGAGAGAGAGAGAGAGAGAGAGAAAGAGAGCTAGCGAAGAAGGCTTGGAAAGTTTGGAAGCTCTAAGGAGAAGCTTAAGGATTTGTGGCTCTTAAAAGCTTGGGAAGTTTGTTCCCTTTACCCTTGCGGTGGAAAGAGAGAAGGAGAAGGCTTGGGAAACTCTTGAGTTCTAAAGTGGTGCTTGAGGATTTGCATTCTTAAAGGCTTGATTAAGGTAAGGGTTTACTTTCGAAAATTTAAATCAGCGATGAACCAATCGCTCATGTAAGTCTTTAGATTCTTTTGAAATCCGAACTTCCTTAAATGGGGATAAGTGATTCTTCCTCTCCTTTTTTTTTGTTTTGAACTTTGTTAAGAATGACTTGTTGTCAATTTTATGATTTGTGAAAAATCAAATTCTGTCGGATTTGTTTGACCTCAGAATATTGACATACTGATATCGTCGTTTTAGTGATTTATGATCATCAATATTTCGTGAACTCCACTTATTGTTTGACGAGTTCGTTATTTGATAATGTGATTTTGAAACTTTTGAATATGATTTGATTTTTCCGATATTTGATAACGGTTATTTTGAAATTTTATTTTGTTGACTTTATGAGCCATGTCACAGTATATGAGACTTATTTTCGACTTACCCACGTGGATTGAAACGTGGGCTAGCTCAAGGGAGTTGAGCTAGAGATCGCGATCTTACTTTCTGAACCGGCCTCATAAGTCAGGAATGACGTATGTGACCACTTTCTGAACAGGCCTCATATGTCAGGAATGACTTATGTGACAACTTTCTGAATGGCTCTCTAGTGTCTGTCTCCGTACTCAGATATATTTTGGCATTTGATATTTGGTCTGATCTCTGTTCAGTTGAAACAGGTGTGCCTTTGAAATTGTATTATCCCGATATGTTTTGACATTTGAAATCTAGTTTGACTATCAGTTCCGGTGAAAACTTTTGTGTCTGTCTTTGTATTTTAGATATAGCTTGACATTGGAAATTTAGTTTGATTATCTTTTCCGTTGAACCATTTTGTGATTCCGAAATTTCATTTCTCAAATATTTTTGTTTTGTTTGATTGGTCCGTTGAGCGACCTTACTGGTCATTTGGCTCATTCCCTTATGATTTTTTTTTTCTTTCAGGTGATTAGTAGGTGGGATTTTGGATTCGATAGGCTAGTTGTGTGACCAAAAGTTAGCTACCTTATATCAGAGTTAGTATTGACATTTAAGTGTATTTAATTAAGACAAGTTGATATTGCTTAGGTTTTGTTTTGAAACTCCGTGTTTAAGGAAATTTTTGGATTGTATAAAAGTTTCGGGCCCTATGACAGTTATTGATATACTCTTGGTAGTTACTAGTATGCTTTGATTGACCGTTTGAGATATTTATGATATTTTAAGGTTTTCTGATTTCGTTTGGGAGACTTTTGATATTGTAAGGTTTACTCTGAATTTCGATTATATGATCGTTAACGCTCCGGAAATTTTAATTAATTTTTGGGGCGTTATAGTTTGTGAGTCTTACAATCTGGCTATGGTAGGAGTAAGCTGCTGTATGGTTGCATTGACAACCACTTACACATCATGTGCAGTGACTGAGGGTTGATCTTGGTGTCGTGTGGCACTTGTCTCTTCTTGATCACCAAGGTAGGCTTCTTCTTGCACAGTAGGAATGAGGCTTTGGCTGGCTGACCTGGTAGTCCTCCATTGCACATGCATGGTTCCTAGGTATGGAAGATAGGCAGGCTGCAATATAATGCTCACCTCGCCAGCAGAATCGCCAAAATGATGCCAAGGAAAGTGGGTTCGTGCCTACATGGAGGTGCCACAAAGGCTGTAGTCTGAGTCAGCTTCCAGATGTACAAAGTGAGAGACAGTGAGGGTGGTGTAAGGGCAGAGAGCAAGGCTTTACAGGCAGGCCGTGAGGGCTGGCAGTGCTGCGGAGACAAGGCGGAGACGAAGAAGTCCGGTAATCGACAATCCATGCTAGGGTCCGAGTCAGGGGTCTGATAACACGTACACGTCCAAATGTGTTTCTCTCTCTAGAATTCCAGAGAGAATGGGTTTTAGAGAGAGAAAGTAAAAAATCTCAAATGAGAGAATTCTCTTGAAACTGAAATCCAAGGTCCCCTATTTATTGGGAAAAGTGTGCATGTGTCATCAGCTGACACGTGTAGTCTTCTGGGAGTGACACATCACCAGGGGGTCCACAAATACTGATTTTCCTTCGGATTGCTGGTTCCCAAATTTGCACTGCCTTGCCCCACACCACATTGCTTTACATGCCTGAGAAGACTGAAGACACTGTGACGGCATGATCAGAGTAAGCCCGTTGCCCTAACCACCGGTCCAAGCCCTTACAGGATCCCACAGGGTGCGTTGTGAAACGCGGAGAGAACCTGACAAAGGTGAAAGAAGGCCCCTGTGACCAACTGCCAAGCGGACGAGGCGCATGCCCTCCAAAGACCTACTCCCGTTCTGAAGTTACCCAGGGGTCATCGTCCTGGGGCGCCGATGATCACCAGTAACGTGAGTGGATGTGGTCGTAGCTCAGATGTGCCTAGTGCCATGCAAGTCACCCCAGGCGGCAATAGCTTTGTGGTAACAAGACTATCCCGCTGCGAGGGGTCCTCATGTCAGAGCATTACAAATGGAGCTCCCCAGAATAAAGACGGCGATGGTTTCTGTGGTAGCGTGCCCATCCCGCTACGAGTGATTATCGTGCCAGAGCACTACGAATGGAGCCCCCCAGAATGCTACACACTCCGGAGAGTGGGTTGAAGCATGTTCCACGTCCATGGCTGGGGCGCATGGTGTGGTGAATGAGAATGGTGCCCGGGAGGCCTGTAACATGATTGTGGCGCACGAGCACGTAGGCGTGGGCAACAGTCATTGCGGCTACGACGTACGGGCGACAATGGGAGTCGTACGGTTGTGATGATGAGTGAGTATTGTGAATAGCGATTGCATAAGTCAAAGCGAGAAAAGCGTCAAAAAGTCCCCCTCTGGGCTTGGGGTGGCTGACCCCCCTCCCCCTGGTGAACGAGGTGGCCGAGCCCCTATGCTCAAAGTGGCCGACCCCTTGTAAAAACATGGTGGCCGAGCCCTTGTGGAAACAAAGTGGCCAGCCCCCTGTGCATGGGGTGCCCGACCCCTCGTGGAAACAAGGTGGCTGACCTCTTTGCGCATGGGGTGGCCGACCCTTTGTGGAAACAAAGTGGCTAAACCCATTATGCATGGGTTGGCCGACTACACCCCACGAGGTAAAGAGGCCGACCCCCTTTAAGGGTGGAGGTGTGTTGTCCATGTTCGAACATTTTCTAAGTCTTGGTGGCGCCGACGTATCTACGTTGGCGACAAAAAAAAATAATGTCATGCAAAAAGTCAATGAAAAATGCACGTGACTTGAGCGTGCGCATTTTGACCGGTCGATAGCGTTGAAAAGTTGACCGTTGAATATGCGACGTATCTTGTAAAACGGGGCCCTTGGCGGGCCCGTAAGTGTGACCAAAATAGGTTGGGAACAACATGAAATCATCCCAAAAACACTTGAGTAGTTTACGAGGACACTTGGGCTTATGAAAGGAAGAGGGCGGTTCGAAGAAACTGAAAACAGGAGGAAGAAGGGAAAAAAAGAAAAAGATCTATATCTATGAATACTTTTGTCGTAGAAAGTCTATATTAATTCCCATTATATAGATCACATCATGCCATAAGAGTTTTTTATGCCTACGTAAATTTCCAACCCGTCTACTTACGTTTCATATTCTCATTGTATCAATTTTCTAATTTACTACTTCGAGTCTTCATTTGATAGGTGAAGACATGATAGTGAACTTTTAGACTTGGCTATTTCTTTGAACTAGTTGTAGTGCAAATGCATTGCACGTTGTAATCAACGTTTGAGGCAAACGGCATACCACATTTATGAATTGTGTATATCAGCAACATTTTGGCGCCATCCGTGGGACTGACAGGGAACATGGCGAGGAAATCATCTTCAGACACTCCTACAGGCAGTCGCTCCGTCCAAAATTGGCGAGCAAGATCAAGTGGCTCTCGCCGAAGAGGGCGGCAACCAACACCATCCCAACACCATTCCAATAACGACCGGATTAATGTGACCTCAGTCACCCTGAATACGACTGACAGCTCCCATGGAACTCATTCCCCGACCCTTCTTTTAAAAAGAGGGGACTTGCGCCATCGCCTGACCCGAAAGCTGTTTAACACTCCGAACGCAGATCTGACCAGAGAAGTCCACAAACTTAGGGGCGTTGTAACTACCTTACAAAAAAAGCTTGAAGAGGTAGCCCCGACGATTTCTACTAACCAGACACGTCTAGATCCCAGCGACCTTCGTCTTAGACTGACCTCAAGGTGGGACTATAGTCGAAGGCATGAATCAGAGACTGATCCTAGCTATCAGCCAGAACAAGAAACCGGGAAACATGTCACCAGAAGTGGCTCATGCTTCCGACGAGAGACGTCAATGGAGGATAACACAAATTCACCCCCTGTCATGGGTGGCAAAATTCGAGATCAACGCGGCGCGGACCAAAGGCATTGTCCCCAAGGACGAGTTCATGCCTTTAAACGAAAAGTGCATCCCCAAGGGCAAACTTCTCACAAGACCATCTCTGGGCCTCGCCCAGAGGAATTCACTCCCCCAAAGGAAGACTCTGGATACCCCTTGTCTAAAGCAATTGAGAAAGTAAAGCTTCCTCCTAACTTTCGGATGCCACAATGCGATCCATATGATAGGAGCGGAGACCCTGGAGAGCATGTCTACCAATTTCAAACAAATATGCTACTCCTCCAAGTCTCATATGTTGTCATGTGCCGAGCTTTCCCAACCACTTTGAGAAAGCAGCACACGCGTGGTTTAAGTCTCTACGACCCAGGTCCATCCATTCCTTCGCCCAGCTGTCTGACCTGTTTCAGAAACATTTTGTGAGCAGCCAAACTCGGAGGAAGAATTCAGCAAGTCTCCTCAACGTGGTCCAAGAAAGGAACGAATCCTTGTTACGATATTTGGGACATTTCAATGCAGCGACATTGGAAATAGATAACCTGGATGTGTCAGTAAAGTACACGGCTTTTATGTGCGGGCTTCGTCCTACATCCAAGTACGCATTTGCGGTAAATAAGAGCCCCCTGGAAACATGAGCGCCTTGTTGGATAAAGCCAACAAGTACATCCAGGCCGAAGAGTACTTGAAAACCCACAAAGAACAACGAGGGGACAATGGGCAAGAACAAGAAAAGAGAACTCGAGAGGATAGTCCAAGAAGTGAACGGGCTTCCAAGTGTTTGAGAAGGGACGAGAGGTACCCCAAAGAGATGTTAGACAGGAAGAATCTGACTCCATTGACTGCCAGACCATCGCAGATTCTTCATGAGATAAAGGATAAACAAATCTTAGAAAAACCAGACAAGATGAGGTCGGCGCCTAGTAAGAGAGACAGAAATTTGTGGTGTCGTTACCACAACGACCATGGCCATACTACCGATAATTGTGAATCGTTCAAGCGTGCAATAGAGGCTCTCATCAAACGCGGACACTTACGAGGGTATATCAATCGAAGAAATGAAAAGAGAGGAGCCACTCCCTTAGCAGAAAGGGAAGAAGTTCAGGAAAATATGGGGGTCATCAATACTATCTCTGGAGGAATCGCCGCAGGAGGCTTGTCCGGGCAGGGACGAAAAGCTTACGCAAGAGAAGTCTTCAAAACTGTAGGCCCGTCGACTAAAAAGCAGAAGATAGAACCGACCCCGACAATATCCTTCTCTGACGACGATGTGGGAAACACAAGAATACCTCATGACGACCCCCTGGTGGTTACCCTTCGAGTGGGAAACTTTGACATGAAGAGAATCCTCGTAGATAATGGTTGCTCAGCGGAGGTGCTTTTTTATGAGGCATTTCAAAAAATGAACATTCCACCCGACCGCTTACGAAAGATAGATACACCTCTATACGGCTTCTCTAACCACCCTGTTGTCTGCAAGGGAATTATTGCGCTACCAGTAACCGTGGGTGCCCCTCCAACCCAAGCCAAGCTAATGCTAGATTTTGTGGTAGTACGCGTTCCTTCGACCTATAATGCAATTCCAGGCCGAACAGTGTTAAACCAATTAAGGGCGGTGGTATCAACATACCACATGAAAATGAAATTCCCCACGGAGAATGGAGTTGGGGAAGTAAAGGGAGACCAGGTGGTGGCTCAGCAGTGCTACATGGCGTCGTGCCGAAACAGAGCCAATGAAACCCTCATGATTGAAGACTTGAGGGACGAGACCAAGGTCGAGAGAGGCAAGCCCGCCGAAGATCTTATTGATATCGAGTTATATCCAAGAAACCAAGAAAAGACGGTAAGGGTGGGAACAGGTTTGTCCGACGACCTCAAGCTCAAGCTTGTAGACTTATTGCGAAGCTACTCAGACATCTTCGCTTGGACCGCATCTGACATGCCCAGGATTGATCCGAAAGTGATCACCCAAAGACTGAATGTCGACCCGCTCAGGAAGCCGGTGAAACAAAATAAGAGGACGTTCGCTCCAGAACGACAAGTAAAGATTGAGGAAGAAGTGGACAAGTTGTTGGCAGCCAAATTCATTGAGGAGATATCATACCCCGAGTGGATCGTTAATGTGGTGATGGTACCCAAGTCGAGTGACCGCTGGCGCATATGCATCGACTTCACTGACCTCAAGAAGGCATGCCCAAAAGATAGTTACCCGCTGCCACGAATCGATATCTTAATCAATGCAACTTCGAGTCATGAGCTGTTGAGTTTCATGGATGCGTACTCCGGTTATAGCCAGATCAAGATGTGTGTAGATGATATTCCCAAGACTTCCTTTATTACAGAAAGAGGGTTATATTGCTACAAAGTCATGCCGTTCAGACTCAAGAACGCGAGCGCAACTTATCACCGCCTCGTTAACATGATCTTCCGCGATTCAATTGGGAAAAGTATGGAGGTATACGTGGACGACATGCTGGTAAAGAGTGTAGAAGTCGGGGCTCATGTGAAAGACCTCAAAGAAACCTTTGACATCCTGAGGGCTTACAACATGAAGCTAAACCCACTCAAGTGTGCGTTTGGCGTAGCATCAGGAAAATTCTTAGGCTTTATGGTGTCTCAGCGGGGTATCGAAGCCAACCCAGAGAAGATAGGCGCTATTCATGCCATGAAATTGCCTAAGACGATCAAGCAGGTTCAGGAGCTGACGGGAAGAGTGGCTACTTTAGAAAGATTCATGTCCAAATCAGAAGAAAAATGCCTCCCATTTTTTAAGGCTATTAGGAAGACGAAAGATTTCGAGTGGACAAAAGAATGCCAAAAGTCGTTCGAGGAATTGAAGCTTTACCTATCGTCTCCGCCGCTCCTCACAAAAAGTGTTATTGGGGAAGACTTATTCTTATACTTGTCGATCAGTGAAGTAGCGGTTAGCACGGTTTTAATTCGGAAAGAATAAGGCAAGCAAAGACCTGTTTATTACATAAGCAAGGTCTTACAAGATGTGGAGACGAGATACCCTCAAATAGACAAAGTGGCCCTCGCCCTTGTTATCTCAGCGAGAAAATTATACTTCCAATCATACACCGTCGTCGTATTGACTGATCAACCTTTGGGGAAAGTTCTCCAAAGTCCTGACGCGTCGGAAAGATTGGTGAACTGGTCAATGGAACTGGGGGAATTTGATATTAAGTACAAACCCCGTACAGCAATTAAGGCTCAAGCCTTATCATATTTTGTTGTTAAGTGCACAATACCAGATGACACCCCGCAGTTAATTCGTTCAGAAGTTTCGGATCCTTGGCTCCTTTATGTCAACGACTCCTCTAAGCTAGGGAGTAGCGGAGCTGGGCTTATACTTATCAACCCCGAGAAATTCATGATCGAATATGCCCTTCGCTTCAACTTCCAGGCATCAAATAATGAAGCTGAGTACGAAGCACTATTAGCAGGAATAAGGTTGGCACACTCTCTATCCGTCCACAACGATTCTCAGTTGATTGTGAATCATATTTTGGGAGAGTATGGAGCGAAAGATGACAGAATGGCCCAGTATCTCCAAGCCGTGAAGACAGAAGCCGCAAGGTTTAAAAATTTCGCCATCCGCCACATACCGAGAGAACAAAATACCCAAGCAGATTCACTCTCTAGACTAACTTCCGCAGACATTTCGGAGTTTTCCCGGGCGATATATATATCGAGTTCCTCCAAGAAATAAGTATTCAGCTCTCAAAGGAAGTTGAAGTAGTAGAATACGAACCTTGCAGGATGGATCCAATTACTCAGTACCTCGTCTCAAGAAAGTTACCTTTAGAGCGAAGTGAAGCATGCAATTTACTTGCTAAAGCTACTCGGTTTGCTCTGGTGGATGGGGTGCTATACAAGAAGTCCTTTAGCTTACCGTACCTTAAGTGCCTAAGCCCTAAAGAGGCAGACTATGTGTTGCAAGAGGTTCATGAAGGTATTTGCGGACAACACTTGGACGGAAGAAACCTGGCACATAAAATCTTGAGGCAGGGCTATTACTGGCCAGGAATGCAGAAAGACGTGATTAAATTCGCAAAAAAGTGTGACCGGTGTCAAAAATTTACCCCACTCACGCACACACAGGCGGTGCCCCTTAGTATCTTAATTTCCCCAATCCCATTCGCAATGTGGGGAATGGATATCTTAGGCCCCTTTCCGATGGCTACTGGCCAACGACGCTTTGTGATAGTCGCCATCGACTACTTCAAAAAGTGGAGCGAGGCCGAAGCGTTGGCCACCATAACGACATCAAAATGCGAAGAGTTTTTCTGGAAGAACGTTGTCTGCCGCTTTGGAGTTCCAAAGATCCTGATCACCGATAATAGGAATCAGTTCGATAATTCTAACTTTCGAAGCTTTTGTGAAGGTCTCTCTATTGGTCTCCGTTTTACATCGGTCGCTCATCCCCAATCTAATGGACAGACATAGAACATGAATCGCTCCATCCTTCAAGGGTTGAAAAGAAAGCCGGATGATGCTAAGGGGGCATGGGTTGATGAGCTCCCTAAGGTACTTTGGGCATACCGCACAACACCCCATTCTGTGATGGGAGAGACACCATTTTTACTGTGTTTCGGGACAGAGGAGCTGCTGCCCGTAGAAGTGGGCCTCCCCACAGTTCGAGTGTTGCAGTTTGTGGAGGCAGAAAATGAGGAGAATCTTCGATGAAATCTGGATCTATTAGATGATGTGTGAGGCCAAGCTCTAGATCGAATGATTTCAACTAAACAACGAGTCGGCGATATTAAAATCGAAGGGTTCAAATGAAGATATTTAGAGTTGGCGATCTAGTCCTCAGAAAGTTAGAGGTTTCTGATCCAAAGGCTGCTGTCGGGAAGTTCTCACCAAACTGGGAAGGACCTTACAAGGTATCAAAGGTGCTTAGGCCAGGAGCTTATTCACTGGAAACGCTCTCAGGAGAAGCAATCCAGCAAACGTGGAATGCTGAAAACTTGCGACAATACTACCAGTAGAGTCTTGTATCTGTCACAAGACATTTCCTTTCTTTTGGATAATAGAGATGAGTTATTTCCTTTGTAATGAGAATCTCTTCAGTATGAAATATATCATTTCGTTTATCCAAGCTTAAAATCTTTAACATTGTTCGAAAGAGTTATTTTCCACGACCGCACAACAATGTTGATTCTCGCTCAGATAACGATATTCATGTTCCCAAGAACATCATGCCCTCAGTACCTGAGCAGACTGCCTGATCAGGTTGCTCGAACAAGTAAAACCACGAATGTTGCTCAAGCAAAAGTATCACCCAATGTGATAGGGTTAGACATAAGTCTTACCTGACACGGTCTAGCTTTAGTTCTAGCCCGAGAAACTGCAAAACCAAGTGGGAATTCGTCGCCCTACCCTGTTTTGTTAATTTCAAGCTTGGCCGAGCGAGAGTGCGAGGCTTCTTTGCCAGCCCTTAGCTGATGATAAGGGTTCGCGTCAAAGTAAAACGCAAGCATGATGTGGTCAGCTCAAGCTATAGAACACACTTGCACAAAGCAAACACTTAGCACATGCAACAGCTTGCATGCACAGCTCTGTGTCCTCTCTCTAGAGAGGCTAAAGTGGGGGCACAACCCCTAATGGATCTCGAGATCCCATAATTCATCTTCCCAAAGTTCCAAGGCTGAAGCTCCCAAGAGCTTAGGTCCGAGCACATGAAGTAACGAAATATGATTACCCTTACAAGCGGATGAAGAATCCCTTACAAATTTGACGTGTGTCTCAAGACAATGCAAGACGTGAAGAGATTCAACACATTATTACGAAGATAAAACCCATCAAAGGGTAAACCAATGCATATCAAATTGTAAGCCTCTGGGCAAATAAGAGTACTGGGGGCACATCAAGTAGCAATTACAAAACAGGGGAATACATATAAATGGTCCTAAGATAGGGGGAGCATTCCCAGGAGAAATAGCATCTCCAGCTTCGGGAGGTGCGGCTGTCTCCCCCGATGGCGACTCAAAGGTAGGCACCACAATATCGTCCAAGAAAAGGCTAGGGTACTTAGCCATCGTCAGCTCCTTGGCTTTCTCGAAGCCCTCCTGGAAGATAGAGAGTTCATATTCTGTCCGCTTCTGCAGCCATTCTTCACCGGCCGTACCATCAAGGAATGCCTGGATGGCCTTGTTCCCGACCTCGACCTTCTCATGCCGTAGCTTCTCGCACCTTTTCTCCAGGCTACCGAGCTTGGTAAGTAGTTCAGCATTCTTCGCCTTCAGGTTTTTGACCTCCTTATCCAGCTTGTCAGTCTTGCCTTCAGCTGCTCTCTTGTCAGTCTCAGCGATGCGGGCAATGTCCATCGCCATTGCAAATCTATCCTGCATCTGGCTACTGTAGCAGTATGCCTAAAAAGAGAAGAAAGATGAAGACAATGATATGGAAGAACTCGAAAGCTCAAAGAGAATAAAGTAAGTCAAATTACGTTGTAAGCAGCTTGGACGTGCGCCATAGCAAAGGCCTCGTGAGGCTGGTTTTCTAGGATAAGTTTATCACTTGGTAGTACCCTGTGAGCTAAGTGCTGATCAAAGACATGCGAGCTTGGCATTCTCGAGTCGCCCCTCTTAATGGTCCATCTGGGGCAAAAAATTGGATCCTTTTCGACAGGAAGATCCTCAACCACAAGAGGAGGCACTAGAGGAGTCGGAGCGCTGGCCCTTTTTACCAAAGGAGAAGAATCTTCTCATGTACCTTCCTTCCTTTTCCCCTTGGAAGCCTTTTGGAGCAGACCCAAAAAATCACCTTTCGGATCAACTCCTTTGCCAGCCATTTCTGAAAAAAGAACAAGGTTAGGTCACATGTTTACAAATATAAAGGAAAGAAATATATAAACATGGCTTTAGACTCTACCTAGACTTGGAGTCCTAGAAGATGACGTTCCTATCGCCAGCCCTTGAGTCTTAGGCCCCAAAACAAGTTGAGACTCTACGACTGGAATGGGAAGAACATGCACAGCGAGGGCAGGAGGAATGAGCCCAGCATGCCTCTTGATCTGAAAGGGGCTCGTCAATACTGAGGACACCCATTCTCTTTATATGATCAATCAACTTTTTTTGGTAGCGTTGGGAGCCAGGGAACCTTTCTTTTCATAGTCTTTGTAGAAACCATTCCACTTTCTTGGGAACTCCCATTTGCCGCTTGGCCGCTGAATGAAGAAGTACCGGGAGTGCCAACCTTTGTTGGATTTAGGACCCCCCCTTTATCACTCGGATTCGGTTGTGAATATAGTACCAACCAACACTGTTGGCCACGTTCTTTATAAAACATACTTCAAGGTATAGCCTCATAAAGTCATCAACCGTCACTGGATACCATGAAGTTTGCACCAGGTAGATCAAACCAACGAGTTTTCTCCACCCGTTGGGCACAAGTTGACCTGGCGCCATTTTATAGTGGTTGGAGAAGGCGACAGCAAAGGGGTGCATTGGGACCCTATAGCCAGATCTAATCTGACCTTCGTAGACACTTGTTTCCAAGTTCGTACCATAATTGGCAGGCTCTTGGAGCGCATGAACCCGAGCAGAGAAGGGATGAGGCAAAGGAATTTCTTCCAAAAGCTCAACTATGCTATCTTTTGTCATCTTGTTCCTCTTCTCATCTGCGGAGAACCAAGTGTCTTCATCAAACTTATCTTTGGCTTCATCCTTGATTTCCCCAAGAGCATCTCTACGGGAAAACGAAGTGCTGACTTGGGGAGTAGAAGTTCCTACTTGACTTCTATGAGTTGAAGTACCTACTTGCGAAGATCTCCTTTCTGAAGTTCCTAAATCATTTTCTGTGGAACTACTTGAAGTTGACGAAGAACTACTCGAGGGTGTTGAAGACATGTTCTAAACAGAATCTACGATATTTAGAGCTACTAAAGAGAAATAGATATGCGCCGAGCAAGAAGAAAAGGAGAGGAACTTACTTGTTAGAGTTGAGTCGAACAGATTGAGAGTGAGTAGCAGGGGCAAATGAAGCGAGGAGCCCAAATATATAGAAGGTTGGTTAAATAACCGCCCCTGCAAAGGCGGTAACATTAAGACACATGTCTTGAGCGATTCCCGGAGCATTAAATTTCAAAATTTAAAAAGTAACCGCCTTAGTTTTTGGTGGATAAAGGACCGTTACACCTGCATGCTTCTCTGACACGTGGCAAGATAGCAATTGGACCATCTCGAATAAACTGCCCGAGAAGAGTTCTAGAACAGATTGCCCGAACAGAACCATCCTGATGCCCAAGTACATATGGTAAATATGCCCGAGTAGATTGCCCGAGCAGAACTATCTTCATGCCTAAGCACAGATGGTAAGTATGCCCGAGCAGATTCATCTTCATGCTCAATCCCAGATGGTAAATATGCCCGAGCAGAGAG
Source organism: Escallonia herrerae (assembly GCA_033070095.1). Lineage (NCBI taxonomy): Eukaryota > Viridiplantae > Streptophyta > Magnoliopsida > Escalloniales > Escalloniaceae > Escallonia > Escallonia herrerae. Next base: position 212,922 of record JAVXUP010000035.1, read on the forward strand.
CCCGAGCAGAGAGCCTGAGCAGAACCATCTTCATGCCCAAGCATAGATGGTAAGTATGCCCGAGCAGAACCATCTTCATGCTCAAGCACAGATGGTAAATATGCCCGAGCAGATTGCCAGTGCAAAACCATTTTCATGCCTAAGCACATATGGTAAGTATGCCCGAGCAGAGTGCCCGAGAAAAACTTAACTAGTCCCAAGCGCAAGGAAATACTGCCCGAGCGGAGTTCCCTAGCAGACTGCCCTAACTGACAGCCCGAGCAGACAGCTCGATCGCAGTGCCCGTGCAGAATTTTCCTCAAGTCCGAGCACAAAGGGTCATGCCGCGACCAGGGTTCATGACCAGGTTATCCGACCAGGGACCAGGGCCCCCGAGCAGGTCGCCCGACCAGACCTCCCGACCAAACTTCCCAACCAGGGCTCCCGAGCAGGTCTCCTAAGCAGGTCTCCCGACCAGACTTCCTGACCAGGGCTCCCGAGCAGGTCTCCGAAGCAGGTCTCCCGACCAGACCTCCTGACCAGACTTCCTGACTAGGCTATCCGAGCAGAGATCCCGAGCAGGCCTCCCAAGCAAGTCTCTTGACCAGACGTCCCGGCCAGAGCTCTCGAGCAGATTTCCTAATGCACATTTCTTCAAGTATGACATCCCGAAGATCCCCTCTGAGTAACGGACAGGGAAAATTCGTAGTCGAGTTGCCTTTGGTTGGCCCTGACACCATATGCTTCTGGCTGTTCTCTGGGAAGAACCATCAGAAGCAGGGGGCATTATGATATAGCTAAATGTATCCACCTTACTAAATGGTGACACGTGGCATGGTTGAGCCCGAATCAACTTTGGGGTCTGTATCAAATAGGGCTCTATAGGAGGTGATAGTGGCCTTGTAGGACTCTACTACTGGAAGGAGAGTCCTAACGCAGTTCTAATACGTCGAAGGCCTATCGGGAGAGAGTCCTGGAAAAGGGAGGAGTCTGGGAGCAGTCTATATGAAGAGAAAGGCCTCAGGTACACACACAAGCATGCAGTGCATTTTCTGCTATTCAGAGCTCTACCCTAGTAGCGACATTCTGACTTTGGCATCAGAGCATCCTCCACCGGAACATCCCCGGTGGTCACTCCGTGTTCTATTTTGCAGGTCTATTTTTTCAGCCGTGGTTCCCGATCAATATTCTAGCAGCAACAGTTAGTAGTACTTTTTGTACACATAAGCTGCTCGGGTTAGTCCTATGCTTTCGATATGCAACTGACGTTATTTTTGTTTCAATAATATCGCAAGTTCTATTGATTGGTTATGTATGTTATTCGCACATCTATAAAATATTTAATATGATTCACCTACATAAAGATACTTATACAGGGAAGATAAAATCACATGAACATGCAAAAGAATAATTATGTTCACAACGTTAGATGATTTTAGAAAAATCATCCAACACGTTGTTGTGTTTAATGAGATGGTTTATCTTGACCACAGAAGAGCAGATTTTCTGTGATGAGACTCAATATTTACACCTTGTGGTAACTATAGCAAGTGAAAAAGACTTACATCGTGCTTATTTTTCATGTTCTACGCTTGTCTCACCGATTATCAAATCTTAAAGAAGAGGGCGGAAGGTGGTGCGAGATACACAAGTTAAGGGCTGTGATTTTAATTACTTAATTTTGTGTAGAACCGCGTATATAATCACCTAAACTGAAGGAGTGTGAGTGCATTAACTCGTGGTCATAGGTGCAACACGAGGAAGTTGTAGAGGATCATCGATCGTCCCGGAGATATAAGTGCCTAAATCGATTCTTTGATTAAGGCATTGACCAAGAATACAACTTCAAAAATATTGGATTAGGTATGTTAAAGGATGCCATGACAGCGTGATAATTATTCCGTAGGTTCTTCGTCGAAGGTTGAATTTGAGCCATCCATTTAATGTGAGTGAGATATTGGGCAATCTCATAACTAGTACTCCGTATGGTGATTACCGGCTACATTCTATGTTCGGCGGGATGGGATACTTGGGCACAGCCAATGGACTTTGTTTTCAATTGATCTGTACATTGACCAAAAAAAGTTAAATGGTTTGATATAAATTTGGGGAGAGGAATCATGTATCTAGTGCCTGAGAAATTAAGTTGGGGAGAGGCTAGCATTAGGAGATAAAGATTCTTCTACAGGCCATATTATGAATTCATTGATTTTTACAGCCAAGTATAATTACCGCATTAGAAACGTTTATAAGGATAGTTTGGTGCAAAAAGAAAATAGGTCAATGATTACAGTAGATGTCACAATAAGGTATGAAGTTGTTCCTAAACATTCCAGTGACAAGGTTCTCTTGTCAAAAGAGTTGTTATTATTGGATAGTCTGCAGAGACTTTAAGTGATAACCTTCTATAAGTTGTCACCAAATCTGAAATTCGTTGTAGAGACATCCAAGTTGTCACTTTTACATGAACTCCAATGACAACTTTATTGTCACCTGATACTCTCAATTATTATCATTATCTCGTGTTGTCAGAAAAGAACCCTTACCATAGACCTTGGGTTGATATTTAGTGACAAATGACTTATCACACTACATCGCTAGTCACGAATTCAATGTTGTCACAAGTTTAAAATGTGGCGATTTAAATGTTGTCACAATTACCTGTAGTGACAAACTTATATTACGTAACGACAACCACAGCTTTTTCTCTTTTTGGGCAATAGTGACAATATTAAGTTGTCACATTGTTACCATTTTTTTTATACCCTGTACATATTGCTCCTTTAAAAAAAATAACAGAGATAAACTAGTAATATGACGTAATTAAATTCAAAAATCATCCATTACAAAGACACAACTATTACCAAAGTCTGCTTAACCTTAACATAAACTAAAAGTGTTCCATTTAGGAAATTATTCAACACAGTAATAGTAGGCGTGAGAGTGTTGTCGTTTCTTCGTCTTCAATACATTACAATCCCAACAATCGTTTTCCACTGCAGAAAAAATATGACGTGCTCATCAACGACGAACAAGATAACCAGACCATAACGATGCTGGATGATTAAGTACTACGGACTATCTCTTTTGGTATAATCAGTAAGTATTAATTTTGTAGGACGCCAGTGCATATAAAATTCAACCAGAACTAGGAGCAATCCGGCGATAGAACCCAACGAAATAAGCAACAATTGAATATTCTTATCTTACTCTTAAGGTGAATCCATCGAATTCTTAGGTGGTTTGGTTAATTCATAAAACAGGAAACAAATGTCTTGGTCTCGCTCCAACTAACTCAGGGAGGCTATCCCAATCCTATTATAGTTCTCTTATGCGGCGACCTAGCAGTTGGAAAATTTGGTTTGTTATGGCGTAAAGAGCAGGTACGTATACTGATCCGAAAGATAGTTGGTACAAAGTGAATAAAGAATGAAGTGAAACTGACCAAACTTACTGCGAGCTCCCTTGCATTTTTACAAGAATTATCTATCTGGGTTTGAGATGCTACATAGATCTCACCCAATTTTCTAGACAATACTTCTCACCCGCCACTCAATCACAAGGAAATCAGCCTCATACTTGGCTTTATCGATTTTCTACAGGTTTATATATAACCTGAAGTTGAAAAAATCTAGCTTTATAACGAAGTCCAAAATCTCTCACGTAAAACTTAAAAGATAAATGTAACATCATATCCTCGAGCCATGCCATTAGTTACGAAGTCATGTGAGGTATTGATTCCTCAAGAGCTATGAACTCCTGCAATGTTTTGATTGCATCTTCGTATGCATATGGAAGATTGCTAATCATGCGGGATACATTTCTTGATTGTAAGAGTGAACTGGTTCTTGTTTTGCCAAAAAATGTAATATCGAACCTCATTAGATAACAACTTGCTTCCGTATCTCCCTTCACAAGCAAATCAAAAGAACTTTAGGTTAATACAAGATGAATGAAGTCCTCGAAAGGATCATAAACAAAGAAGAGAAAGAACCAGAAACTATAGCTTTCTTTAGGCCATAGTTCCTACTTTTCACTTTGCAAATCATGCAAAAGCCAGTGTCATGCCTCCATCCTAAGAAGCTCATCCTAATTCCAGTCTATATGAAAATATGAGATATCGGGATGAAGTAGAAGGACGTTAGTAATCTAGTAGATGCTGGAGCGGGAACTCTAAACTAGGCATTACATATTGACTGTATGTATAAACACGATAGGCATATCGTTTTCTAGAAGTAACGGCGAATACCAAGAAAATAAATGAGTCGTCCATGTTGCGAAACAATCTTTAATAGAAGCTAAAGTACGTGCCTTCCGGAGTTCAAGTCAATTTACTGGATGGTCTTTCTTCAAATTATTATTATATAAATAATCGAATTTAGTAAAGGAGCCCTGTAGCATTGGTGACTAGATTTCTAGTAAATTTGGGTTCCCTGGATACATGAATAAAAATGAACCCCTCGTGTTGGTACACAAAAATTTCAACTATGAAAAACATCCCAAGTCACATTAGAAAGTTGTAACTAACCATCAAGAATATGCGAAGCGGGCGGTTCACTATTCTGATAGCAATTTATACGCACGCTGGTGGCTAGAGATGTCAAACGGGCCGGGCTTGGGCCGCCCGGCCCGGGTCCATCGGGCTTGAAGCGAAACCGGGCCGGGGCCGGGCCAGGGAGGCAGCCATCCGGGCCAGGCCGGGCCGGCTGAGGAGAAATGCTAGGCCCGGTCCAGGACCTGGCCCTAGGCCCAATTTCTAGGGCCGGGCTTGGGCCGGCCGGGCCCTTTTTTTTTAATTTTTTTTTAAATTTTCTTGTTATTCAATTTTAAATTTCATCTTTAGGCATGTCCAATTTTCAAATTTTGACAAATCTAATTTTTATCATTTTATTTCATTATATGTAATATTCATATATATGTATGTATGTATAGATATATTTATTTGTCTCTCATTTTATTTTTTGCTATATGTTAAATCTTTTCTTACTCTTCTTGGTGATCTTTATTAATAAAATCTGAACACATAACTAGCCGTTATATTGCTGTTGGGGGGTAAAAGTGGAATTTTGAGGGAATATATCCGTTGGAGGAAAAGGGGGAGAGAAAGGGGGAGAAAATCAAAAAATTCAAACAGGTGGGGCCGGAACCGGGCCCAGAACCGGGCCGGAACCAGGCCAGGGCCGGGCCTGGCCCGGGCTTTTCTCCAGATTTTTTCGGCCTGGTCCATGCCCAGGCCCTAAGGCCAATTCCTCCGGGCCAGCCCTGTTCATGAACGGGCCAGGCCGGCCTGGTCTTTTTTCGGGCTGGGTTGGGCCGGGCCGCGGGCCGCCCCGCCCGTTTGACATCTCTACTGGTGGCAGTGATGACACTCGAGTCTACACTCTTAACTCGTCTTTTACCCAGCGGACTCGGTCATTGTCTCCCTGGTCTAGCCATCTATCTAAATAAAAGAAAGACCAATAAGAACCAAGGCATAACACATTATCTCATGCATCTATATAACTAGATAATAATAGTTTTGTTCTAAAAAAATCCATGTTAATTAATAGCTTGATGCAAAGAGAACTAATCAAGCTTTAGAGAGAAAACTAAAGTAGACGGCACGTCTATTGCATTTTTTTCCTAGTAACAGGAGAGTTTGTTTATCATCCAAAAGTGATTAGATAAAACATGTGTAATCTAATCCAAAGTCTGCGCATGTACGAAATTCATAAAAAATATTTGGCCATTCTTACTACATGTTCATGGTCTTAAATTTATGTAAAATTAGACTTGATTCTGCTACTAATCAATAATTAGGACTTGTTTTGGCAAAGTACATGATTATGTTGATGTTTCTCATTTTTTCTTTGTGTTGCTTGCTGCTCCTTCTGTCACCGCTACTTGCTTTAAACTAAGAATGTTAATTTATGCTCTTACGAAAGCATTTTATCAAGAATTTAGAAACTAATAGGTACTGTAAAAATACACGAGAAGCATCCATATCTATAGGCATTTTAAAAATACACGCCAAGCTGACATCCATTACTTTCCTATACTTATAGGTACTAGTTTTGATCCCGTGTGCTGCACATGGAAGTAACAATTGTCAAAGTACTAATTCAGATATCTCGTACTTGTATACTTAATAACAATACCAAAATAGACAGTGATAAAAAAATAATTAAAAAAATATTTTCACCTTTTTATATGAGTTTTCCTACCAACTTTTGTAGTTAAAATTAAATTTGATTAATAATTGTTTTTAGCAACAAATATAGATGAAAGATAGTATATGAAATGATTGAAATAGTATGCCCCAAATAATAGCAGTAATAGTGATAATACAAATATTGATAACTTGTGTGTTGAGGTTTGTATTATTCAAGGCCACCATGGAAAGAATAAAGATGTATTACAAATGATTGAAAATAAAATGAGAGAGTAAGCTACATATATGAATGCTACTAGAAATTTGCCATTGAGAGACAAATAAATTATCGACGAATAACAGTTCATCGACAAAGGTAGCTAAACATTGATGAATACGATGTTCGTCGAGAGTAGTATAATATTCCTTAACGAATGAATTTATTCGTCAATAAATCAATTTTTTTACGGATGAATTAATTATTTTGTCGAAAGATGTTTGATGCACAGTGGCCTGGGAGTGAAAATCCATTTTGGCAGGGGGTTTGAAATAATTTTTCACAATTAGCAACGAATTGACTTCGTCAAGAAAGCCAAAAAAAAGAATTACATCTTTCGCGCCTCCTCTCTCTCTCTGTCTCCATATCTCTGTCCCTGCTTCTCTGTATCTCTCACTCTCTTCTCAGTTCTCAACTAAGGGAAGGCATTTTCACACCAAAATTAATGTCGTGGTTCGGGGCAATGAAAGGGAAATTAAACTTATGTTCTTGGTAAGTTCACTTATATTCCTCCTCCTTCTCTTATCACTTTCATCACTTCTATCTCACAATTTCCCTAAAATTCAATGAGTTCTGTGCCATGGATTTTCATGATTATCACTTTGACCTAACAAAGCCCTAATTTTTTTTTTGTTTGATGTCTTAGGGAAAATCATAAAACTAAAGAATCTCTGAAGTACCGAAAGGTGGTTCTTTCTTTGAAGCTGTGTGTATGTTTTGTTAATCGACTATGATTTTTTTCTGTCATTTGAAAAAACTATAGGAGTTTTTCTGTCACGACCTGAATCCATAGGTGAGTCCATGAGTTAGGCCCGTGATCGGCCGCAGGCCCACTAAGCTTCCACCAGGGCTCTGCCAGGCCTACTCCAACCTTTACTTGGAATTCCTTCTAACTTGTTAAATTCTAAAACAATTCATTGGCTATTACAAGCCTCACATATAATTTCCTCAACAATCAATTTAAAACTTTCACTTACAAGTCATTAACAACTATGAAGAAATTCGAGAAGATCTAAGCTCCAAAATTCTCAAAATACAAATCAGTACTAGCATGTCAGCCAAAGATTTATTAAATATGAGGACTGCATCTCCTCTAGCAGTCATCTCCCTTAACTACATCCTCGTGGCTCTCATCAGTGTCGGTTCCATCTAGGTAATCACCTGAAAAATATTTAAAGAATGAGCCTGGGGCCCAAGCACACATACCATGTCCCTAAATAGGTTTGAGGGTTTCCGAACATGCCATAGATTTCTCTTTTCAAAATTAGGAATTCAATGTTACCATAACAAAAGATTATTCATTATATATACATACATATATGCACTTGAAGAAAATGTTCTCAAATCGGAATATAATCATCAAGAAAGCTCATTTGCATCCATCACAGATAATTCGTACTTAGATGTGTTGCAGTCAGTATACAAGCCCCCCTGACTAGGGCCTGAAATCTTTCCTACACCCGAGATAATAATTATGTTGATGCAAGGGCGAACCACAAACAACAGTACGTGCATCAACGTACAAGCCCCGTTGACCAGGGCCGGAAATTCAACATTCTCCCATTGGATATGGGGCACAGCAACCAAGTCAAGTTTACCATCTCATTCAACATGTACCGAATTTAAACTATCTACTCACAGAACAGACCATGGCCTTTTTAACTCAATTTTTCATCAAATGACTGACATGAAAACATAAGCATTACAAGAACTTCAAAAACTTCCATTCTGTAAAATGACATACACATGTACATTATTGAACAATATGTTGTATGGAGAGCTTAACAATGAGTTTCTACAAGATTCGTCACCGGGTATGAAAAATTACCAAAACACCCTTGGCCATAGGTAAAATTACCTAAACGCCCCCTGCCCACTTCTCCATCAATAATCACTCTCAATTGGCTTAAAGTATCTCTTTTAAAACAATGTATAATGATTTTTGTACTCAAAAGTCATTTGGTAAAATTTTTGCTCAAAAATCCCATACCGATAACCTAACCGAGCTTTAGAAAACCAATTTTGTCAAAAATAACAATCACCCTCCAAATATCATGAAATTTTAGACACTGAAGTCTCTTAGCTACATAAAGTCTCAGTAAAATTTTTAGATTAAAATAGGAGTTTGGAAATTCTGAAAAATCCCAAAATTTTACATTATGTAAATCTTTAAAAAAGAATACTAGTTTTTCTTTTGTGTTTGGCCAAAGTCTGGCTTACAACCATGTTTCAAAAAGAAAGTTTGAAATTAATTAAAGAATAAGACTTTTTGCAACATTTACATTCACTATTCATCACTCTTTGATCAAATTTACACATTTTCATCACTTCCCACACTCCAAGCTGCATTCTTTAGGTATGCTTGCCCAGAAATATTTCCTCTTCTTCACTTATACATGCATATTATGCCAACATATATCATTAGCTATATAATTCCACTTCAAACCCCTTTAAACCACTTTAATTTTACTTTTTTTCCACCTATTTAACTCCATAACTTGATTTAACATGGAAACATATCACAACATAATCATTTCAGCCCTATTTTCCATCAATAACACATATCAAAACACCAAAAACACACACACAAAGATGGTTTTCACCTCACTTTGAAGACACGTAACTTCTTTGATTCTCAGCAAAAGTGCCTTATGTTTGTTGCAATCTCTTCCTTACTCTCCCTTCTATAACTTTTCTGCTGGCCTTTCACGAAATGCTTCCTGGATTTTCCTCAAATTCCCCCTCAATCAGATACCTCGCACACCACAGGCTATTTTTTCCTGACTTTGGTGGTCCATAACTTCTTCAATTTTTCACCAAATCAAACTCTGTTTCTCGGTTTTTCTTCCTATCCCTTTTCTCTACCACTTCTCAGTTGAAAGTATTTCAAGATTTCTTCTGCATTTTCCGTAATTCTCCCTCAAATAGCTGTCCAGGGTAAGCCCTCTCTCAAGCCACCTCACCCTCCATTTAACTCTACATGCACACACTCCACATCTTGGGAACATGAGGTGTTATTCTCTCTTGTTTGTGGCTACCGTTGGCAGCCACAAAACTAGACCAGGTTTTTTTTTTTAAAACAACAACAAGGATATTACATCGTCCCTCCTTAAAGAAAAATGGAAAGCGATTGTCGATTACTCTTAGGATGCTACTAGGACTTAGAAGTTTTTCTCTTACCTTAACTTTTGCCTAGACTGCCCTTTGCAGGGTTTTCATCCTAGCGGGCTTTTTTTAATTCTCCCAAGAATGCTAGTCAATATCATAGCCAATGGTATAAAAGATTTTTATAAAATTTGCCCGCACCCGAGGAAACGTTGTGGCCTGTTTATGTACCTCTATCTAATTTCTTACATTGACATGTATGTGCTGAATAATGTTCTTAAGAAGGATCAGGTCATTCATGGTTCATTGACAAATCTTGCTCATTCGTAATATATTTTTAGTCGTTCTAAATTGACTAATTGTGATAATCCAATCACATCTAAATCGACTAATAAGGTCATACCCCCGTCATAATTTGCTTGATTGTATAGAGACCTGACCAATTGGGTTCAAACTTTCCTCACGGCTTCTAAATTTGTCCAATTTTCTCCTTTAGTACTAAATCCCGTTTTTTCAAGCCATATCCTTTCACTCGCTTATTATATGCTCGAACAATTCACTTCTAGTAACTCTGAATGTAGTATAGAGCTTTCAAATTCTTCTCGTCTACAGGTGCTAGCTCTTCAAAGTGGTGTCACACCCAATCTTCCTTTGCTACTTGGTTCTCCAATAGTCCCTAAGAGAATTAAGTTCCAATTCCACTAGGAGTATGACCTTCATGCCATAAACCAGTGAATATCGGGTAGCGCTGGTTGATATGCTTACTGATGTCCTATAACCCAAGAGGGCATAGGAAAGCTTATCCGGCCAACTCCTATAGGAATCCTTCATTTTCCTTAGCATTTTGTTAATATTCTTATTGGTGGCTTCTACGACCTTATTGATCTGTGGTCGGTATGGCAATAAGCAATGCTGGATTATGCCATACTTTTTGGCTAAATCTGTGAGTTCTCCTTCAAAATGTAATCCATTATCGAAAGTCAACTCTTGAGGTAATTTGTACTGATAAATGATGTCGGTCTGAATGAATTGGGACACTTTACTGGCATTGAGCACTGTATATGAAGCGACTTTCACCCACTTTGTAAAATGCTATGAGTATAAACTCATATTGATTAATAGCCATATGACTGATCTTCCCTATTAAATCTATTCCCCAAACTTAAAAGGGCCATATAGAGGTCATCTTGAATAACTCTCGGGGAGGGAGGTATTGCAGAATGGCATACACTTGACATCTATGGTACCTTTTTACATACTCGATGCAATCTTGTTCCATCGTACTCCAATAATATCCCAATCGGAGAATTTTCTTTGCTAACATACGACCATTCATGTGCGATCCACACTATCCTGAATGTATGTCTTCCATAATTTGATTACTTTCTCTCTCGATCACACAAAGTAAGTGTTCTCCATTGTAGTGTCTCTTATATAAGCATCGGTCACACATGATAAACTGTGTTGCCTACCTTTTCAAAGATGTAAGGTCTATCACAAAAGATCTGTTAGGGTACTTACCGTCCTAGACAAGGTTCTAGACACCAGTGTATCACGATTCAATTACCTCGTCTTCCCCTATGTGCCAATCATGAAGCAATAAGTTGGCCGATCTCTTTTTCTGTATGATAAAAGGCTCTTGCTCTTGTCAATTAGGTATATCTACTATCGCTAGTGTGGCTAAAGCATCAGCAAAATTATTCTTGAGCCGAGTTAGGTAATAAAACTGCACATCCTCAAACTAATCCATAATCTTCTCTAAATAAGCATGGTACGCCTATAACGTTTGTCTTTGATTCTCCACATCCCTTGTATCTGGTATATGACCAGTATTGAATCACAATATATTGTTACCTCTCTAACTCCTAAGCTTAGATCCATCTTAAACTGATGATACAAGCTTCATACTCAGCAGTGTTGCTAGCAACGTCGAAAGTCAACTTGATTGCTATGGTGAATGGGCTCCACCTGGTGATATTAACAGTATTCATACCCCAAACCCCTTGTTTTCAGCTGCTCTATCAAAATATAACTACCATATCATCTCTGGTTCAATGACATAAACTCCCTTATCTGGAATTTTGCCTCCCATTTACTGGTATCATCTGTTGGACAATCTATTAGCAAGTCCGCCATGACCTTACCTTTTATTGACTTTTAGGTGACATAGGTAATTACGAACTCTAAAAGCAACATGAGCCACTTGGGTTTATGCGGTTGGATAGTACTGGTTTCTCGAATAGATATTTCAAGGGATCCATCGTGTCCAATAATTTGATAGGGCAAGCCTAAACATAATGCCGCAATCTCTGGGTAACCTAAACTAGAGACATACACGTCCTTCCAAAGTCGAATAATACACCTCTCGTTGGGTCAACTTCTTACTGACAGAGTAAATGGCCCTTTTAACTAAAGAATTCTCTAAATGTTGGGCCAACATAGTCTAGCTACGGTGTCGGTCATAGTTAGGTATAATAATAAAGGATTACCGAGTATTGGGGGCTTAGGACTAGAGAATTGTTGAGGTAATGTTTGATTTTGCCAAATGCTTCTTGGCACAAGGGATTCAACTCTTTGGCTGAGTCTTTTTTCAACAACTTGAACACATGATCGCAAACCATAGTTAATTAGGATATATACCGGTCATGTACTGGATTCTGCCCAAGAATCCTTATATTTCTTTCTTACTTTTGGCTGGGGGCTTCTTAACTATTGCATTAATCTTAACTGGCTCAACTTCTATTCCCGTTTGCTAGCCATTAATCCTAGTAATTTTTTGGCTTTAATGTGTTAACCTCTCAAAGTACTTACTCAGGACTTTGTAAGTATCTTCAGCTTCTTAGACTTGATGATCATATCATCCAGATATACTTCTACCTCCTTGAGAATCATATCATGGAAAAGGGTAGTAACGGCTTGATGATATGTAGTCCTGTTCTTGTTCAACCCAAAAGGCTATTGTGTAACAAAAAGTGATCCAAGCGTTGGTGAAAGCTGTTTTCTCCTAATCCATAAGAGCCACCTTTATCTGATTGTATCCCTCAAAGTAATCCATGAAAGAAACAAACCCATGTTTTGCGGTGTTGTCTATGATCATATATTTGATGGGTAAGAAAAAGTCATCTTGAGGGAAAACTCAGTTAAGGTCTCGAAAGTCCACACACATTCAAACTTGGTCTGTCAGTTTGGGGACAGATACGATGTTGGCTAACCAAATAGGATATTCGATCACTCCGATGAATCCAATGTGGAGTAACTTTATAACCTCCTCTTTGACCTTGAGGGACCACTCTGGCTTTAACTTATAGAGCTTCTGTTTGATAGGTTTGGCTTCGGCAGGGTAGTTAGGTGGTGTTCCACAATCGATGGGTTGATTTTGAACTTGTCACTATATGACCAAGCAAAAACATATATGAATTCTCTCAGAAGTGCAGTAATTTTGTTTCTTTCTCTCTCATCTAGGCTAGCCCCTATTTTGATTTCTTTACATTTTTAGGCGTACCTATGTTGACTTTGATTGTTTCCTCTGCTACTGGCTTAACGTGACTAGATTCCCAGTTTTCAATTTCTTTTAGATTTTTTTCTCTTAAGGGTCCATTAGTTGTGGTTTATCATTAACTATGTTGATTAATTCATCATAACCTAAATTAGCAACCAAGGAGTAATTGAAATCTGCCATCACATTATTAATATAAAATTAAGGGATAACATATTGGGTAAAAAAATTCAAATTATCTATAGAGACATAAGTATCCAGGTCTTCTGGTTCGGGAACAGCCTTAGCAGCAAGGCGTCTTTTGGTAATCTCTCCCACAGTCAGCGGTTCGTACTTAATCATCCAATTTTGTGTGCCCTATGCTGGAGTGAGTACGCTTACTGGGTTCATAATCTAGTCATCCACTTTGCAGATAAGCACCAGGTTATGAATATCATTGAAGCATGTTGTCATTCCCTCCGGCTCTGTGAAGTCCATCCAGTCATAAACATTTCATACTTGGCTCAGCCAGGATTGGGATTTATCATCCTCAACCCCTTCAAATTCCTAGAAGATTTTCCATCCGTCAATCAGCTTCCTTGTTTTAGGATTGTCGACAGGCTCCGAATATCCGTAGTAAGGTCTATTTCTCCTTCTTTGATAAAGCTTATATTCAAGGTGGGGACCTTGTTTATGGCTTTCAAGTAGTTCTTTGTATTGCTTGGCTTGAGCCATCTTCCTAATAGCTTGCTTTGTCTCTTTCTTGGTTGGCATATACCCCAGCCAAACTGGTCTTTCATGTTTTCAAGAACCAAAAAACTGGGAAGTCCTTGACATGCAGTCTAAACCCTTTCCAAGGAAATAATGCAGCTTTCTCAACTTTAAGGGGCAAAGATGAGGAAGTTTTCAATGTGATAAAATTCTTCGAACTCCAAACACTGAATTGGGTTGTCACTTTCTACTTGGCCCATCTAAGGTAGTTATGAGTCACCCTCAATCGTAAAAAATGGCTTTATCTAACAGAAACTTAACTTTATTATACAACGTAGAAGGAATTGCACCTATTAAGTGTATCCATGATCTTCCAAATAGGAGATTGAACGTAACAGCTATATCTAATGCTTGAAACTCAACTTCAAAACTAGCAGTTCTAACAGTCATAAGAAGCTTGACTGTGCCAATAACCTCTCTTTGGCTACTGTCATACGCTCAGACGACTTGGTTGGAAGGGATATTTTGAGGGATCAATGCCAAGGGCTTAGATAGTGCATAGAGGGCAAACATTCAGGGTATAATCATTGTCTATGAGGATTGGGGGAACCCTCTTATCAAGTGCTCGCATTGTATCATGGAGCGGGTCATTGCGGTTGGGTCCTAATTTGGGCAAATCAGATTTAAAGAAGGTAAGTACGTTCCCATAATGGATAACCCCTAGCACTTGGCAGAGGTCGTCGGACTGGGTGTGAGTGGGTATTTGGACTTTGCAAATTAGTTTGATTAGGGCTTGTCTGTGGGAATAAGAAGTGGATAACAATCCCCAAATAGAGATGTTTGTGTGGGTCTTCTTTAGCTGCCTCAATACTTCATCATCTAAGGAGTCTTGAGAAATAAGGGTTCGGATGTGGCTGGTGGGGGGCGGTTTAGTAAACTCGACCTGATCTACTTAGATGTGATACCTCAGTATTGGGTTTGAATATAAATCTCGTCTCTTCTTCATACTCTTCCTCGGTAGTGAAAGTCTTACCTTCTATTAACTCTTCCCATATGATAACATCACAAAACTCCAACAGAGAGTCAAACACTAAATATGGCTGAACACACTGACTTGCTATAATGGAAAGGCGGTCACATCTGTCGCTAGTCAACTATCATTGATAAAATTAGCCCTGTGAGGCGGTAACGCTTCTTTCCTGATATTAGATTTGGTGGGGGGAAACTTTGCCTTTTTCAATAAGGTCTTGGATGGCATGCTTGAGACTTATGCATCTATTTGTGGAGCATCCCTTCCCTTGATGATAAGCAGAAAAGGCTTATATGTCATATCCTTCTAGTATCACTGCGAGCATGAGGGTAGGTGATAGCTTGGATATCGTGCATGTCCTCAATAACTATTCAAATACCTTGGGCAATGGTGCATTAAACGGAGTGAACTTCCTCTTAGACTCTACAATGGCTTCCCATGATACTATCTGCGATGCTTGCACAATGTTGACAATGTTGGTATTTGCGGGCTTCGGTTGCACATTAAAAGTTCTAGGGCCTGCTTGATATGCCCCTGGCTTCGTCTCACGAGAAATAGTCCATTTATTTATGGCATCTTCGATCTATATGAGGGATCCTATTAGTGCCTTGAACAAGGTGTGGTAGTGGCGAAAAATAGTCATGGTACACTATGAGCAGATTGTTTTTGGCTAAATTGACCTGCTCTTCCTTTGTAAGGCGGTTCACAATCTGGGCAGCCTTGTTTCTCCATTTCATGATAAAGATAGATCTTAGACACCCCATTTTTGTAGTTTTATGTTATCTTGTTATTAATTTGTGTTGGGCTTTATTAATAAATAAAGTTTATTATTTAATATTGGGTGTAAGCCTGATAATAAGTGATAGGCCTTATTTATTTAATTCAGCTTAGTCAGTCCAGTCCAGTCAGTTTGGCCAAAATTAATTAGGCCGGTCCATTAGGTAACTAGCCTAGTTAGTTAGGGTTAATACAAGTTAGGTTAGAGTCAAGAAGGTAAGTTTGATTAGGAAACTTGAGGATCAATTAAGAGACAAAGTGATTGGTGTGAATATGGGAAGTGTTTTCCGAATCTGGTATTATCCCTGACAGTTAATCAAGAAAATTAACTATTTTATGACATGATAATGCTCCGAATTTTGTGATAAAATATACAAAAAATTCAGGGGTAAACCAACCGGTTTTTGGCTAAACCTGCCGGTTAGTTGACTTCTGTCAATCAGCGATTCTATCACTTATTCTGACTTATCTCCAACCTTGCAGATTGGCATAGTCAATCTTATCAGATGATGCGACCCTGAGAAATATAAAAAGGGTCTTGGCCTCCATTTTAAAGGTCGGACATAAGTCTATTTTCTAAGCTTATCATCTTTAGAGTTTGCACGCTATTTCCTTGTGAAGTGTCGTCCAACCTCTCTCGAGAATCTTAGCCACTCTAATCACCCTAAAACATCACTATCTTCTTTGTATCGTGGATCAAACAACAAGCATTTCCGAGTCATCAAGACAAGCTGCATCGCTAGGTACCCTTTAACAGCTTTTGTAGTGTAGAAATCATATAGATTGTCATCTCCTTCCCATAGTCACATTTCATTTCCAAACAATAAAAATAAGTATTTTTATTTTCATTGTCTAGGTCTAAGTCATGAAATGTAGACTATCTCTCGTAGGACCAGAGTCAAACTACGATGGTATCGATTCCAATTAGTCCGGCCGGATACGTAGGCCATTTAAACCATGTTGTCAAGTTGAAGCTAAAATCATAAAAGTTAGCTTAGGGTGAGTATTGTTATATTTGCATGCTACTTGTTCTTTAGGCCAAAAATCATTAAAATGAAGTAGAGATCAAAAGGGCGCAACGGGTGCCTAACACATTTCCGTTACGTAACCTAGTCCCCAAACCCCTCTATTGGTTTCTACAGATTAGCCGTCCTTCTTAGACATCTTGAAGTCATTTTTTTTAGAGTTTTTCTTATTTTTCCTTTCCTTCAATTAAATACGATGACGACTCCTAAAATTCTTTTTCAAAATTTTTTCAAGGCAGTGCGGCACGGTGGCGACTTTGCTGAGGACTAAATACTAAGAGAACTAGACTTGCAAAGTTTTTAGTGATTTTTGGCCTTGTTCTATTTTGTTTTATATTTTGAGGTATGTACAATATGATATAACTACGGTACTTACGCTTTTATTTCCATACCTTACATACGTGCACGTCTCACCCCGACCCATCTATTTGAGGGCGACAGACTCGAGGCCTTTGGTCCTTCAAGGCCCAAAGTGATCTCTCAATCAAGTTCTCAACTCCACGTGCCTAGTACTAAAAGTTTCTCTTGGTCTCTTGGTAAATTTAATGACTTGTATACATACTGGTGATCACCCATTATTAACTTCCTAATTACGGGGGGGAGGTATTTGGTACAGTCGAGCCGATAGAGTGACTTTTACCCTAGTGCAGAAAGGAGGAAATCTCACACCTAGACTATTTAGTGTTCTGCCCTTTATTGGGAGAATACCTGTATTGGCCTATGGCATGTTCATAGGGAAATTAGCCAGTATTCTGTAAGCTAAACTGGTAATTTCACAAAAAAGGGACATTTCGACTAACCGTCCGATTATCTGCGCTATCAACCGAACGACTAGTCAATATGTGCATTGCTTGAAAATATCAAAACTGGCCGGCTTATACTTCACACTCACCAACCAACCGATTCACTCACAGAGTAACCGGATGGTTGGTCAGTAACCATGGCCTTCCCTGAATTTTTCAAAAATACTTGGTTATCTCGCTGACCAACAAGCCGGTTAACCCACTTGGTAACCGGACAGTTGTCAGTACCCTACCTCTCCAGATATTCTCCAAAAAAAAACCCACTGAACAACCGAACGGTTACCCATAAGGATACCTGGCCGATTAATCAGTGTCCAATTCCTGTACAGGTATAAATCAGCCGATTTGTGCTATAATTGTGTGATCCTATCTAGGCTATAATTTCCTAACTTTAGTATTTTTTTATTTATACTTAGGGTAGAAAGCGTTAAAAATGATATATGTATATATATGTTCCAGGTCAATAAGTCCAGGGCCATATATATATATATATATATATATATATATATATATAGCTGATTCTTTGATAGCGCTGGCAAAATAGGAGATTTTGCTAGCGCGATCTTACCGTCCATCCTGAATGAATGGACGGCCCAGATCTTTTTTTGCAAAAACTGTCAGTCGTCCGCTACATAGTGTAGAGAATGACTTTTTTTTACTAAATTGCCCTCCTCCTCCATTCGCTACTCTGTGTAGCGGACAACTTTTGACCAACACACGTCAAGTCATCCACATCCCCCCTAACAGTTGTCACATCAGTCCTGTCACCGTACAACATTCCAGCCGTCCTTGACACTGTATAGCGCACAGACTTTAAATATGTACAAAATAAATATCGTCCGCTATATTGTGTGGCGGACAGTTTTATTGTCCGCTTCTCTACAAGGCGGACTGTCGTTACTGTCCGCTACTTTAAGTTGTGGATGGTACATATAAATAACCTAACTTCAATGCTCTTACTCTTTCTTCTCACAATTAGATTTTTCTAGAGGCGTTGACAAGAAGATCTGCGCAATTTCTTCTCAAGAAATCCATTAATCGTCTCATCAATCACGTAAGTTTACAAACCATTCATTTATTTGTTCATAATCTAGAACTGTTATGAGTATTGCCGCTTATGGATGGTTTTGAACATGTATTGAGCATGTGCTAGCATTTGTTATATATATATATATATATATATATATATATATATATATGTGTGTGTGTGTGTGTGTGTGTGTGTGTGTGTGTACTGCTCAGAATCTAATTCCGTGAGTGTATGTATGTATATATATATATATATATACACACACATCATGTGAACTTATGTGAGCAAGTGCTAGCGTTGTATGTATTATGCATGTGCTAGCGTTGTATGTTTGAGAGCATTTGATAAAAGCTTCCAACCTTGTCGTTTCTCCATAATTTCAGTTGCAAAAAATGGATTTTAACCCTAGACCCGAAGATCCCTCCGTATTATACGACCAAGCAAACCATGTCAGTACGCTCATATGGGATGGTGGGGTAAGATACTTATTTTATCAACTTTCTTATTCTTACCAACATATAATACCGTTCGTTTTGGTTAAATTGTATTTATTAATTTGTAAGAAAGAGAACTTCTCAACACAGTAGAAGTATTCGATAATTTCAAAGCCTGAAAATTGAACAAATACCAGAAAAGGTTACTGCGTGGGATTGGGTTTGGGATTTTCACGTATTGATAGATCTTTCAACACCTTGACCGTCACTTAATAGGTGCCTTTGTTGAAAGGTGGAGAAATGAAACGAATTTGTTTCACTTCCCTCTCAGAGAGATAACAATTACCCTAGAAGATGTATGGTTCATCTTAGGGTTATCGGTGACGGGGTGGCCGGTAATTGCTCATTCGTCTGAAGCAACGAATAAGAGAACCGCCAAAGATTTCTTCACTTTGATACAAGAGGATCAATTTAGCACTGGTGGTATCAAGTTGAAGTGGCTCATAGAAACCTACAAGATTTTGCCGAAAAACTACACGGATGAGATACTTGTGCTGTACACAGAAGCCTTCCTCTTATGAGTGATAGGGACAATTTTATTCCCAATGACGTCGAAGAACACGGTCAGCTGGAAAATATTTACCGTTATTGGGTAACCTATGGGAGGTTGGGGATTATGCCTGGGGTGCAGTAACTCTTACGTACCTGTACCGAGCATTGCACAAGGCAACGAGGCCCGACTCCAAAGCTATATGTGCATGTCTCTCAATGTTGCAGGTATATCATATAAATCTTGATTACGTGTTTGATTTTTTTTGGTTGAATCGACAATAAATTTTGACGATACTTTATATAATGTCTTTGCTCTCAGGTGTGGTCTTATGAACACCTCGATCCAGGCTCACCCAGGCGTAGGGACGGAACCGATAATGTGTGGCCCCGGTTGTGTGCCTGGGAGTAAAGCCAGAAGGACAGCCACTACCCGAGGAGAGATGATTCCCATCACAACATTACTTACTATCAGTGAGAGCTCGACTCGCTATTTCTGGGCCAGATGCATTGGACACCGTACAAATGTTTGGTGCGACGGGTGGGAGAGTTGTTCATCTTCACACTCTCCGGGTTACAACGCACACCCTTGATCCACTCCAAGGTCACAAAATGGCAGCTGCCAAATCGCACTATGTGCCATTTTGACTGCCTGCATGGGTTGCCAGCTGATGCCCCAGACCCATCGGGTGTCGGACGGTTTGGCAAGGCAAATGCGTACAACTTGTGCGCACGTGAAATTGAGGTTTGGAATTCCTTGCGGGACACGCTGGCGGCCATTGTGTCGAAGCCTGACCCCGTGATCAGTATTGAACAGTACAATGAGTGGTACTACCACATCACCCCGAGGAGAGTAGCCCCAGTAAGGTTTGAACGTAGGGAGAAGTACCACCCTAGGGGTCATGTCGATGAGCATATGGCATACGATCTGGTAAGTTTCCCAACAAGTGCTTTTAATTGAATTTGATGATTCTAAGTGTGTGTATGAAGTTACTTATTGATTATCTCTTTAGATGTAGGTTAATGCCTTGTTCGCCTTCTTCCAGAAGTTGAGGGAGCGGAAGGATCTGGTGGGTGCAATGGGCGAAGAGCTTCGCCAACAGGTTAAAGCGTTGGTGTTTGGTTATGGGAATTTTTTGCACGAAGAATCGGGGCTGCCTTCGGGGGTCAGCCCCGGAATGGGTTATCCGAGGTGGCAGCCCCATTATGCGAGCGAGGGATACGGTGATCCCTCAGGACAGACTTCGGGGATGAGCCAGGGATACGGTGGTCCCTCTGTACCAGAAGTGGACGGTGATTGGGGACCGCCAAGCACCATGGGACAGGCTCAAGTGCAGTGGGAAGATTACAATGCGCCCTCGTTCTCTTTGATTACGGACTCGGAACCCCAGCCCCTCTCTCAGAGTCAAGTCATGCAGGACTGGGGTTTCAGAAACATTAGTCTATCTGAGACACTGCCCATTGTCCCGTGGGCGGGACCATCTGTTGCCCCCGGAGGACAATATCTCCATGTCGACCCCCCCTAAGGAGGGCAATATCCCCCTGTCGACCCTCAAGGGCAATATCGCAAAAGGGCATCCGATGAAGCCCCTAAAGCCGCATAAACGCCAACTAATCCGAGAGCATTATTTTAGCAGGGCCCCCCCGAGACAAAGCATCATATAATGTGGATTACCCAAATTTAATGGATTACTGTTGCTCGTTGGGAGAAATGGCCTCGTTGGCTCCAGGGGATTGGTTAGACAGCGGTGTCATCTCGAACTACATGGAGATTCTGAATCAAAGGGGTCGGGAAAGGCTGGATGAGTATTCGCACGTTTTTATTGTGGATGCTTTTTTTCATACCTCCTAGTATTTGAATAGCATGAGTGGGTCGGGCTAAGGGGGAAGAAACAGTTGACCCAGTGGTGGTAGCCCGCTAACCTATGAGCTTATCTTACTGGGGATAGTCCAGTGAGCGCAAGGGTTGCCGACGTGTTTCTAATCCATTATTAGGGTAAAGCCACTGGTAGATGGTTTGCTATGAACCAACACAGAAGATCGTATCAGTCATCGACAGTCTCCACGACGATACCGTCCACATGCCTGTGTTGCGGATGTACAAAGCCCAGTTGGATGCTATGGTAATCTTCCGATTGTTGTTTAATGCTTAATGTAAATGCTAACTCGTGTCTCACGCCATTTTTTGTTTCTCGCAGAATATATTTTGTGCCATGGTCCACTCTATCCATGATGAAAGAGTACCGGCGCGGCCAAAGCTCCACTACCGATTGAAGAAGAAGAGGCCCAAACAACGTAATACTTCAGACTGCGGTGTCTTCGTCTACATGTACATGGATTACATTTGTCAGTCTAAGAGCCTCAAGGCGGCCATCTAGAGTCAAGAATGCGTGGAAGGCTTTAGATATAGGATAGCTTGGCAAATTATGCAAGGCCGACCTAGAGCGGTTAGGTTTATTGAAAATCCTTCTAAGAATTCGGGTGACGATGAGGACCTCAGTTGACATTGTAACATTCGAATAAGTTTTTTTAATAAATCTTGATTGTCCAGTTGAAAGCTGTCATTGATTTGATTGGTTTGATTTGATTTGTGTTGAGATCAGTTGATTTGTATTGAAGATGACTAATTTGACTAATTTTCGTTGTTGAAATCAGTTGACATTTGATTTGTGTTGATTATTGATTAGATTTTTGCTCTCACTGAGACTGATTGAATGGTGGGAAGCAAAATGGGGGCAAGTCTTGTAAATGTTGCTGTTGCGCCGTCCGCTACACATTGTAGTGGACATGTAG
Source organism: Escallonia herrerae (assembly GCA_033070095.1). NCBI lineage: Eukaryota > Viridiplantae > Streptophyta > Magnoliopsida > Escalloniales > Escalloniaceae > Escallonia > Escallonia herrerae. The sequence continues at coordinate 235,040 of JAVXUP010000035.1, forward strand.
GAAACCAAAAAATTTTCTAAGTGTTGAAGGTTAAAGAGTCTACTGCACCATCTGCTATACAGTGTAGCGGACATGTAGAAAACCAAAAAAAAATTCTAAGTGTTGGAGGTTAGAGACTCTACTGCGCCGTCCGCTACACAGTGTAGCGGACAAGTAGGAAACCAAAAAAAATTTTAAGTGTTAGAGATTAGACACTATGTTGCGCCGTCCGCTACACAGTGTAGCGGGCAGGTAGGAAACCAAAAATTTTTCTAAGTGTTAGAGACTCTGCTGCACCGTCCGCTACACAGTGTAGCTGACAGGTAGGACTCCAAAAAAGTTTCTAAGTGTTGCAGGTAGGACACCAAAAAAATTTTTAAGGGTTGGAGGTTAGAGACCCTACTGCACCGTCCGCTACACAGTGTATCTGAAATGTAGGACACCAAAACATTTTTCAAGTGTTAGAGGTTAGAGACTCTGCTGTGCCATCCGCTACACAGTGTAGCAGACAGGTAGGACACCAAAAGAATTTCCAAGTGTTGGCGGTTAGAGACTTTGCTACGCCGTCCGCTACACGGTGTAGCGGACATGTAGGAAACCAAAATTTTTTTGAAGTGTTGGAGGTTAGAGACTCTGCTGCGCCGTCTACTACACAGTGTAGCGGACATGTAGGACACCAAAAATTTCAAGTGTTGGAGGTTAGAAACTCTATTGCGCCTTCTGTTACACAGTGTAGCGGACAGGTAGGAAACCAAAACAATTTTAAGTGTTGGAGGTTAGAGACTCTGCTGTGCTGTCCGCTACACAGTGTAGCGGACAGGTAGGAAACCAAAACATTTTCTAAGTGTAGTGTAGCGGACAGGTAGGAAACCAAAACATTTTCTAAGTGTTGGAGGTTAGATACTATACTGCGTCATCCGCTACACAGTGTAACGGATAGGTAGGAAACCAAAAAAAATTCGAAGTGTTGGAGATTAGACACTTTGCTGTGCCGTCCACTGCACAGTGTAGCGGACAATGCTAACACTATTATTGTTTTTATGAAATTGGCGATGGAATAAATGTTTTAGTGACGGAATCAACAACCTCAATATCTCAAATGCACGATTAACAATAAAAAATCAGCAATTAACAACCTAAAATCAACGATCAATAATCACAATTCTCTAATGCAAAATTAACAACCTTAAATTAGTTCAAATAACACAAAATTAGGGCTCAGAGGGGGTGGGGAAAGCTTTTTCACAAGTGCTATGGTCAAACATCGTCACTTGAAAACACATATGCCCCATGTGTTCAAAGACTACAAAGTCCCCTAGATGGAGGACATGCTGCTGCACGAATTCGTTTCAGCCTTCTTCGAAACAAATTTGCTCTTGGCCTCGCATCCTCTTGATTTTAACAAGCCATGACCCCTCGCAGCTGGTTAAAGTTACTTGAACCAAAGTGTGGTAAGCGATCTACAAAAGGCTATCGGTATGGCTTAACATATTCATAATACAGTAAGACGGGTAAGTTTTTAACCAAAGATAAAACTTTTAACACACACAAAAACACAGAGAAAGAGGGATGACCTACAAGTTTTGTATGAAAACCAGGCACCATGACCTTGAAGAAGAAGTGTCTGCCAACTAAAACGTCATTGTTCACCGAAGCAGAAGCCATTAGGACGGATCTGTCGCCGGAGGTGGCGCCGCGTCGGGGGAAGATGGTGGTGTCGCTGGAGATATGCATCACCGTAGAGGGGGTGCGGGTGGGTGAGATGTTCAAGACAGTTACAGAAATGGGAGAAAGAAGAATGGGTGAGGTGTTGGACTTTTAAACGGTGCAGGGACGTCCGCTACACAGTGTAGCGGACACGAAGAAGACGAAAAGTTTCCACTGTCCGCTACACTATGTAGTGGACGTGGCAAATTAAAAAAAGAACTTAAACTAAGGGTGGCTCTCATAGGTCCATCAGAAATATAATTCCAGTCTTTGGTTGAAAGATTATTAGGAAAAAAATTAGAGACAATTATTACAAATGTCAAAAATTATAAAACAAATTAAAGGTCCACTGCATCTTTTTTTTCCTCATCTTCGGCGTCATATTCTTCCTTGTTTTGCAAAACCCCCTGGAGTTATCCCTAGTGCCTTGTAATGGTTCCGCTTGTCATGGTTGGTCATTTTGTTGCACAATGCACACCTTCTCAGCTTTTTAGGTTGAGTTGCATGTTCAATAGAGCTTTTCATCCGCGTAGATCTCTTGCGGCCTTTCGTTTGCGATATAATTGGATCCAAAGGCTGGATATCATTATCGTCTTCCTCCCCCGGCTCATCATCTTCTGATCTCGTTGTAGGCTCGGTGTCAGCCGCATTGCTAGCTGAAGCTTAAGGATTTTGTACAATTACAAAGTGAAAATCAGTCCTCATTTTGTTTTTATGAACCTTATAGTCGGTTTTTAATCCCATTAGAAGGTGGTAACCTCTTAAAACCCACTATATGAAGGGCTTTAGTATGAGATTTAGGTAAAGTTGAGTTCTCAGACACGCTATACACAACTCTTTGCTATTCAGGCTTCTCAATTCAAGTAAAAATTGGCTTAAGCATCGAAAATCCTCCACCGGATTACCATCCGACAAAGTAACCTATTGTCATTTTTGAGTTATTCAGATCCATTCTAGAGTTAAGAAGTCCTCCAAATTTCTTCCGCAACAATTGGGAGCATAACCTTCTTCTACTAAAAGTACAGATGAATTTTGTACATGGTGTAAAATTACTCAAACTTCAAAGTAAAAACTTATGTGCTTTCATCGTTGCTTTCCTTCTAAACCTTTCCCCGTTATAGTTGTGAAACTTGTGCAAAGTTTCAATCCTAAATAGAGGAAGAATCTATAACTTGTACTAGCTATCCTTACTGGCCTTAGTAACAAGCTAATAAAACACGTTCTGACGCCCACATGAGCCAGGATTAGGCTCAAACCATTACCTTTTGGGTCTACCGCTTTTTGCACATGTGATTTAGGTGCTCAAGTAAATCTTAACATCAGTCCATTGATTTATCAATCAATTAATGTTTTAATCTTCCTCACAAAATTGACTTTTACTATTCCTCCGGCATAACAAATTGATCTCTTTTTTTTTCAATAAAAAAATGTATTGCGTCTATGTTTCAAATACTTTCTATTTAGTTTTAGTTATAAAATGCAAGAAAATGGTTATTCAAGCGCTCATTAGTGAAGAAAATGACCTCTTGCCCTATTTTTCAATGAATACGATTACCATGATTTTCAGTCGGACAGAGCATTGTTAAATCAGATAAAGAGTGTTTGGACACAACCATGATAGCATGGAAGCGGCAATGTTGCACCTAAGGTCGAAGCAAAGAAGGCCTTTCATTGACATAAATTCCATGTGCATATGGCAATCTTGAGAAAACTTTGAATCTAGATTTTCTTTTTGCAAAACAATAGAAACACAAACATCTGGAAAAGATTGCAAAGCAGTCAAGTAAATGAATGCCATAAGGGCAACGAAATCGATAAGCATAGACACAGATGACAACTCCATCTAGTAGGAATCACAACATAAATTTTGCCAACAAAAAAAGCACTCAATACGTCTATAACACATAAAAGTTAACAAGGTGGCCTGCCAACAAACTAGGAAAGTAATAGCAATAATAAGTTTATATTGTATTCTTACTTATTTATGTGTATGTTTTTTCTTTCTTTTGTTTTTTTTTTATTGGATAAGCACAACAAGATAGGCATGCCAATTGCCATGCTTGGCCAATAGAGGCAGGTCACAACCACTGGCGGAACCAAGTGGGAATTGGGTGGGCAAGTGAACCCCCTGAACTTTTGAAAAAAAAATTCGGGGAATTGTACCTAGTCCCCTTCTCTCTCCCCGTCCCCCGAGACGTCGTCCCCTCTCTCTCTCCCTCTCTTTCTCTCCGTGAGTCTGTGACCGGTGACTCACTCTAACTGACGAGGCGATGACCGTGACAACGGTGATGGACTGACGTCCACTGGCTGAGGCACCGAGCACGAGCTGTGACCACTGACCAGATCTGGACGGAGACGATCTCATCGAGCACCGAGACACTGCGACAGGGAGGACTGACAGACGATGACCGGTGACTGAGGACTCACCTAACCAATGCTCTGGTGCTCCTTGAGGCTACTGCTTCTCTGCCATATGGGGCTTCCCTGCATCCGATGGACTCATACTCCCTAGATGTGCTTTCCTTTCAGTGAAGGAAATCCCGACCGTCTTCATTCTTCTAGCATTTTAAATTTCCAGTTTGACTTCTCCCTATTGTAGAGCTACTCCGTTCCAGCTAGCAACTAGATAATCTTGTTATGAATCTGAAGAGGATCGTTTTGTGATAGTTTACTGGGGTATATTTCCTAATTGAAAAAAAAATTACCGATATCTAATTTGTATTTATTTTTTGTGTTGTAATTGTAAAGAGTCTTTAATTGCTCTCGTAAAACTTAATAATACCTTTTATATGCTTTTTAAGTTCACGTTGTTTTTGTCTTTTATTTTACTAATAAATTTTTTGGTAAATTTGATATATATATTTTAAACCTCCTAAAAAAATCATGGTTCCCCTGTCATGGAACGAAAGACTTCACTAAGTCGAACCGTGCGGCACTTAGCTATCAAGCGTCCACTTGTGTGCTAAGTCAGCCTTTCACAAGGGTTGGGTGATGTTAGAAGCTTATTGAACAAAGAAGGACACACGAGTTTCGGAGAATGTATGCTCGTATTGCTCTAAGAATGGTTTTGAGTACAAGATTGCTTGAGTGCCTTGGCCAAGTGAGGCTTAGGCTATTTATACTAGTTCACCTCCTCAACGGACGGTGGAGATACAATTCATCCGACGGATCATATTCCGTCTTTAGAAATCTCTAGATATGTACAAGACTCTCTACCATTCTAGAACTCTCTCTAGAACTATCTCTTATGTATAAGAAGAGTATAGAATATTCTGGAGACCTTGCCCATTCATAGCCTCGTAAGTATCCTTGTAAGCATCCATTAGGCGCCTGCGTGGCGTTACTTCTAAAGTTAGCCTCCATAATAAATGGTGCAGGACATTTTCCCCCACCTAATCTCTCGACGCCCTCATCGCAACCTCTTTGCAATATTGTGATCAAGCATGGGCAAGATCCACTACCACTACCCAAGGGGAAGAAGGCTGGTTGAGGCCAGAGCACGTCGAGGGATACGCTTACTTCGTTGGATGGCTGAACGGGTCACTTGGAGATTGCAATGGGTGATGTCAAGGATCTCGTGGGTATGGTCGAGCAAAATCTACAGACATTAGAGGATCACATCTTAGAAGAGCTTGAGTTGCTCAAAAGGGCAGTAGGTTCCCAAGATGAGCTGCGTGATAGGTTCACGGAGTTGTTCACTAGTTTGCATGAACAAATCGATGGGGTAAAGGCTAGCGTGGAGAAGACGAGGCAAGACGCGGCGATGTGCAAAAGAGCTATCGCGGTTGGTGCTCCTAGTCCAAGGGTGGACACGCCTAAGCCGAAGGAGTTAGGAGGCAAGAGGGATGCTAAAGAGATCGTCAACTTTTTGTGGCACATGGAGCAATTTCTAGGGTGCTAGCATAGTCGACGAGGAGACTAAGGTAAGAACTGTTACTCTCTCTCTCTTACGGATACCGCAACTTTATGGTGGCGTAGGAAACATTGCGATATAGAAAAGGGGTTGTACACCATATATAGATACGTGGGAGGTGTTCAAAAGGGAGATCAAAAAGCAGTTATATCCAGAGAATGTAGCCTACGTAGCAAAGAAAAAGATGAAAGAATTGAGACATAAGGGATCGATAAGCCACTACGTGAAGGAGTTTACGACCCTTATGCTTCACATTCCAAATATGGCAGAGGAAGATCTTCTCTTCAACTTTGTCGATGGCCTCCAAAGTTGGGCGAAGAAGGAACTTCAACACAGGGGCGTAAAGGATGTCGATGAAGCCATAGCAATGGCAAAGTCATTGACGGAGTATGATAGGCGTGGTGAATTTAAATCGAAGATGGTAGACTAAGCTTAGAAAGGAAACCACGGCAATGGCGGGGGAGAAAGTCCTAAGGCATGGAAAAAGGGGAAGAATCAAGCCAGCATGAAGAAGTCTGAGGGCCATGGCAAGCTAGAGGAGAGACGTGCAAGTCGTAAGCCTAAGGGATACTTCTTTTGCAGAGGGCCGCATTGGACAAGGGATTGCCCGCGACAAGGCAAGCTAGATGCCTTAGTCAAGGAGAAGGAGAATGAGGAGTCCAAGCATGAGGCGGTGCACATAGGCTCATTCTAAGTCCTAAATGTGCTCCAAAGGAAGAATGTGCCGCAAGTCCCCACAGATAAGGGACAAGCTTCGATTAGCAAGGGGTTGCTCTACGTGGAGGCGAAGTTGAATAGGAAGCCCACACAAGTGTTGGTGGATATGAGGGCGACTCATAACTTTGCAATGATGGAAGAGGCCGATAGGTTAGGCCTCAACGTGGTTGAGGGGGGAGATTGGCTAAAAACCATCAACGCCAAAGTGAAGCCCCTACAAGGCACAATTCGATGGGTGGAAATGTACCTTGGTAAGCGGAAGGGGTTTGTGGACTTCTCTGTCGCACGGATAGATGATTTCAAGGTGGTGTTGGGACTTCATTTTTTGCGACAGGTGAACGCCATAGGATTACCGTATAACAACGCGGTGTGCATAATGGAAGGTATTCCATCGCTAAAAAGGCCTTTAAGAGACGAAATATCCCGTCATTTAATACTATTACCGACGGAAGCCACCGTCGGTAAAAGTATTTGCAGACGAACTTTTAACGGCGGACTTTTAGCGACAGAGTTATCGTCGCCAAATTTTTTTTAGAAAATTAGTATTTTCTGAAGGTTTTTTAATTATTTAAACGACGGAATAAAACCGTCGCTAAAAAGTCCCTCGGTAAAAGTCAAACCTTCACCGACGGATTTTTAGCGATGGTATTATTCCGTCGCTAAAGATCCTTGATATAATCCACATTGGGTTTGTTTCTCTCTCCAAAATTCTTCTCTCACCCTTCTCTACGGCGACCCACCTCTGGCGACCCACCTCCGGCGACCCCTCTCTACGGCGACCCACCTTCAGCGACACCCCGTCCCCTACTCGATGCAGCGCCACCAAGCCTTTCACTACCGCCGTGCCACAAAGCCTACTACTTGCACCGCGCGACGAAGCCCACCACTGCCAATGCACCACCAACGCCACCATCGTCGTACCCACCTCGAGATCTGTATGTCAATTGCCCTAAATTAATCATGTTGTTTCTTTTTCAAAGTTGATTATCAAGCATTTAGCCATATTTGAATTTGTCTTCTCTGCCATGTATAATCTGATGTTGTTGTTAATTTGGACGTTTGGCCATTATTTTGTCTTCTGAATTTGTTGATTATGAAGCATTTGGCCTAATTGAACTCTAAATTGAAGTAATTGAACCCTAATTAAACCCAAAATTGAATGCCCTAATCGAATCAAACCCTAAATTAAATTAATTGAACCCTAACTTGAATACCCTAATCCAACCGAACCCTAAATTGAACCCTAAATTGAATGCCCTAATCCAACCGAACCCTAAATTGAACCCTAAATTGAATGCCCTGATCCGACTGAACACTAAATTGAACTTATTGAACTCCATAATTGAACCCTAAATTGAATGTCCCAATTCAACCGTCCCCTAAATTGAACTAATTGAGCCATAATTGAACCCTAAATTGAAATAATTGAACTCTAATTAAACCCTAAATTGAATGCCCTAATCCGGGGTCAAACCCTAAATTGAACCCTTAATTGAACCATAAATTGAATGCCCTAATCCAATCGAACCCTAAATTGAATGCCCCAATTCAACTGAACCCTAAATTAAACTAATAGAACCCCCTAATTGAACCCTAAATTGAATGCCTTAATCGAATTGAATGCTAAATTAAACTAATTGAACCCCTAATTGAACCTTAAATTGAATGCCCTAATCCAACCGAACCCTAAATTGAACTTATTGAACCCCCTAATTGAATGCCCCAATTCAACCGACCACTAAATTGAACTATAATTGAACCCTAAATTGATGTAATCGAACCCTAATTAAACTACTTGAACCCCTAATTAAACCGAACCCTAAATTGAATGCCCTAATCCAATCGATTGATGATTTTAGGTTGTTAATTGATGATTTTAGATTGTTAATTGTGCATTGAGCATTTGAGATATTGAGATTGTTGACTAAGGATGGAACCCAATTGGATTGAATGTGTGATTTTTATTGCATTGAGCATTTGAGAATTGAGATTGTTGACGGAGGATGGGACCCAATTGGATTGAATGTGTGATTTTTATTAATTTTTATTGCATTGGGCATTTGAGAATTGAGAATTGAGATTGTTGACGTAGGATGGGATCCAATTGGATTGAGATCCCCATTAGGTAGCACAGACACGGACACCACGTTCGATCGACGCTGACATCAAAATAACATATTTTAGCTTTATACTTGTGGACACCTCTTCAATGGGTGTCCGGCACCTCTTCAATGGGTGTCCGGCACCGTGTCCGACTGTCTGGCAATTAAAAAATAAATCAATGTCTTTGAACACCCTATATGAGGTGTCGGACACGTGTCCAGCAATGTTCGACACGTGTCCGGATGTGTCGATGAGGTGTCAAGCTGTCGGTAGGTCACGGACATCCCGTCTGATCGACACCGAAAAATGTTACATTTTTGCTTTATATGTGTGGACACCTCTTGAAGGGGTGATAGACATGTTGTCCGGCATTTAAAAAATAAATCAATGACTTCGGACGTGTCCGGAGGTGTCGGTACGTGTTGGTAGGTGTCGGACACGTGTCCGGAGGTGTCTAACACGTTTCTGGAGGTGTTCGACACGTTTCTGGATGTGTCGATGAGGTGTCGAGGTGTCGGTAGGTCACGGACACCGCGTCCGATCGACACCGACACCAAAATGTCACAATTTGGCTTTATACTTGTGGACACCTCTTCAAGAGGTGTCCGACACTTCTTGAAGAGGTGTCCGGCACCTCTTCAGGGGGTGATGGACACGGCGTCCGACATTTAAAAAATAAATCAATGTCTTCAGACATGTCCGGAGATGTCGGACACCATACTGACACCCTATATGAGGTATTGGGAATTGAGATTGTTGACTGTGCATTGAGAATTTAAGAATTGAGATTGTTAACGGAGGATGTGACCCAATTGGATTGAGATATCTGTGAATTAGTTGAATGGTTGGTTGTTGAATTTAGGTTAATTAGGTTAACGCAACATTTTTAGCACCCCTTAGAATCTTATCGTGGCTCCAGCACTGGCTATAATTAGCCCTAATTAGTCCTGATTAACCCTAATTAACCCTAATTAGCTCTAACGAGCCTAATTAGTTTTAATTTACCCTAAGAACCCAATGAAAATTAAATCAACTGTAATTACTCCAAATTGATCCTAATTAACACCAATCAGTCCAAATTAAACCCTAATTAGCCCTAATTACTCATATCTTGTAGATCCGTGATTAGATTAATTAAACCATAAACCGTAAAACCTAACTAAACTCTGATTATGCGCCTAAGTAGTCGTAATTAAGCCTAATAACCCAATTAAGCCTAATTAGCCCTAATTAGGACTAATCAACACTACTCCGTACAATTAAACCCTAATTAGCTCAAAATAACCCTAATTAGTCCTAATCAACCCTAATTAGCTATAATTAGTCCAAGGTAGTCGTCATTAACAAATGCCTAATTAGCCCTAATTAGGACTGATCAACACGACTCCACACAATAAAACCCCGCTATTAGCTCAAATTAACCTTAATTACTCCTAATCAACCATAATTAGCTATAATTAGCCCAAGGTAATCCTCATTAACACTAACTAGCTCAGAGATTCTTCAATTACTTGTTTCTTATAAAACCTGCATTCTTTATATTCGTTGTTGTTTTGCGAAGTCCATTGGCAACGACATGGTTCAACTCGTTGCCAACGAATTCTATTTAAACTAGAATTGGTAATATATGCAACGATCTTTCTGCAGTTTTGATATTTTGAAAAGATTATTGCATATATTATCAATTTCTAAATGCATGCATGCATGCATAAAAACCCTTAGTTCCCGTTCAAAGGTACTCATTACAAAGTAATGCTTTGTAATGAGCCTTTGGATGTCCAGTTTAGACAATTTGGAAAAGTTACATGTTTATAAAACAGTGTTTCAACTCATACTCTGTGTTCTATGTCGTGGATATTTGGTACACGTTCTCACGTGTTTCTCCGAGTGCATACAGATCTGGTGTTCGAACATCCGTCAAACCTTACAAGGCAAGGTTTGATGAATGTTAGAACACCTAATCGATGTCGTGTACTTGCAGAAATGCAGGAAGGTGCTGCCGATTTTTTTGCAGACATAGGACTAAGTATGAGTTATTCACTGTTTTATAAACATGTGCTTTTCGATGTCACATGCAATAGAGGAATCCGTGTTAGCTCTCAAGGGATTGTAGATGTCAATGTCAAGTCAAGACTTGCATCAGACGAGCCCTTTGTGTTTGCTAGTCAAGCTGTACAAGTCTTTTACGCGGAGGACATCGCCAATCCCAAATCTCATTGGTATACAATTATTAAGTCCAAGAAATTGCCCGTGACATATGACAGTGAGCTAGACTCCTTTCAAGCTGACCAACCACCTGTCTTGTTCCCTATTGAGGTCAACAACGAGGAGGACGATCTTCCTCTTCCAACAACACTTCATGTAGGAGAAGAAGTCGTAGATGATGACGCGGAAGACATGGAAAGTGTTGGAGATGATGTGACCGAGTCTACTAATGAAGAGGATGAATTAGAAGATGAAGAGGACGATGAGTCCCACGAAGAAGAGGACAATGAGGAAAGTGATGAAGATGATGATGATTCTCAAACTGAAAATGATTGAGTTGTAATGTTGTAACAAGCCGGAGAAAAAATGTAGTCACATTTTAGAACTTGGTTCATATTGATGTATTTTTGCACCTTCGTTCATATATATATATAGTGCCGATGATGATTTCTGCCAAATGGATAGGATACGGGCTATTCGTGGCCGGGTTGGACGCCGAGCTGCTTCCTCCCCGGTGGGTCCCACCTCGTCATTGCCCACTGATGACGAGGCACAGAGTGATGGTGTACAGCAGATGGGGCCCCAGCTCCGCCCCAGCCCCAACCATCGCCGTCGCCATCGCCCCAGCCCGACGCAGATTCATCCCACACGCGGGTTGATTCTCCTTCTTCTGTGGGTTCTACCACAGGTATAGTTGATAACGGTGTTTAGTACATTTTCGCTAGCCTTATATTTAAAGTATATTTGAACTGTATTAATGTTGGTGTTTTGTAGGATCTCGACGAGGCCACGGTCTGACACGCGGGGTACGCATCGACCCTCAGCGTAAACAGAGAGTTACGCTTGCCCAGAAAGGCCTGTAAGTAAAAAAAATATCACATCATGCCTTATATTTAAAATTTTGGGGTGTTAATTTATATTTGAACTTTATTAATTAATTTATTTACTTCTTTGGCAGGATCCTGGAGAATCAGGCGAGGACGAAGATCGGCGTTCTTGTGAAGGGCCGTTTCTTTGAGCCACGCCTGTACTGGAAGGACTAGGATGTCGCTGCGAGGGAGTCCCTATGGGAGGAGTGGCTGGTACGGTGAAGTATTTTTTTCAGCGATAGTATTTGTTTAATTAGAGTTTGTTTTCTGTAGTTAATTTGTGTTATTGAATGCCTTACAGGAGGGGTTCACGTTTGACTCGCCTGAGTAGCAGGCACTGGGGCAGCAGGCCTTCTTTGCTTACATCGGCAAAAATTACTACCGATGGCTCCACGACTTAAGGGACCGGGCGAAGAAGATGTGCCCGAGGGTGCCCCAATGACGGAGATGACGAGATATCCCCCACATTGGATATCTCCGACTATATGGACGGCGATGATAGATCGGTGGGCTGCGGATCCAGGTTGGGACACCAAAAGTAAGTGCGGGGCTGAGAACAGACAGAACAAAGATCCGATGCACACGGGGGGGTCGGTGCCACACGACATCATCTGACACAAGAATGCGATCGAGCACCGGGATCTGGAGGACAATGAGGTCATAGCTCTGATGTATAATCAGATGCACGTGCGGAAGAAGGACAAGGACGAGGCGCACCGAGCGGGCAACTATATTCCAGATATTGCCCGGTGGATCGATGTGAGTCAATTTGTTTAAGTTGTTAATTTTTTGTCTTTCTATCCTCAATGTCTGTTGCGTTAATTAATGCCCTAACATATCTTTATATCACTATTTTTTGTAGGCCTCGTATGAACAGCTTAGGGGGTCCGAGGAGCAGTCCGGACAGCCATCAGCGCCCACTAGTACGGGTGCGAGTATTGGGGCGTTGAAGCGATGGCAGGATACGCCGAAGGTCATCAATCGGCCGAAAGGCCGCATACGCGGCCTGCTTAGTCGGACTGTTTGTGCCGTGATAAGAGCGTCCTCACCCCCCACTGCCCCTCCACAGACACCGACTCCTCGGCATCCGTTGGACGACAAGGAGATCGCGCGCATTGCTACAGTGGTGTTGAGGATGATCAGGGAGCAAGATCAGCAGGGTACCGCAGCTGGACATGCCAAGCAAGCCCCGAATCAGCAGGATCCAGATCCAGGACTCGGCAACCCCTGATGAGCCTCTTCTCGTGCCCGGTCCCAGCTTATCCCCCCCCCGGCCCCCACGCCCGGCTTGTACTCTTCTCCCCTCCCCTAACCAGCTGTATCATGTTCCCAGCTTGTACAGAATGAGTCTTTTTATGATTAATTTTATATATTTCTTTGTGTATTGATTATTGCGCGTTGTTGTTGAGGATCGATTTTTTTATTACAGGTTTAGGCATTAGAAAAATATTTTTAAAAAAATTTGACTTTTGGCGACGGATTATATCCGTCGCTAAAAGTTTTTTATTACTATCAGTGTTAAACGACGGATTATTCCGTTACTAAATAAGACATTTAGCGACGGAATATTCCGTCGCTAAAATATTTATTCCATCGCTAATTTAACAAAAAAATTAAATTAAAATACTTAAAATATAATTAGAGACGGATATTCCGTCGCTAATTAATAAATAAATCCGTAGCAAAAACTTAAATATTACATGACGAATTTGAAAATTCCGTCGCCAAACTATTAGTAACATGCTTTTATACGAGGGACTTTTAGCGACGGATTTCCTCATCGCTAAAAGCCTTTTTTTTTTGTAGTGTGAGGGGCCGCTTGTGTGGTGCCTATGTTCGGAAGAACATCTAGCACCACAATTTTTTCTATACGGCTAGTGGAAGGAGTCAAAGAGGAGGAAGCCAAGGCGAGTGAGGGCACTTACTTGGAGAGTCTCAAGGTTGAAGATCATGTTGTGCCTACGACCGAACAACCACCAAATAAGTTGGTGGGCGTCCTCAAGGGGAAGAAGAATGCTATGCCATGGGGGCAGCCATTAAGGGAAGCGAGGAATGTCCTTAAGGCAAAGACGGGCGTGGCAATGGGAGCCAAAGTTGTTCTCAAAGGGAAAGAGAATGTGCCACTATCCGAGCCGCCGAGGGAAGCGAAGGACATTCTCAAGGTGAAAGGAGAGATCATCAAGCTGATCGAAGAGGGCCTACAGTGTGATCCCTTAGCCAAGGAGTTGCTACAACTTGTGAAAAGTGGGAAGACCCGACAATATTGGGTGAAAGGAGGCCTACTCTACATGAAGGATGGAAGAGTGTACATGCCGAAGTGGAAAAACCAAAGGAGGTTGGTCATACAGGAATGCCACGACAATCAGTCGACAGTGCATTCGGGGCATCGATAGACATATGACTTGGTGACTGAGGCATACTTTTGGCCACAAATGAAGAAAGAGGTGCAAATGTGTGTCAAGACTGGTCATGTGTGTCGACAAGTCAAGGGAGAGAGTCAGGTCGATGGGGCTAAACTCTTGGACGCGATGCATGTTTTGCATGACTTGCATAGGTGTGAGGCCGAGAACTTGCTTAACAGTGAAGCTCAAGTGAAGGCGAGGAGTTACACTAACAAGGTGTTGCTTGGTCAAGTGGAAGGGATAGTCGAAGCTAGACACGACATGGAAGCCAGCGAAAGACCTTCGACAGTTCAACATCATTGTGGATCGACATCGCAATGAGGGCGCGACGAGGGCGTTGTAAGATTAGGTGGGGAGAATTTCACGGACCGTCTACAAAGGAGTCCAATTTTTAAAGGTTACGCCATGCAGCGCTCATTAAGTGCTTACGAGACGCTTAGTGGATGCTTACTCTGCAATAGAAGGGCAAGGCTTCCAGAAGGTTCCGTACTTCTCTACACACCAGTGTCTTGTAGATATGTGTATATTCTAGAGTAGGGGTGGATATCTCTAGAATAGTAGAAGAGTATTATAGTAAGTGTCTAGAATAATAGAGAGGCTTGTGAATATTATAGAGAGTTCTAGATAGGGAATGCTATTCGTAGGATCAAATATATCTCCACCATCCGTTGAGGAGGTGGACTAGTATATATAGTGCCATGTGTTGGCCAAGGCACCCTTAGACATCCTAGAGATCTAGAGGGACATAGATCTAGTGAGTGATCTAGTGGGAGTGTCATCTAGTGTGTGTGTGTGTCGTTGTGTATCCTTTTACTAAGCTTTCTCCAATTTGTAATATGAAGTGGGAATCATTCCCCCAAACTCTTGTGTTCCGTTGCGCATTTGCTTTTAATATCACCTAGCTCAAGGGTTAGGCTGACTTAATGCACAAGCGGGTGCTTGATAAGCTAAGTGTCGTATGGTCCAACGTAGGGGAAAAGTTCATTCAGTGACGCCACAGTCGACACCTGTCATTTGCCACTACCGGCACAAGGATGCATGTCCCATATCTGACAACCCAAGGACACGTGCGCAAGGCCACCAAGCCCTACTCGCCATGCACCATCGTGCGCAACTCCTCTATCGGCAGCAGATATGGAAGCCGCCTTCAACGCTAATGCCTAGCCACCACCCTTCTTCTACCACCGTAATCACGTCACATCCACTTAAACCTGCACCACCGAAAAGCCACGAGCACACCCACCCACAATGTAGCCAACACTCTGCCCACCGCACCACTACCCGACCACCCAACCCTTCACCGACAAACAAAGGTCTTCCCACCCCACCACGCCATGACACAAGACTACTAACACCAGGGCGCAACACCACGAATAACTACTTAAGTCCAATAACCACTACGGAACCAAGCTAGGAAAGAGAGAAAAATCCTAGCCCGAACTTCACCCACTCCTTATGGCCAAGTCACACACAGAGCACCAATCAGAAGCAAAGAGGGCACCACGCTAAGGGGGAAGGGGGAAGGGGGAGGGAACACCCTAACCCAAAACTTCACCCTTTCTACCCGACCCATACACCACTGCCCTCGGTCACCATCTCACCTCCCACCAACAATACCCCGATGCAAACCCAAGTGAAAGACCTCTACATCCAAAACTGCCACCACTTGCAACCACCACAATCACCAAAAAGCAGCCGCAACCACCAAACAAGCGCAGATTCAACTCCAGGACACCCATGACAACTAGCTTGAGCAAATCTACCACGCATGCCTCCCACCAGCCCAAACCCATGGATCAAATCATGAAGCAGTCGCCGCACTGTAAAACGAGGAAGCTAAATAAGGGGGAAAAGGAAAAAATTGCCAAGAAATTAAAGAAGACTTACCACACCACATCACACTGGTGGATACAGACGGTGGCAGCGGCATCTGAAAGGGGTATTAGAGAGAGGGAGATGATGGGTTTGTTTTTCAAGTTTTTTGACACACGCACACGCACACAGAGCCCCCCTAGGCCTCTAACTTTAGAAAAGTATGTGCCATTCATGGAGTATAACATGGATGTTGCAAAGAGTTCAGATGATTTTAACTATCATGTAGAGGTAACTACGTGATTATTGAAAAGGAAAAGTTCTAATGGGACTACAATTTTACTTTTGCAGCACTTATAAAGTATTTTTTTTTCATAATTGTTTAGATATCTAGAAGTAAAAACCTATTGTAAGGAGTATAGCAAGCTCAGAAAGGGCAAAAAAATTAGCATCCGAAAAAAAGTCATCATCTCCAAAAGTGACACCAAAAAAGTCACCATATCTTTTGCATCTTTGATGTGCGTATTATCATCGCTAACACCAAAACTAATTTGATGCCAAGTTTTTCTGTTGTTTGCTTATCATATGGCCATTTTCTTGAAGTTAAAAGGTTTGGAAGGAAACAGTATCGTCACATAGACTAATATGTTATGCTCAGTTTGACAAATAATAAAGAAGGTCTTTTTCCATTTCTTTTACCTTGAGAAGCAGGAGTTTTTATTCTAGGTAAAAGTAAGTTAAGAGAGCAAATTGGGGAATAATTAGGGCTGCGACTTTGGATTGAACTTTATAGTTTTTACCAACCCAATACTAAAAAATTTAAATTTTTGCCCAACCCAACCCACCAAAGTATAAAGTGGTTAGAATGGGCTAAGATTATTTAATAGTGAGTTATTTGGGTTGGGTTTTTAAAACTCATTTGGTAAAAAGTCACATATTTGAACCACCACCACTGCCAGCCCCACCACCACCACCATCGTCAGGAGCAGCAGCTGCCGGTCATCGTTGGCCACCATCGTCGACCACCACCTCCATTACTAGCCGTCGCCGACCGCCGGCCATCAATTGCCACCACTTCCACAGCTTCGCCGCCAACCGTTTCCAGGCTCCACTTCCACCACCGACCATCGCCGACCACCCCTGTCGGCCACCACTTCCACCACTCCACCGCCGCCGACAACCACCACTACGGCAGCTGCGACCATGTCGGCCACCACCATTCCACTTTTTATTTAAATATTAAACTTATTTATTCTATTTGATTGACCCATTGAAACCCAAAAATTCCCACTAACCCAACTCAACTCAACCCAATTTATTCAATCTTTATTGAGTTAAAGCTCATTGGGCTTTTAAAACATATCAGTATTTTTGGGTTGGGTAAAAAACAAAGCCAACCTATTCAAGTTACACCTTGAGGAATAATCACTTTTTGGGTGGTTGTAATGTAAAAGTTCATGCCTCTTTGCAAAGTAGTCGTAAACTTGTGGAACCTATGACCCACATACTTCTCCAAAATTATCATTTCATTTGTTTGTGATGATACATGATAT
The DNA here is from genome assembly GCA_033070095.1 of Escallonia herrerae. Classification (NCBI taxonomy): domain Eukaryota; kingdom Viridiplantae; phylum Streptophyta; class Magnoliopsida; order Escalloniales; family Escalloniaceae; genus Escallonia; species Escallonia herrerae. The sequence goes on from JAVXUP010000035.1 coordinate 252,300, forward strand.
TTTCCCGTTTAATACCACTTTTCCCCCCATTGTAACTAACCTATGTGCGGGGGGAAGTCACAAAACGTCATTTAAAATGTCACTTTTCTTGCACGAGATTACTATTTTGATGAGAAGTTCAGTCCCTCCCTTCAATTATTTCTTTGTGCATGCAAAAGAGAAACAAAGTTAATAATTCAGCACCACAAAAGTGACCGGCATCCAAACTACTACTTATTTTATGACCTTAACCATAGATGTGAAAGTGATTTTCGCCACTCATGTGGAGTTATTGTATGCTAACATAACTAAAACTAATAAAACAACCTTAGAGGGATGGATATGATTTTTGAAAATTAATAGAGAATTTAAACTAAGCACAATCATGAATCTAATTAAACCAAACAATTTTTCAATGAAGATGTTATTAACACAATTGTAGAGTAATAAATAAGTGATTGAATTAGAGATACTTAAAAATAAAATTTAAAATAATTCGATTTGAACTACCCTCAAGTCCACTTACAACAATCTTCGTCTAGATCAAGATCAAAATCCTAACGATACTTGGTGATATCCCCACACCAAGCACAAGCATTGATTCCCCAAAGCTCACCTAATTATTGACAAACACTAAGCTTTTTTATCACAATCCTTTTACGAAGATCAGTTGTGTACAAAGAAAACCGTCTTATAAAGGAAATGAGTGCAAATGAATATCTAACACTACAAGAAAATCCACTTTTAGCGACGGTCAATTCCGTCGCTAAAAGTGGGTAATCCATTGATAAAGACTTTTAGCGACGAACTGTCCGTCGCTAAAAGTTCGTTGTTAAAAACTCTGTTACTAAAAGATTAGCGACAGATTTTGGTGATTTGTCGGCAAAATTTATACTTTTAGCGATGAAAAATTCAGTCACTAAAAATATTTTATATATTTTTCTAATTTTTTAATTTCTGAATAAAAATATTTTAGCGACGAAATTTCGGTCGCTAAAAGTCCGTCGCAAAAGTATTTAGCGACAGTAATTCCGTCGCTAAAAGTCTCTCTAAATCATTGATCAACAGATTTTTAACGACACAATTTCGTTGCTAAAAGCCTGTCTATAAAAATATTTACCATTTTGTAAAAGAAGTTTTAGCAACGGAATTCCGTTGCTAAACCCAAAAGGCTGTTTTTTCTATTTTTATTAATTTTTAAAAAGCCAAATCTGTTTTAGACAATTACTTCTTATCAACTAAGCCAACAATAATTTAATTATTTAAAACAAATAAGATTTAAGTTAGATGTTCATTGAATATAATGTATAATATATCACATCGTACAATCTCAAAAAAAAAAATATACAAGTTACATTGAAACTAAAAAAACTATATACCAGAGATTTGCTCCGAAAGCCTGCACAAAAAAAAAAGAAAAAAATTTAAGGCTTATAACTCAGGTAAAAAATAATATATCACGTCATACAATCCACATTAAGGATTAAAACTCAGGTATAAAAGGAACCACATTGGAGCAATTCACTCACGTAGCACACAAATACACCACACATGCACAGCTCACCACAACTCATAACATGAGCATATTCACGGCTGCCTAGCAGCCCACACACCACGGCATGCGTACACTCACAGTCGCTCAGCCCATATCAGAAGTGGAAACTTTCATACAGCCCCTTTCTTTTGCACCACTTCCATGCACAATGAACACCAATACCTCACAGCTTCCCTTTTCCCTGCACTTTGTCACATTCTGCAATCACATAGAATGAATTAGTTGTATATGCCATTAAATCGTTAATTGAGGAAGGGTAGAGATAGCCACTTACCTGATTTGGACGAAATACCCAATATAAAGCTTGCCTACCGCAAGCGTTAGAATCTGTTATGCAAAAGAAAGAGAAAAAGTGAGAGGAAGAGCAGATGCAATAGACAAATCGGTGAAAAGGAAGAGAAATTAAGTGAGAAGGCATGTCGAAATCGAGTATCTGAGAGAGAGAGAGAGAGATCAACCCAGAGAGAGAGAATCTTGCCCATGTTTACAGTGGGGCTATGGCGGGGTTACGGTGGTGTAGCAGAGGCGGGCGGTGGGGGCATGGAGAAAAAAGAGAGAGAGAGTAGAAAGCGGCGCAGAGAAGAAAAGAAGGAGGAGGTAGGGTTTCTTATTGATGAACTTTTTAGCGACGGATTTTAACCGTCGCTGAAAGTCCGTCGCTAATAATTTCCAAATTATTTTTTTCAAACCAAAAAAAATCGGATCAAAAATATAAAATCAGGAAAAACTTTTTAGCGACGGAATTTCCATCGGTAATGATCCATCGATAAAAGTCCGTCGCAAAAAGTTTTTATCCACGGATATTCTGTCGGTAAAACCTTTAGTGACAGGACTTTTACTAACGGAAAAATCCGTCGCCAAAAGAAACTTTTAGCAACGGATTTTGATCTGTCACTAAAAGTCTGTCAGTAAAGGTCAATCTTCTTGTAGTGTAATACGACATGGATATAAGAGAATTGATGATCTAAATAATGGTCACTCTCAATCAAAAAGTTGCTCTTAAAGATGCTCTTTAATGATATAAAATCATGAAGATGAAGAGAGAAACGTTTGATCTATTATAGCCTTGATGTTTTTCTTATGAATGAAGGCTTAGAATGTGCTTTTCATAGAATATGATGAACCTCAGAATTATTAGGATATAGCATATAACCTTTACAGGCATTCAATGTGCCGAAACGGCTAATGCATTTTACTGTTTTTGCAATGCAATCAACTGTATTCCTCCAAACTAGCTGTTGGAGTGTTTTCCCTCAAAATAGCTATTGGAACTTGATATAGCTGAAAAATACTCGCCCATTCAGAAGGTGACACGTGGTAAGGCTGACTCATGGTCAGCCTAGTCAATCTCGGATTTAGGGGTTACCATCGATAGAACTAGGGGAATTTGAAATCCACTATAGATTGAAGCATTGCGATCAAGGCTCAACTCTTTAAAGACCTTCTATAGTTGATCATCTCTAAAGCCCGATCATCTCTAAAGCCCAAGATGCGTTGGTCTTTTATGTAGATGGGTCTTCATCACTCGATAGTAGTGCGGGACTTATCCTAGTCAGTTTGGAGAAATTTGTGATTTAGTACACATTCAGCTTTGATTTTCAAGCGTCAAACAACGAAGCTGAATATGAAACTCTTTTCGCAGGATTAAGGTTAGCTCATGCCTTGAAGGTGAATTCATTGTTGGTATACATTGACTCCCAATTGAGGGTCAACCACGTCTTAGAAGAGTATGAGGCCAGGGACGAGAGAATGGTCCAATACCTCTAGCTAGTCAAGACTTTGACATCAAAGTTCAAGAACTTCACTATATGACAAATACCCCGGGATCAGAACATGCAGACATATGCATTATCAAGGCTTGCTTTAACATAAGTCTCAAAATTCCCATGCACAGTCTACATTGAGCTCCTCAAGGAGCGAAGCATTAGTCCCAAGGCTGATGTCAAAGTAGTGGATCAAGAGTCATATTGGATGGATTCCATTATTAGGAATTAACAAGAAAGTTACCCAGTGAAAGAAATGAAACATGCAATCTATGTGCCAAAGCTGGAAGATATGTCTTAGTAGAAGAGGTCCTTTACAAAAAGTCATTTAGCCTTCCTTATCTCAAATGTCTGCGACCAACAGAATCCTTATACGCTTTATAAGAAGTACAAGAGGGAATATGTGGGTAGCACCTCGGAGGACGGAGTTTGGCTCAAAAAATACTAAGCAAGGAAATTATTGGTCGAGGATGTAGAACGATGCAATCAGATTCACACAAAGCTGCGATAAATGCCAGAAGTTTTCTCCTGTTTAACATACAGCAGTCACCCCTCTCAGCTCGGTAGTCTCTCCAATTCCCTTCGCTATGTGGGGAATGAGGATACTGGACCATTTTCAATGGCATCCGAACACTGACAATTTATGATATTTGTCATCAACTATTTCACAAAATGGACTGAGGCAAAAGGACTAGGAACTATCACCTTGGCTAAGTGTAAAGATTTCTTTTTGAAGAATGTCATCTGTAGTTTTTATGTACTAAAGGCCCTTATTGTTGATAAAATAAAGCAATTTGACAACACCGACTTCCAAGTATTTTGTGAGAATCTTTCTATCGACCTTCATTTCACTTCTATAGTCCATCCCTAATCAAATGGCCAAACTGAGAACATGAATTCAAGTATCTTACAAGGCTTAAAGAGGAATTTAGATGATTTCAAGGGGGCATCAGTAGATGAACTCCCCAAAATGTTTTGAGCTTATCGCACTACTCCTCATTCAGCCAAGGCAGAAACACCTTTCTACCTTTGCTTTGGGACAGAAGCAATGTTACCAGTTGAAGTCGGGCTCCTAACATTCTGGGCTCTTCACTTCAATATAGATGATAACGAAGCTAGTCTCCATGAAAATCTTGACCTTGTGGATGAAGTTTGGGCTCAAGCCCATGAACATTCCCTCGTTATAAAGTAATGAGTCGCTCACTACTACAATGAAAGGATTCACTCAAAGCTTCTTCAAGTTGAGGACTTAGTTCTTCAGAAGTTGTAAGTGTCTGACCCGAAGTCAGCTATACTATTCACCCAGCAAGGTCTTTCTCAATCGACGAAGGCTCGTTATGAATAGTCAAATGAAGATGAAGATATTTTATAGGAGCACAAAAATTGTCTCCAAACTAGGAAAGGCCTTATTGGATCTTAAAGGTACTCAAACCAGGCACATATGCATTGGAGACACTTTCTGGGGATCTAATCCCTAGCACTTAGAATGCCGAGAACATTCGTTGCTATTTTTAGTAGCATCTTGTCCCAGACCAAGACGCTTCTTTTTGGGGGGACAAAGGGATTAGACCTTGTCAACCCCTGTAAGACTTGGGATTTTTTTAAATTTCCAGACTGGTCTTCAGAAAAGTTAGACAAATAAATTGATTGGCATCGATCCTCTATGTACTTTCCATTTTTTGCCCAAGCAATAAAGTTACTTTTTTTAGCATGATTGTACTGTTACATTAGTTGTGCACTTTTGCTTGAGTAGGGTTGCCCGACTAATATCTTCTTATAAAATATCTTAAGCTCTTAAAAGTGTAAAGCCTCTGCCCAAGAAGATGGCTGACCTCACTGCTCGAGTAAAGAGCAAACTTTATCTCATTTGTGCTCAGATGAAGCAAAAGGAAGGTAAAGCCTACGCCCCAAGCAAAAGGCTGACCAAGCTTTCTGCCCTAGCAGAGAGCAAACCTCTTCTCCTCTATACTAAGATAAAGCACAAGGAGGGTAAAGCCTCTATCCAAGATGATGGCTGGCTGAGCTCTCGGCTCAAGTAGAGAGCAAACTCCATCTCATGTGTGCTTGAATAGAGCTAAGCACCAGAGGCTTTAAGATAATACCCAAGTATTATCCAAATGGTTTAACTATAGTTCTAACCCGTGAAACGACAAAGTCTTTGTGGGACTTCGTTACCCCATTGCACTTTGGTACTTCAAAACCTGGCCAAGCGAGAGTGCGAGGCGACTTTGCCAGCTCTTAACTAAAGATACGTGTTCGCGTCAAAGTAAATAAAATGCTATGAGATGTGGATCCTAATACACACATAATAGCATAAACAAACACCCTCTAAAACAAGCGGTTGCAAATATGATAAATTGCTTACAAACCCTCAAAAGGTGCATCAATAGTACTCAATCAAAACAGATAGATGAGCCTAGAATACAAAGAAATAATGTCTACTATAAGGCTCGGGGGCAGCACCCGGCTGGTCATCCTTCTCAGCTTGGGAGGTCACATCTCCAGCTTCGGGTGGTATGACAGTCTCTCCACATGGGCACCCAAAGGCAAGCACAACGACGACATTCTAAAGGATGTCTGAAAACTGTTGAGCAAACATCTCTTTTGCCTATTGAAATCCCATCTATAAATCTTTAGGTTGTCCTCAATGCATTCTTCAGCCACTTGTCCACAACATTCCCATCAAGGTAATCTTGGATGCCTTGATCTCTGGCCTCAGCAGCCTTCTTTTCGGCCCTCTCCAGTCTCTTCTCAAGAACTTCTACTTGGGTAAAAATATCTGCCTCCCATTTAGTTAGCTGCTTGGCAACTTCCTCAGCTTGGGTGATGGCATCTATCTTTTCTTGGCCTTCCTAAGCGGCCACCTCCCTAGCTATCTCAAAGCGAGATAACATTTGTGCATCGCAATAGTACATCTGAGAGACAAATATGATGATCAATTATGAGAAAACAAGCATCAGACTTAAGGAAAAATAGGAATGTGACCAAGCCTTTACCGAATACACAGCATGGGCAAAGGTGCAAGCAAAGGATTCATAGGTCCGGTTCATGAGGATCCTCATGTCTTTGCGAAGACACCATGTGCAAGGTGTTGCTCATATATGTGGCTGTTCGTCATCCCCATGTCGCCTTGCCTGATGATCTACCTGGGCCGAAAGATAGGATCTTCCTTAATAAAAATTCTTTTGATAATTGGGGAGAAGGTCAAGAAGACTGACTTTGGTCCTCTTTGGAGCAAGGGGCAGCTCAATAAATGGTGATTTCTCCTTCCTTTTTCCCTTTGCCTTTTGAAGGGCAACTAAGAAGCCAGACTTCGGCACTTTCCACTACCACAAGCCATTTCTGCACATAAAGAACAAAGATATCAATATTACATAGAAGAGCCGATAGAATGCATACAGCGCACATAAAGGCCTATATAATGTCTACCTAATGGCATACTTTTAGTGGAAGACACCCTAGTAACAGCTTGGGATGAGGGATCAGCTGAAAGGTCCCGTGGCATGAGTTTACAAGGAATGATCTACCCCTGCTCCGTCAGAGGTTCGTCAATGGAAAGACCGCCTCGTAACTTTATATGGCCAAGAATGTGCTTTGTCGAAGTGTCAGGAAAATGCTTGTTTTTGTTCTCAAGATCTTTGTAGTAAGCATTCCACTTCTTGTCAAACCCAGGGTTGTTTGTCTCGGCGACTAACGAAGAAGTATCTAGAATTCCAAACCATGTTAGACTTGGGGCCACCTTAAGAAGCTGTTGCCTACTGTGGATATAGTACCAACCAGGGTTACTCGCTAGACCCTTAACAAAGCAAAGCATAAAGAAGACTTTCATGAAGTCCATGGGATCTACTTTGTAACCAGACGTCTCGACCAAGTAAATGAGACCTACCAACTTTTTCCATCCATTGGACGCAAGCTGTAGGGCGCCATCTTGTAATGGTCGAACATTTTAAAGGAAAATGGATGCAAAGGAAGTCTGTAGCCTGATCTCAATTGCTCTTCATAAATACCTATCTCCCAATCAATCCTGTACTTGGCAAGTCCTTGCAACTGGGGGACTCGAGCTATCCATTCCTATAGTAAAGGATACTCTTTCAGATGTGCCTCCACCTCCTTCTTGGTCATCTTGTTCCATTTTTTATCGACCATGAACCAAGGCTGGGGGTTCTCCTTATTTTAATTCGCCTAACTCATTTCTATAGGGTAAAGGTTGAGAAGATTGTGGGTTAGAACGGCCAACCTCACTGACGATGAAGAACTGCTCTTAATGACTACTTCAAAAGAGCTTACACTATCAGACGACTTAGACATAATTTCTACTCATAAGACTTGGAAGTACTAAATCAAAAATGTTGAACTAAAAGGAGGGTGCAAGGAAAACTTACTTGATGCAGAGCAAAACACTTTTGCTTTTTAACAAAGTGAAAAATGAAAGGGACTTGCTCTTTCATTAAGGATTTTCTAACCACCACCCCTTGAAAGTCATGACGGTTCGTTCCCCTCACGTGTCATAATCTAAGAGCATGGAATTTCAAATTTTCCACCAAGGCCATTTATTACTAGACACATCTAAATCAAGGAAGTCCTCAAGGGAACCAAGGTACCTGAGTAGAACCTTAGCCAAGCACTCTGCCCGACCAAAGTGCCTAACTTTGTCCCCATTGTGCTCGAGCAGAGCACAAGGAAACTAAGGTGTTTGCCTGAGCAGAATACTGGACGAGCACTCTGCCTGAGCATAAAGCCCAACTTTGTCCCCATTGTGCAAGGATAGAGCACAAGGGAACTAAGGTGTCTGCTCGGGCAAAACCTTGGCCGAGCACTCTGCCTATGCAAAGTGCCCAACTTTGTTCCCATTATGCTCGGATAGAGCACAAGGGAACAAAGGTATCTACCCAAGCAGAACTTTTGCCCAGCACTCTAACCGAACAGAGTGCCCAACATAGTCCCTATTGTTCTTTGACAAAGCATAAGGAAATCAAGGTGTCTGCTAGAGTAGAACCTTGGCCGAGCACTCCGCGCGAGCAATGTGCATACCAATGTTCCCATTGTGCTCGGACAGAGCACAAGGAAATAAAGGTGTCTGCCTAAGCAAAACCTTGGCCGAGAAGTCTACCTGAGCAGAGTGCCCAACTTTGTTCCTGTTGTGCTCAAACAAAGCACAAAGGAACCAAGGTGTTTGCCCGAGCAAAACCTTGGCTGAGAACTCTACCAGAAAAAAAAATGCCCACCTTTGTTCCCATTATGCTCAAACATACCACAAGGGAACCAAGGTGTATACCCGAGAAGAATCTTGGCCAAGCACTCTGTCCGAGCAGAGTGCCCAACTTTGTTCCCATTATGCTCGGACAGAGTACAAAGGAACTAAGGTGTGTCTGCCTGAGCAAAACTACGGCCGAGCACTCTACACAAGCAGAGTACCCAACTTTGTTCCTATTGTGCTTGGACAAAGCACAAGGCAACCAAGGTGTTTGCCCGAGCATAACCTTGGCCGAGCATTCTGCCCGAACAGAGTGTCCAACTTTCTCCCCATTGTGCTCGAACAAAGCACAAGGAAACCAAGGTGTCTGCCTGAGCATAACCTTGACTGAGCGCTCTGCCCCAGTAGAATGCTTAACTTTGTCCCCAATTTGTTTGGAAAAAGCACAAAGGAACAAGGTGTCTACCCTAGTAAAACCTTGGCTGAGCACTCTGCCCGAGTAGAGTGTCCAGCTTTGTCCCCATTGTGCTCTAACAAAGCACAAGGAAACCATGGTGTCCGCTCAAGAAGAACCTTAGCCGAGCACTCTGCCCGAGTAGAGTGCACAACAATGTTCCCATTTTGCTCGAACAGAGCACAAAGGAACCAAGGTGTCTGCCCAGTGAGAACCTTGGCCAAGCACTCTGGTTGAGCAAAGTGCCTAATTTTGTTCCCATTGTGCTCGGATAGAGTACATAGGAACCAAGCTACCTGCCCAAGAAGAACCTTGGCTGAGCAGTCTGCCTAAGCAAAAGGCCTAATTTATTCCCCATTGTGCTTGGACAGAGTACAAGGGAACCGAAGTGTCTTCCCGAGTAGAACCTTGACCTAGTAGAGTGCCTAACTTTGTCGCCATTGTGCTCGACAAAGCACAAGGGAACCGAGGTGTCTGCTCGAGCAGAACCTTGGTCGAGCATTTTATCTGAGTAGAGTGCCTAACTTTGCCCCCATTGTATTCAGAAAAAGCATAAAGGAACCAAGGTGTCCTCCTGAGCAGATCTTGGCCGAGAACTCTGCCCGAGTAGAGTGCCTAACAATGATGCGTTGTGTTCGGATAAGGCAATACCAACATAACTAATTCTAGGTAAATTGAGTTAGTCATATTATGTCCAAGTAGAGAGTGCGAACATCTTCCAAAGGCGGTGCCTTGATTAGGCTACTTCTGAGGAATTTTTTGACCTGCTTACATCGGTCTATTCAGCTTTTCTTACGGACGATTGTGGTTTTGACCGCTTTGTGATCACTGACGAAAGTAGGGGCATTATGATATAGTTAAAAAAATACTCGCCCAGTTAGAAGGTGACCCTTGGTAGGGCTAACTCATGGTCAGGCTAGTTAATCCCGAATATAGGGGTTACCATATTGTTAGAACCAGGATCCTAAAGGGATCCTAACCTAATCAAGAAAGGATTGTGACATGATCCCCAAGGATCCTAATTGATTTGGCCCAAGGCCCAGCATCATGACTCACATGTCTATTAAGAGTCTTCTACCTATAGCTATATAAAGAGCGCTACTCTAGGTACATAGATAACTACACATACACTGTGTTGTATTGCTTACTCAGAGTTATACCCTCTTAGCTGCGCTATGACTTAAGCATTAAAAAGTTTCTCCGCTTGAACCCCCCACCTGGAGGTCATTTCGTATTTTGTTTTGCAGGTCAAATCTCTCGTTGTGCTTCCTGATCCAGTTTTTAGCAAACAGAACTAAATTCCAACAATGCAGTCGACTGTATTACCCTACTATCTTAAAATGAAGCGACTGTAACGTTGACTGTCATGCGAGACTCTTTTTATTATGTTGGACATAACTTTCTCCATAAAAATCAAAATGAGGTGCATCTTTTTATGTTGGAAAGCTAATGAAAGGTTCTATCAACATATGAAAGAATAGCTCCAAAAATATTTTTCAGAAAATCTAAGGTAGTTCCAAATTTCACCCATTTTCATAAAACACAGTTAGATGAAAGGTTATGAACTCACATGTAATGCACAAGGTATCCTAAGGTCGTCTTAGGCCATAGTCATCAAACCAAGACTAGCTACATAATAGTAAAGATCGACCATAATTGAGAGTAACTTGATCTATATATTATTTGTTACTCTTTGATCTTAAGTTTTCTTAGTATATTGTGACAACCCCAGCCCAAATGATGTCAGCGGATCTAAGATGTCAATCATGTCAATGAACAACTATAATACTACTTAATAATTACACTCAAATTCGCACAGAACTTTAACTTAACTTCTCTTTACCTTTACTAAAGGTTTCTCCTTGTTCAAACCTATTACCTGAAAAATGCATCAGGTAAGGAATGAGCACAAATCACCCAGTAAGGATAATACAAAGAGTACGACGCACAATCCTTTGAGAAACAAGGGAGAACCGATTATGAATTCTAAACAAAGGCAATGAATTTAAGAATGCCAAAAACAAACATTTGCAATCACCTTCATACGTCACCTTGGTTCAGACTGAGCGGCTTAAGCCCGACAGAACATCATCATTTTCACTTGGACAGACTCATGGACTATGCAAGTGCAATGCAAGAGAAAACACCAAAGCAAATAATCATCATAAGGAATAAAAAGACAATAAAATCAGCAATATCAATTAAATTCAATGGCAATTCATACTCAACTTGACACGACACAACATACTCTATCGTACTTCATCCTTTTTGTCATTACTTTCTTTTTCACTGATCGCTAGTTACTTCACTTCACTGGCCCTCCACTTATTGATGTCCCTTCATATGGGGTGTTCATCTCAGTCTCACATAGATTAAAAGAGACGGTGCTCATCAAAGGAGCAGACTTAGAGAGTGTTTCGATCATAAGTCCTCAACAACATATCAAGCTCATCAACTGGCGGACTAAGGAAAATTATTCTACCTAAGTCCTTAACAGCATAAGGTAACAAGAAGTACCAAATCATAAGTTCAACCGGTGTTCAAGAATAGAAATAGGAGTTCAACATAAGCATCATCAACATGGTATGCTAAATGAGACAATGAATAACATAACGAGACCACACTATCCTTACTTGTTTGGCTTCATAATCGATGAACACTTTGCTTCGGAATTTTTCTCAACAATGAGATCACCCAACCAAACAAAACTTTCTTGTTAGACAGCCTTAAAATACTAACACACACCCAACCTTAACCCTTCCTGTTTATTTATTCACAACTTATTATAGCTAATCCATTAACTAGATTTGCCATAACCCATAAAAGTGCATCGACCACACTATCATCCTTCTTAAATCTATTTTAGGTCAAATTTCTCATTTCTTATGCTTCTTGCTACTTAACCATGAGTTTTCACAAAATTCGTCACTGGGTGTGAAAAATTAACAAAACACCCCTGCGACTCTTACACCAATAAACACTCCAAAATGACTCAAAATATCTTTTTGGAACAATATAAACTGATTTTTGAACTGAAAAGTCACTCGATGAAATTTTTGCTAGAAAATCCTATCCGGATAACCAAACCGAGCGCTAGGAAACCAATTTTACTAAAAATAACAATCGGCATCAAAATGTCATAAAATTTTAGACACTAAAGTGTCTCAGCTGCATAAGATCCAGATAAAATTTTCATCGATTAAAACTATGTTTCAAAGATAAAGCTTGAAAATCATTCAAGAAAAAACTTTTAGTGATAATTACAGTTACTATTCATCACTTATGGATCAAATTTACAAACTTTATCACCTCCCACACACACACACATGCATTACTTCTAGGTTCTTGCACTGCCAAATTTTCTCCCCTTCTTCACACACATGCATATTATACACACATGCAATTCACCCTTTCAATTTACTTCATGTCTCCTTAATCCACTTTAATTTCACTTCATTTCCACTTATTTAATACCACAACTTCATCTAACATAGAAGTATAACAAAACTCAATCATTTTAGGCTTAATTTTCCTCAAGAGCACACACCAAGAACACACACACACACACACACTAAAGGCTTGGTTTTACCTTACTTTGAAGACCCATAACTTCTTCAATTTTTCATGAAAACGCCTTCTGTTTCTTGAAAATTCTCCCTTTCTCTCCCTTCTATAAATTTTCTATTCAGCCCTTCACGAAATTCTTCTTGAATTTTATTATATTTTTCCCACAAATAACTACTCTACACATTGCATGCTGATTTTTTCCTAATATTGGTGATCGATAACTCCTTCAATTCTTCACTAAATTGCACTCTGTTTCTTGATTTTTCTTTCTCTCTCTTCCCTCTTTAATTTCTCAGTTAAAACTCTCCCAAAATTCCCTCTATATTTGTTTTTATAATTCTCCATCAAACAGTTGTCCCTGATGTGGTCCCTCATGCCACCTCAACTCCCACTTTGCTTCACATGCACACAATCCGCCTCTTGGAAAAATTGAGGTGTCATTCTCTCTTATTTGTGACTGTCTTTGGCAGCCAAAAAATCAGACAAATTTTTTTTTCTTTAAATAATACTCCCTTCATCCCTTAAAAAGTGATACATTTGAGTTTGCACGTATATTAAAAATTTAGGTTATATATTCTGTGTCTTTTTTATTTTACCCTTTTGAGATAGGAGAAAAGAGAGTGGGCCATGAGAAAGAAAATTAGTTGGTAGAGTGTTAAATGTTGAGAGAGAAATAGAATAAAAAAGTGTAAAGTGGTAGGTCAGGAGAGAGAAAACGAGTTGGTAGAGAATTAAATGTGATGAGAGAAATAAAATAAAAAAGTATAAAAATGGTAAATATGTAAAAATACCTACAGAATCTTTCTTAATTTGGAAGTGATCAATTTTTGTGAGACGGCCCAAAAAGAAAATATGATTAGTTTTTTAGAGACGGAGGGAGTAATAATTAAAAGCTAATTTATTTTTTTAAACAAGGATATTACACATACCCATATAGGTTTAAGTTCCTTTGACTTTAATCTATATATCCAACTTTTCAAATAGGGGGCCGATCCACATCTACCGGTGAGAAAATAATAATTTTCCCACCGAACCGCAGGTAAGAGCAGCGGTTGGCCACGTGGACGGAAAAAGGACGAAAAAGACCAAAAAGGACCAAAATGACACGAGAAATTCACCAAAATATCACGAGAAAATAAAAAATCTCGCGAGAAAATGGGCATTAATGCCCAACCGCATGTGGGAGTTGCGGTTGGCATTGATGCCCAACCGCAACCCCTACATGCGGTTGGGAAGTTGCATTTTTTTTAAAAAAAGGACACATATATATTATAATAATAATAAAAAAGACATTTAAAGGACACATATATATTATAATAATAATAAAAAGGACATGAAGGACAATGGAGAAAACCCCAACCGCCACACTTAGTGGCGGTTGGTATCATTGCAATTTTTTTTTCTGTCGCTAAAAGTGAAAACTTAATTAGACAGTTTTTCACGAATTTATAAAAAATATCTAAAGCTAGATTTTGCCAAATTGCAAAAAAGAGACCATAGTTATTTTTAAAAGATCTATATTAGGGAAAATTTTCAGATTTTTCCAAAAACTGGAAAGGGGTTAACTGAAACGGGGAACCTTGTAACTTTGCAGTATAATTTAAAATATCAAGCTAGCGCGATTTCGTGCGAAACTTTTATGAGAACCCTAGGATGTTAGGAAGTTCCATTTTTCAGGACTTCGGGCCATTCCGAAGTCATTAGCTAATTGTTTGGTCGAACGGGCTAATTTTTTTAGGTCCATTTCCCAAAAAATTGCACCGTTCGGCCAAAAAATTAGCTAACAATTTCAGAATGGCCCAAAATCCTGGAAAATGGAACTTCCCAACATCCTAGGGTTCTCATAAAAGTTTTGCACGAAATCGCGCTAGCTTGATATTTTAAATTATACTGCAAAGTTACAAGGTTCTCCGTTTCAGTTAACCCCTTTCCAGTTTTTGGAAAAATCTGAAAATTTTCCCTGATATAGATCTTTTAAAAATAACTATGGTCTCTTTTTTGCAATTTGTCAAATCTAGCTTTAGCTATTTTTTATAAATTCGTTAAAAACTGTCTAATTAAGTTTTCACTTTTAGCGACAGAAAAAAAAAATTTGCAATGATACCAACCGCCACTAAGTGTGGCGGTTGGGTTTTCTCCATTGTCCTTCATGTCCTTTTTATTATTATTATAATATCCTTTCATGTCCTTTTTATTATTATTATATATATGTCCTTTTTTTAAAAAAAATGCAACAACCGCAACAAAGTGTTGCGGTTGGGTTTTTTGGCAAATAATGGACTTTTTCCCTTCAGTAAAATAGAATAAACCAACCGCAACAAAGTGTTGCGGTTGGAATTATTCTCCAAAATAGCGATTTTTTTGGGCGTCAAAAATAGAATTTTTTACGAATTTATAAAAAATAGCTAGAGCTATATTTTGCCAAAGTACGAAACAGAGACCCTAGTTATTTTCAAAAGATCTGTATCAGGTAAAAATTTCAGATTTTTCCAAAGACTGGAAAGGAGTTAACTGATACGCGCAACCTTGTAACTTTGCAGTGTAATTTAAAATATCAAGCCAGCGCGATTTCGCGCGAAACTTTTATGAGAACCCTAGGGTGTTGGGAAGTTCCATTCTCAAGGAATTCGGGCCATTCCGAAGCCGTTAGCTAATTTTTTGGCCGAACGGGCTTTTAAGCGCTCGATCCGGACACCGGTTCGGAATTTTTAGGCGAAAAATCCGTAAAATACTTTTTAGATCAAGAATGAACTCATGAAGCTTTAAAATAGCTTTTTAAAGCACTTTTGATATTTTCTCATGCCAGGGGGCATTTTGGTAATTTGCCACCCCGCGAGGGGTATTTTGGTAATTTTTCCGAAAAAGTTTTTCAACGGACTTTTAAGTCCAGAAATATAAGTAAAACGCCTGAAATGTTGTTTTGTAGCTGATTGCGGGGCGTAATTGTCGCTAAAGGTGAAAACTTAAATAGACAGTTTTTTCACAAATTTATGAAAAATAGCTAGAGCTAGATTTTGCCAAAGTACGAAACAGAGACCCTAGTTATTTTCAAAATATCTGTATCAGGTAAAAATTTCAGAGTTTTCCAAAGACTGGAAAGGGGTTAACTGATACGAGCAACCTTGTAACTTTGTAATGTAATTTAAAATATCAAGCCAGCGCGATTTTGCGCGAAACTTTTATGAGAACCCTAGGATGTTGGGAAGTTCCATTCCCCAGGAATTCGGGCCATTCCGAAGCTGTTAGCTAATTTTTTGGCCGAACGGGCTTTTAAGCGCTCGATCTGGACACCGGTTCGGGATTTTTAGGCGAAAAATCCGTAAAATACTTTTTAGATCAAGAATGAACTCAGGAAGCTTTAAAATAGCTTTTTAAAGTACTTTTGATATTTTCTCATGCCAGGGGGCATTTTGGTAATTTGTCACCCCGCGAGGGGTGTTTTGGTTAATTTACGGTGTCAAGTTTTTCAGTCCAGAAATGTTAGTAAAACATCTGAAAGGTTGTTTTGAAGCTGGTTTGATGGGCGTTAGGGTGACAATGAACCCTCGGGGGCATTTCGGTAATTTGTCGCTCATCGGGGGCTATTTTGCTAACTGAACCAGCTTGAAAATTTTCCCGAATGATTTTTAGTTATAGGATAGGGGTGTAAGACACCCAGAAAGTTATTTTGTTCCAGTTGTTCTGAGATGTTTGTTGGGGCGATGGCTGCCAGGGGGTGTTTTGCAAACGTAGCGGGGCAATTTTTGTTAACGCATCCCCTTTAAAATCTTCGGAGGAAATATTTGGTATATAATTGATGTGATACATTTTTTAAGTAGTAAGCAAAGCGGTTTTGAGACTGCCGGTGGTGTAGCCGCCATATGGGGCGTTGGGGTGATAATGAACCTCCGGGGGAATTTCGGTAATTTGCCGCTCATCGGGGGCTATTTTGCTAATTTTACATTACACAAATTTGTGCTTAAAATAACTTTTAGTTCATGAAAGGGTGTGAGACACCTGAAAAGTTATTTTAAAGAGTGAATTCAGGAAGCTTAAAATCCCATTTCAAAGCACTTTTCAGATTTTTTGATGCCAGGGGGCATTTTAGTAATTCGCATCCCCGATAGGGGTATTTTCGTAATTTTGCAGTGTTAAGTTTTTGAAAGGACTTCTTAGTCAAGAAATGTAAGCAAAGCACCTGAAAGGTTGTTTTTTGAAGCTGATTTGGGGCGTTAGGGTGATAATGAACCCCCGGGGGCATTTCGGTAATTTGCCTTCGTATTCGTGGGCTATTTTGCTAATTTTACATTATACAAAATTTCCAACAATTACGTTTAAATAAATTTTATTCTTCTTTTATTTAATTCTATGACTTGTTGAGAATGATATAATTTTTATTTTTTAGATTTCAGTATAAATATGGATGCAACTGGAGGAAATAATTTTTGTTAAGGTTCTGATCCACCTTACGTTGGTCAAGTTTTTCAAACACTGGACGAAGTTGAAGCATGACAAGAGAAACCATTATAAAGTGTGCGTAGTGGTTATTTAGGAGAAGAAATAGAGCGGGGCTCCGCCCCGTATATTCTGCATAAATTGACTTGCGCCTTCGCACAATCTGACGAGCACATTTGCAGAAACCGACTGGTATTTTTGCAGAAAACGACTGGTGTTTTTGCAGAAAAAGACTGGTGTTTTTGCAGAAAACAACTGGTGTCACCACGGCCCGGTTGCGTCTACACATCCGCTGTTTTAGAAAATTCACGCTACACACATCAACCACTCCGCAGCGGACTCCTTACAGCCTCAACAACCACGAGGGTCCGGGCCAATAAGATGCGCCCTAACGGAGAGGTGACGAAACGCTATAAACCGAGTTCCCATCAAAGCGGGGGATACTGACAGCCCGCAATGATCCCAACCGTGTAAGGGCAATGTGTTTGCATGGTTCCCGCAAGGGCATCCCACGTATGTAATGGTTATTTCGGAGAAGAAATAGAGCGGGGCTCCGCCCCGTAAGTTCTGCATAAATTGACTTGCGCATTCGCACAATCTGACGAGCACATTTGCAGAAACCGACTGGTGTTTTTGCAGAAAACGACTGGTGTCACCACGGCCCGGTTGCGTCTACACATCCGCTCTTTTAGAAAATTCACGCGACACACATCAGCCACTCCGCAGCGGACTCCTTACAGCCTCAAAATGCCCGAATATTATTTTTTGGGTTTTCCTAGGAAGGGCCTATTCGGGCACACTTTAGGGTCAAATTTATAGCTTCCAAAAAAAGTTGTAAATTTTTTTTTATCACTTTTTTTTTGCTCATTGCACCTCAGGCACGCTAGTTAGCCCATTTGTAAGAATTTCGGCGAAAAACGAGACACATTATGTTTTGGGTTTTCCTATGAAGGGCCTATTCAGGCACACTTTAGGGCACAATTCATAGCTTGTGAAAAAAGTTGTAATTTTTTTGTCACTTTTTTTTCACTCATTGCACCTCGGGCACGCTAGTTAGCCCGTTCTTATGTATTTTGGCGAAAAAGGAGCCACGTTATTTTTTGGGTTTTCCTATGAAGGGCCTATTTGCACACACTTTAGCGCCAAATTCAATGCTTGCGAAAAATTATGTACATTTTTTTTCAATGTTCTTTGCTCATTGTACCTTAGCCACGCTAGTTAGGATATTCATTCTTTTTCAGCTCCCAGGCTATCCTATACCTCAACGTCAAGGCATCCTTCCTAGTCCACGACGTATATTTGAGCACCTCCGAGCGAGCAATGTAGTCCATGTACTTGAGGACGTAAATCCCGCAATCGTGACTATTATATTGCTTTGGTCGGTCCTGTATCATCGCGACCGTCCAAGGCTCTACCGTCGAATTCCTGGTGATGGTCTCACCCAAATAATCTTGGCACGCTAGCGAGAGGATAGTAGTCTGCATCCAACAATAAAAAAGGTCATCAAGCCTATGTAACAAGAATAATATACTATGAGCCAAGGTTAAAAAATAAAAAACCTAACCACTGCAGTGAAGTACTCGCTGTAGATCTGTGCCAGCTTCCGTCTAGGTCCGTCCTCCCTTAGGCTATCATACATCTGTGCCAGCTTCCGTCTAGGTCCCACACCTTACTCTGGGGCTGAGAGTCGTACGCGTCAGGAGGCAAGCGAATAGACGGCTCCCAAAATTCCCTCTGGGACTGAGAGTCGTACGCGTCAGGAGGCAAGCGACTAGACAGCTCCCACACCACACTCTTGGGCAAAGAGTCGTACGCGTCATGAGGCAAGCGACTAGACGGCTCCCAGAATTCCCTCTAGGGCTGAGAGTCGTACGCGTCAGGAGTGGCAAATTACCAAAATACCCCTCTCGGGGTGGCAAATTACGAAAATGCCCCTCACATCAGAAAATCTCAAAAGTGCTTTGAAACGCTATTTTAGGCTTCCTGAATTCATTCTTGATCTAGAAAGCGGACTTTTCGCCAAAAAATCCCGAACCGGTATCCGAATCGAGTGCTTAAAAGGCCGTTCTGCCAAAAAAATAGCTAACGACTTCGGAATGGCCCAAATTCCTGGGGAATGGAACTTCCCAACATCCTAGGGTTCTCATAAAAGTTTCGCACGAAATCGCGCTAGTTTGATATTTTAAATTACACTGCAAATTTACAAGGATCCCCGTATCAGTTAACCCCTTTGCACTCTTTGGAAAAATCTAAAATTTTTCCCTGATATAGATCTTTTAAAAATAACTAGGGTCTTTGTTTTGCACTTTGGCAAAATCTAGCTCTAGCTATTTTTTATAAATTCGGGGGGGGGGTATAAATTGGGGGGGTGGGGAGGGGTGGCCACCACGGGGGGGGGGGGGGGGGGAACCGCAACTAAGAGTTGCAGTTGGCTTGGGAGAATTGTTTGGTATTTTGTGGTCAACAATTGCAGCTTTGTGGACTTTTTGTACTTTTTTGTACTTTGGTGGTCAACTTTGGTGGATTTTGGAGAATAATTCCAACCGCAACACTTTGTTGCGGTTGGTTTTATTCTATTTTACTGAAGGGAAAAGCCCATTATTTGCCAAAAAACCCAACCGCAACACTTTGTTGCGGTTGTTGCATTTTTTTTAAAAAAAGGACATATATATATAATAATAATAAAAAGGACATGAAAGGATATTATAATAATAATAAAAAGGACATGAAGGACAATGGAGAAAACCCAACCGCCACACTTAGTGGCGGTTGGTATCATTGCAAATTTTTTTTTTCTTTCGCTAAATGTGAAAACTTAATTAGATAGTTTTTAACGAATTTATAAAAAATAGCTAGAGCTAGATTTTGCCAAATTACAAAAAAGAGACCGTAGTTATTTTTAAAAGATCTATATTATGGAAAAATTTCAGATTTTTCTAAAAACTGGAAAGGGGTTAACTGAAACGGGGAACTTTGTAACTTTGCAGTATAATTTAAAATATCAAGCTAGCGCGATTTCGTGCGAAACTTTTATGAGAACCCTAGGATGTTGGGAAGTTCCATTTTCCAGGATTTTGGGCCATTCTGAAATTGTTAGCTAATTTTTTAGCCGAACGGTGCAATTTTTTGGGAAATGGACCTAAAAAAATTAGCCCGTTCGGCCAAACAATTAGCTAACGACTTCGGAATGGCCCGAAATCCTGGAAAATGGAACTTCCTAACATCCTAGGGTTCTCATAAAAGTTTCGCACGAAATCGCGCTAGCTTGATATTTTAAATTATACTGCAAAGTTACAAGGTTTCCCGTTTCAGTCAACCCCTTTCCAGTTTTTGGAAAAATCTGAAATTTTTCCCTGATATAGATCTTTTAAAAATAACTATGGTCTCTTTTTTGCAATTTGGCAAAATCTAGCTCTAACTATTTTTTATAAATTCGTGAAAAACTGTCTAATTAAGTTTTCACTTTTAGCGACAGAAAAAAAAAATTTGCAATGATACCAACCGCCACTAAGTGTGGCGGTTGGGGTTTTCTCCATTGTCCTTCATGTCCTTTTTATTATTATTATAATATATATGTGTCCTTAAATGTCCTTTTTATTATTATTATAATATATATGTGTCCTTTTTTTAAAAAAAATGCAACTTCCCAACTGCATGTAGGGGTTGCGGTTGGGCATCAATGCCAACCGCAACTCCCACACGCGGTTGGGCATTAATGCCCATTTTCTCGCGAGATTTTTATTTTCTCGTGATATTTTGGTGAATTTCTCGTGCCATTTTGGTCCTTTTTGGTCTTTTTCGTCCTTTTTCCGTCCACGTGGCCAACCGCTGCTCTTACCTGCGGTTCGGTGGAAAAATTGTTATTTTCCCACCGATAGATGTGGATCGGCCCCCTTTCAAATATGTCTTCATAAATAGTGTGTGAGCGTATACCTACTACGCAATACTCAAAGCACATATTAAATATAATCAATATATTGTTATTATCAAAACTAGATGTAAGCCAATGATATTCAACCATAAAAACCAAAAATAATGATTAGCCAAATTTCACAACGTCATTTACAATTGATACTTATGGACAATCAGAATAAAATTAAGCTAAACTGCAGCCGAAGTTTTTGTTGTTTGGCTTGCTCAACCGTTGGGATTTCAATTCAACCCTCGCGAGTTCAGTTGAACACTTAACCCTTTTGACATTTTAAAATGGTTCTAACACGTGAGGTTTTAGCATGGACAAAGTTTAAATAGAAAAATCAAAATATATAGTTTGAATCACCGAACATTGAAACCCTTATTATTTTTTATTTTTTTTCAAACATTTAAAATCTTCTTCATCAAACCCCCCACCACCAACGAGAAGCTTGCGATCAAAAACTCTTATTACCATTATCGATTCCGCCACCCCAGATCAAATTAATCCAACAAGGTATAAATGCCACCCTATAAATTGCCACCACCACCACCACCACCATTCTATATAATTATATATGGTTGAATAATATGTAGTTACTTTTGCTTAAAATTGAACGAGAGTCATGTGGTAGTCTAATGGCACAAAACTAAACTATCAACCAAGAACACCTGGGTTTGAAGCCTAACAACGGCAGTGTCTTGCTTCTCCCATTGCTTCTCCCATTTCCTCCAAAAAAAAAAAAAAGAGCTTTCACACGCAATAAATTCGTAAATATCGCGCAATATATTCACGTTTTAGAGTTTTTATTAATTTATCGCAATAAATTCGTAAATATCGCCAATATCTATGTTACTATATCTACCACCAACATGAAGATAGCAAAATGACCACAATAGCATTAGTTCAACATCAGCAATGGCCTCCCTTGTTTTGAACTCAGGTCGTAATAAGAGACAGGAATGGTCTAGTAATGGACAGCTTGCTACGCATCCCTGAATGAAGCCATTGTTCGGTGTACCTTCGTGGTGTTTTGTTCCTTGGCTTTTGTATTTCTAGTTTCTGTACTTAGGCATCTCTTAGCTTTGTATTTTTATGATATCAAGGCTGCTTGTAAGGATTTTTTAATCATGGTATATATTTCTTAATTCTCTCAAAAAAAAAAAAATGAGCATTAGTTCAACATGGTAATGTTTTTTTTCCCCCAACATGGTAATTAATACCACAGAACTTAAGAACTATAAGTTACACAGCTAAAAATCGCGGGAGGGAGAGGGAGAAAGGAAGGGAGGGGGTGGGGTGGGGTGGGGTGGGGTGGGGGAGGGAGGGAGGGAGGGAGGGAGAGAGAGAGAGAGAGAGAGAGAGATCCAAGACAACTTATTCACAATTCTTTGGACAATATCTGTATATAAATCAAATTCAACTTATTTACAATTCTTTGGCAACGGGGCACAGGGTACACAGAATATCAAGGCAAAAAAAATCTCCCAAGCAAAATCCCTAGTCTCTGCCACTTGATTTCATTTGCTGAACAGATAAAGCGGCCTTGAAGCATCCGCATACATTTGCTGAACACTGAAAGAGACCTTGAAACATCCATATTTGAATACTCAGACGAGCCACACGGCAGGCACTGACTACGAATTCTTCTTCACTAGTAAAACCTACAAGACAATCTCGTGTACGTACATCACACAACAAGTGGAATACCAGATTCTACAGACGAGGAAGGCTGCAAGGCACGTATTCTAACATCATATTTCTTGTACGTGGAAACTTCACTTCCCGAGGCTGAATCTGATCCATCTGTGACAAGCGGGTATGATGAAGCATTATCATCATAAGCATTTCCAACAAGGTTACCACACTTGCGGCACAAAAGTTTGGTCCTCCGGCGAAACAAGCCCCAAGTGTGCCTGTAGATAAAGTAGGGTACGCATTGGAACTCTTCAACTTGTGTAAATCTGCTTTCATCGATGTTGAAGAATGATATTATCCCCTTCTTCATGGATTTACCATATTTAGATCCAATGGTAGAGGTATTACGAGTAGAGGAACTCAGGTTGAGGTCATACCCACAAGCGCCACAACTGCATGGGAGAGACTTTAGTTGTGTTTAAAAAAGAAAGGAGAAAAAAGCATCATGACTTAACACAAACCACCAATATCAAAGAAAAAACAAAGTTAACAAATATCAGTGTTAAGTTTAAGTTGAAGGATTTGATCTAATCGCATCCAATAGCATTTGCGATGTATTTTTGGTGATTCGAAGGGGACAATTAATAAGGCATGCTTGATATATACCATCCATCGCCCTCAGATCACTTTTTCCTTGTTATAAGAAGCTAAGAGGCAACCCAAACTTATTGGAGGCCAAGTACATAGTGGACATCTGCGAAAAACTAGCAAGTTAGTCATCTAGAACAATATAACTAAGCGATAGCTCAGGGAAAGTGCACTGAGCTGCAAATCCACCAAACCTTAACATTCAAGAAAGCTAGCACCCTCTAGATCCACAGATTGGACCACCTACAATTTTGTGACCATTGTGATGTTCAGTAGGACACTGGCACGTGAAAGTCGCACCAAGGTCATCTATCATTACTCTACTAGCCGCAAACTAGGCAAGCATGCATGCCTTTAAAGGTAATTTGATGAACCTGAGGTACAGGAGGTCGGTCATCTAAGAGATCCACTCAAACTGGCATTGAGACAACAGGAAGAGCCAACAGATTTGGCCAAGGATCAATATCCACAACTTCAATTGAAATAATTAATAAAGCCCCACAACCTCGTATCTTTCCGCATTATCGACTCTATATGTTCGAGCAATTCTCTCCACATCAATCTTAATGAAATCAAGGAAATTAGGAGGTGGATCATCCATGTAAGGATTCCTTTCCCTTTCTTCGACTTCATTCTAACCTTTCTTCTTTCTTACACGGAATATCCATTTCTCAACCTTTTATCACAAACAAGTCAGAGTTGAAGGACTTCTTTCGTTCACAAGGAATTATTTCAATTCTCAGAAAGAGAATGAAGCCTGAAATAATTTGTTCATATCTTAAGGGAGCAAGAACTGAATGGCTTATACAAAAACCTGCTTCATTTCTCTTCAAGGACTTCCCCCAAAAGCTCATTTCCAAGTAGATCAGTCAAGAACCTTATTGCACGTCCTCTTAATAGCAAGGGAATCTTTACTGGTAGTAACTAGCCACTAATGACAAGTCATAATGGCAGCGATTGCGAATGATGCTAATACTTTTTGAACATTTCTATTCTACAGACAAAGAATAAGCATCTGCCTTGAAACATAATGGAGTCAATTTCACCAAGTGCCATGTCAAGAAAATAGGAACAGGCCACGACTTACAATCTTTACCCAATACCTACCAAAAAAGGTTGGCTAGGCACGCAGCTCACACTTATCAGAATCACTATGTCTATCCTTCCCAGTTATTTTACGTCGCTATAGGTGATTCCAGATTCCATGACAAAGGATTGGAGTAATCGCAGCACCACTTTTCAGTGAGGATCCAACAGGATAGGGAGTATCACTATGTTGATCAGGCTGTTTGTTTGCCCGGTCACTCCGAAGGCCTTGGAGTTAAAAGGGTGAATTTTTTTAATAAGCCCCTCATTGGGAGGGTGCGCTTCTAGTTGGACCGTTGGTAGAGTGAGGAAGTGCTTCGCAAAGCATTACCTGCGTTCATCAGGTTGCCTAGTGATGAAAAGGTGCTGGCTGGAGGACTTATTCTTTGAGAACCTGTGTCGAACTTCTTGGCTCTTACTTATGCTGCACAATTGTGAAGGGAGGGAACCGAACAAGGTTCTTTGGGTGCGTGGTGCAAAGGGGTGCTTTTTGGTGAGATAGTTTTATGTCATTTTATGGAATAGTGCTGCTGTTCCTTTCCCTTAGCAGATGACTTGTCATTCCTTAGCCCGCCAAAAGGATTTCTTTTCTTTGTTGGGCAAACTGACAGAGGATGATCTATGTAAATTTGTTTTTTATTTGTGCAAATCTGATGGGGAGTCCGCGGCTCATATCCCCTTACATAGTCCAGTAGCCAAGGAGCGTTGGGATTTGATGTTTTATTTGATAGGGATTTGATGCTTTGTTTGATAAGGATTAACTGGGTGATGCCTCAGTGGTAGAGCTTTCGAGGTGCTGATATCACTTTAAGATTTTCAGTTTTGCTTATCACGAAAAAGAACTTTGCAAAAAAATAGATTCAAAACAAAAATACTTATTCAAAGGAGGGGATAATTCTGGAGAGAGAAACTCTTGTTTCCCTCTAGAATTCCTCACCATAGGTGTCCAACACTTAGCACAAATTGTGTGCGCTTTCCAGATGAACCGGAAAAAAACTTCCTTGCCATTTTGTTTTTCTAGTAACATTTCCAGTTTTCAGTTTTGTTCAGATAACCCACCTTCAAACTTTGTGAGAAGCAATTTGGTTCCCTTTCGCAGACTCCCTATGTAGCAAAAGCCATTACCATCACCACCACGCCCACCATCACCACTGCTACAAGAACTACACATCACCGCCATATGTGCTATTGCCCCGCTGGCTGCATGTCCACAACCATCAGTAGCTTACCTCCATATCTCACCCATCACAATTTGGATGGAACCACCACCACCCACCTAATCTATCCAAATCCTGTCCCTTCAAATGCCTATTCTCTGGAAGCAGACAAAACCAGAGCAGCCATGGCCATTGTTATACTAGGGGCATGAACACCTCGTACAGGTCAAGGTATCGTGTACGACTCCAGCCGACACCCGGAGGACACCACCGTAAATGTGTCAGCTATGAAGCACAGACACCTCTTACGGATCGAAGTATCTTGTCTGGCACTTACCAACACCTCTGGACACCCCAACACCTCTGGACACGTGTCCGACATCTCTGGGAGGTGTCTGAATTTCTTATTATTTCTTTTAATTATCAAATATATCGTGCCGAACACTTCTTCAAGAACTGTCGGACACTTCATGAAGAAGTTCGGACATGTGCGGGGCTGAAATGAATGTCAGAACCTCGGGGATTGGGATCAAATATTTGTAAAACTTGGGATTCTTTTTAGGAGCCAAAAATTAGCCAAACCCTAAAATATCGGCAAATCGTATATCCCTTCCTTTGTTCACATTGGCTGCTGCAATGCTGCCTATCCAATAGGGAGACAAGGACGGCGGAGAAAGGGGATTTCGCTGGCTTCTTCTTTCTCTTTTTCGCTGTCATCTCTTTCTACTGTTTGTTTCAATAGAGTGTTACTTCTAGTTCATATTTCTTGTTCTTTTCATTGCTTCCTATTGTTCCCTTTCTCTCCCTACAGTTTCTTTTTGTCCCCACCAACTTCTTCAATTCTGAGCATCTCCTTTCCGTACTATTATTGAGATTGATGCAGAAATTTGCTTCTTGATTTGGGAATTGGATTTCAGTGATGATATAGTGCACGATAGGTTGATAAAGTGCAGCAAGGCTGCACAAGGTAAAGGAAACTTGACTTGGTAGTGCAGTTTTAGAGGTGGAATGTGCTAGAAACGTAGTAGAAGCATATATACACAGAAAAAATAAACGATATTCAGCGGTGTCCTGCAGTACCCGAAATTTGGTTTCAGGAAATTGCGGTATCTGCTGTCCTGCCGGTGTTGTGTCAATGTGATGTTCATGTCAATGCTACCTAGCATGTCAGACATCTCTGGGTGGTGTCCGAATAGTTTTCTACTTATTTTAACCATCAGGCACCATGTAGGACGTTTTTTGTAGAAATGTCCGATGCATATGAGGCAGGGAAAAAAATCTAACAATAAGGCCATCCCGAAAAATTACGTTGTATCCCTAGCTCTTGTTCCAATCGACTTATGCGTAACTGAGAGGGTAACAGAGGCCTTAGACAAAGGCAATCTGGCAAACGAGACAGAGGTCTCTCACCGGATGACTCTCATCGGGGGATTCTCACTGGAGTTATTTTTTGCTTCTTCTTTTCAATCTCTTTCCTTTCCGCTGCTGCTTCTTTTCCTGTTGCTTTTTCTTATTTCCTCGGTTTCTTTTCTTTATTTCTTGTTTCTTCTTTTTCCTTCCTCTTGTTCATCCGATATACTTTTGTTTAAGTTGTTGTGTGGTGCATAAGATGATATTCTACTATTTTACAAGGTGGAATGTGCTTGAAACTTAAATATATATAAAAAAAAAGAAGCACAAACACATGCATGAAATATTTCTAGGAAAATTCAGTGGGGTCACACAGTGTCCAAAATTAGCTTTCAAAATATTGCTGAGTTCATTGATGTAATTGTCGAGGCAATGTCCACTGCCGTGCTACTTAATTGTTATACCTGAAACCAACATCGACGGCAAAGGGAATCAAGCACCAGTGCCTTATGTGCAGATCACCGCAGCATCGAATACACCCATTAGCATGGACTAAAATGTCTATCATATCCCTCCAACTGATAAATTCTATAACGTCCAAAAATAGATCCATGACCACCAACACCATAATTGACACTTTTTGCACATCTGCAACTACTGATAAAATGATATACTGGGAGTTCCTCGTCCTCAGACATACGATGTGATAGCGGGGCTGACCGCGGTGTTTCTTGCTTTATTTTTCTGAGCTTGCACCTAT
The DNA here is from genome assembly GCA_033070095.1 of Escallonia herrerae. Taxonomy (NCBI): domain Eukaryota; kingdom Viridiplantae; phylum Streptophyta; class Magnoliopsida; order Escalloniales; family Escalloniaceae; genus Escallonia; species Escallonia herrerae. The sequence goes on from JAVXUP010000035.1 coordinate 279,798, forward strand.
AGTAACCCCTACAATCAATCTTTTTTATCATGCATTAAAATAGCCAACCCCCTTTCTTCGACTAAGAATCAAACAATGCCCTATAAACAGCAAAATTTTCTGTTCATAACAATGTCGATGGCATCAAGAACGGCGACCGAAATTCCTAGTTCATTGACTAACTAGAGCCAGAACCTAGTCCCTGGTCAAGACACAAAACTCCATGCTCTGTCTGCCTTCCCCTCTTCTTCCCATATCGACTTGGCATGAATCACTTTCGCTAACTGCAACATCTGGAGGCCTACATTGTAATAAGCATCCCCATTCTCGTCGCTATCCTGATTCCTTCTTCTACACTCCTCCTAAGGTCGCTCATCCACCCAGCCATGTGCATTTTAACTTAACTCGGCTTATACCTTGCACATCGCCCCTTAGGTACCCAATGTTCCAAAGGGTATCCAGGGAATTAAACCACATACATAGATGTATATATACCACATACATCTGTCTCTCTTCCGCCCATTTATCCTATGCAATTTGGAATGCTTGATTGGTATTTTTCATTTCTCCATCTGAACTTCCACCTTTACGATTGAGAGCGTATGAATGTCTTATTCACTATACCAAGATACTATTTTTAGATACTTGATTTCCCATTATTAAAATCGTGTATCTCCGTCAGTTTTAGTGATTTTCAATATATGGCTGAAAAGTGATCCTATGATTTAATCTAATTAGGATGTTTGTTACTTTTTTTGTAGTTGTACAGAAGAAAAGCATTGAAAATCGTACTTACTCTTTATATTTGTAGCAACCGAATTTCGACAAGTTCTTTAGCAGTAAAACATAGATATAAATTAATATAGAATTGCCAATGGAGTGGAGTCCTAGTTAAACATCATATTTGCTTCAAGTAAAGTGACAAGATACAAACAAAAATCCACATAATATACAGTAAATCAGCATATTATAACACTTGAGATTACTCAAACAGATCTAAATCGGAAAACAAGAAAACTAAATACGAGTTAGTCAAAGGAAATGATAAATCAAGTAACAGTAATGCATGTTTGACCTGTAAGTGACGTCTCGCCGGGAAGAAGAAGAAGAAGAGAAGTAGTGGTGGTGGTGGTGGTCGTTGAGGTAACCGGTTGAAGTGTCCATGCCCCCAATTTTGATCGTCTTTTCGACCGGAAGCACCGGTCACGATGGCGGCTTTGGTCGGTGGTTTGAGAAGGAGACAGTTACGGGTGGATGACTGACTGAATGAGGACTGATGTGAATTCCGGGGGTTGGTGGGAACTGCAACAACGTGGTAACGAGATTCGGAGACGGTTACCGCGGATTTAACGTGGAATCGATCGATAATAAGAAAATAAAAGAAAAACAGAAGAAAAGACTGGAATTGATGGAGAAAGGGACGGTTGGTTTGAGGATTGCTGAGAAAGAGCTGGGGAATCTATATGGTGTGGGACCATTACTTTTTTTAAAAAAATGTTTTAAATTGTAATTTAATATGATCCGTTAATACGAAAAATCGAACTCGGGACTTTGAGGTTACTCTTCGATTCCCTTTGTCACTTTCACCGCCCTTAAGGATTGTGGGGCCATTATTTATAAATAGCATCTTAGGCCAAAACCTATTATTATTAGCATGATTTTTTGCAACTTAAATTTACTTTAGAAAAAGTGAGTCTTAGATGATAGTACTATAACAATATAGTGCATGTGAAAAAAATATATTATTCTGTAAGAAATATAAGAATTCTCATGACTCATGATGGTTCCCCGTGAAATTTAATATGGCAAACTCTGAATTGTTATAACAATGATACGGCACAATTAAGGATGAGATTATAAGATAACAAAGCAATTTATGGCTAATAAGTGAATTTGAGACCGAAATTTTTTGGTGTCCTTTTGTAGTTATGATGAAGTTAACTCTGAAGACATTAGTAAATGTCACATTCTAGGAGAGTAACCATTCATTGCCATAGGATGATATTTATGAGATGGTGTAACTGTAGACGACATTCGTACAAAGTATGCTACAACAGTTAGATAAAAGTATCTAAAGTAAAAGAGTTTTAGATTTTTATTGTGGCTCTTATTTCAATTTTACCATATTATATTTGTCACCATAAATTTAAGCACTTATTTGTAAGAATGTCTCTTCAATGGTAAGAAAGCATAGTTGAGATTTTATTTACGAAAGTATTGTTATATAAATATAATAAGTTACTTCAGTCTTATAGAAGGAGGGAATAGTTTATATGACATATCCTCTTCACTAAGAACTAGCTAAAACCCCGTGCTATGCACGGGAAGAGCTAATCATGTACCAACTGTTGATCAAATTATAATACACAAGAGTATCATAATAATATATACAATGCTGAGCTAGGTAATATGTACAAAAAGTGTAGCAAAGTTTAGTTCCTCGTACTTTCAAATTCCCTTTCTTAACTCTTGAACAACATATTTTTGTGTGACAACTTCTTCTCGGCATTCCTGCTCAACATCGTAGGTCAAACTAGTAGGTAGTGTAGATAAATGCTAGTCATGTATGAAATGGTGTTATAATGTTTCTACTTCTACTTATGCATGTTGTTTCTCGTCATGAAACCTTTCCCATGCATGTACACATTCTTCCTCCTAATTCAACCTTAGCACCCATGCTACACATGTAGGATATGCATTTTCATACGTGTTTTTTGGTGCGCAGACTATGAATGAATACATCTCGTCCTTCAGCAACTCCACGTACTCTTGTAACATGTCATCTCCATAATTCTACAACCACTAAGATATTAAACAAAGTAGATCTACCATAAGTTAACATATGGAAGATGTGTTAGTATTAAATGCACCTGGTGCTTCAAGTTTTGTAGTTGAGATGCTGGACACTGTAGAATATACTCGGCTTGCTTGTTTGAGAGGATAAGTTGCTTACTTCCGATTGAATCAAACACTGTAATGTGCAGTTTGTACCTGTTTTAAAATCACCAACAACGATTACTCATCTAATATATTAACGCACGTACTGTTAACACCTAATGTCTAATACATACACGGGCGCAACTTGTACTTCTTTTTCGCTGCAGGTACTGCATATTGCCCTGCCATCGCGGTACTCTACCTTGTTCAGACATGCCATACACGAATCGTACCAAAGATTATCCACGTCAATAAACTCGATACGTGCCGTTATGCGAAAGTGTTTGACCTACACAATTAAACTTTTCCATTAGTAACAATTAGAAATTGAAAAATGAAATGTGCTACCTTTATTAAATTGCATTACATTTATCCTTGGTGCCAAATCCTGTATGCGCACTCTATTTGAGTTTGAAATCATCAGCGAGTGTGCTACAGATAAGCCATTTGTTCTATTCCAGTGTACCAACTGTTTTGCCCGCTGGTCTTCACCGAACCTAGCACATCGCATTCATTATGTCACTTATACATGTAACCAAAATAAACCATAAATTTGATAAATAAAATGTCACGTAAACCAAATTTTTTTTCCTACCACTTGCTGATTGAGTCGCTAGCTTCATGTTTGATGTTGATATACAGTTTGCTGAAGCTGCTGGACGATAGACTTAATCCTGCATATGTTCAAAGATTATAGTGCGTATTTTTAAATTCTAAATTTATGTTAGAGTATAACTGAATATGCCAGTACCTTCGTACTCTTTAACATACACACTCGTGGCAGTCAATGTAACATCATTTGCCAAATTCTTAAACACGTTCTCCCCTCTACAGTTGCAAGTTCGCCCCAGAAAGTAAGTCTTACTGCGGTCATACTTTTTATTTTCAAGTCAAACTTCGGTCAGAAGATGCCATGGAACTCTATGGGATTCACAAAATAAACAACTCAATAAAAAGTAAGAGGAGTAATGTAAGGAACGAACCTTGGATCAATGAATACAATATCTCTCTTTGGTGTATCATCGCGTTGTGTAATCTGGCATTCCGTGACAGATACCACCAAACCAATGATGTCTACAAATGTAGACAGTTGTGTTAGTATCTCTACCTTAAATGTGATAATACGGTGTAGTATATTAATTATGTGCGAAGTACCTATCAAGGTGTAATCCGGCTTTACAAATTCACCTATGTCAGGTAATTTGACTAAGAAAAACTTGTGAAGTGGTATTGTATCCCAGTGGTCAAGAATGCGCTCAACAACGGTGTCCTCCATAAGATATAACTGATATTGATGAGGTACCAAGTTATACCTCGAATTAGCAGGATATATCTGAACCCCTTTCAGACAATAGATTTTTCCCTCATTAAGATGCTCATAAAAATAATCCACTTCACTTGTGGCTACCATCCCTTGCATAGCATCACCCTGATGAATTGAATGTGTGACTACTATTATTTAAAAAAAATTCAGTAATTTACTTTGATAGTCTTCACCTGTTCGTCAACAAACAACAGCTTGAAGTTCTTGTAGGCCTTATTTCGTCTGTCGCGCCCACGAAGAATGATCATCCTGACCAGTCGAGCCTTCACGTTCCATTTTAATCCAAGTGGATTAAGAAACGCGAAAGGTGTGTATCTGGTAAGCCCTTCTGCTATAATTTTGTTTTTCAAAATAATGAGAACATTAAACATGACATTATTATTAGTATCGGTGGATATAAACACACAAGGAATAAGAAATCAATAAAATAGTCAAACACGTCTCATGGAAGTTAAGTATTACGTTACATTCAGTAAAACACATTAAGAAGCTTATTTGAAGCATACGTATATCACCGACCAATTTGGTACAGCGGAGAGATATCACAAACATTGAGATGAAATAATTAAGAAGTTCATGGTATAATAAGGTTTTTGTGTGATTTGACGGATGTAATGAATAAAGTAGTCACACACGTCACGTGGAAGCTAAGTATAACAATAAATTCAAGGAAATACATAAAGAAGCTTTGCTCATGTATAGATATATCACCGACCAATTCTGTAAAGCAAAAAGAGATGATGAACATTAAGATGAAATAACATTAAGAACTTCATGGTACACTATGTTTTTTTGTGTGATCCGACGGCACGTCATCTTTGTTAACTATCAGAATCTTTAACCCTGCAGGCTCTGTTGCACGTGAGACTGCCACATAAAGCTGCCCATGAGAGAATACAGGGTTTGGAAGGTACACACCAACATTTTTCAACGTCTGCCCCTGACTTTTGTTTATAGTCATCGCAAATGCAACTTTCAATGTGAATTGTCTTCTTCTTAAGGGGAGTGATGTTTGTTCGGTAGTAGGTGACAAAACAATACGCGGGATTAGAACAGTGTCGCCACAGTGTGAACCTGTAATGACTTGCGCCTCGATGACTCTATCACCCATTTTTTCAACTATGAGATGTTTTCCATTACACAGACCCAAGGACTGGTTGAGATTTCGTAGAAGTATCACTGGTGCACCTCTTTTGAGTTCTAAAGAATGGCCTGGCAGTCCAGGATAAGACACCGTGTGCAATACTTCCGGTGGATTTTGGTTTTGGTCTAAATCAGTGGTCTCGCTCTCAGACAATGTATTCGCGCTTAGATATGTTATACTTTCTCCAGGAATCATAGACAGTATTTTGGCATTCAGTTCATCTACATCAGTATTCTTCGGTGCCAGAATACCACGCTCCTTTAGATAATCACAATCACAATACCGTGACCCAAAATTTGGATAAGTTGTGTCTATTATTAGTTGATGTATTGCATTTTGGCCATTTTTAATAAGAACTTGTTCGGGATACGTATCCAATTTGTCTCACCTCCATCAATAAAAGTAGTTCCCGGCAATTTCCCATCACCTATCTTCATCACCCAATCGGCAAACTCAGATAACTCATTTGTAGACTCCTCGGATCGTGCATGTCCCATGACGCGCATATTTGTATGTAGATGCATCACACGACAATGGTTCCAAATTGTTGATTCAAGCAATGAAGTTGCCACTGTCGCTTCCCTACTGGAACAATTGGCAACGTTTGTCTAAAATCACCTCCAAGTACAACTAACTTTCCACCAAAAATAAGCTCGCTCGAACTTGACTCGCTTCCCTGTAAAATGTCTTTTAAAGTACGATCAATAGCCTCAAATCCATAGCAATGCATCATTGGTGCCTCATCACATATGATCAATGATGCTTCCCTTATTAAACCTGCAAGTTCGCTTTGGTGATTGATTGGGCAACATGAGAATTCATCGAGAGATAGGGGAACTTTAAAGAAGCCATGTACAGTTTTTCCATTCGGTAGTAAAAGCGCAGCAATGCTGGATGATGCCACTGAGAGAACAACTTTTTTCTCCTGCCTCATCTTTGCAATAAGTGTTCTCCATAAATGTGTTTTCCCGGTTCCACCACTACCATGCACAAAGAATGATCCACCTGTCCTGTTTTCGTATGCCTCCATTACTGCATCAAAAATTGAGCGCTGTTCAGTATTTAAAGTGGAAAACAACGCCTCAAATAGCTGGCCTTCTTCCAGGCTATCGTAGTCTAGAGCTTCCCTGATAAGTCAGTTCGTTATTAAGTTAGAAGCTTGTGTGTCAGGCAGAGGCATGGGTGGGACCTCTCTGAGGGATCTGCCATTTTTGTTTAGTATATACTCAATCTCCACCAGTTCCAAGTTTTTTTGTTCCTCGTCTGCAACACAAATGTTGTTATCTCCTGTTTCGCGCCTCATATTGTAGACCAAATCATCCGTGAGATCTCTCCAGTGGCGCTCCCAAAGCTCTGCTGGATTCGTAACTTGATAAAACATTAGCATCGTACAATATAAGTTACAAAGCTTTCTTGCAGATGCCCATATTGCTGCCTCTGACAATGCATCGTGCCGCTCGTTGTCATCATCTAGCAGCCCAATCTTTGCGCAAGCTGATTTATACATTCAGATACAGGACTCCATTAACAGTTGTGATGTCATCCCAATCCTCACAACCTCGAACCTTGTGCAAAAGCATTCTGAGATAGTAGATCTCACCAGAGTTTGGGTGTGCGTAAGGAAGCTGACCAAGGCAGTGTTTATTTTTTCTTCTTTCCCATCTTTTTCTATTACCATCTGTCTTCCACACCCACTCAGATGGGAAATTGACATAAGTCAAAGCCCTTGCCTCTGGATATCTTCTGTTAGCTTCGAACCACTTTGTTAACATGGTATCGTGTATGCCCGGTCGATCAATGACTTGGTAAAGATGATCGTTATCGTTAAATGTCACAAATTGTTGGTTTGGGAGATGGTATTGAAGTCGCATGACAGCTGGGTATTGTTTTTGTAGCTCAAACTTGAATATCCTCCAACATGCTTCAATAGCTGACACATACTGACAATCTAAATAATGCTTTACCTCATCTACAATGCCACCCTGTCGCTGTCCTCCACCATCTTGAATCGTAGCATTATCTTGAATGAGCGCCGTTGCACGATCATGACCTTTAGTAACATATTTGAATAGATACTTTACGACCTTCTCCTGCACACAGCGTTCGACATTTATATGCGCATCAAAGCAGACAATGCAATCACGATTGTACGGGATGACCCATCTATTGTATAATGTGTGTCCATTTATTACAACCTTCCTCCCGTCATTTCTACGCCTGTACGATACAAATCCATTCTCATCTATTGTCGTCTCGTTGCAAAATCTCTTTGGGTAGTTCTTCGAGCATCTCCCGTTGACCATGCACGGAGCGTTTGGATTCATAGTGCCACAAGGGACATGTATCATGCATCGAACAATAGTTTCATAAGCCAGTGGGTCGGTATCTTTATCAGGTATTTCAGCACATATGATATCGTCAATGTCTTCAGTGGTCATTGGTTTATCTCCTGGGGCTAGAGTAAGTATTATATGGGAGTGCGAGAGTCCACGTTTTTGGAATTCTGTGACCGAAATATCTGTTTACACGCACAAAATCATGTCAACATATACAGTTTATAGACTGCATACATCCCAAAGGAAGGTTGTAGTAGAAGGACGGTGGGCGTAAAGTACCTGCAATTACTGTCCCGAATATCTTTTTCTTCTTCAAATGATCCATTAGTTGCCTTTGTTTAATTCTAAAAACTCTAGCAACTATATCGGGTCTATCTCCTGCATGCTGACCTTCTATCTGTCCGAGGTCCTGCTGTATTTCTGGCCAGCTAGAATTGGTTGTGAATGTAATGAAAAGATCTGGATATCCCAGAGTTCTACATATTGCCATTCGCGTCTTGGTAATCCTGCACCATGTTTCGTGGCCCACCATAGAAAGAAGATGGTAGAATAAATCTTCGTCCTACAGTTGTTGCTTCAACGTCTCCAGCTACAATTGCGTCCTCTACACCCTGATATAAGTCAGCCCGCAATTCCTTCTGATGGGTCCTAATGTAGGACAATCTGCTCTGTTCAATTGCTGCATAGCAATCAACAACAAATTGCTGGAACAACCGTCCTCCTTGGAGGAGCGTCTTCCCTTCACCTTCTTTATGTTGCAGTTGAAAAGCGTAAAACTCTCTCATCGACACCCATTCTCATGTGGTGCTTGTTTTAGAAGTCCGCGGTATACCCGTACGCCAACCATCTGTGCCGTATGGAAATAATAACGGGTACTGCAAAGGCATGTAAGACGGATGTGCTTCATTAATGCGCCTGAGCGTCCCATCACTTTTCTAGACGACAACATCACGATGTGATACAGATCCACTATCGTCACTTATAATTAGTGCTGCAACTTCTACAGCTGTCGGCGTCACGTACTGTCTTTCCCCTCTAGAGTGTATCAGTCGAACATGCAAATGCGGTACATTGTGCCGACTCATCACATCGCGAACACTTTGAAACACTTTTACGTATGGATTAATCTCATTCAACATTGTTTGTAATCGATCCAACGTGACCTCATTGGCTCTCGAATCATCAACACCTCTGCTATTTACTACACTCAAGCGATTATGTAGCTCATGCTCAGTGTCATAAATGTAGAGTTGAGCAAATTTAGGTCTTTGACTATCCGGCGGAAGTAATGATTCGATTCTATGATAGTTTTCACCGCTAATCCGGAATGCATATGGGCCCCCTCCATTTAACACCGAGTGATCTACTTTCCCTCCCATTGATGTGAATGATAGCATAGAATTGTAGGCCCTTACATTTTTCAGAAAAGTTGGACTACGAAATTGAGCCGACAAAAACTCAGGCGTTGGCGGTAGCAATGGTAAAATCACTTCCCCGCCTCGACAGCACAATTAGAATTTTGGATTAGTCAAGGTGCTTTGAGTTGTCTTTTCCTGAATCCACATAAGTGCGTGACACGCAGAACATGCAGAGTACCTTTGAGCAAACATTGCGCGTTCCGTGACTCGCCATCTTCAAGAGCGCGTTGTTAAGGTTACTACAATTTTTTTTAAAAAATTAACCTTAGTATTTTCACCAAAAATGGATATAAAATAATTATTTCGTCCACTCTAGTTTGATGGGAAAAATATTGGTGGGTAAGGGTGATAAGGAGAAAAAAATGTCCGTGTTCATTTCATGTGTGTGTGTGCACGCGGGCACATGCATGAGGTGTGGTTTTATTTTTCTTGTTTTGGGGTGGAGGGGGTGGTGTGGTCTGTCCATGGCTATTTTTGTTGTATGGTGGAGGGTGGGCTGGTATTTCATAAAGCAACAAATTTGGTACCATATGTTGCAACAAATTATGATCAAAACTGGCATTAATTACAACGACTGAGATATTTAGTACCTTTTTTATAACATATATTTGTGCATTACGTGAGAAGAACGAAATGATGTGGTGAAGAAGAAATCTTTTTAGGAAGTAGTTACCACATGCATACCATTTGTGGGAGCGAAGCTAGAGTTGTCGACCGAAGTTGCCCCCTCTGTGCGGTTGCGATGCAACACAACCTCACCACCACCTTGCATTTCCATGTAATGCTGAGCGTCTGGACCTAAAGCATAGAGAAGTTAAAGTTAACAATGTTCGGTTTAAAATGAGAAAAAAAACTGATAGTTTCAGCTAATCACTTAATAACGTTAACAAATCTACGCTTATTGTCATTTCTCTGTTGTTTTGAAATTACCATTTGAAACCTAAGCAATTCTTTGCATGGTTGTTGCACTCTGATAGTCTACATCTTGGATAACTTGTTCAGGATTTACATCTGTAGTCGAACATGCTTGGTTGGTACGTGACAGCCTCTGCAATTGGGGAACATCAGTATGAGCTCGGCGTGCTCGTTTTACACGCAAGAGAGAGACATGCAAATTCCTTGCTTGTCTCTCCATCTCCATAATTGATGCGCTAATAGTTGGTTGCCCATGGTCTTCATTTCGTTGAATCAGTAGTTGTCTCTTCCTTCTTAATCTTTCTAGCTTGCTCCTAAGTTTCTTGTCCTCTCTGAATGCATCCATTCTAGTATAAGAGTATACATAAGAATTATTTTTTTGTTCATGTTTTTATTTTTTTAAAGTAGATGATAATGTCGTGGGATTCCACCTTTCTATGGAATAGCTATTTAGTATAGCGGGAGAGGATGACTTTTAGACAAAAATTTGGTGGCTAAAATATTTGTATGTATTTGATACATCTTATGTAATCGTTGTTGACTTTTGCATTAACCTTTTTTTCCCCATTCCTCGCTCCGTAGAAGTAAAATATAGAAAATATTAATCTAGGTAATATGTACAAAATATGTAGCAGAGCTTAGTTCCTCATCATTTTCAAATTTCTTTTACTAACTCTTGAAGTGCATGTCCTTGTGCTACAGCTTCTTCTCGGCATTCCTGCTCAAAGATGGATGATGAAGTTGTTTACCCAAAAAAAACAAAAGCAACTCTCTTTTATTTTTTCAAGTATTGGTCAGAAAAATATTAGAAATCCGTAGATGGTAAAAAAAACAAAAAGAGATGGTAGTTTTTTGATACTACTACATGGTTGTTGGCTAATTGTAGCCTTTTTTTAGTAATAAATTCTTACTTGTAATGTAATTAAAGGATTATTAAGTACCACTACCACATCTTTTGATAGTAAAGTAGTGTGGTTTGATAAAAAAAATGATTCAATGAAATCGTTTTCAATTTGTCCAAAGAAAGGAAAATAAAAATATTGGAGAGTAAAGATAAATTCACCTGCTTTTTCTTTCCTTAACTTAAAAGTAAAAATATTGGGTCTCTTTAATTTTATTTTTATTTTTACTTTTCAGTGGCAGTGAATCGTACTAAAAGATGGATGATGAAGTTCTTTACCCAAAAAAAACAAAAGCAACTCTCTTGTCTTTTTTCAAGTATTGGTCGGAAAATATTAGAAATCCGTAGATGATAAAAAAAAAAAACAAAAAGAGATGGTAGTTTGTTGATACTATTACATGGTTGTTGGCTAATTGTAGCCTTTTTTTTATTTATAAATTCATACTTGTAATGTAATTAAAGGATTATTAAGTACCACTATTACATCTTTGATAGTAAAGTAGTGTACATTTAATATCTCAGAAGAATAATTGACAAAGATTTGTAAAACGGTTTCCCTCGGAGAACATTACCAAATTTGGTGATTGAGAACCAATTTAACAAAGGTAAATAACTAAATCTCGATCCGAAAAAAGTAAGGATTTTAAAAGTGCTAAATTTAATTTCTTTAATAAAAATTGTGTTATCGTTAAAGTCTATACACCTGCAATCCCACCATTCAAGTACCATTCAAAACAAAATTTGTTGATACTATGACATGGTTGTTGGCTAATTGTAGCATTTTTTATTAATAAATTCATACTTGTAATGTAATAGTAGGATTATTAAGTACCACTATTACATCTTTTGATAGTAAAGTAGTGTACATTTAATATCTCAGAAGAATAATTGACAAAGATTTGTAAAACGGTTTCCCTCGGAGAACATTACCAGATTTGGTGATTGAGAACCAATTTAACAAAGGTAAATAACTAAATCTCGATCCGAAAAAAGTAAGGATTTCAAAAGTGCTAACTTTAATTTCTTTAATAAAAATTGTGTTATCGTTAAAGTCTATACACCTGCAATCCCACCAATGAAGTACCATTCAAAACAAAATCACTAACACGCGATCAAATTGTCGAAAAGGACCACATAGATATATTCAGGAGAAATACTAAATATCGAGTAAAGAAAGTAAACCTTCATTCGAGCTGCTTTGGTTTTTTTGGTAAAAGCTATGCTATTGAGAAAGTTTATAAGATATGCAATTCCAACAAATGTAGTATAAAATCATACGATACCATCTTTGCCTTTATGTCCATTACTCAGAAAAGGGGAATTATTATAATCGTGTAATTGTTTGCCCTTAGGTTATCTTATGTTTTTAAGATTTATATGAGAGAGTGAGTATGACAAAGTGGGAGTTCGGAATTTGCATTATAATCTACTGGTGAATATGGACTCATAAAGTGGTGATGCTATGAAAATGAAGCCATAATAGTAACTCTCGTAAAACTTTATATTGTGTGTTTGTTTTCTCTGCTCACTTTTCTTCTTTTTGTTGCTCGATGCTCTGTTAGCTTATAACAACATGCAATTGTCTCTAGAGAAAGAAAAGTGGTGAATGCTATAATCTCTTATTTGACTGCTATTGTACAAAAATGTTTTGCCAACTCTCTATAGCTACAGTAAACATTTCAACTAAAATATATAAACACAACTTTGATGATTATAGTAATAGGTTGTGACCGTGGTTACATAACAGCATTTTCCATCCGCTATTGTACAAAAATGTTTTCCCAACTCTCTATAGCTATAGTAAACATTTCAATTAAAATATATAAAGACAACTTTGTCGATTATAGTAATATTTTCCATCTGCTATTGTACAAAAATGTTTTGCCAACTCTCTATAGCTACAGTAAACATTTCAACTAAAATATATAAAGACAACTTTGTCGATTATAGTAATAGGTTGTGACCGTGGTTACATAACAGCATTTTCCATCGTAAACTTAGTTTCAAGTTGTTTGTTTAACAGTATACCAATGTCCGAGAGATGTATTATTTTTTGCTAAATTAGTTCAATGTAATAAAGCCTAAATGTAAATATATAAATGACATCAGTCCTATATATAACATGCCATGAGCATGGGGCAACACCCACAAACAGACCTATATATAATCTTCACACACACCCCAAACAATGTACACCAGCCCCTTCCCTCACCCGTCCCTCCATACCTGCTCACCCCGTCTCACACAGCCAACCATCTACCCGCAAAAAGCACTACCCGCAACCCAACAGCACCTTCTCTCTCACACATAGTTACCTCACAACACCCCTCTTGCCCCCAAGCACCCCCCCCCGCCCCCAAACAAAACGCGGTACCCCACCACCCCCTCCCCTCATCTTCTCTCTCACACACAGGAACCACCCACCAGCCCAGCCCTAACCACCACACTAAAACACAACTCCTCCCCACACACGGTAGCCCCACCCCCTTCCCAACGCCTGCATGTCCTCTTTAACACACACACACACACACACAGCCACCCAAAACCCATAGCGAAACCCCACACCCTATGCACCACCCCACCACCCGGCTACCAACTACCCACCCCCACGACCCCCACAAAACACAACCCCCCCATTCCCCATACCCCACGACCCCCACAATACGGGGCAGCCCCAAAATGGGAAGCACCCCCACTCTCGAACCCCACAACCCCATGACCCTAAAAACACGGACAACACAACCGCCGTACCCCACCACCCCCTCCCCTCACATTCTCTCTCATACACAGGAACCACCCACCAACCCAACCCAGCGCAGCCTACCTCTCCAAAACACGGCAACCGATAGTAAGGGACACACCCCATGTACCACCCCACCACCCCGCTACCGACAACCCTTCCCCACGACCCACACTACCATAACCACGACTCTCATCCCCTACCCCACGACCCCACCAAGACGGGCAGCCCCGCGTATAGGACACACACCCCCACCCCACGCGCCAACACACGACCTCCACAACGGGGGCACCAGCCCCACGTACACACCCCCACCCCTGACCCCCCTAGCTCTAACCGTAACACACAGTAACCCATCCCGAACAAAGACAAACACACCCACCATTTCACCATCAGATGCATGAAATCTATCTCAAAATATCATAAGCTAACAGCAAAGAATTTAGTGAAGAGCAGGAATTATTTTGATCACCTGAAAAATATAGGATAAGTCACACAATAGGTCTTCAAAATAAGCAAAGCAAGACAAAAACTCTCCAATCAAACATAGGTCTTTAATGTTGAAACAACACTGTGTAATTATCCACTTACTCTTAATCTTCAGATGTTATGAATGTTCCACGTCTCGCTATTGTACAGCTTGAGGTATACACGGTTCTTTGTGACTACAAACTGCATAAGCCAACAACTCTCCAATGTTAAAACAACCATCTTTTTAACTACTTAGTGTTAATTACCATGAACAACAAACCTTTCAAAGGTTCAGTGGGGAAAAAATCCCTTCAACCGCAAGCATATAAAAACTTACTTCAATACCAAGAGTATAGAAGCAAATGGTATAGAAAAGCAAATGGCATAAAAGAGTGAAGAACAACTACCCAGAAATGCAAATATATGCCTTCGAAATGGTGTAAATAGACGGCTTGAAGTGGTAGGAAGATACAATAACTGGGGACGTGAGAAAGGCAATGGAAGAGCCACCATGAACAACAAACCTTTCAAAGGTTCTGTGGGTTGGTGAAAAAAATCCCTTCAACTACAAGCATATTGAAACTTACTTAAATACCAAGAATAGAGAAGCAAGTAGTATAGAAAAGCAAATGGCATACAAAGTGTGAAGAACAACTACCCAAAAATGCAAATGTATAGGCAAAAAAGCAAAGATCTTCCGAGTTACAGGCCTTCGAAATGGTGTAAATGGATTACTTAAGTCTATTTGGGTTCGTCAGAAAGCTGTTGAAATGGTAGGAAGATACAATAAGTGGGAACGTGAGAAAGGTAATGGAAGAGCCAGCAGATTTTTTTTGGCTTGCTTGTATTTCAGATTGTAGGAAAGGTGGTGAAGACGTAGGAGATAATGTGGACGTGGGAGACGTGGGTGGTGATGTGGTTGAAGTTTGTATGGCTATTGTGGCCCTTAGAAGTTGATTTTCTAGCCAATGAACGCTTGCCACATAGTTATGTTAGTATAAATAAATTCAAAAATACCAAAAAATAGCATTGAGGGTTTGCTACTCATTCAGCCTATCAATCGAATCATATTATATATAATATAGATGTGTTTCAAGCATTGTTATTGCAAGTTGGGCCACTTTCCAGAATTGCATTGCTTTGATTATTCGACCAATACATATTATTCATACTTTGAAAAAAATTACTCAATACATTCTATTGATTTTTTTCTTTTGACTTTTTTTGAGAAGTTCTATAATAAAGTTTAGCACATGCAATCATTTAATTGAACCAACATAACAACTATAGAATAAATAAGGTATGGTTGACAAGTTAAGTTAGGATGGAAACAATGACTACAAGTCATCATTTATGTATTTAATATATCTTAGAGAAATTTGCAACAACTTAAACGGAAAAAAAAAAAAAAGGCAATGAAACAGAGAGAGCATGACTATAGAATCAAAATGACCTTTTATCGAGATGAAAATCTTGAAAATAATATGAACTGTCTAGGTAATCGAGCTGCTAGTTCAAAGACAAGATCCTTCCATTATGATATGATACGACATGCACTTTTTCATTCTTATGTTGGAAATGATCTACACACTTATTTCGGTTGAGATTTGTCAAATGGACCTCAAAATGCAATTAATGATAGGAATTAAGCAACTCGGTTAACCACAGTTTACCTCTTAAGAGATAGATGTAACTGTGCTTTGTAAAAATTTAGTTTGCCCAACCCTCTAAGGGTTTCTGCTCTTGATTTGGTATTCTTATTCTTTTATAGTATTTTAAATTAAATAACATATGTGTTGGACTCTTGCAATGCGTTGCACGGGTTTTAGTAATAGCATCTTAGGCTAGAACCTAGTAGTATTAGTATTATTTTTTGCAACTTCCAATTTACGACTAAAAACTGAATCTAAGGCGATAGCTTATAACATAGTGCACGTGAAAAATATTTTACTTTGTACAAGAAAAAAGAATTTTTTTGAGCAATGCTTGGGTAGTAGTAAAGTACGGAAGCTTAAAAGAATTTTGGGGTCAAAATATTATTTTGAAAAACTTTGGGTCAGTTAGTAATTTTGAATACTTTGGAGCTATTTTGTAAATTATGAAAAATGACATTATGTGTCAAAATTTTAGAAACCATGTCTTATACAATTTCCACCTCTTGCTATTTGTTTAGTGACTAATGAAATTTACATATAAGATATTGGATAAATTTTAAAAAGGGAAATTAAAGAAAAGAAAGAGGAAAATTCGGGAAAAGGAAAAGAGAAATAAGAAAAAGAAACAGAAGAAAGAAGAAACAGATAAGAGAAAATAGGGGTAGAGGAAGAAGAAACTCGAACAAGGATCACAGAGAGAGAAGGATCTCTTCAAGGGTGTCTCTCTATCCATTTGAAGTGTGATTTCGGTTTGTGTTTTAGACATTGTGTCTGTGTAGGGGAGGGGGTATGTGGGTGTGGGTGGGTGTGTTTCGATATGTGGATATTAAAGGTGTAGGATCATAGGGGATTTAGAAGTGTAATTATGTGTATTTTTGAAGTGTGTGTGTATTCAGTGTGTGTAAGTGTGTTCAGTATTTTCTTGTGGTGTGTATTGCTCTGTGTGTGTGTGTGTGTGTGTGTGTGTATGCGTGTGTTTGTGTGATTATGTGTGTGTTGCAATGAGTTTCAAATATTTAAGTGCGTGTTTTGGTAGGGAACCAGTGTGTGTGAGTTAAGCATATGATTTCAGCGATGGACTGAGGTTGAAGACAATTGCGTGTTGATATGAGTAATACTTTATGTTCCAATCGTGAATAGTGACTGTAATTGTCACTAAAGAGGCAGTGCCTTAGGCGAATTTTTAAAAATGACTAGGGGCATAATCTGCAAAAGTACAAAAAAGTGACTTATGTTATCTTCAAAGATCTACAATGTGAAATTTTTTTGGGATTTTTCAATGTCTGCAAAGGACACTAAATTTGGGGATGGATTAAAAGAAATTCCTGAATTATTTGATATAGCAAATCAAGTTATTTAAATCTAAAAATTTTAGGTAAACCTTATATTAGTGAGATGTTTCATTTTATAAAATTTTGTGCCATTCTAAAGTCGAGAGTTATTTTTAGCGAAATCGACTTTTGAGCGTTCGGTTAGGACACTGGTTCGGCATTTTTGAACGAAAATTTTCTAAACTTTTTTAGCCCAAAAATGATTCTATGATGCTTAAAATAGTATTTTAATGTGTTTTTGAGATTATTTTTTTGTGCGGGAATCTCGAGGAGGTATTTTGGTAATTTGCCACCTAGAGGGGTATTTTGGTAATTTTACACATAACGGACATTTTGGTAATTTTACCTACCTGGTGAGGCGGTTCATTATGGGAGTATGTGTTAGTCAGTATTGAGTTTATAACATCATGGTGTAGACTGTATTCTGATCATTTGATTTTTCCCATTTAGGTTAAAGCAAAAGACTCTCCGGTTAGGATAATTTAGCTTCGATTCCAGGTAAAGGTTTCCATCAAAACCCTTAGTAAGAATTTCTATCCGAACCCTAATTTCGATAGCTTGTGTTTATAAGTTTTCTTTCAAAATGCTTATCACTATTGTCTAACACTGGAATATGCATTGATATCAGTATGTTATTGCCAAGCAAATCCTAACATTGAACCTGAATCGGTTTTTCGAAAATTTCATCTATTCTCACCTTGTATCACATGCTCAGCAAATTCAATGATTATTTGCATTTCTTTCTTCTGAATTGTTGTGCCTAAATTCGATAATTATTCGTATTTATTCTTGTTATTTGTTTGTGGTTATTCTGGAATTCTAAGTGATGGATTATATCAGTATGCTTAATTGTCATTGAAACCTTAATTGATTTCGGTTATTTGAATTCATGTTGATGCTCATTTTTATTACATGTCAAGCATTAAATTTCTTGTTAATTTTATGATTGTTGTTTTTTGTGTTAACGTAGGAATCTATTCTTTGGGGAGGCATTATAAGGGGTCTAAACCTATGTAATTATGCAGCGCTAGTACCTTAATGGGGTGATCTAATTATCATACATCATGCATGTGTACACTTTATGTGCATTACCTGAATGACATTGTCTCTACTCAGGATCAATATCTTCTAAATTTATTTATATTGTATCTTACGATGATTGTTTTGAAAATGATCTTCAAATGATCGTCTTGGTATCTGTTTATGATTGCTTATGATCGTTTTGGAATATTATCAAACCGTTTATGATTGTTTGAAATGTTTGGAAATTATCATCGTACAGACTCCTAAATCGTTTGTAATTCTTTTAGTTGTTCTTGAACAACCTTATCGAACTCTCAAAAGTTCACCCTTCGTTTGATTCCCTTTTGCAGGTAATGATCAGCTATAGAATGCTTCGGAACGGGCTTAGACTCCATGTGAGATTTTGAAGAGCCCACCACTACTCTATAGTAAGACCCCTGGGCGTAGGTCAGTATTGTTAACTCGTTCTATAAGAACTTGAGTTTGTAAAGAACCTAAGTTTTAATAGTTTGAGTTTCAACAACTTTGTAATTTGTATTTTGAAGAATTTAAGTTGATGTCTAGTTAGATGCTTTGAAGTATGTGCTAGTAAACAGGGTTTGACAGGTTTGATGTGATGTGGTAGGTTAACACTCCAGGAGTTCGGGGTAATAGAGTTCTAGATTTTCGGGTCGTTATACCGACCAGCACCAAATTGTGACAACGATGATGCGACATAACTAACAGATGAGGTTAGAAGATAATAACTCATTTAACCCTATTACTTTTGAAACCTAAGACTCATTAAATTTTAAAAGTTAGTATCTTTTTTTTCTTCTTGGGTTCAAAACAGAGAACTTTACATATATGAATAGTTTGTTTTTTGTTACTAGAGTAGCTACACTGCTTTTAAGACAACAAAAGGGCTATATTGTTCTATTATGACCATAACAAAAAGTATTTGAGCCCATAACGTATTAATAGCATAACAAATTTTATCAACAATCGAACTAGAATTGTTTGGTTGTCTTGCATGAAAGGAGCAAGCTTTCTTTTGCTTGTAATTTTTTGTACCTGAAACTAACCAAAATCTAGGACAAAGATTGAGCTAACCTTGCAATAGGTAACATCAAGTAAAACTCACCTTGATGGATCAAAATCTATAACGATTAAATAAATAGGCATAAGGTGTGTGTGCCATTTTTTTATTTTTATTTGCCTTTTTACTAGCAATAATCAGACTAAAATGCCCATGACTTGTAAGATAAATTGCGGCATTCTCTTCTCCACACACATGTTGATGACCTCTATCAGATAAAACACAGCACATGTTCCACTTCCCTAGTTCTACCAACATCCCTCCCTGCTTCTACAGTGTTCACTCAGAACAAATAAACATCATATAAGCATGTTTTCATGATTGCATGCTAATCTCGATTTTCATCTCTCTCTCTCTCTCTCTCTCTATAACCAGTAAAATCAAGACAAAGCACCCAAGCACCCAAATCTGCTACCTGAGCATCCAAATGAAACGGAGAAATTAACCGCCAGAGGGGACTTGGCGAAGGATTCTCTAATAACTAAGTTAGTAGCAAAACATAATAATTCTAAAAAAGAAAGAGGATGCAAGTGTATAGCTATGTTAGAAAGCCTGTGTATATCTTAAAGGTCCCCTAGTATGTATAGAGGGTTCTAGAAGCTTTGGGCGGCTAGGGTTTTGGATGAGTGCTCACCCTAGTAAAAAGAGGAGTCCATACTTGGAGAGGAAGTAGACTTGTCCCAAGCCCACATGTGCTAGGAGTAGTCCTACTAGTAAATAGTAATGTACTGAGGGATCTAGAAGGTTTTACGAAGTCGAATGACTCCTTGCCCTTGACCCTGTTGACACCTCGCATAATCTGATTTGACATTAGAATTTTGGCCCCAACACACAGCCCCTACTTCCTCAGTTCTTTATAGGATATAGAAGTGGGGTAAAAGCATTATTTTTTGCTAAATTGGCATATATGAAAATTATATAAAAAAAACCTTCTATGATAAATAGTCAAAACACCTTGAGAGTTATGGCCAGTATTTTGTGCCTCAGAAGCTAGTCCGAAGGTTTGACTGATGAAAGTCATCAGGCAATATTTTATAGCCAGGCCAAACTAGCTTGCATTGCTGGTTTTTGCAATACTTGCTTGATTAGTAGGCCTTACTAGTCTAGCTAGCTGTAAGGTCTAACTGAGTCAAAATTCCGTGTAGATTATAGTGAGATCCCACACTTGCTATGTACTAATGTGGATGGAGATTCCACATCAGCTATGTACTAGGGGAAGTCATAGGCTATGTGCAAGATAAGGCCTATCCTACATTAGAAGTATGAGAGAGAGAGAGAGAGAGAGAGAGAATTTGCCTTATACGGCCTTGCCAGTGAACTCTTAAGCACCTATTGGCTAACCCTTTTTTGGGAGGTAAGGTCCCTTGCTGGGGCCGTGGACTGGGTCATTACAAATAGTTTCAGATCAAACCCTGAGGGTATTAGCAATGTGCCAGAGTGTGACCCTATTGGTAGTAGGAGTGTGTCAGCAAGGAAGCTAGGTCGCAAGGATGGTGGGTTGTGAGATCCTACACTTACGGTGTACGAACGGTCGATCGAGATCACACATCGGCTATCTACTAGGGGAAGTTTTGAGCTATGTGTGATTTAAGGTTAAGAATGTGGTCTTATATTACCTTGTCAATCAACTTGTAAGCATATATTGGCTAGCCTTTTTGAGGAGGCAATGCCCTATAATGGTCCGTGGACCGGGTCATTATAATTACCATAACCTTTTGATGCTTAAGGTGGAATAAGGACACCAATTTTTTTATGGAGGCTACATCTAGAAAGATTTGGTGATGTGTTAGCCCTTATAAATTTCGCTGATAACTGACATTGACAAATAATATGTTATTGACCTTTGCATAATAAATATTAACATATTGTTGATTACACAAACTCCAACAATGTGTGATTAAGTAGCATGATTAAGCAAATTAATCCTTGGATAGTGTAGCAATCCGCCTTAGGAAAAATCGACCATGAAAGGAAGATTTTATGGAGCCGACATCTTATTTAATAAAACACAGGAAAATAAGAAAAAAATGACTCAAGAAATTTCAAGAGGATAACTAATCTGTTGAAAATGAAGAAATGTGTTCTGGGACTAAGTTACACGTTGGGAAGGTGTTAGGCACCCGCCATACCCTTTCGCTCTCTACTTCATTTCCATTGATTTTTTGGCCTTTTTAACATAAAAAACATGTAATATGTAATAAATAAAATAAGCTAAGTTTATTTCTAGATTATTGTCTTGAACTCGACATCGGGAATTGAATGGCATACGTATCTGGTCGAACAAAGCAGCATCAAAACCATCATAATTTGGCTCTGGTCCTACAGGAGGCGACCTTCATTTAAATCTTAGGCTAGACTAAGAAATGAAAATGACATTTTTTTTATTGATGGAATGTGATCGCGAGAAATGGGAAACAATTCTAGACTAATGAAATAGACAAGAAAGCTATTGAAATATACCTCGCGAGTCTACTTGTCTTGATGACTCAGAAACACTCTGTGAAGGATCCACGATGCAAGAGGAGAAGAATTCTTTTTGAAGTGAATATGAAAGGCTAATTCCTCTTAATAGATGATAAACCTTTTTCAAGAGAAATAATATCAAAGTGCTAGGGAGAAAAAACTGAGACTAAGCTCATATCTTGAAAAGTAGGCCAAGGGGCCTATTTATTGAACTTTAGGGCGCAGAAATGATAAAGATAGCTATGTCAATCTGCAATCTGATGATAATACATAATATTTGATAAAAATCAGAGATCAGTTCATCCCATAATTTTATAATACTTTGTCCGAGCTTCGACATATTATCAGACCCTAATTCGGTGTATATATTAGATTTTCTAGATAGGGTGTACTAGATTCGACATTTTTCTTCATAAATCCCATAAATCGTTGATTTAATCCCTTGGGTCTATCATTCACAAAATAATTTTTTAAAATCATTTAGACAAAATCATAATCTAGTCATCGACTAGAGTGACATATTTGGACTGGTCTGAGCCCATAACTGACTGAACAACTAAACTGAACTGTTAAATTGCTAGACTAATGGGCTACACCAGACAATTGAATTAGACAAATGGGCTGGACTTGACTTATAGGCCAATTTAGTTAAGTTATATTACTAGGCCTAAGCTTAATACTAAATTATAATTAATAGTAAAGCCCAATATTTATTTTGAATAATAGTGATCATAAAAATGGGATGTCTACATAGCCCCTTGGTGAGGGAGGTCACGTGTGAGCAAACATCACAAAAAAACAGCACTTTTTTGTAGTAAATTAGGGAAAAGACCACAAGACTCTAAATGAACACGCAGACCATGACACAGACATGAGGTCAGACCTTTACAGCGCTTCCTACATATCCTTTGGGGAGGAATCAAACCAGTGAAGTTCATCAAGATATAAATGAACACGCGGACATTGTTCAAATCTGGAGCCAACAATAACAACAATTGGTCGCCGAGCAATATTATAAGGGAAAATGATTTTGAACCTGTTCCCAACCTATTCTGGTCGTACCCAAGGGCCTAATAAGGGTCCTATTTCACCCAAACACGTCAAAGAATTCAACAGTCAATTCTTCAATGCTTCGAACCGGTCAAAGTGCCCCCGCCCAAGTCATGTGCATTCTTTGCTTCACACGCCTCACGCGCGACTTAGTCACCAATTATTTTACATCAATGTCACTAACGGTAGCACGTTCGTCACACCAAAACCACCTGAGAACTTATTCACCAAAAACATCGGCCGATGGCGTAACCAAAGCGACGGGGTCAAGGGTAAAGGCCTTGGCCAACCCCATGGGGTCGGCCTCGGCCTCCCCCAAGGCCATGGGGTCGGCCTCGGCCTCCATGGGGGGTCGACCTCGGCCTTCATGGGGGGTTGGCCTTGGCCTTCCCCCCCCCCCCCCGTTTGTTCACTTTTCACGCAAAGTCCTTTTTGCACTTTGCTCGCTTCGTGTGCTTCGTATGTGACTTTGGCACCTTGCTCGTCACGTGGGTATGATTCACGTTGGCACACTCATCGCAATGCAACTTTTGGATTTGTCATTGTCCATCAAAACACCTACTGTTGGCTCGCCCGAAGTTTACCCAAAGGGGGAGTGGCCTTGGCCTCTCTTCATAGGAGTTGGCCATTGGCCTTGGCCACCCCCTAGGGTCGGCCTCGGCCTTCCCAAGGGGTCGGCCTTGGCCTCCCCAAGGGTGGTGGCCCTGACCTTCCCCCAATTTTGGCCTATGGCCTTCGCTCCCGCGCGCACTTATTTTCTCGAGTCTTTGCACCTCCGCGATGTTTACGGACGTTCGTACACCAACCTCCCGACGTCCGTCGTGCATCAACCTCGAGACATCCGTCGTCCGTGACTGTGCACCGCTCCCACAATGCCCGTCGCCAAAGTCACGCGCTACCACCGAATATCCCATCGCCGACGACCGCATACCATCACTCCCGACTTTGTCATTACTACATGTTGCATTCATCATCTTGTTATGACAGGTACACTCAGCTCAAATCCCATCTTCGGGACACCCGACGCATGCCCGTGCACCGTCTCCGTGACATTCGTCATCGCGCCCGTGCGCCATTCTCATGATATGTGCCCCGGCACCAAGTGTATCCACCCGACGTTTATCGCCGCGCCCGTGAGCCATCGTCATGATACATGCCCCGAGCACCAAGTATGGCTTCGCGACGTTCGTCACCGCACCACTTTCATAACACGTGCCCCGGCACCAAGTATTGTTCTACGACGTTCATCGCCGCGCCCATGCGTCATTCTCATGACATGTGCCCCGATACCAAGTATTCCTCCCCAACATTCGTCGCCGCGCCCATGCGCCACTTCCATGACATGTGCCCCGGCACCAAGTATTATCTCCGCGACGTTCGTCACCGCGCCCTTGCGCCATTCTCATGATGAGTGCCCCCGGCACCAAGTATTGCTCCGCGACGTTTGTTGCCGTGCCCATGCGCCACCTTCATGACATGTGCCCCTGCACCAAGTATTGTCTCCGCGACATTCGTCGCTACGCCCGTGCGCCATTCTCATGATACGTGCCCTGGGCATCAAGTGTTGTCTCCGCGACGCTCGTCGCCGCGCCCGTGCGCCATCTCCATGACATGTGCCCCCTGGATCCTTGTCACACTACAGTGCCCTTGGCACCATACGCGCTATGTCGCGCCCATGCGCCGTGCCACTAACACAGACATGCCCCCGATACCCTACTCACTCCATCGTACCCATGCACAGTGCCACTAACACAGTAGTGCCCCTTGACTCTTTGTCACACTACCATGCTCCTTGCATCGGTCCATCCTTTTTCACCACTCCATGCGCACCTTGCCTTGGTCGTGGAACATGCTTCGACCCACTCTCCAGAGTGTGCAACATCCTGCGGTGATAGGCGACTCCTCCGGGACACTATCTCCGCCAAAGAGCTCTTCAACTCCCTTTCCACCAGGTAGACAGCCCCTCCGGGATGCTACCTCGGCCAGTCAGGTAGACGAGCTTTCGGGATGCTACCTTGATGCGCTCCGAGTGCTCCAGCACAAGGACTCACCGCGGGGATAGGCGACTCTTCCGGGACACTATCTTCACCAGGGAGCTCTTCAACTCCCCTTCCGCCAAGTAGACGGCTCCTCCGGGATGCTACCTCGGCCAGTCGAGTAGATGGCTCTTCCGGGATGCTACCCTGACGCGCTCCGAGTGCTCCGGAACAAGGACTCACCGCGGGGATAAACGACTCCTCCAGGACACTATCTCCGCCAGGGAGCTTTTTAACTCCCTTTTCTGCCAGGTAGACGGCTCCTCCGGGATGCTACCTCAGCCTACGGAATAGGCGACTCCTCCGGGACACTATCTCCGTCAAGAAGCTCTTCAACTCCCCTTCCGCCAGGTAGATGGATCCTACGGGATGCTACTTGGCCAGTCAGGTAGATAGCTCCTCCGGGATGTTACATTGACGCACTCTGAGTGCTTTGGCACAAAGACTCACCCACGGGATAGGCGACTCCTTCGGGATACTATCTCTGCCAGGGTGTCTTCATGACTGGCCTACGTGCTCCGGCACTAGGGCTTGCGTCGGCACCCCTATGGACTATGAACCCTGGGTCACTCTGAGACGGGAGCAGGTCTTCAGAGGGCATCGTGCCTAGTCCTGCTAGTAGTTGGGCATCGGGTCTTCCCCACCACTGCCAGGCCTTTAGGACTCTGCAGGGGCTTGGATTGGAGGCTAGATCAAGGGGGTTCTCTGGCCACGCCGATGCTGTGGGAGCCAGTCTTTCCAGACAGACAGAGCAACGCTGTGCGAATAGGCCCTCCGACAGTCCGTGGAGCACCGACACCTGTGGACCCCCTCGGTGACGTGTCACTCCCGGGGAGTGCCACGTGTCACATGATGACATCATCATCTCAACCTCTATAAATAGAGGTCGTAAGAATTCATTTGGAAGGTTGGACATTTTCAGAACATTTTCACTTTCTCACTCTAGAATCCTAGAGAGAGAACATATAGGACCTTAACTCTGGACCTAACCATCGGACTGTGACTGTCGTCGTGTATTCACCCTCACCATTACCATCGCAGCACTGCCACCCTCAGGCTCTGTCTGGGAAGCCCTTGGTCTCTGCCCTTGCTCCGCCCTTGCTGTGTCCCACATCAGCGCACTTGGCATCTGACTCAGACTGCATTCCTTATGGCACCTCCACGTCGACTACGAACCCACTTTCATTGGCATCAGAACCTTGTCTAGAGCTAGAGCCAACAATAACAATGATTAGTTGTCTAAGCATACTGAGAAAGTGAAGTTAATCCTTTTCTGGGGTCAGACCCCGCAATAACAACGATTGGTCGCCAGACAAGGAGCACATCTTTAGAAGCTAAAGCCAATAGTAACAATGATTGTTCGCTTAGACATGATGGTACACCTAGAAGCCAGAGCCAACAACAACAATAATTGGCCATGTAGATGTACTGAAAGCTTATGACTAAGAGCCAGAGCCAATAGTAGAAACAGTTGGTCGCTTAGCAACAAGGACATATTCCTAAAAGTTGGATCCAAGAGTAACAACGATCGGTCATCTAGGAATATGGAAAAGTTATTACCTAAGAACCGAAGCCGACAGTAATAATGATTGGTCGACTAGGAGGATGAGGAGGAGAAAAAAAAAGAAGACTATGCCTTTGCCATATGAAATATTAACATTAAGTAATAACCGCATGGCACTTTGAATTCGACATAAGAAAGTTATTTTTATTTTTTTTTCAAAATATTAGATTATGTATCAAGAGAGTAGTATGAGATCAAGGATATTTCCAATTTGGTTTTATCTATCAAGGGTCCTGTTCAGTATCACAAACTTTTTTTTTCAACACCCGAGACTCATCACAAAGAGGGGCAACGCCCCTCTTTTGGAACCAAGGCCCAGAGGTTCCCCGAGCCAAGGCAGAGACCTAGCTTGCCCAAGGCCTTGCGCTTGCGCGCGCGCGCGACGTTGTTCATGGGCGGGGCCGTGGCTGTGGCCTTGCTTACCTTGGCCGTGCTGGGCCTTTCTCGGCCTAGACCGCCACAATATTTATGTTATGCAAAAGTGCAAAAAAAAATACGATTATTCTTTTCTTATTTTATTTGATCAGCTCAAATCGTATATAGAAGCTGAAGCCAATAGTAACGACGATTGGTAATCAAGACACACTGAAGGTTTATGATAAGAGCCTAGCCAACAACGTGTCAGAGTTGTTGGTCGCCTAGATATAATAAAATTTTGGAAGTGTCACTCAAAAGTCAGAGCAAACAATGTCACAACGACAACTGCCTCGTTGAGTGCCAAACATATCAATTCATTGATATGAAGAAAATGTTGCTTCTGGCAACAAACATATGATCTCGCACTCGCCATACACCGTACAAAAATCACTAAACTGAGCAATAGATTTGAGTAATTGAATCGAAAAAAAATCTGAAGATAGGATAACAGACATGCACAGGCAAGCATGCACGGAGACAAATATTAGATGAAAACTCCTTAGGTGATATAAGCTGGGTACCATGCAAAATATACAAGCAAGACAAACACACAAATTTAGGAAAAGAACAGTCACTCAAGCATGCAAGGAACACAAGCACATGGGCACCTAAGGGTATGCAAACATGAATCTCACACAAGCACCTAAAGATTTTTTTTTTTGGGATTGAAAACCGGTCGGTTTTTCATAATATCATGCTAAAAACTATCCGGTTAGTCAAAGGACTTGAATTTTGACAAATTGAATTGTCGAAAACTGGTCAGTTAGTCAGCAGGTTTGACAAAATTAAACAAGAAAATGGCCAGTTTATCCATTCATATTTGCACGCGATATTTAGGGTATTTTTCACTTCAAATACATTTCATTCACCCACTCTCTCAGCTTCTTCTCCAAGGAGGACTTCTATATCTCAAATCTTACCCTAATTACACTTCTTCTATATAAAATCCCAGAATCCCTCTCTATTCTTCACCAATTTTTGAGATAACCATGAAACTCTTGCTCAATAGGAGGGCACGAGGATGGGCCTTAAATCAGGTGAATTTCACGATTCTAGCCAAAAACCCAAACAAACGATCACTCCTTTCTGACTCTGGATCAAGAAGGACACTTTAGCCGCCCCTTTTTACTGACGAGTTATGTTTTCAACTGATTACCCTTCAGTTACACACATTTCATGCTCTTTTGACACACTAGCCATCCCCATGCAAAGTAGGGACCACAAAGGTTTTTTTATCTTATTTTTCATGCACTCCATCCACAAACTGGGCTACTCTTTAAAGTTTTTCCCTTCTCTTTTGGTTTTGTGTGGCCTCGCCCCTCGAATATCCACTATATGGGTTCCCCTAATTTGGTTAGCTGAGACCACCATTGATATTTTTCTAAATAGGTTACATGCTTTTACTTAGAGTAAAAAGCATCTTTTGTGCTTGGTGGAGCGTTGATGGTATTCCACCAATACTTTCTACTTACCATTAGAGGAGGCCACACTTAATAGTACGGCTTCGAGAATATCATTGGTATTCGTGTTTGAGGGAGGTCTATCCCATGGGCCAATGATCTCAACAAGGACCGGGACCTCGTGGTCCAGTTGCTTGGCTTTGAGCTATCCTACAAAAAGGGTAGTTTCATTTTGCTTGGTACTCTTCGTTCTCACTAGAGGGTATGACCCTGGAGGGCACTGACGATGAGCATTCAAATAGTATGTCCAGGGATTCTTGATGTATATCTTGGGGGAGACATTATTCAACAATGGGATAACTCAGTGCAGCTTTGGTGTATGCTGGCTCTAGAGGAGAGATAGGAGACTACAACTAGGGTACTCCCAGTGTTGTAAAAAGCGCGCCTAGGCGCTAGGCGCAGTTAGGCGCACTACTTACGCCTTGCCTAGGCCTAGGCACAGTGCGTGCAATAAGGCTCGCGCCTAGTAAGCCTAGGCGCCATGGCGCAAGGTGCATAGCTGCGGGGGAGGCGCACATTAAGGGGCACAAAATCTGACCATTGGATTGGATGTCGTGGCTTAATGTGATCCGTCCATTTATCATTCATATTCTTTTTTTTTTAGCTCCACCAAGTACCAAAACTTTTAAAAGACTAAAGTTGCTAACTCTAAAATCCCTAAATCAAAAATCTTAAAATGAGTTTCACACTTTCACGACTCTCTTGCCAGTTGCACTGATCCAGATCCCGTTGCTTGCTCCGGTCCGCGTCACTTCTTCCTTTGCCACCGGCCGCTCGAGTCTCTGCCGACGCCGTCACTGCCGGCACTCCAGTCACTGTCGACACCATCACCGCCGCTCCTCTCCGCCGCTGCTGCTCGGCTGCTCCACTCCACGGCTCTACCCAGTCGGTTTCTCTCTATCTCCCTCCCTCTCTTCCTCACAACTCACAACAATAAGGAATTTCTGGGATGAGTAAAGTAAATATGGTAGCTGTATGAATAGTTAGTTGTGTTGTTGTTTCTGAAAAGAAAGAAGATTAAAATAGGTGGTCATGTTTATTTGTAAGAACTATAGAATTGATATATGTTGTATTTGTATTGAAGAATGTCGGCTTTTTAATATAGTTCTACCTTACCATTGCATTCATCATACCAAATTTTGACCTTAGATATCTAGTTTCACCTATTGATAATATTTAGGGGGAGGGGTACGAAAAACTGAAGGGAGACTAGTAGGATTAATGGAGTTCATGGCTGCAACTTGATG
Organism: Escallonia herrerae; assembly: GCA_033070095.1. NCBI lineage: Eukaryota > Viridiplantae > Streptophyta > Magnoliopsida > Escalloniales > Escalloniaceae > Escallonia > Escallonia herrerae. Next base: position 309,287 of record JAVXUP010000035.1, read on the forward strand.
CAGTAACCGAATTATTAGTACATTGTAATTATCTAGAAAAAGAGGTCAAGTGGTTCGGTCATTCTTTTCTAATTTTTGGAAGTTTGCTAATTGTCATGTTCTGAATTTTTTTTTACAAAATTTTATTTTTTTAATGCTCTATTATTTATTCATTTATATTTATTTTAATATTGCGCCTTGCTTCGAAAAGGCGCACGCCTGCGCCTTGCGCTTTGGCATTGCCCCTAGGCTCCAGGGACCTTTTGCGCCTTAGGTGCGCCTGCACCTTTAATAACACTTGGTACTCCCGCCAGGGTTCATTTGTATCATTTGACGAGCCTCATGGGGTACTAAAACATCTGGGAGGTATGTCTTAACTCTAAAGCTATCTTCTTACACATTAGACATGTTATTAACATTCTATCTTCATAAACAAGTTTTGTCATTCGAGATTTTGGGATCTTGTGCCTTGCGGTTGAGGTATGGTCACACTGATGAGACCGAACCAATGATGAAAAGGTAGAAATTTTGAGAAGAGCGGGTAGAGGCTATAGTAAGGGCTTTCCAGGATAGCTTTAACGGGTTGACTCAATACCCGGTGAGTTATTCTTCTATTTTAATCTTTGAATTTCCATTAATGTACATTCACAATCAATTTTCTTTTCCTTTTGGGCATCCTTATGCAAGTGAGGAACGACAGAGTCTTATCTGGAGGAGTCGGGGCTCACCAGGTGCCAAGTGCTGTTGGTAGGGTACTCCTAGGAGGAGTTTTACTTGGGGGAGCGGGTGCTCTACTGCTCTTCTAGCATCATATGGATGTTGAGGCTCTTAACCTTATGGCCCCTCCTATCGAGATGCATCAGATGGGTATGTTAGACTGGAGACTAAGGCAGAGTCTGACTAGGGGATCGTTGTATCCTCCTGAGGCGACCGAACAATCCTCATAATGGCGAGGCGCTCGTGAGGGAGGATTTGGCTGTGGAATGGCTGAGGCTGATTCAGTGGGCTGGGGCTTTCATGACCCGAACCCACAAGTAGACCCGTGAGCTAGATCCATGACTGGCCACAGACCCACTTGGACAACCATTTTGGGTTCTGCCAGGCCTTATTTAAACATGTATACAAATCTAGAGTCATGCATTAACTAATACCTTAATATGACTTCTATAGAGGTACTTATAGATCTTCCAAAACTATCTCTACTAAATCCCTCAATAAAAGACTAATATAATTTATCAAAAAGAAACCTCATGGAGATCTAAGCTCCAAATAATTCTAAAAAACGTAAACAAGTAGTACTAAAATTTCTCTAGAGACTTAAACAAACCTCCTAACGAGCATCTCTTGCTACTCCATCCTCGTTACCCTCATAGTATTCGGATTTATCTAAGTGATCACCAGAAAATATTTATAAAAATGGATGAACTGGGAGCTCAGTAAAGACACATCATATCCCTAAAATAGGTTTTAAAGTTTCAAGCATGCCATAGTTTTCCTTTTCAAAATCAAGAATTTAGTGTTACTAAAATAAAATTTTAGTCAACATATATGCACTTGTAGCAAAAGAAATCTCGAAATAGAATATAATCAACAAAAAAAATTCATCAAGAACTGTCATAGTTATTCATGACTTGGTATACTACGGTCAGCGTATGGTCCCACTGACTAGGATCTAGAATCTGTCCTCCACCTGAGATAACAACATGTGGATGCAAGGGCAAATCACGGTGCAATAGTACTGTGCGTCAAACGTATGGTCCCGTTGACCAGGACCCGGAATTCACTTTTTTCCATGGATATGGGGCACAATAATTCAGTCAAATTATCATCTTATTCCACATGTACTGAACATAGTTCACTTACTCACTAAACCATTCCATGGCATTTCATTTCAATTTTCACTAAAAGATTTATCACGAACACAAGTAAAGTAAAAGTACTTCAAAACTTCATTTGACTGAGAACATGTATCCAATATATATAATTTTCAAATTAGGTACAAGGAGGAATATGGCAGGGTACTTATCTCGCTCAGTAATTGGTTCTTGTACTCGCTCAAAAGCCGGTCCTATCTCTTATCTATCGAAACCTAAATAACAAACCACATAGATATCATTCATTGTCGCTCGAGCATGCCTAAATATTAAGTTTCTCTCAAGTGAGTAAAATTACCAAACTGCCTCCTTGACTTCTATAAAATTAACTATTTATCCCCGACACCTAACGTACCGTTATACACCTAGATATAACCCAAAAGAATCTTTTTAAACAATTAGGTGGATTTTTTTGGACAACAATGATCTTTCGGAGAATTTTCCGCTCGGAACCCTAAACTGCTCTTTAATTTGAGCGCTAATGTTTCTGTTTCAAAAATATATCAAACGGTATCGGAATGCCACAAAAAATCAGACACTCAAGAGTCACAGTAATTTTGATCACTGTAAAATTCTAGGCTAAAAATAATTTTGTTCATTGTACCCAATAGTTGAAAAAAACCTGTTTTCAAAATAAAATCATTTGAAACCCTTCCCATGCCCGAAAAAATCCCAGGTCAAGGGTCTCACCAAAATAATGGGAGTTTCAGTTTTTCACTTTGCTTAAATCTATTTGGAATTGGTCTTTAAAAATAGTTTAGTAAACTGTTGTGATAGTATCTTTCTACGCTATATCTAATCAAGCGTTATGCCACTAATAACGTTAAAAAACAGCAAACAATTTTCAAAATTTTTGAAACTTTGGGTAACATACTATCTTAGCTACACATGATTATTGTAAAAGTTTCAGAATTTAATAACTTAATTTACTACTTTAAAATATCCCAAAATCTCTTGTTTGTATAAAATTAGTTATCACGCTTCCCAAACTCAAAAAAATTTAAAATTTTCTAGTATTTAGATATTGCAAAAATAATACAAGTTACTCTTTTGAACTTCATCCAAATAAGTTCTTAGATTTATCAAAAAAATTAGGAAAGAAACTGCTTTAAAAAATTTCCTTTAGCGACACTTTTATGTTCAATAATTGAATTCCCAACTCTTTTCTTCTGTCCCTCTCTGCGCAGACCATCTTCCTCACCAACCCAACAGTTCATTTCTTCCTAAAAGCACAACTCACTATTTTCATTTTCTCCCACATGCACAGATACCCATATATCTTTACATAAGCACATGCACACCCATTAATCTACACTTCTATACACATTCATCCACACATCACTCCCATATACACAACACATCATCCAACATAATTCTCCACATTTTTCTTCAAAGCTACTGCCTCGGCGGTAGCTTTCATCTTCTTGCCCAAACATTTCATGGCACACTCATTAATCTACCATTTCACTCACGGTTGCCTTCCTTCTCCTTCTTCTCTCTTCTTTAACTCACCAAACACAACACATCATTTCCACTTCTCTAACCATTTCACCAGTTCACTTCCTTACAATTTACACACTCACACACACACACACACATATGTATGTATGTATGTATATATATATATATATATATATATATATGCATGCTATACCCATTGCCGTGAGGCAGTGGGATCTTTCTTCTCATACAAGCCATCCGTTTCTGCCGCACCGTGTCGCAGTCATTTCTTTTCCTTTGGCTGCCATCACCCATGGCACACCATACCATGGCAGCCACGGCTGCCTTCCCACAACTCATCACGACAACATGGCTGACGTAATCTCTCTTACGCCTAAACGGTCCTTCACTAAAGACCAATTACGCCACACCCACGCATGGTTCCTTCAAGAACACTTTAGCACACACCTGATGCAGCCTCCCACTGCTATCCATCTCTCAGCAATATGACTATATATAGCTACATGTATATATATATATATATATATATATATATATATATAACAAATATATAAAGCTTACCAAAATTACTCTTTGTTGCGTTCTCTCTCTGCCTCTGCTCACACTTCTTCTCTTCCTCATCCACTTACGAAGAGTATGAGGAGGGAATTAGGGTCAGCTAATGAGTATATAATAATAAACCCTAGCTCAAATAATTACCAAAAGCCCCCTACTCTCTCATTAATCGTTTAAACTTTTATCCAAAGCTTTTTATGATTGTGAAAATTTTCATTTACGGTAATTTAAGATACTAGCATAATTTAACGGAGTGTTAAGTCCCCCATTCCAGTAATTTGTCGCTAAAGATTGTTTTAATAAAATAACGCTACAAAAATATAGAAATTTTTGCTAATGGTTTCTAAAAGAAATATCATGAACACTAATCGTCGCAAAAGGATTCAAATAATTACTTATAAACTTTTCGCTATAAGTCGCTCTAATAAAAGTACCAACGCTAAGTAAGGGTTTATGGCTAAAATAATAATAATTTATTTTGGTCCAAAATTTTGAATAATAATAATAATAATAATAATAATAAAATGCTCCGGGCATTATAGGGGCGGCCAGCGATAGGAAGGGCAAGGTGAAGAAGGAGGAGGAGGATTACGCATAGGGGGTTTCATTCCTTCCTTGAACAGTGCATGTGTTCTTAAGGGGCAAGGCAAGAAGAGGGAGTCGATCCCCCAGCCAAAGAAGGATGAAGAGCTGTTTAGGCTCAAGGAGCTCACTCAAGTGAAGACGGTAAACTCGAATCTTGATTGTGCTTAATTTATCATTTTATACTTAATTTTAACTCTATTAATTTCCTTATTATAGGTCTCGAGCTCAATATTGAAGAATGCCTACTGGATGACACATAATCTCAAGGACATGATTTGCACCTTGCTAGACTTACTAGAGGGGTATAGGCCACATGATGAGATGACAGAGGCACCTACACCCAATCCCTTGGTGCCACCTTCTGGAGGTTGATAGAGGCCAGTTCACAAATGAGAGTTTGTACCATTGAGGGAGACGGAGGTCGCCAATTGGAGATAAACGAAAAGGCCCAGCCCCTCCACCGCTGAATAAATTGAGACGTCAATCTTATAGTGTTGTGGTAGTATTTCGCAAGACCTATAGGAAGCCTAGTGGGTCAACTAAAGCTTTGGTAATTACCCTGCCCTGACGATAAGGAATATGAGGCTAAAAGAGACAACGAGTCCTCAAGATTCGGCAACGAGGAGGAGCCTAATGCCAAAAAGTCCCGGAGGAACTAAAGCTGGAGTTTACTTAGCCTAGAGTAGGGTTTAAAGTTCATTAAATTAGGGACTCTTCTTATCAAACATTCTTGTGTTGAATAATATATCATTTGTTAGCACATTTTGATAAATGAATTCTCATATAAATGTTTTTTATTTCGATCCATGCAGACACACTTGCACAAAAAGATTGGAGGTTGGGCAGAAAAATGGACTAAATTGGATTGGAATACAAAACAAGCACAGGGTGTGGTCTTTAAGTAGGCAAACTTTGCAAAATTTTACAAGTATTGACAAACCAGCCAGTTAGTAATGATTATGAAATTTTCTGATCTCGAGCCTAAGACCGACCGTTTGATCAAAAGAAAAATCTATTTTTTGGGTAAAACTGGGCAGTTGATCAGAAACAAAGTCCAATTTTCTGGTAAAATCGGAGGGTGATCAGAAACGAAGTCCAATTTTATGATAAAACCGGACAGTTGATTAGAAGAAAAGTCCATTTTTTTTTGGTAAAATCGGACGGTTGGTCCGAGAAATCAACTTCCTTAAAATATTGAAAACAAAAAGGGAAACCCACCAGTTTGTCAAAAACTGTCCTTTTTGTCCGATAAGTTTTTTTTGATTTTTTAATTTTGATTCCTATTTGTATACATGTTATGGCTGCCTCTTTATATGTTCGGGACCTATCTTCACAAGGGGCATTCGACTCTCATTCTCTCAGAAGAACTCCAAATAGCTTCCAAAGATAATCCCATAATCTTTGAAATTTTGTGCTTTTGCTGATTCCTTTAACAAAGTTGAACTTATTCATCTTGATGGGCATTTCCACTGAAGTTGGTCATGAGTTTGTGGATGGTGGTTGTTCATGAAGATATTCTCCAGGTTACGTGCAAATTCGAGGATCCTGAGGATCTTTTTTTTTATTCGACTTGGACAAGCTTTGCCCCACTTCTGAAGAATCTTGTCTTTAGTGGATGTCCCTGCCAATTTACCTGTTGTTATCCCTGTAATACAAGATGGCTATGTCCTGTCCCTCATGAGCTTGTTGGAGTTAGCGAAAAACAGGCTAGGTCATTTATCCAAGGTGAGCATATTCTGCTTTCTCCCATGATTGAATATTTCTTTGTCAAACTAGATAACATATATGCAATATGCATGTGGTCGGGTGGTGGCTCTAAGGCTGTGTATGGTGGCCAAATATCTTAGTATTGTTGGCGTAGGGGTTGCTGACGTGAGATTGGCTAAGTTGCTAACCCAAATGTCTTTGAAAGGGAGAACTCTGGTTCCGGTAGTGGTAGTTGAAACCATAAATCCCGCTACCAAGGTGCATAGGGATCCAAGTGCTACATTCAGGGTAGCCCCTTGCTTCTATACATGTGGCTTCTGGATCACATGCATCTGATAGTTATACCTTCGGAGGTGAGGTATTGCTCCTATTCTTTTCGTGTCTGGCATTTCCACTTTGAGGGTCATTCGGGCATAGATGATTAGATTCATTTTTTCTATATGCGGAAATTCAGGTATATCCCTTGGTACTGCGATTGATGAGGAGCCCGTGGACCTACTTGAGGACTTCTAGGTATCACTGTCTCTGACTTTTGGGACTGCGGTCTACATTATTCTATTTTCCTTGCCTGGTTCTGAGACAGTTCGTTACGAACAAATTGTTCTGAAATTTTACAGTAACTTTGTTGTTATGGTGAGAGACCTTAGCCTTTTAGTGACTAAGGTTGTTTCCCGGGGGTTGGGGTTCTCCTTCTTACTTTGATCACTCCATATAGGGTGAAAGGTTAGTTGATGGTATGCACTCGATTGCTCCACTATTCTTTAAAGCTTACATAAGTTGGCTTTGGCCTCTCGTTTGGGAGAAGGTACTGGATTTGGAGAACAACTGAGGGCAGAGCTGAACTGGGACATTTCGAGTGCTTATGAAATCAAATTTCAGGAATGAGCTAGAGAGGAAGCTCGTACTACAATAGGTTTAGAGCCCAAGTTGCCCGACTTTGGTAGGTCATCCTAGAGTATTGTTTAGAGTTTCCATCATCCCCAGTTAAGGAAGAAGTTTCGATCTCATGGATCAGCTATCTCGGATCGGTTCCCAGATGTTTGAAGACAAGTTCGATATGAACGACAATCCGATATGGTCTCTGCACATTGGCCAACTTTGGAAAAGCTATTCCTTGCTGGTCAAGAGAAAACACCACGAGAGCCACTGGCTATCAAATTTAAGTTGCTCCTGAACATAAAGATGGAATAGATGTTTATGTCGTGGCCTATTTTGATAGAAACGTGTGAAGGGCACAAAGATTGGAAGAATAGATCAAAGCCCAGTGACTAAGGTAAAAATTCTAGAGGATGTGATTTTGATATCTCAGAGGCTAACATATAAGAAAGAAATGCAGAAGTTTAGGTTGATCATATTTCTAGATGAAGATAATCAACCTTCCTCAAATAAAAAGAAATGAATGTGATGGTAGCTTATTCTTATGTTGCTGATACGACCTAGAAATTTTTATTTTGCCTTAACTTTTGCTTAGGCCGCCCTTTAAAGGGTTTTTGTCTTAGCGGGCTTTTTATTTTTTTCTAGTATTATTTATTTATTTATTTTTACCCTAAATTTTGCTTACGTCACCCTTTTCAGGGTTTTCCTCCTAGCGGTTTTTTTTTTTTTTTTGAGAATGTAGTCGATATCATAGTCAGTGGAATAAAAGACTTTCATTAAAATTTGACCACACCTGAGGCATCTTTACAGGCTGCCTAACTTAACTTCATCTGACGTGTTACATTGACATGTGTGTGCTGCATAGTATTCTTCAAGGAGGATTAGATCATTCGTATCAGTTACAATTTTCACTCATACATAATATTTCTTTAGCCAGTCTAGGTTGACTAACTATGACAACTCGATTCCATCTACATCGACTAATAAATATGTATCTACACTCATGATTTGCTTGATCATATAGAGATCTGACTAGTTAGGTTCAAACTTTTCCTGCAACTTCCAAATTTGTCCGATATACTCCTTCAATTCCAAATCTTGTGCTTTCAAGCCATGTCATTTCACTCACTTATTAAATGCTCGAGCAATCCGCTTCTGTAACCCTGAATATGTTGCAGAGCTTTTAACATCTTCTCCTTTGCTAGTGCTAGTTGTTCAAAAAGCGGTGTCTTACCCAATCTTCCTCAACTACTTGGTTTTGCAAGTATCCTAAGTGAGTCTACTTCCAATTCTATAGGGAGGATTTCTTCCATACCATAAAATAGTGAAGGAGGGGTAGCCCCAGTTGATGTTCTTCTGATGTTCTATAGCCCCAAAAGGCATGGGGAATCTTATCTGCCAACTTCTACAGGACTCTTTTATCTTACTCAGGGTGATGAGTGATGCTGGATGACACCGTATTCTACTGCTAAGTCTATGACTTTTCCTTCGAAATGCAACCCATTGTTTAAAATCAACTCCCAAGGTACTCCATATCGACATGATCTTAGCCTGAATAAAATGGGCCACTTTCCTGGCATTAAGCATGGCATACGAAGCAACCTCCACCCACTTTGTAAAATATCTATGGTCACCAATATAAACTGTGCTGAATTTTCTCTCTCGGTCACACAAAGTAGGTGTTATCCTTTGTACTGTCTCTTGTATAAGTGTTGATTACACATGATAAATTGTGCTTCCTATCTCCACAAAGATACATGGTCTTTGGTGAAGGATCTCTTAGGATATTTACCATTCCAGATAACGTTTTGGACGTGTATCATGGTTCGGTTATCTCATCGTCCTCTATGGATGCAATCATAAAACAATAAGCTAGCTGATCTATTTTTTTGTATTACAAATGGCTCTACCTCCTATCCCTCAGGCTTATCCACTACTGATGCGTGTGTGGCTAAAGCATCGGCACAAAGTTATTCTTTAGTTAGGGTAAGTAATTTAACTCTACCCCCTCATATTGATCCACGATCTTTTTAAATGGGCGTGGCATGCCTATAGACGTGCTTCTCTAGTTCTCCACATCCCTTGTATTTGACATATGATCAACATTGAATCACCATATATTTTTATCTCTCGAACTTCCAAACTCAGAACCATCTCTAACCTGGTAATGCACACTTCGCATTCGGCGGTGTTGTTAGTACTGTTGAAAGTCAACTTGATGGCTATGGGCGATGGGCCTCATAGGGCGAGATTAACAGTATTCCTACCTCGAATCCTTAGCTGATGGTTGCTCCATTAAAATATATCTGCCACCTTGTTTTTGACTCGATGACACAAACTTCCTCATTTGGAAATTTTGCCTTCCACCTATTAGTATCTTCAGTCGGATAATCGGCCAACAAGTCGATCACGGCCCTTTCTTGGATGGACTTTTGGGTTACATAGGTGATATCAAACTAAGAAAGAAACAGGAGCCACTTTGCTTTGTGGTTAGATTGAACTGGTTTCTTGCACATATATTTTATAGGATCCATCTTGGCCAACAATATGACAGGGTAAGCCAAAACATAATATTGCAACCTCTATGTTACCCAGACAAACAATACACGTATTTTCCAATGCTGAGTGATTTATCTCTCCATGGATTAACTTCTTGCTAATACAGTAAATGGCTCTCTTGACAAATGGATGCTCTAAATGTTGGGCCAACATGGCTCGGGCTGCGGTATTAGTACGTTTAAGTATGGCAGTAAGGGACTACCGGGTATTGGATGGCTTAGAACTTGAGGGTTGGTGAGGTATTGTTTGAATTTGTCAAAAGCTTCTTGAGACAAAGGATTCGACTCTTTGGTTGAATCATTCTTCAACAACTTGAACAAAGGCTCACACATCTTAGTCAATTAGGATATGAATCATTTGATGTACTTGATTCTACAAATAATTCTTGAATTTGTTTCTCATTCTCAGGCAAAGGCATCTCTACTATGGGCTTAATCTTAGCTGGATCGACCTTTATACCTTGATTGCTGGCCATAAATACCATTAATTTTTGGCTGTGACCCCAACACACACTTTTGAGGGTTGAGTCTTATATTGTATTGCCTTAATCCTTAAAGTACTTCCTCAATACTGAACAACGATCTTCACGCTTCTTAGACTTGATTATCTTATTGTTCATGTATGCTTCTACCTCTTTGTGAATGATATCATGGAAAAGGGTAGTAGTAGCTTATAGATACATAGCCCCAGACATTCTTCAACCCAAAAGGTATCACAGTGTAACAAAAGGTTCCCGGGGGGTGGTGAAAGTTGTTTTCTTCTTATCCTCAGGATCCATCTTCATATGATTATATCCTGCGATGGAATCCATGAAGGAAATCAACTCATGCTCTATGGTGTTGTCTATGATCATGTATATAATGGACAAGGGAAAGTCATCTTCGAGGAAAGATCGGTTAAGTTCTCGGTAATCAACATACATTGGGACATGGCCAGTTGCTTTGGAGACAAGTATGATGTTAGCTAGCTAGGTAGGATATTCATCACTTTGATAAATCCGATGTGGAGGAGCTTATATATATAAGAAAGAGGCCCCCCTCCCTCTTATGTTATATGGAGCTTCTATTTGACGGGATTGGCTTCAGGCAAGTTAGATAAGGGGTGTTCAACAATCTACTGGTCGATTCTAGGTGTTAGGCACCCGCCATACCCTTTTGGTCGTTACTTCATTTGTATTGATTTTTGAAATTTTCTTAACACAAAATGCATGTAACTATGCAATAAAATTAACCTACGTTTATTTCTATTAGATTATTGGTTGAACACGATATCAGGGGTCGAATGGCCTATGTATCCGGTCGGACAAACTGGAATCAAAATCATCGTAGTTTAACTTTGCTCTACAGGAGGCACCTTACATGTTAGTCTTAGACCTAGACTAAGAAATGAAAATGACCTTTTTTTGGTTTATGTAAAAGAAATAAAATGCGATTGCGGGAAATGGAAAATAATTCTAAACTAATGAACTAGACTAAAAAGCCATATGAATATACTTCACAAGTCTGCTTGTCTAAATAACTGTGGAACACTCACTGAAGGATCCACGATGCAAGAGAATAAAAATTCTTTTTGAAGTTAATATGAAAGACTAATTTCTCTTAAGATATGATATCCAAGAGAAATGGTATAGAAGCTATAGGAAGAAATAGTTAAGATTAAACTCAGACCCTCAAAATGTAGGCCAAAGGGACTATTTGTAGAGAACTGGGGTGCCAAAAATGATAAAGATGGTTGTGCCAATTAAAAATATGATGATAAGACAACATATTTGATAAAAATTGCGGATTGACCAAAAGTAAACTAGCCGGTCAGTTTGTCGAAAACTGGCCGGCTCATCCCACAATTTTATAACAACTTTTTTTTTTCTTCTGAATTTTGAGACATTATCTGACCCTAATTTGGTATTTATCTCTACTTTCTAGATGAAATGTACTAGATTCGGCATTTATCTTCATAAATTACATATGCCATCGATTTAATTCCTTGCATCAAGGATAATTCACAAAATAATTCCTTAAATCATCTAGACAAATCATAATCTAGCCATGGACTGGACTAACATATTTGGATTGGACTGACACAAAAAATTATCGAACGACTGGACTGAACTGCTAAACTGCTTGAATTAGACAAATGAACTGGACTAGACTTATGGGCCAAATCAATTGTGTTACATTATTAGGCCTAAGCTTTATAATAAAATATAATTAATAATGAAGCCGAATATTTATTTTAATTAATAATGACCAATAGCATCATGACAAAGCAAAGGACGCCTTGTTTATCTTGATTTTTAATTTAATCTCGCACCTAGTTTAGATTGATGCATGACTTTACCTTAGATTTTGCATTTTATGCAAAAATGAATAAAATAATCTCTCAAACGTCTATAGTGGAACCAAAATCTTTGCCAGACACCCACTCGAAAATATTTTAAAGAAGGTTTTCGTCCTTCTAAAAATTCATAAGGTGCTTGGTAAAAATCCTTGTATGGAACTCTGTACAAAATGTGATATGCGCAATTTAAAGCTTCAAACCACATATTATTAGGCAAACTTGAACTAGCTAACATAGCATTAGCCAAATATATCTAGCAAAGTTCTATCTTTTTGTTCTGCTAATCCGTTAGGTTGAGGTAAATAAGGTGGAGACTTTTGACATATAATAGTTTCATGTGTGTGACGTCTTCTACGTATCCTTAAGTAGCCATCGTTTCAAGGCTGAGTCCACTTTGGCTCTAATACGGGAAGACTGAAACACTAAGTGAAGGTTTCAAGGCAGAGCCACTTTCACAATGCATGAGACTCTCACCTTTTGCCCACTGTCTAAGTTGTGAATTTTTTATTAAAATAAGTGGGGGATTGTTGGAGTATTTTAACAAAAAAAATTCTCTTTGTTTTCAAGATTGAAAAAGCATTGAAGTTTTGAGTAAAATTATAAAGTACTTTAGTCCCACATTGCTTGAAAATGGAAAGAGAAAATTTTCTTACATACTTAAACTTTTGGAAAGTTTTTGTCCCACATTGGCCATTGTAAAGAACTTTAAGGAGTATATAAAGTGACACTCCTTGGCCTTTAAGTAAGATGTGCTTGAGTTTAAGACTCGCACGCGCAAGGGGGAAGGACAAGTGGGGGAGATACGAGTTTCTGAAATTTACGGATGCTCTATGGCAGCATTCCGGCCTCTCCCCCCAACAGTCACATTTTCTTTTATTACACAACAGTCATATTTTTTATTGCAGCACTTTATTTCTGAAATAAATTTCGAATTTATTTTTTTTAACAGATTTCCAACAGCTATTTTTCTTCACTTATAAAAGGAGACCTCTTCCTCACTTTTCAACACACAACTCTCAAACTCTCTTTTCTGATTTCTAAACACTTAGACTTGTGGGCATTTTGGTAAGGTATCGAGTGAAGCTTCTGCTTCATTCGTTTGTGCAAAATTACGAGTGAAGCAAAAGTAAAAGCTGGGCTGTTGTATCCCGGAGGCGACGCGTCAATAACCTTGCTGCACCGGTGGTAATTCTCCGAAGGGGCGCGAATCGTCTTAAGAGAGCGACCTAGTCCGCGCCTCAGCCAGTTGTTTTATATTATATTTTTGGAGTTGTTCTTGTCTGTTTCTTGCAGCAATTCCAACAGCAAATACACCACCCTATCAGGCCTTTGGATTTTAATTTTCCTTTCAGTTTGATTTTCAACACGTGCCTTTAACATTTTTATTTTCTCAAATAATTCACTTTTCTAATTAATAAAATGCATGTGACAAGACTATGAAATATCATCAATAAAGGTAATGAAATATATTTGACCTCCACGTGTTAAAACATTATTAAGATCACAAGTGTCACTATAAACCATTTCTAATAAGTTGGTATCCTTTTCAACAAACTTGAAAGGTTTTTTGGTTTGTTTAGCTTGAACACATGTCTAACACTTTTTATTTGTATTAATAATAAATTTAGGAATGCGATCCAAGTTCATCTCTTTTTAATACTTCTCACGTTAATATGTCTAAGCTACCGTGGGAAAATATCACAACATTCAACACTTAAAATAGACAAGGAAGCAGAACTAACATGCTTACAGTCATCAAACTTCATTACTTTGGGACATAAAAACCATCAATTAAATATCCTTTACCGATAGGGCAACCACTCCTAGTAACTACAACTTTATTAAATTCAATAAAAATCTTAAATCCACATTGAACTAACCATGCAGTACTAATCAAATTCTTTCTGATTTCTAAAACATGTAAGACTTCTTCTAAGGTAAGACACTTCTAGCAACCAACTTTAATTTTATTTATGCTTCTCCTAGTACCCTATCCAAGTTCTTATTTTCCATGCTTAAACTTCTTGTACCTGATTTCGAATAATAACAAGAAAATTTATGTTTATCAGCTCACACATGAACATCATTGCCTAAGTCAATAAATAATTTTATTGAGTTAAAACTACCATTCAACTCTGGGTTTCTAACAAACTAAATGTTAGCAGGGCTAGAGGAGTTGGCCCCCGCGGTCACCACATTCGCTTGTTGTCTAGGGGCTATTAGAGGACCATTAGCGTCTGGAACTTGACACTTCTAATAATGACAATGCTTTGCCTTATGATTTGTCTTCCCATACACCAAAGAAGGAACAACTTTTCTTTGACTACCACTACTATTGTTTGGCTCACTCACTACAAGAAAAGACGTTTTTTGTGACGGATTTTTAGCGACGGAATAGATTCCGTCTCTAAAAGGAGTTTTACCGCGGAAACCTCCATCAGTAAAACTCTCTCGTAAATTATTTTTTTCGACAGAATTAACCATCGATAATAATATTTGGCAACGACTTTTGCCGGCGGACTTTTAGCGACGGTACTTCCGTCACTAAAACATTTTGATGGGAATTGTTTTTCCAAGGGTTTATGGAAATATTTTAAGCGACGGAATAAATCCGTCGGTAAAAATAGACCTTCACAGACGGACTTTTAGCGACGGATATATTATGTCGCTAAAAATCTATTTAACTCTCAGATCTGATTTTCTCCCTTACCGTTTCCCTCTTTTAAAATCCCAAAAAAGGCTCCGACGATTGTGCCACCGCTGTTCTCACATCCTGCCCCACCTTCGGCACCATCAAAAGCCTCAACACCTACGGCGACCTCCCTCGACACCGGCGGTGACTTCCCTCGACACCGGTGGTGACCTCCCTCGACACCGGTGACTCCCATCAGGTATTTTTTTTTATTTTCTGTGACTTTGTTTACTTCTAGCCAGTCGCTTTTCATATTCGTGTATGATTTGCTGTGAATTTGTGACTTTCGTGTATGATTTCGGCGGTGGCCTCTCTAGGCAGTCATTTTTTTGATTTGCTATGACTTTGCTATTTCTTTGTTTCACATTTTGTGCATGATTTTAGCACGCTATTGACTGATGCATAATTTCACTTTGAAATACTATTTGAGAGTTTACTCATGCAATATTTGATGGGTGTTGATGGAGTGATTGTTGACCTGGTTCAAGAGATTTCGGAGCCGGTTTTAAACTTTAACAATCCTGTCAAGGAGGCTAAAGAAGGTGCCTTGTCTCAAGAGGAAGGGCAACTACAGAGCAGAAATCCCAACTGCTCACAACATGAACTTTCTTCGCTCTCAAAGCTCATTCCAGGGTTGATACAGACTTGAAAATGAAGCTTTGGGTTTTCATATCAACAATAGTAATAGGAATTTGACATCATTCATAGATGCCACTGTTTAGCTTCTGCATATACAAGTTAAAATTGTAGGTTCTACACCAGCAAGTAACAAAGCATGTGAATTTGGCCATTAAGAATGTGAATGTGCTGCTATGATTTCACTAATAAAATGGAACTTGTTGTAGTGTACTGCTTTTATTTTTTCTTTTGTATGGTGTCTTGCATATGGGCTTTCATACTTGAGCGAAAAGAGACCACATATACTACAAGGTTGGCCCAAGGTTTTGGGCCTGTAACCAGTACAAGCCCAAATCGTGGTAATATATATCTGCAGGCCTGATTGACCAGCAGGCTGAAACTCCGCGGATCGCATGGCTTACTGCACGTACCTGCCTTCAAGCTTCAACAACACTTGGTCATGGGTAGGGTGGCAATTGTAACCCAAACCCATTTACCTGGCCGAACCCACCCGCCCATTTAAAAATGATCCAAAACCACCCATTTGGCTAACTGGGTCTAGATGGGTCAAGAATCTTGCAACCCATTAACCCATTAATTTATATGGGTTACAAATGGGCGCGCATTACCCATTAATCAATTTGTCTCATTCTTCTCTCTTCGTAAACCACTCGTGGGATTGTAGGTTATTCCTACTACTGCTGGTGTTGTCAAAAATATATTGCCAACGGTATTTTATAGACATCTTTGTCGGTAATTCTTAACAATATTTTTTTATCATTACTAAACATATTTGGCAACCTCTGAAATCTCTTGCTATTTCTTTTTTTTTTTTTTGTGGGATGCCTTGCAAATAGTAAAAAGAATGTCTTGCCTAAAAGACATACTCAAGTCTAAACTACTTTTCAACCGTAAGAGTACATGAGTAAACTCTCACCTCTAATCATGTACGTACCTAAAAACTTGAGATGCCATTAAACAACAAAAAAGGAGTAAAATAAAAAATGGAGTATCATTAACATTGCAATAGAACTTATAATTGTTATTATGTCTTCCAAGCGAGCATGTATAAGCTTGTTAATAGGTAATTATTGATAAAAGTTGTATAAAGAACAACTTTCAACTTTTAGATTAAAACGAAAACTATCTTCTTTTTTTAAAAAATATCCAAAACTATCTCAAACTCTGGCGTGTTCTCGACCTTCATGGGCATCAGCAGGGCTGGTAGCACTTTATCAATGGTATCTCTTAATGAGTTAGTGAGATATAGTAAGGAAGGGAACGCTTCAATATGTTATTTCGCATCCTTCGTTAGAAGGTTACCAATTATTACTAAATTATATTTGAACTTATTGAACTCCCTAATTGAATGCCCTAATCCAACTGAACCCTAAATTGAACTTATTGAACTCTCTAATTGAATGCCCCAATTCAACCGACCACTAAATTGAACTAATAGAACTCCTAATTGAACCATAAATTGAAGTAATTGAACCCTAATTAAACCCTAAATTGAATGCCCTAATCCAATCGAACCCTAAATTAAACTAATTGAACCCTTAATTGAATCCTAAATTGAATGCCCTAATCCAAATCTCATTGGTATACAGTTATCAAGTCTAAGAAATTGCCCGTGACATATGACAGTGAGGTAGACTCCTTTCAAGCCGACCAATTGCCTGTCTCGTTACCTGTTGAGGTCAACAACGAGGAGGACGATCTTTCTCTTCCAACAACACTTCATGTAAGAGAAGAAGTCGTTGATGATGACACAGAACACATAGAAAGTGTTGGAGACGATGTGACTGAGTCTACTGATGAAGATGATGAATTAGAAGATGCAGAGGACGACGAGTCACACAAAGAAGAGGACAACGAGTCTAGTGAGGAAGATGATGATGATTCCCAAACTAAAAATGACTGACTTGTATTGTTGTAACATCACGGAAAAAACTGTAGTAACATTCTAGAACTTGGTTCATATTGATGTGTTTTTGCACCTCCGTTCATATATATAGTGCCGATGATGATTTCTGCCAAATTATTATTTTTAATGTGTTAATGTCTTTGCAATTTATCTATACGAAGTCAGATATGGATAGGATACAAGTTATTCGTGGCCGGGCTGGACGCCAAGCTGCTTTCACCCCGATGGGTCTCACCTCGTCATTGTTCGCTGATGACGAGGCACAGAGTGATCACGTACAGCCCCAGCCCCAGCAGTGGCCCCAGCCCCATCCGTCGACTTTGCCATCACCCCAGCCCCAGCCGTCGCCCCAGCCCAGCGCAGATTCATCCCACCCGCGCGTTGATTCTCCTTCTTCCGTGGGTTCTACCACCGGTATAGTTGATAACGGTATTGAGTACATTTTTGCTAATTTATATTTGAACTGTATTAATGTCTGTGTTTTGTAGGATCTCGACGAGGACGTGGCCCGACACGCGGGGTACACATTGACCCCCAGTACAAACAGAGAGTTACGCTCACCCAGGAGGGCCTGTAAGTAAAATAAAATCACATCATGCCTTATTTTGAACATTTGGGATGTTAATTTATATTTGAATTGTATTAATTTATTTATTTACTTCTTTGGCAGGATCCTGGAGAATCAGGCGAGGACGAAGATCGGCGTTCTTGTGAAGGACCGATTCACCGAGCCACGCCTGTACTGGAAGGACTGGGATGCCGTTATGAGGGAGTCCCTATAGGAGGAGTGGCTGGTACGTTGAAGTATTTTTTTCCTGTAATAGTATTTGTTTAATTAGAGTTTGTTTTCTAAATTAATTTGTGTTATTGAATGCCTTGCAGGAGGGGTTGACGTTTGACTCGGCTGATCAGTAGGCACTGGGGCGGCAAGCCTTCTTTTCTTACATCGCCAAGAATTACCGTCGATGGCTCCACAATGCATGGGACTGGGTGAAGAAGATGATGCCCGATGGTGCCCTGATGTCAGAGATGAAGACATATCCCCCACATTGGATATCTCTGACTGTATGGGGGGATATGATAGATCGGTGGGCTGCGGATCCAGGTTAGGACGTCAAGAGTAAGAAGGGGGCCGAGAACAGACATAACAGAGATCCGACGCACACCGAGGGAGGGTCGGTGCCACACGACATCGTCCGACACATGAATGCGGATTAAAACCCGGATCTGGAGAAGGATGAGGTCGTAGCTCTAACGTATAACCAGACACACGTGCGGGAGAAAGACAAGGACGAGGCGTGCTAGGCCAGGCCGACGACTATGTTTTGGATATTGCCTGGCGGCTCGATGTAAGCCGATGTGTTTAATTAAGTTGTTAATTTTTTCTTACTATCCTCAATGTCTGTTACGTTAATTAATGCCCTAACATATCTTTAAATCACTATTTTTGCAGGCCTCGTATGAACAGCTTAGGGAGTCCGGACAGCCATCAGCGTCCATTAGTACGGGTGCGAGTACTGGGGAGTTGAAGTGATGGCTGGATACGCCGGAGGTCGTCAATCGGCCAAAAGGCCGCATACACAGCCTGCCTAGCACGACTGCTCACGCCGTGATAGGAGCGTCCTCACCCCCCACTGCCCCTGCACAGACACCGGCTCCTCAGCATCCGTTGGATGAGGAGGAGATCCAGCGCATTGCTATGGTGGTGTTGAGGCTGATCAAGGAGCAGGATCAGCAGGGTACCGCTGCCGGACATGCCGAGCCGGCCCTGGATCAGCAGGATCCAGATCCGGGACTCGGCAACCCCTGATGAGCCCCTTCTCGTGCCCGGTCCCAGATTCTCCCCCCTCCCCCCTGCCGGTCGCAGCTTCTCCCCCCCCCCACCCGGTCCCAACTTATCCCCCCTCCCCCCGCCCGGTCCCAACTTGTCCCCCCTCCCCCCGCCCGGTCCCAGCATGTCCCCCCTTCCCCCGCCCGACTTGTACATCATGACTATTTTTTATAATTGATTGTATATATTTCTTTGTGTATTGATTATTGTGCGTTGTTGAGAATTGAAATTTTCATTACAGGTCTGGGTAATAGAAAAATAAAATAAAAATTAAAAATTTTGACTTTGGGCGACGGATCAATTCCGTCGCCAAAAGTGTTTCTTGTACTAACGTTTGACGACGGAATATTCCGTCGCCAAAAGTCTTATTTAGCGACGGAACATTCCGTCGCCAAAAACATTATTCCGTCGCTAAATTCACAATATAGAAAATAAATTAAAATACGTAAAATATAATTAGCATCGGATATTCCGTCGCTAATTAATAAATAAATCCGTCACAAAAAGCGCGATATTAGACAACGGATTTAAAAATTCTGTCGCCAAACCTTTAGTAATGGGCTTTTATATGAGGGACTTTTAGCGACGGTATATCTGTCGCTAAAAGTTTTAGCGACGGATTTTTAGCTTTTAGCTACGGATTTACCCGTCGCTAAAAAGCCTTTTTTCTTGTAGTGACCGTTATCGCTATTATGGCCATTTTGCTTATTCTTATTGTTGTTCTTCCCATTCCAACCATGATTCTTCATCTTTAGAGAGTTAAGTTTCGATAATTGCGATTGAGCGATATTATTTCCTGTGCACATGTGTGAAAAATTCTCAATTGTTATCATATTCTTCATGTGCATTGCACGTAGCTTGTCAGCAAAAGTGGTTCGTCAAATAGTATTCTTTGTTAATTCACAAAACATTAATAAGAGCTCGTGTGTCTCGTGTAAAAACCTAAGCATTCGAAATGCTAGCAGAAACAAAAAAGGAAAAAAGCCCTCAAGAGAAGGTTGCTGAACACCATAGTCCAAAACTCAACTCTTTCGACGCGGCGATTGCTCCTTGAAAACACCTCAATCTTTAAAAGGAGTGCTTTAAATCCCTTCCCCTTATGTTCCTATTCTCCTTTAAAAAGGAATGGAATCATTCAATGCACCTAACTGTAAAGCAAATTTAGCAACTTACCAAGATCATGAAAGAAAAAGCCACAAACTTCATAAGTAAACTGTGTCTTCTATCTGTTTTTCTCAACAGATATAATCAATAGGATTTGTCCTACCCAACTCAATTTGAGAGAAACTGCTAAGTACCTAGAAGTTAGTCCACTTCTAAGGATCCACCTTTCACTTTGGACATTGGAGACTATAAACCATAGTGAAAAATCTATTGAGCAAATATATCCTCAGAGTTCAGCAGAAAGTTGGTAGCAAAGCAATGTCTTTTCAAAAGCCTATGCAATTGAACTCAACTCGGCAACTCTACTGGGTAATCTGACTGACTACTCAATATTTTCTATAGGAAAAAGGCTTCCTTTCATTTACTGAAATTAGAGTCTTAGACCTTCAAACTTCAAAAAAGCTTGTTTCGAGTCTTTGGGTATGCCACAGACACAATTTGCTTAGTCTGCATGACATTTAAGTATAACTCCAAAAAACTCCAAAAACCTATTTTTTGTATTATTTTTTGACACGCAAACCATGACGCCGATTTATAATACCCCAAAAGTGATGATGGTGTAGTTGTTGTCATGATGATCTTAGAAATTATTACTGCTCTAGATCTACTGAGCTCGGAATGCTTCATTCTAGCATTCCAACATTAAGAGTCAGCAGATAGAAATTCTTGGGCTGATGAAAACTGCAAGTAAAAGCTATATCTATAGATTTTTATTTGTATTGTTTCCTTTATAGTAACAACGCTAGAGAAAAATGCAACTTTAGAGTTTGCTAGCTGCCTACTCTCTCTCTCTAGCTGCACTCCAACAACACTCATGATTATTCCCCATATGCTGAATCAGCCAATCAAAATTTAAAGTGTGCGAGCTAAATCATATCACCTCCAATATCTCAAAGTATATGGTCCTAATGCCTATTCTTCATAGGCTAAAGACGTTGGATCAGCCGACCATTATCTATCTATAATATAGGAGTAGAAAGCCAATTCAGATATCCATCCAACAACCTTGAAACTAATGACACAACATACCCGGTGTCATCTTCGGCCTCTTTTTGGTTCGAAGGCTTGCAATGGCAATTGAGTTTACATCACTGCTTCTCCGTTTCCTGCTTTTGGAAACCTTCTCAACGTACTGTGCTTTTTCTTTGATGGTTATTCGTGCATATCGATTTTTTTTGTAAGTACCTTTTCTCTGCATGTAATACAATAGTTTCCATTTTTTTTACAGGCCACGAGATTAAAACCAATTGGATTATTAACCTTTCAAAAGTACATCGAGATATAAGATAGCATAACCTTCTCTTTCCATTTGGTACTACATGCTAAACTCTTCCAGTTGGTTTGCTTGCAGCTGCGACACATATACCCAAATACTAAGACACACCTGCAAGTCAAACACAAAACATGTGAAATGTGAGGTAGTAGATGTCAGTGGTCTAGTATCTAACAATAACAAAGTATGACACTGCCTTGGAATGTTACACATGCCAATACCATGGTATAGATCTAACATGGTGGGGAGTATCTGCACTACTGTAAATGCTGCAGGCTCTCAAGGCCATAATAACAAATCATTGGCCTACTTATTAAAGAATGCAAGGTAATCTGCTATTTTTTAGTTTAAGGAGGTTCCTTTTATTGATGATGAGTATGCCAGGTTTCCAAGGAAGTTGAAGCCGTCTTCCAATATATGGAAACAAGAATTGTCCCTAACCTTTACCAACCAAAGTAGGAAACTGGGCCTAAAATAGGACCATGATAGAGAATGCTAGGCCCAGTTTGATTGTTTTCAGTTATATTTTTGGTGCCATTAAAGTTAAGCACTTTTCTTTTCTGTTTCTGGAATGATTTTGATGCAGGCTAATTAAGAACTTTCAAATCATTACCCCTAATAAGAAATGAAAATTGGGAATGATTAAGTTGAAGAAGCTACAATGATACAGAACATTCACTTAAACAAAACATAGAATTGAAAGCTAGAAAAGAAGTAGTAACTGAAAGGAGTATCCTTTAGTGCATTTTGAATGCTGCTGATCTAAGATGACTGCGTTAGATACTTTTGACGTCGGTCTCCTTCTAAATGCCAAAAGAAGCAAAATAAGTTTTTTTTTTAATTTTCATCAAAATTAATTATAAAGCTTTTTACCTTTTTCAGTTTATGTTTCTTAGATTTACATATTAGTTGCTCTTTCCTGGTTTAACAAGTTTAAGTGATGGAAAAAGATAGTCGGACCATCTTTTTGTAAAGGTTCTAAGCAGGCCAACATAATTGTACAAGTGTAGTAGACCCATAGAGGGGCTGCAAGGGATGTTGTGTAATTGGTTCTTGTTGACTTTACGTTTTGCAGTGATTGCAAATGGACTTTGTAAGCAGTTGTGTGTGAAATATTTTCCTTAGCTTGTCGTTGTTGCTGGTGTGGTTGAACCAAGCTCCATAAAGGAATCAGTGGAAATTGGATCTAGCACACGTATGGAATGGGAAGTTCTTGAAAGAGACCACAGAGCCTATGCTTCTCTATTCCAAGCTCTTAAAGCATTTGCAGTTACCGATTGCATAGCGGATGCAGTCAGTGCTTCCAGGACGGACATGTATCCAGATGAAAGTATTGCAAATACTCTGGATCCAAGGGAGAGATTTCTATGGGGTTATTGCTATTGGTCAAGCAAAGGTCAAAGTGATCCTGATGTTCCTGAGAGTTTGATATATGGATTGAATGCCAGTTTTTGTATCATTACTGAGATCAACATTAAGCCTTTCTGGGTAATTGTTTTTCCTTCCATTGATCTTTTGTATTTTTTCATGTGGTTTAACATACATAGTTAATGTCAAGATGTATGTTCCGTGCAGCCTATTTTCAGCCAGGCCTTCCAATATGCTCAGCAAAGTGTCTACGATTTCGAGTGGGTTATCTTAAATCCTCTACTGATGTCAAGAGTAATCTTGTGCAATTTCAAACGGAACAATGGGTTGACGACAAGTTTATATGGACATACACTTCACAGGAGTTCCCAATGGCTTAGGTGAGCATACACACTACATGTATAAAATAATATGTACAAGTGTGCCTATCAAGAATGACACTAATATGTACGATATGTACGATACAATCAGCTCTGGCAAGCGACCCGTACATTATCTAAACATTTGCTTCACTTAATTTAATTTTATCTATTTCGTAACCATTTATAATTAGAATTTAACCACTCAAAAGCATGTGATCAGTTTAGAACTTCCAGACTTGTACAATGACATAGAATGTGCTTCAATTTTTTGCTTTTATGTATCTCGTCAAAGTACTTCACGTCATATGCTAATTGATTTTATTTTAGGTATGAAATTTATGTTCTCTTTTATGTTTTGGTTTTTCTTTCTAGCAGTCAATCAATTAATTTGCCACTTTTTATGCGAATCCATTTTTTTGTATCTTATTGCACGAGTAGAACATGATATGAAAAACGAATGTTTCAATACATGATACTTATTTCGGCTTCAGTTTTCAATCATGTGTAAAGTTCTATGGTTGCAGAGATTCTTCAGTCCCACAAGTGAGTTATCTTCTATTACATTATCTTAGTTCACGGGAGCCTATCAAAGTTTGAACTTTAGGGAGCTAATGTGACTGCAGCCGAGCTGTTACAGCCACCAAGCATGACGACATTAATCAGCAACTATAAGAGCAATCACAAAAATATGATAAGTGTGACTATCCTTTTCCGGGATTGTGCATTACTAAGGTATTATGAGACTATTATCGCATATTAACATCTAAGTTGTTAGTCAAGGGAGCTGAAAATGCTAAGGTAGGTGGGAAAAGATAATTTCTTCGATATTTGTGATGTGATTGGTTTGTACAACATGATAGTGCATAAAATGTTGTCGATTTTAT
Organism: Escallonia herrerae; assembly: GCA_033070095.1. Taxonomy (NCBI): domain Eukaryota; kingdom Viridiplantae; phylum Streptophyta; class Magnoliopsida; order Escalloniales; family Escalloniaceae; genus Escallonia; species Escallonia herrerae. Next base: position 333,339 of record JAVXUP010000035.1, read on the forward strand.
TTAGGGTCTAACTGCGTAAAAATGCAAAAAAAAAAATACCAATCTTTTGAAGCCTAAATGAATTAGGCCGCTTCTAAGTATCAAACAAAGGCTACTAACATTTGTGCTCAGATCCTAGCCTTAAGAGCTAGGGACACTCAATTTTAAAGCGTGGCAGGCAGAGAAGTCAAAACTTCAACACAGTATGATGCCTTGAAATTACTCTCAGTTTCACTAAAAACATGAAAGCCCTAAACAGTCAAATACTGTCTTCTCCTTAGACATGACTTCAGCAAAAGATTAGTATAAATTGGTACAGGAAGTCATTGGAGGGCAAGTTAGAGACTTATCATTGTATGGTAAGCTGTGAGTTTTGTAAAGAGCAGTGCTATACGGACAAAAACAAATTGATCAAAAAGTGTTAGTACCCGATAGGGTACATGAGTGAAAATATTAAGAGCAGAGCTTGAAAAGAAGTCTGTCGGCTCCGTTTGACAATTTTTTTTTTTAGTTTCCAAAAAACAATTAAAGAGCAGTTTTATTTTTTACAAAAACAGTGGGTGTTTGATAACCCATTCTTTTTTTAGTTTTTTTTTGTGGTGGTTTGTGGTGGTAGTGGCCAACGGTGGTGGTGGCCGGCGGTGGTCGCCGCCGGCTGCCGACGATGGCCGCTGGCTGCCGATGATGGTCGCTGGCCAGTGGTGATGGTCTCCGACAGCTGGCGGCAGTTGTCGGCAGTGGTCTCCAGCGGCCAACGGAGGCTGCAGCGGTGGTGGTGGTGGTCTCAAAAAAAAACCAACACTGAAAAAAAAAAAACCAATTTTTGGAGTTTTTAAAAACAGCCTTGATTTAAAATTTGGATTTTTAAACTGAAGGAAAAAAAAAAAGAAAAATGTTTACCAAACGCAACTTTTTTTTTCCAGTTTCTAAAACTGAAAAAAAATGGGTGTCAAACAAGGTCTTAGTAAGCAACTATTGCGTCAGTTTGAGCACTGAAGCACCAGTGAATCGCTAAGGCAGTATCTAACGCTCCTCCAGAGTTAGGCTCATGGATTATTTAGACAATTAGCCACTCTTTGATTATGTATTTAAGACCAACGATTATTTCTAGTGGAATCTTGGAATATTATTGACGATTGAGCCATGATAATGGGATTTCGACCCTACCTTCATTTATGCATACATAAGTTCCATTTTAGACTGAGGCAATAGATGCCTCTTATTCACGACATTATCACCGTACGGCCCTTCTCTGCTTTCAGTGTCTATGCTACATAAGTTTGTCACAGAACCTTCTTGCTGCTACCTTCATTGACTCCAATTCTGCCTTTTCTTTTATTTCCTCACTTGATCTGTATTTAGTCCTTCAGCATCGATCTTTCTCCCTTGTTTTACTCCTTAAAAGACTTTGTCATTTGATGCAAGCTGCACATTTGAACATAACTTTGAAAAATGGAAGTGAGAGGCAATCTTAAAGTAGATAGCAATGGCCAAGAGATCTTTCTGGTGGACAAGGTATACCTTGCATAGCTGTTTCTTGTTCTCAACCCCCCTTCTACTCATACTCTATTCTGGATGAGAGACATACCATTGTTCAGTAGTTATTCTTTCTCTAGTTGCAAACTTTCTTTGGGAAATAAACTCCTGATGCCTCACTATTTCTCCACTTTTGATGCTTCAAGTTTTATACTTGTCATGCTTCTAAAGCATAACTTTCCAACCTTTGCAACCTTTTCCAACATTGTGTAGCTAAGAATTCACCCCAAAGTAGTCATTTTGCCAAATGCCTAAAACTTCAGGGGCATTTCCCTGGCCTAAGAATTCACACCAAAATAGGCATTTTGCAAAACATCTAGAGACATCTTCTTATGTCAATCCTCTAAACCAGGACTAATGAGCAAATTCCATACAAGCACTGGGAAAGACAGTTTGGAAAGTGTTCTTAAATCATCTTTTATGTACGCCTACCCTACTACCAATAATAATTAGCAAATGGCATTTCCTTGGTAAAGAATTCACACCAAAATAGGCATTTTGTAAAACATCTAGACGTCAATCCTCTAAACAAGGACAAATGAGCAAATTTCCTGCAAGCACTGGGTAAGACAGTTTGGAAAGTGTTCTTAAATTCTCTTTTACATACGCCTATCCTACGTACCAATAATAATTAGCAAATACCTTGTTTTCTCCACCCAAGTCATAATGGCAAGCAACACATTTATTAGCTCTTTGAATTGTATGTTCTCTGTGATGCTGAGATTGCCATTGTTGTCCTATTTACTCGCGGCCGCCTTTACGCATATGCCAACAACGGGTATATGTATGCCATTACTACCATATATCACTCGCATCTAAGAGTTTTGTGCCTTTGACATTTGATCCGATTCAGATCCACTCTTAACACAGTTCCTGGCATGCCATTACTATCGTTTCCATTCCCTACTACACATCATCCCTTTAGTGGCATTTCGCTGGCCTAAGAATTCACCCCAAAATATGCATCTTTTAAACACCTAAAGACATTCTGACGTCAATCTTCCAAACCGAATTCCCTGTAAGCACTGGGTATTGGGTAGGACAGCTTGGAAATGGTTCTAAATCCTCTACGCCTATCCTATGTACCAATGGTAATTAGCAATTCCCTTTTATTTTCTCCACCCAATGCTTCTCAAAAGCAGATAAGTCATCTGTATTGTCATTTGTCGGTGATTGGGTAACGCAAAATGACAATTTTGAAAAAAATTGAGACACACGTGACGTGCTTAGAATGTGCAAACTAACACAGTGTGCTATTGCATATTATCAAACACCTTGCATGCAATGGTAAAAGGGGAAGAAAGCATGAAGCCCTTTTATTAAGGAAAGACATGTAGGAGACACATAAGGAGAGAATAAATCAGAATGTCCGTTGGTAGAATTGGAAATTACTGGATTGAAGTATGTCATACGTATGCACATATGTAAATCATGATCATATGATCTGCTGATGAGAGACTTGCGGTGGTGGTAAAGGATGCAATCATGTGCGTAGAGTAATGGAATGCGTCATAGATAAACGACATGGAAGAGCAGAATGCATAATTGCAGAAGAATCAAAAGGGAGAATATAGTGTTTCTGTTCATTGAGCCATGAAATGGAATTCTGTAAATGCAAAAATCTGACCTGCAGATGATGCATGGGAGGAAACCTTGTAGGAAGAACTTTGAAGTAGGGAAAGCAGGAATCGCTTGATGTGAGATTCGCCGTTTAAGGATGTCCTTGTTGAGGCAACAGCAGATGTGTGCGAGGAGGGAGAGAGCTTGGCGAAGGAGAAGCACCGTTTTTTGTTTGAAACTATGGCACCGCTTGGAGTTGGCGTGAGCGGGTTGCAGGATGTTCCTTTGGTTTTGAAAACAGGTGGGCAGTTGGTACTATGGAATATTTCGGAGGGTATTTTAGTGATAGAAATGTGTCGAAACATGTCTAAACACATTACACTAAACACATTACACTTTTAAGGTAGAGAGAGATATATATATACACACACACCATTATAAGCGGCTACCGTCATACACCTCCATTCTTCATCTGGTGCGTGACCTAGAGAGAAAGAGAGAGATACAAAGAGAACGTAAGGAAGGAAGGGGATCGAAGAAGAAAATTTTTCCGGCAACCGAATTTCTTCCGGTAAGTTTTCTCCTAAACCTTTTTCTCTAGTGCTTACAGTTTAAGGAGAAGTCATAAATGAATCATGCGATTTTTGTGGGTGAGGGAAACGGTTTGTTTCGGACGTAAAGGTGAACACATGAAACTGTGTATGTATATTTGTGCGTGATGGGTGGACGTAAAGGTGAACACATGAAACTGTGTACGTATATTTGTGCGTGATGGGTGCATTGGCCGGTGCACATCATGTGGGTTGAGCAAGACTGTGTGTGTATTGTGAGTAAATCTTGGTGTAGGAGTGCATCAGTTTGTGAAAAGTGTGTGTGTCCGTGAGTGTAGTGTGTATCAATGAGTGCGTTTTTGTGCTGTGTAGAGTGTAGATATGTATATTTGTGTATATTGTGTTTTAGTTCTGTGCGTAAAATGGAGAGTGGGGCAGGTAGCACGACAAGCAGATGGGTTCATACAGTTTGACCCATTTTCATTTGTATTCCCATCTTCAGTGGGAAGTGAAGCTTTGAAATCGGTGAGAATGGTTAGCCAAAGACAACTCCAAGGCAGGGAGTGTATGAAAGTATTAGGGAAGAAGGAAGAGGGAGACTGCGATGGGGTTTTTTTTTTATCTTTCTTTTTAGAGAGAGAGAGATAGGGACCATAGTTGTAACCGTTAGAGACGGGTGTGTGCGTTTTTGTTGTGTAGAGAGAATGGGGTAGCTGCCGTGAAGGAAGGCAGCTGGGCGTGATTCTGTGCATGTGTGGTGTGTTTGTGTGTGTTGCATGAGTGAATCGGTGCATGTGTGGATAGCTTTGTGGGTGTTCTTTTCTGTGAGTGGAGGGGGGGCCTGCCAATCAGTCCATACATTGTTTTGGTTCAAGGGATTGAGTTGAATCTCTTCCCTGAATCTGATAATTATTGTACTCATATTCCCTCTTATGAATTTTGAATGACATTACTGAGCTCCCAAAAGCTCACGTTCCCTTCTGCAGGAAATAACCGTCAGTAAGATTTAGGGACGATCGAGCTTGAATTTCATAACAGTTTATGTTTTTCATTATTATTTTTTTTAAGCCTTGCTAGGGAACCATTATGTAATTTAATAAATTAAGTACCTTACAATTGTTTTGTGATAGGAATGGTTTGTAAAGACAATTGATGGATTGTAGTGCTCTGATATGAATGTTATTGGGTACCTTTACTGGTAATGAATAAATTGGATAATTGAGGATTCGATGGATTGATTGGTTAATGCTCCGATATAAATTTCGGGGTGTTACAGTTATATGGAGAAAAATATGGAGTGGAAGTCAATAGTTAACACTACTACTTACTAATGACTTCGTTAAAAAGTCTTTCATTTTAATTGGGATATGTCCCAATGATATTATTTTATTTATCTCTTTTTTAATCCAACACAGCCCAACTGCTTGGTTGTTCTTGATGGCGCCAACGCCACGAATCCTCGGTTCGTGGCAATGGTGTACAGTCGTTCGGAGCGCTTGATTACCATGGTGCTAGAGTGCTTTGGTAATGCAATCAGAGGCGGACCTGTGTTGGAACTGGGGGCCGCGGGGGGGGGGGGGGGGGAGGCGCTGATGTAACCCCTCAACTTCTAGAATTTTTTTATTCATCTCTCCTCATTCACTCTCTTTCTGTTGCTCTCTCTCACTCAATCTCTACGATTTGCACTACGCTGCCCAAGTCTGTCACCCACTGACCAGCGACGGATGGCGGGTGACGGCCGACAGCGAGTAGAGGTAAGCTCAGATCTGGAACGAGTGGAGGCACCAACTGCCGAGGAGATTGTCTTCACTCTTCATATTTAGAACCGTCAACCTATAGAAGAAGCATGTTTGTGAATCTCTCTCCCTCTGTGACTTATGCTGCACCAAGTCTCTCACCCACTCTCAGACCATAGACGACAGACACCTACTCGGCCACTCCACTGGCGATGGGTGAAGGCCGACAGTGACATGCCGACACAGCAACCGACAGCGTCTCCTGCCTCCTTGAGTCGACTCTCTCTGTTGAGCCGCCTCAGATTTGGAATGGGTAAAGCAGTGGAGGCGCCGACTGCCAAGGCTCTCTTCTATTCTTCTGTTTAGATATGAAAGTATCAGCGACCGGCAAGTGGCTACGGCGAGGCGAGGATCCCACCGGGCAAGAACCCACTGCCGACGATGCCTGTGACAAGTCAATTAGTCAACTGCCTTTTATCGTTTTTAGATTTAGGTACGCGTTTTCAAATTTAGGGATTTTCAGTATGATCATTTGCTTTCCCAATTTCTTTCCTAACTTGATTTTGATATATTGATGGAATTGATTCCCTTATTACATGTTGATTGTGATGTTATATTGACAATTCAAAAAAGCTTAATTGATTATCAAGTTCAATGGACTGAAAATTTAGAAAACCTTCGTTGATTCTTGTTGGACTTGTCTGATGTGCAAATCACGGTTTCTCTGTTACAGCTGACTTTGTAGTTCGAGCTTGTGAAACAAGTTGGGGGCCGTAAATTTATCCTTTTGCTGGTTTATTAGGAAATTTCAGGTTGAAGTTGAACCTAGCTGTATATTGTATTTTCACGGGGCACAATAAATACACACTTGTATTGGCATACGTAGCAACAAAATGTTTAACTTGAAATGAACTCTTGTCTTGTCTAACAGATGCTTAGGCTAGAATCCATGTAGGTTTTGATGCGTGTTCTAGTGGTGAAAACTCTCACTATAAAGTTTGCTGTTTATTTTGAAGTAGGTACACATGTCTTTTGAGTTTAGTGTAAAAATTTTGGTTTTGTGCCCCCCTAGAGATTTTTCTGTATCGGTATAATTTTTAGCACCGAGAAATCTTAGTTCCGTCACAGAATTCCAAGCATGTCCTTTTCCATGATAGTAAGAGGGGCCATCTGGTCAACAGAGACGACATTAAAGTTTGTTCCGACCTTCTCTATGATTGTCGGTCAGTGGGGTTTAAGATTCCGTGACATGGAGGCGGCAGAAAAGAAGCTTGCTGCAGTTGAAGAGCCTCTGGAATTCTATAAAAAAAAATTCGCTAATATTGGGGGACAGACTTTTGGTGAGGATCGTTATAATTGGCCCTCTTATTTGTAAAACCGTACGTGGATAACAGATTTATGTCTCAAGAAGAAACCGGATGTTTGGATCGTGGTGGGTATCTTTGAATCTGTAAAGACTTGGGCAGTGGGGCCAATTTATTAAGCTCGAAGAGAGTTTCATGTTCTTTTAATAAGGTTCAACAATAGAATTTTAAAAATGGGCGGTAGGAATATGCTTATCTCACAAATGTGGTCACGGCTGTTTTAGACTTCATCGGTAGGCACATCGGGATCTGCTATCAGTGTTGTCTAAAATGATTATGTTAGCCGGAAGGTGAGGTGTAGGTGAAACAATAGTAGTTAGGTTTGGATAAAATGAAAGAGTAAATATTAAATAATTTTGTATCATCATTTTTTACCATTTAAAATCGTTGAATTATAAGAGGCAAACAATTATCTCGCGATACACTATGTTGGCACGATGTGATGCTATCATACTACTTGTGCTTTGCCCAAAGATTTGTCAAAAAAGCATCTTCCAACTGTCCTATGTACCGTCCCAAACGACCCGATACTTTCAACTGATTAAGAGAGTGTTTGAGATTGATTTTGGGATGATCAAATATGATTTAATCTAGATTAAATTATGTTTGTGGGTGTTTGACAAAATAGATTAAGAGATTTAATCTACCTCAAAAGCTCAAAACTAATTAAATTCATAATCCTGAAAATTAAGGATTATAAAATAATCACATTTCTCATAATCAGATTTAACCTTCTAATTTACCATACTATCCTTATATTTCTAACAAAATAACATCTCATACCCTTTAATTAATTTACGAAAGTTATGAAACTATAATCACTAATGTGATATCGTCGGTGTTTTTTTATTTAAAGTGAAAAATAAATAAATTTCGTAAGTGAATGAAAATAACTTTTTAATAATTTATTTGCTACTCTGCATGTAATTCTAGTTTACATGCAGTAGTAGCCTCCCGATAGCCGCAATGAGCAGAGTAATGTGCCCCCAAAGCATGTGAATTTGACAATTCTACGGCCTTTCATGCGCTGGAATCGACACCTCACTAATTGCAACTCGCATGTGGAAAAAGATTAAATCACTGTTAGACACTTTTGGAAGGCATTGTTACTGTTCTTACATGAAAATCATATCCTACAAGCCAAACATTTTAAGAGACACTCAAAACTAACAACATATTAGTCCTCCTCATCCGTCACGAATTTTCCAGTTCCCGGATTCAACGCGGCAAAGAAGAAGAAGGCAACGTTGAACAGCACAAGGGGTTCGATGTCACTGATTGGAATACCAGTCTCAATGTTCAGCTGTGCCAAAGCTCCCTTTCCTGTTATGATTTCTCCGATCAAAGAGAAAGCAATACCCAGCTGAGCCAATCTTCCAACGAAGAGCTCGTTCGACTTTGTGAATCCAAACAATGGGCCTACATCATATCAAAACAGAAGAGTTTTGATCATGTTTTTCTATTACGGAGATCGTCGATATAACACGGTTCCTTTTTTTTTAATAAAAATTTATCTGCATGTAATTCTAGTTTACCTTCTTCACTAAGACCCAAAGCTGTTTTCAATCCTTTGCCAGGAGGAATAACGGCCTTTTCAAGTCCGGTAGGAGGGTCATCAACAAAACGGCCACGGTCACCCAAAGCTCCTATTGCTCCAAGTAGGGTAAAAAGGATGAAGAAGAGAAGAAGGGGCTCAGCTTCGTAAATTGGGATTCCAGTTTCTAGGTTCAGTTGTGCTAGAATTCCCTTTCCTGTTATTGCTTCTCCCAACAAGGAGGCCTGCATCAATATCAATAACCGTAGTGGTTTTAGGTAGCCCTCACATGTCCTAACTTTTATCATATCAAATCAATTTTATCGAAAAAGGAAATATGTATTGTGCCTCATGTTGTATGAAGATTGATGAATACAATGTCATTGCAGTAAGTAGAAGATGATCCGGTTTTGCATTAAAAATTTTGCATACGTAGATTGAGGAGGAAGAATTGTTTGTGTGAAGGGATTGATAGATGATTTGTTACTGCAAAACCACTTGAAGAATTCAGTGCTAAGTTTTCAGATTCACATGCCAAAAGTTGAAAATGCGACTCAATATGGTCCAGACACTTTAACAAAATTGCACTGGACTGCTTTCTGTAACATGTGAACATTGTAAGTTTCAGAATGTGAAGACTGAAACTCTGAAAGCTATATCTCCAAGGGTGTGCTTGTAGTCACAGTGAGGTCTACAGAAACATCTTCAGGTCTAAAATTTTGTTGGCAACCTTTTCTTTCAAAACTCTCACTTGCGCAATTTAGTGCCTAGAAGGTCTAACATTTCGTATGTTTTGCCGCTTTATAATTTATTTGAAAGAAAAAATCAATTTATGGATGGGGGGGAATATACTAATCTTCAACGTTTTCCTTCAATCATGTCATTGAGATTCATTTCTTATCGATAATGGCAAATCAAATCAAGCTGTGCATGATTGTATCAATCTAAGTAATTATACTAAGTTCATGAATCTTATACTCTTCTTTTCCGTAATTCGTAGTTGTATTAAAACCAAAGAAGATTTTGCAACGAAGTCTGTATTACAATAAGAGCACGATCACCCAATAACTGGGCGATAGTTAAACAGCGTTAACACAACAAAAGCATACCAACAAATAGCGTTAACCAACTCTTTGTATAGCGACAATTGTTGATCGCTAAATATTCTCAATAGCTTTTCTGTTAACACTTTCAGCGTCAATTCTTAACGGCTCTTTCTTAGCGTTACTAAATAAAAGCCACTAAAAATATTTAACGATGTATAATTGTTGCTGTATACCAGTCGTAACTATCTTCTTAGAACCTGGTTAACAACCAATTTTTTTTCATAGTTTAACAAGCCTAACCAACAAAATCACGATACTCATTAAGTAGCCGAAGCTCATTTTAGTTAGTGATGTCCTACATAGTAAGTTCTTAATTAGATCAAGTGACATGAAAAGAAAAAGAGAAGTACTCACAGCAAAGCCAATCATAGCCACACGACCAACAAAGAGCTCGTTTTGCTTGGTAAATCCAATGCCTCCTGATGTGCCAAATATACCATCTTCTACCTTAGGCTTTGGTGCCGGAGCCTATGATATCCCAGTCTTAAAGTCAATAAAAGTAATGCTAGCAAAGTTTTTCGTCAAATAATAAAATGAATAAGGGGAAAAGGCAACAAAGAGATGCAAACCTTCTTGACAGGGGCCTTAGTTTTGGACTTGAACAGAGCAAATGTTCTCAAAGCTGAAGACGAAGAAGAAGAAGGAGGAGAATTGGGAAGAGGAGGGAGTAAGATGTGTGAGAATGGCTTGGGCTTTAGTCTTTGAAGCAAGCTGCTGGGTTGGTCTCTCTGCAGAACTGCTTGGCCTGAAACTGTGGTGCTAGACATGAGCATCATGCTTTGAGCCATGGCTAGTTTTCCTAGATTTCTTTCGTGTAGTGATGATTCTGCTTGTAAGAAGCGCTTGCCACACTCTTGAAACTAAGTAAAGAGATTGTGTACCAGGTGTGTTTTTAATAAAGAAGTGTGGATAGGGTGTTTGCGTTATTGATGGGCAAATAGACTGACCACGTCTCTTCTGGGCTCGTACCTCTCTTGGGTTGTGGAGAGATAACGTATATGTGCTTCAGGGGATATGGGAAAGGGAACACATTAGACCATAGGAATGCTCTGAGTAGTGTTTTGATTTGAAAGCCAAAGAGGGTCAACAAGGGCACCGCTGTTCGGAGGAGAAAATTTTAAGCTGGGCCGGGTGGTACATGTGGCATGAGCATTGCCAATTGTTTCATAGCAACAAGATGACACCCAGACAAATGTGGCATGAGCATGGAAAATTGTGACCCCGCGAAAAAAGTTTGCACCCCGCACAAGTGTAGCATGAACATAGCCGATTTATTGACCTAGCAACAAGATTTGCATTGTCTTTTGTCAATAATTAATACGAGACATAACGCTAACGGCTCGTAAGAAATTACTTGGGCTGAGATTCTTATTATTGATGGCATGATGGGTCATTCTACACGACCTTTGGCAAAAATCACAGAAAAGTAATGGAAAATATCTAAGTCGATGGAAGATGCTCTTCTCTTAATACATACTTGTCCCCTTTAAATCCAGACACAGTAACAGTAATTCTACGTCCTAAGAAGAAAACAAGAAAGGAACTTTCTAATAACTAGCACAGAGTAGTGGCTGGCAAAAATTTACAGTAAGAGTGAAAGAGAATATTGGAGTAATAAAATAATGAGGCCTGCAGACTTGTGTATAATGCAGTAAGAAGTGCCTATTAGCAGGTTTTTTTTACTCATGACAATTAAATGCTTTGGCAAGCACCATTTGACAGTTACTTCAACCAAAGAACACCATTAAATAGTGCTTCTAGAACCAACAAAAAATAAATTTATGAAAATACCAAACAGCCACAACCCTTCATTCAAATTAAGTCTAAGTTGTTGCCACGGAATAGCCATCGAGGGATGAGAAGCACCGCCAACGATGCGCACGTGCAATGTATGCCTAGAAGAGCCTCTACGTCAGCGTAGGGCGCGGACCTGGGCCTGGTATGTGCACACGAGTGTGGGATGCACCAAATATGCGAGCCCATGCCCATGCCCTCAGTGTTACTAGAACAATGTAACCGATCACACAGGCATATATAAACACATTAACCTGCCCTCTTTCAAGCAATGCGGCTAAACACATCCTTTTCCCCCAACAGATTTATTCCCCATTCATTTCCAAAATTTCACTTTTACCCCCCCGACAGCAATATAACGGCTAGTTTGGGGGGTATTTTAGTCTAACTTAATTGTTCCAACCCCTTTAAAGGTTTTTACACTCTTACCCTCCCCAACAACTATAAACGGATAGTTTTTAGGGGTATTTTGGTCTTTTGTGAAGTTTCAAAAATCTATAAATTCACACCATTTCTCTCTAATTTTTCACACCAATCTTCTTACTCTCTCTTATATAAACATTCTACATTTCTACAAGCTTTGCTACTCTTGCTAATTACTACTCTTATTTACTAAGTAGTACTCTTGCATATTATTACTCTTGTTTACTAATTACTACTTTTGCTAAATTTTAATTACTAATCACTCCTCTTATTAATTTGTTACTCTCTAATTCTTTTGTCTAGTAATTAGTAATTAGTGAATTTTTATATTTATCAATTACTATTACTAATTTTTTTTAATTACTAACTCTCTCCAATTTCGAATTACTCTCAGTGATTCATTTGTTACTCTTTAATTCTTTTAATTGTTATTTCTAATTACTAATTACTGCTCTTATACTTGTGTATTTAGTTACTCTTACTAATTTTATTTAGCGTCAAATATGGCTGGATTATTGAAGAAACTGAGGCGTGCATCATCATCACGAAAAACATCATCATCATCACCAGCACGAGCACCAGCACCACGGCCATCACAAACACCAATCCAAGCACCACCACAACCATTCGTTCCTGGACGAATGAGTACAGGCTGTATGATAGATACCCAAGCCAATTGGGAGTTCAATCAAAACATTCCAGATTTTGAATACACGCCTGATTAAGACCCCCCGCATTATAGTCAAGGACGCAGCTCGGTTGGCGAAGCTACTACTCCGTGGCATAATCTTAACCCTATGCCTGGTCATGATGAAGAAGGGCCGAGCAATGCCTCCGGTAATGAGCCAGAAGTCCAAAAGGGGAAAAAAAGAAAGCCGAGTGTTGGAATCATTTTGATGTAGTTACGGTGGACGGCATCCGAAAAGCTCGATGTAAGTACTGTGCTAAATTATTTTCGTCTGGTAGTGGTAATGGACATCTTAACAGGCATTACCCTCAGTGTGCACCTCGACAAGGCCACGTCGAACCTACCCAAACGCAGTTATCTTTTGACGGTAAGTTATTTGTTTATAATCAGCGAGAGCAAAGAGACGGTCTCGCTGAATTTGTTATTCACGATGAACAAGCCTTTTCTTTTGCCGATAATGCTAAGCACTCTAGATATATGAACACATACGTTCAACCTTTGTACAAAAAGGTTCATAGAAACACAACTAGATCCGATGCACTCCGACAGTATAATGCTGCTAAAGCACGCCTGATCGATTATTTCGATAAATTTGACGGTAAAGTTAGTCTTACTTCTGATATTTGGCAATCTCCGTTTACTTTTGTTAGTTATACTTGTGTGACAGCCCATTGGATTGATGCAGATTGGATTATGCACAAGAGAATCATCGCTTTCGAGCTCTTTCCTTTTCCGCATGATGGAATGAACATTGCTACTATTATATTAAAAGCATGTACCACGTTTAAATTAAAGGATAAGATTATGAGTATTAGTTTTGATAATGCTTCTAACAATACAGCTGCTGTTGATGCTTTACAGGAGAGCCTCAAACCTGTACTTTCTGGTAAATTATTTCATGTTCGTTGTGTTTGTCATATAATTAATTTAATTGTTCAAGATGGTTTAGCTGCTGCAGGAGATATTCTTGTCAAAATGAGGGGTATGACAGCGTATGTTAATAGTTCGAGTCCGAGAACACAACAATTTAAAACGTTGTGTGTTGAATATAATATGCCTCGCAGGAGAGCAGTTACAGATGTGGTCCACAGGTGGAACTCTACATACCATATGCTTTTACACATTCTGGCATACAGAGAAGTCTATACGCATTTTCTACTAACCCAGTTCCCAGCCGGCTTGCCAACTCAAGAGGAATGGCAGATGGCCACATACCTAGCTGAATTTTTGGAGGTATTTTACACGTCTACCAATTTATTGTCTGGTACGTACTATCCCACCTCTCCTCTCGCTGTAATAGAAATTCTCAAGATGGCTACAATGTTAACAAAATGGAGATATATAGGACCCTTTGAGGAAATAGTAAAAGTGATGGATAAAAAGTTTAATAAATATTGGAGTGAACTGCCTGTTATTTTTGCTGTGGCTACTTGTTTAGATCCTAGGTTAAAGTTGCATGGCGTGAACGTCTCGATACAAGAGATATCGATATTAATGTGCTACCCAGTAGAGGATACAACCGCACTCACAGCGAAAGTGAGCAAGACATTTGAGGAACTGTTCAACCTCTATCGTAATTCTGCTGACGTGCGCGGACGAGCTTCATCATCGACTGCTGAGAGGTATTATGCGCCATACCTTAAGGGCTTTGAACATCTAGTAGCAAGACAACTACCAGGTGAAGGTACTTCTAATTCGGCAGGTTCGTCTACTTTTTTCTCTTTTAATGAGATTGGTGTATATTCAAATACTGATCATTATTCTGATTTATCAATGCAAGAACAGGTTAATTTTAATTTGTTAAATTTTTGGAAACAAAATCAAAACATGTATAAAACTTTATCCCAAATTGCACGGGATGTACTGCCAGTGCAAGCCTCCACGGTTGCTTCAGAGTCGGCATTTTCAGCGAGCGGGAGGGTTTTGGATGACAGGAGGAGTCGTCTTAACCCCGAGTCGCTCGAGCTATGTGTATGTTGGAAGGATTATCTTGATGCGAAATACCGCGAGCAAGATAAACCGATTGATGATAGGAAGAGCAGTGACTCGGATGTTGAAGTACTTCCGGATGATTAGGTAATTTCTTTTTATTTTCCTTCTCTTAAGTTTTAAGAATAAAATTTCTCACAAAATATAGTTTTTTCATATATATATATATATATATATATATATATATATATATATATATATATATATATAATAAGTTTTTACAAGCAAGATAGATATTTTTCCGTATATATATAAAAAAATAGGTAACTTCGCCTGTTTGTTTACAAGCAGCCGGTCCCAAGCCCGAATAAAAGGAGGAGGGCCTATAAACACATTTATCTTCAATGTTTATGATTTATAATGAAATAAAATGATAAACATAAGATTCGTTAAATTATGAATATTGGGCATGCCTAGAGTACAATTTGCTTAAACAATAACAAAAAATTATCATAATTAAAACCCTTACCTTGAATAACAAGAAAATGCCAAAAAAAATTAAAAAAATTTGGGCCCGGCCCTAAATTTTGGGCCTAGGGCCAGGGCTTGGACCGGGCGCAGATATCTCCAGAACCAGGCCCGCCCGGTTGGCAGCCCCCTTGGCCCGGCCCTGGCCCTGGCCCGATTTGCTGGAGGCCCGATGGGCTTGGGCTGGGCTGGCCCAAGCCCGGCCCATTTGACACCTCTAATTTTGACCCTTAAAACTTCCTCATTCTCTTTTTCCAGACTTTAACATCTTAGATCTCCTTAGTCACTTGATGAAAAAGTGTCGATTGCCTTTACACCTTGTTGTGTAATACATATGAATGGTCAAATTATTGGAATATTTTCAATAATTGTCCAAACAATGGATGTAACACCCCATCTTTTTAGTACTTTTATTTATTTATTTATTATTAAACTTTATTGGGAATTGTCATTAAATATGGGTTTAGGTCAAAAGTTTAGATCACTTTCCATAGGGTCTGTGTAACACCTCGGAATTCCGGAACTTTAGTCACTCGTTTGATCACTCACTCTAAGACAATAATAACCTCATAACCAAATGGACAATCATCATCAGAACAACTAAACCTTTAATCAAACCAATAATCGTACTCTCAGTAAACAATCATAAATGATACATCAATCTAAGTCTAATTTCTTTTTTTTTTAAATAATGATAGTAATCTTCCACACTGGGATTCTACTGAGCAGTACTAAAACCTAATTTCTCATTCCCTTGCTCGGATCTAATCCAAACCCAATGCGATCTATTGTAGGTTATCACCTGTGAAAAGGAAGTCAAACGGGAGTGAGCTTTTGAGAGCTCAGTAAGGTCGCTCAAACAAAAAAATATGAAATAATTTACAAATGAAATACGATGACGGTTCAGTTCACAGATACAATTCGATGATGGTTTCCATAGTTTTCACAATGATTACAACAAGTTCGATCAGATATTAATATGACTTTAGTATACGATGCAAACAATAAAAAATGCTATTGAACATGAGCAATTGCAAAGCCAAACAGGCAGTGCAAGGAAATCACTTAGCAAAGCCACGAAGGCGATGCTCACTAACACTATAGTTACATATGCATATGAAAACTAACTAGACCAATGAGGTACTAGCATCTCCCGACAATAAAAAATCATCATTATATCACCCCAAATGCAGACCTGTAAAATTGTGACCCCGCGAAAAAAGTTTGCACCCCGCACAAGTGTAGCATGAACATAGCCGATTTATTGACCTAGCAACAAGATTTGCATTGTCTTTTGTCAATAATTAATACGAGACATAACGCTAACGGCTCGTAAGAAATTACTTGGGCTGAGATTCTTATTATTGATGGCATGATGGGTCATTCTACACGACCTTTGGCAAAAATCACAGAAAAGTAATGGAAAATATCTAAGTCGATGGAAGACGCTCTTCTCTTAATACATACTTGTCCCCTTTAAATCCAGACACAGTAACAGTCATTCTACATCCTAAGAAGAAAACAAGAAAGGAACTTTCTAATAACTAGCACAGAGTAGTGGCTGGCAAAAATTTACAGTAAGAGTGAACAAGAGAATATTAGAGTAATAAAATAATAGGCCTGCAGACTTGTGTATAATGCAGTAAGAAGTGCCTATTAGCAGGAGTTTTTTACTCATGACAATTAAATGCTTTGGCAAGCACCATTTGACAGTTACTTCAACCAAAGAACACCATTAAATAGTGCTTCTAGAACCAACAAAAAATAAATTTATGAAAATACCAAACAGCCACAACCCTTCATTCAAATTAAGTCTAAGTTGTTGCCACGGAATAGCCATCGAGGGATGAGAAGCACCGCCAACGATGCGCACGTGCAATGTATGCCTAGAAGAGCCTCTACGTCAGCGTAGGGCGCGGAACTGGGCCTGGTATGTGCACACGAGTGTGGGATGCACCAAATATGCGAGCCCATGCCCATGCCCTCAGTGTTACTAGAACAATGTAACCGATCACACAGGCATATATAAACACATTAACCTGCCCTCTTTCAAGCAATGCGGCTAAACACATTTCGACTAGAGTTGTCAAACGGGTCGGGCGGCCCGCGGCCCAGCCCGACCCGGCCCGAAAAAAGCCCGGGCTGGCCCGGCCCTTGCATGAATAGTACAGGCTCGAAATAATTGGGCTTAGGGCCTGGGCTTGGACCAGGCCAAGCATTTCTGGGAAAAAGCCCGGGCCAGGCCCGGCCCGAAAAAAGGCCCGGGTTTGGCCCGGAATTGGCCAGAATTTTCGGCCCGGGTTCGGCCCTTTTCAGCAGGCCCCACCTGTTTGAAATTTTGGTGTTTCCCCTCCTTTTCCCCCAACAGATTTATTCCCCATTCATTTCCAAAATTTCACTTTTACCCCCCCGACAGCAATATAACGGCTAGTTTGGGGGGTATTTTAGTCTAACTTAATTGTTCCAACCCCTTTAAAGGTTTTTACACTCTTACCCACCCCAACAACTATAAAGGGATAGTTTTTAGGGGTATTTTGGTCTTTTGTGAAGTTTCAAAAATCTATAAATTCACACCATTTCTCTCTAATTTTTCACACCAATCTTCTTACTCTCTCTTATATAAACATTCTACATTTCTACAAGCTTTGCTACTCTTGCTAATTACTACTCTTATTTACTAATTAGTACTCTTGCATATTATTACTCTTGTTTACTAATTATTACTTTTGCTAAATTTTAATTACTAATCACTCCTCTTATTAATTTGTTACTCTCTTATTCTTTTGTCTAGTAATTAGTAATTAGTGAATTTTTATATTTATCAATTACTATTACTAATTTTTTTTAATTACTAACTCTCTCCAATTTCGAATTACCCTCAGTGATTCATTTGTTACACTTTAATTCTTTTAATTGTTATTTCTAATTACTAATTACTGCTCTTATACTTGTGCATTTAGTTACTCTTACTAATTTTATTTAGCGTCAAATATGACTAGATTATTGAAGAAACTGAGGCGTCCATCATCATCACGAAAAACATCATCATCATCACCAGCACGAGCACCAGCACCATGGCCATCACAAACACCAATCCAAGCACCACCACAACTATTCGTTCCTGGACGAATGAGTACAGGCTGTATGATAGATACCCAAGCCAATTGGGAGTTCAATCAAAACATTCCAGATTGTGAATACAAGCCTGATTAAGACCCCCCGCATTATAGTCAAGGACGCAGATCGGTTGGCGAAACTACTACTCCGTGGCATAATCTTAACCCTATGCCTGGTCATGATGAAAAAGGGCCGAGCAATGCCTCCGGTCATGAGCCAGAACTCCAAAAGGAGAAAAAAAGAAAGCCGAGTGTTGAAATCATTTTGATGTCGTTACGGTGGACAGCATCCGAAAAGCTCGATGTAAGTACTGTGCTAAATTATTTTTGTCTGGTAGTGGTAATGGACATCTTAACAGGCATTACCCTCAGTGTGCACCTCAACAAGGCCACGTCGAACCTACCCAAACGCAGCTATCTTTTGACGATAAGTTATTTGTTTATAATCAGCGAGAGCAAAGAGACGGTCTTGCTGAATTTGTTATTCACGATGAACAAGCCTTTTCTTTTGCCGATAATGCTAAGCACTCTAGATATATGAATACATACGTTCAACCTTTGTACAAAAAGGTTCATAGAAACACAACTAGATCCGATACACTCCGACAGTATAATGCTACTAAAGCACGCCTGATCGATTATTTCGATAAATTTGACGGTAAAATTAGTCTTACTTCTGATATTTGGCAATCTCGGTTTACTTTTGTTAGTTATACTTGTGTGACAGCCCATTGGATTGATGCCGATTGGATTATGCACAAGAGAATCATCGCTTTTGAGCTCTTTCCTTTTCCGCATGATGGAATGAACATTGCTACTATTATATTAAAAGCATGTACCACGTTTAAATTAAAGGATAAGATTATGAGTATTAGTTTTGATAATGCTTCTAACAATACAGCTGTTGTTGATGCTTTACAGGAGGGCCTCAAACATGTACTTTCTAGTAAATTATTTCATGTTCGTTGTGTTTGTCATATAATTAATTTAATTGTTGAAGATGGTTTAGCTGCTGCAGGAGATATTCTTGTCAAAATGAGGGGTATGACGGCGTATGTTAATAGTTCGAGTCCGAGAACACAACAATTTAAAGCGTTGTGTGTTGAATATAATATGCCTAGCAGGAGAGCAGTTACAGATGTGGTCCACAGGTGGAACTCTACATACCATATGCTTTTACACATTCTAGTATACAGAGAAGTCTATACACATTTTCTACTAACCCAGTTCCCAGCCGACTTGCCAACTCAAGAGGAATGGCAGATGGCCACATACCTAGCTGAATTTTTGGAGGTATTTTACACGACTACCAATTTATTGTCTGGTACGTACTATCCCACCTCTCCTCTCGCTGTAATAGAAATTCTCAATATGGCTACAATGTTATCGAAATAGAGATATATACGACCCTTTGAGGAAATAGTAAAAGTGATGGATAAAAAGTTTAATAAATATTGGAGTGAACTGCCTGTTGTTTTTGCTGTTGCTACTTCTTTAGATCCTAGGTTAAAGTTGCATGACGTGAACGTCTCGATACAAGAGATATCGATATTAATGTACCACCCAGTAGAGGATACAACCGAACTCACAGCGAAAGTGAGCAAGACATTTGAGGAACTGTTCAACCTCTATCGTAATTCTTCTGACGTGCGCGGACGAGCTTCATCATCGAGTGCTGAGAGGTATTATGCGCCATACCTTAAGGGCTTTGAACATCTAGTAGCAAGACAACTACCAGGTGAAGGTACTTCTAATTCGGCAGGTTCGTCTACTTTTTTCTCTTTTAATGAGATTGGTGTATATTCAAATATTGATCATTATGGTGATTTATCAATGCAAGAACATGTTAATTTTAATTTGTTAAATTTTTGGAAACAACATCAAAACATGTATAAAACTTTAGCTCAAATTGCACGGGATGTACTACCGGTTCAAGCCTCTACGGTTGCTTCAGAGTTTGCATTTTCAGCGAGCGGGAGGGTCTTGGATGACAGGAGGAGTCGTCTTAACCCCGAGTCGCTTGAGCTATGTGTATGTTGGAAGGATTATCTTGATGCGAAATACCGCGAGCAAGATAAACCGATTGATGATAGGAAAAGCAGTGACTCGGATGTTGAAGTACTTCCGGATGATTAGGTAATTTCTTTTTATTTTCCTTCTCTTAAGTTTTAAGAATAAAATTTCTCACAAAATATAGTTTTTTCATATATATATATATATATATATATATATATATATATATATATATATATAATAAGTTTTTACAAGCAAGATAGATATTTTTCCGTATATATATAAAAAAATAGATAACTTCGCCTGTTTGTTTCCAAGCAGCCGGTCCCAAGCCCGAATAAAAGGAGGAGGGCCTATAAACACATTTATCTTCAATGTTTATGATTTATAATGAAATAAAATGATAAACATAAGATTCGTTAAATTATGAATATTGGGCATGCCTAGAGTACAATTTGCTTAAACAATAACAAAAAATTATCATAATTAAAACCCTTACCTTGAATAACAAGAAAATGCCAAAAAAAATTAAAAAAATTTGGGCCCGGCCCTAAATTTTGGGCCTAGGGCCAGGGCTTGGACCGGGCGCAGATATCTCCAGAACCAGGCCCGCCCGGTTGGCAGCCCCCTTGGCCCGGCCCTGGCCCTGGCCCGATTTGCTGGAGGCCCGATGGGCTTGGGCTGGGCTGGCCCAAGCCCGGCCCATTTGACACCTCTAATTTTGACCCTTAAAACTTCCTCATTCTCTTTTTCCAGACTTTAACATCTTAGATCTCCTTAGTCACTTGATGAAAAAGTGTCGATTGCCTTTACACCTTGTTGTGTAATACATATGAATGGTCAAATTATTGGAATATTTTCAATAATTGTCCAAACAATGGATGTAACACCCCATCTTTTTAGTACTTTTATTTATTTATTTATTATTAAACTTTATTGGGAATTGTCATTAAATATGGGTTTAGGTCAAAAGTTTAGATCACTTTCCATAGGGTCTGTGTAACACCTCGGAATTCCGGAACTTTAGTCACTCGTTTGATCACTCACTCTAAGACAATAATAACCTCATAACCAAATGGACAATCATCATCAGAACAACTAAACCTTTAATCAAACCAATAATCGTACTCTCAGTAAACAATCATAAATGATACATCAATCTAAGTCTAATTTCTTTTTTTTTTAAATAATGATAGTAATCTTCCACACTGGGATTCTACTGAGCAGTACTAAAACCTAATTTCTCATTCCCTTGCTCGGATCTAATCCAAACCCAATGCGATCTATTGTAGGTTATCACCTGTGAAAAGGAAGTCAAACGGGAGTGAGCTTTTGAGAGCTCAGTAAGGTCGCTCAAACAAAAAAATATGAAATAATTTACAAATGAAATACGATGACGGTTCAGTTCACAGATACAATTCGATGATGGTTTCCATAGTTTTCACAATGATTACAACAAGTTCGATCAGATATTAATATGACTTTAGTATACGATGCAAACAATAAAAAATGCTATTGAACATGAGCAATTGCAAAGCCAAACAGGCAGTGCAAGGAAATCACTTAGCAAAGCCACGAAGGCGATGCTCACTAACACTATAGTTACATATGCATATGAAAACTAACTAGACCAATGAGGTACTAGCATCTCCCGACAATAAAAAATCATCATTATATCACCCCAAATGCAGACCTGTAAAATTGTGACCCCGCGAAAAAAGTTTGCACCCCGCACAAGTGTAGCATGAACATAGCCGATTTATTGACCTAGCAACAAGATTTGCATTGTCTTTTGTCAATAATTAATACGAGACATAACGCTAACGGCTCGTAAGAAATTACTTGGGCTGAGATTCTTATTATTGATGGCATGATGGGTCATTCTACACGACCTTTGGCAAAAATCACAGAAAAGTAATGGAAAATATCTAAGTCGATGGAAGACGCTCTTCTCTTAATACATACTTGTCCCCTTTAAATCCAGACACAGTAACAGTCATTCTACATCCTAAGAAGAAAACAAGAAAGGAACTTTCTAATAACTAGCACAGAGTAGTGGCTGGCAAAAATTTACAGTAAGAGTGAACAAGAGAATATTAGAGTAATAAAATAATGAGGCCTGCAGACTTGTGTATAATGCAGTAAGAAGTGCCTATTAGCAGGTGTTTTTTACTCATGACAATTAAATGCTTTGGCAAGCACCATTTGACAGTTACTTCAACCAAAGAACACCATTAAATAGTGCTTCTAGAACCAACAAAAAATAAATTTATGAAAATACCAAACAGCCACAACCCTTCATTCAAATTAAGTCTAAGTTGTTGCCACGGAATAGCCATCGAGGGATGAGAAGCACCGCCAACGATGCGCACGTGCAATGTATGCCTAGAAGAGCCTCTACGTCAGCGTAGGGCGCGGACCTGGGCCTGGTATGTGCACACGAGTGTGGGATGCACCAAATATGCGAGCCCATGCCCATGCCCTCAGTGTTACTAGAACAATGTAACCGATCACACAGGCATATATAAACACATTAACCTGCCCTCTTTCAAGCAATGCGGCTAAACACATTTCGACTAGAGTTGTCAAACGGGTCGGGCGGCCCGCGGCCCAGCCCGACCCGGCCCGAAAAAAGCCCGGGCTGGCCCGGCCCTTGCATGAATAGTACAGGCTCGAAATAATTGGGCTTAGGGCCTGGGCTTGGACCAGGCCAAGCATTTCTGGGAAAAAGCCCGGGCCAGGCCCGGCCCGAAAAGAGGCCCGGGTTTGGCCCGGAATTGGCCAGAATTTTCGGCCCGGGTTCGGCCCTTTTCAGCAGGCCCCACCTGTTTGAAATTTTGGTGTTTCCCCTCCTTTTCCCCCAACAGATTTATTCCCCATTCATTTCCAAAATTTCACTTTTACCCCCCCGACAGCAATATAACGGCTAGTTTGGGGGGTATTTTAGTCTAACTTAATTGTTCCAACCCCTTTAAAGGTTTTTACACTCTTACCCACCCCAACAACTATAAAGGGATAGTTTTTAGGGGTATTTTGGTCTTTTGTGAAGTTTCAAAAATCTATAAATTCACACCATTTCTCTCTAATTTTTCACACCAATCTTCTTACTCTCTCTTATATAAACATTCTACATTTCTACAAGCTTTGCTACTCTTGCTAATTACTACTCTTATTTACTAATTAGTACTCTTGCATATTATTACTCTTGTTTACTAATTATTACTTTTGCTAAATTTTAATTACTAATCACTCCTCTTATTAATTTGTTACTCTCTTATTCTTTTGTCTAGTAATTAGTAATTAGTGAATTTTTATATTTATCAATTACTATTACTAATTTTTTTTAATTACTAACTCTCTCCAATTTCGAATTACCCTCAGTGATTCATTTGTTACACTTTAATTCTTTTAATTGTTATTTCTAATTACTAATTACTGCTCTTATACTTGTGCATTTAGTTACTCTTACTAATTTTATTTAGCGTCAAATATGACTAGATTATTGAAGAAACTGAGGCGTCCATCATCATCACGAAAAACATCATCATCATCACCAGCACGAGCACCAGCACCATGGCCATCACAAACACCAATCCAAGCACCACCACAACTATTCGTTCCTGGACGAATGAGTACAGGCTGTATGATAGATACCCAAGCCAATTGGGAGTTCAATCAAAACATTCTAGATTGTGAATACAAGCCTGATTAAGACCCCCCGCATTATAGTCAAGGACGCAGATCGGTTGGCGAAACTACTACTCCGTGGCATAATCTTAACCCTATGCCTGGTCATGATGAAAAAGGGCCGAGCAATGCCTCCGGTCATGAGCCAGAACTCCAAAAGGGGAAAAAAAGAAAGCCGAGTGTTGAAATCATTTTGATGTCGTTACGGTGGACAGCATCCGAAAAGCTCGATGTAAGTACTGTGCTAAATTATTTTTGTCTGGTAGTGGTAATGGACATCTTAACAGGCATTACCCTCAGTGTGCACCTCAACAAGGCCACGTCGAACCTACCCAAACGCAGCTATCTTTTGACGATAAGTTATTTGTTTATAATCAGCGAGAGCAAAGAGACGGTCTTGCTGAATTTGTTATTCACGATGAACAAGCCTTTTCTTTTGCCGATAATGCTAAGCACTCTAGATATATGAATACATACGTTCAACCTTTGTACAAAAAGGTTCATAGAAACACAACTAGATCCGATACACTCCGACAGTATAATGCTACTAAAGCACGCCTGATCGATTATTTCGATAAATTTGACGGTAAAATTAGTCTTACTTCTGATATTTGGCAATCTCGGTTTACTTTTGTTAGTTATACTTGTGTGACAGCCCATTGGATTGATGCCGATTGGATTATGCACAAGAGAATCATCGCTTTTGAGCTCTTTCCTTTTCCGCATGATGGGATGAACATTGCTACTATTATATTAAAAGCATGTACCACGTTTAAGTTAAAGGATAAGATTATGAGTATTAGTTTTGATAATGCTTCTAACAATACAGCTGTTGTTGATGCTTTACAGGAGGGCCTCAAACATGTACTTTCTAGTAAATTATTTCATGTTCGTTGTGTTTGTCATATAATTAATTTAATTGTTGAAGATGGTTTAGCTGCTGCAGGAGATATTCTTGTCAAAATGAGGGGTATAACGGCGTATGTTAATAGTTCGAGTCCGAGAACACAACAATTTAAAGCGTTGTGTGTTGAATATAATATGCCTCGCAGGAGAGCAGTTACAGATGTGGTCCACAGGTGGAACTCTACATACCATATGCTTTTACACATTCTAGTATACAGAGAAGTCTATACACATTTTCTACTAACCCAGTTCCCAGCCGACTTGCCAACTCAAGAGGAATGGCAGATGGCCACATACCTAGCTGAATTTTTGGAGGTATTTTACACGTCTACCAATTTATTGTCTGGTACGTACTATCCCACCTCTCCTCTCGCTGTAATAGAAATTCTCAAGATGGCTACAATGTTATCGAAATAGAGATATATACGACCCTTTGAGGAAATAGTAAAAGTGATGGATAAAAAGTTTAATAAATATTGGAGTGAACTGCCTGTTGTTTTTGCTGTTGCTACTTCTTTAGATCCTAGGTTAAAGTTGCATGACGTGAACGTCTCGATACAAGAGATATCGATATTAATGTACCACCCAGTAGAGGATACAACCGAACTCACAGCGAAAGTGAGCAAGACATTTGAGGAACTGTTCAACCTCTATCGTAATTCTTCTGACGTGCGCGGACGAGCTTCATCATCGAGTGCTGAGAGGTATTATGCGCCATACCTTAAGGGCTTTGAACATCTAGTAGCAAGACAACTACCAGGTGAAGGTACTTCTAATTCGGCAGGTTCGTCTACTTTTTTCTCTTTTAATGAGATTGGTGTATATTCAAATATTGATCATTATGGTGATTTATCAATGCAAGAACATGTTAATTTTAATTTGTTAAATTTTGGGAAACAACATCAAAACATGTATAAAACTTTAGCTCAAATTGCACGGGATGTACTACCGGTTCAAGCCTCTACGGTTGCTTCAGAGTCTGCATTTTCAGCGAGCGGGAGGGTCTTGGATGACAGGAGGAGTCGTCTTAACCCCGAGTCGCTTGAGCTATGTGTATGTTGGAAGGATTATCTTGATGCGAAATACCGCGAGCAAGATAAACCGATTGATGATAGGAAAAGCAGTGACTCGGATGTTGAAGTACTTCCGGATGATTAGGTAATTTCTTTTTATTTTCCTTCTCTTAAGTTTTAAGAATAAAATTTCTCACAAAATATAGTTTTTTCATATATATATATATATATATATATATATATATATAAGTTTTTACAAGCAAGATAGATATTTTTCCGTATATATATAAAAAAATAGATAACTTCGCCTGTTTGTTTCCAAGCAGCCGGTCCCAAGCCCGAATAAAAGGAGGAGGGCCTATAAACACATTTATCTTCAATGTTTATGATTTATAATGAAATAAAATGATAAACATAAGATTCGTTAAATTATGAATATTGGGCATGCCTAGAGTACAATTTGCTTAAACAATAACAAAAAATTATCATAATTAAAACCCTTACCTTGAATAACAAGAAAATGCCAAAAAAAATTAAAAAAATTTGGGCCCGGCCCTAAATTTTGGGCCTAGGGCCAGGGCTTGGACCGGGCGCAGATATCTCCAGAACCAGGCCCGCCCGGTTGGCAGCCCCCTTGGCCCGGCCCTGGCCCTGGCCCGATTTGCTGGAGGCCCGATGGGCTTGGGCTGGGCTGGCCCAAGCCCGGCCCATTTGACACCTCTAATTTTGACCCTTAAAACTTCCTCATTCTCTTTTTCCAGACTTTAACATCTTAGATCTCCTTAGTCACTTGATGAAAAAGTGTCGATTGCCTTTACACCTTGTTGTGTAATACATATGAATGGTCAAATTATTGGAATATTTTCAATAATTGTCCAAACAATGGATGTAACACCCCATCTTTTTAGTACTTTTATTTATTTATTTATTATTAAACTTTATTGGGAATTGTCATTAAATATGGGTTTAGGTCAAAAGTTTAGATCACTTTCCATAGGGTCTGTGTAACACCTCGGAATTCCGGAACTTTAGTCACTCGTTTGATCACTCACTCTAAGACAATAATAACCTCATAACCAAATGGACAATCATCATCAGAACAACTAAACCTTTAATCAAACCAATAATCGTACTCTCAGTAAACAATCATAAATGATACATCAATCTAAGTCTAATTTCTTTTTTTTTTAAATAATGATAGTAATCTTCCACACTGGGATTCTACTGAGCAGTACTAAAACCTAATTTCTCATTCCCTTGCTCGGATCTAATCCAAACCCAATGCGATCTATTGTAGGTTATCACCTGTGAAAAGGAAGTCAAACGGGAGTGAGCTTTTGAGAGCTCAGTAAGGTCGCTCAAACAAAAAAATATGAAATAATTTACAAATGAAATACGATGACGGTTCAGTTCACAGATACAATTCGATGATGGTTTCCATAGTTTTCACAATGATTACAACAAGTTCGATCAGATATTAATATGACTTTAGTATACGATGCAAACAATAAAAAATGCTATTGAACATGAGCAATTGCAAAGCCAAACAGGCAGTGCAAGGAAATCACTTAGCAAAGCCACGAAGGCGATGCTCACTAACACTATAGTTACATATGCATATGAAAACTAACTATACCATTGAGGTACTAGCATCTCCCGACAATAAAAAATCATCCTTATATTACCCCCAATGCAGACCTGTAACATCCCCAAAAATTCAAAGCTCCGTCGCCCCGAACACTCGGGTCGTTAACCTACCGAATCACACCAAACCTATCAGACCTGTCCACTAACACATAATCTAAATCATCTGATTCAGTGTCAATTCAGATTTCTCAAAATACTAGGTCCCAACTGCTTAGCTTAAAACTATTACAGCTTAGGTTCTTTTGCAATTCAAATTCCTAAGAACAAATTAATAGTACCGACTCGCGTAGGGGTTTTACTATACAGTAGTGATGGGCACATCGAAATCTCACTCAGACTCTAAACCCATCGTTCTACAACTAACCTTTACCTGCAGAAGGGAATCAAACGAAGGATGAGCTTTTGAGAGTCCAGTAAGGACGTACAAAGATTAACAAAAGAATTGCAGAACGATTCCAATTAATCTAACCGACGAAAATTTCCAGAATACCTCAAACGATCAAAACTCAATGATTTTCAAAAGGATCAAAATTCATCACAAACAGATACCAAAATAAATAATAATAATCAAGATGGGTTCTAAAATGATCAATAGAAGATTATCTTCAAGCCATTATTCCAAAATAGGATGATGGTTTTCCAAAGGATTTGAAAATGCGCACAGATCATCTGAGACAGTCCTTTCCAAAATACAATGAAAATTTCTCTAGAGATTTCAACACAAGCACAAATTATTTCGATAATATGTTTCCAGTCATTTTCGTGACAGTCACGACAATATATAGAGCTAATAAAATAAAAAATCAACGTTGATCCTGGGCAGTTGCGGATGCCATTTTGGCAAAGCACAGATGTACACATGCATGATGTACCGGAATAACTAGTCCTTCTCACTAAGGTACTAGCCCTGCATAATTCCGCTGGTTCAGACGCTTATAACGCCTCCCCACAGAAAAGACTTTTAGGTCAACACAGAAAAATCAACAATATCAATGAGCATTAACATAAGCTCAAATCACCAAAATCAGATCGATTTTAATAACCATAACATACCGAACAAGTCATCATTCGAGTTTCCAGAAGAAAATCATAAATAAATAGCAAAATGATTGTGAATAGTTATCAGATTTAGGCATAACAATTTGAAAGAATGGATGCAAACAATTATCAGATTTGCTTAGCATGCAATACATGCGAGCATCACAAGATTACCAAATAATCGATTCTGGTTCAATATTAGGGTTTTCTGGGCAATTATCAATACATATTTTGGAGTTTAACATTAGTCGTAAGTAATTCAAAGGAGTACTTACAAGTATGAGTTATCAAATAAGGGTTTGGACAAAAGTCATTACCCAGGGTTCAGATAGAATCCTTTACTTGGATCCGCAGCTAGATTATCCTAACCGAAAAGTCTTTAACTTTATTCTAAAAGAAAATAATCGAATCATTAGAACGCAGCCTACAGTACAATATTATAACTTAATACGGACTCACACTTACTCCCAGAAATGAACCCCCTCACTGGGTATGTAAAATTACCAAACTAACCTTATGTGTAAAATTACCAAAATGCCCATTTTGAACTTAAATCACCCAAACGGCTTTCCCATAAGTAAAATCACTCAAACAATATTACTATATGTGAATTTACCTCAAGATACCTTTTATAGGTAAAATTACCAAAATACCTCTTCGAGGTGCTAGATTATCAAAATACCCCCCCCCCCCCGTTAAACGTAAATCATCAAAATGACCTTCCCAAAAGGAACATCATGAAAATATCCTTAAGATATGTAAATTTCCTCAAAAATAGTCTTTATGAATAAAATTACCAAAATACCCCCTCGGGTGGCAAATTACTAAAATATTCCTAGGGCTTTCGGCACCAAAAAATCCAAAAATATCTTAAAACACTATTTTAAGTATCATGAAATCATTTTTGGGATAAAAACTATTTTAAAAAATTTTCGCCCGAAAATTTCGAACTGGTATCCGGACCGAGCGCTAAAAGACCAGTTTCACGAAAAATACCTATCATACTCAAAATGGTACAAAATTTTAGAATATGAAACATATTATTAAAATAATATTTTACGAAAATTTTTAGATTAAAATAACTTAGTTTATTAGGTTAAATAAATACAAAATTTCTCCTAATCGATACCCTAATTTAGCATTCTTCATGGACACCAAAAATTCCCAAAATATTTCAGAAAGTATGTTTCGTAAAAATATTATGGGTTACCATTTTAGACTTTGTCTAATTTTGGCCTTATCTACTTATAAAAATTTATGAAAATACTATCTAAATTAATTTTGACATTTAGCGACAATTACACTTACTATTTAGATTCATATACACACTAATTCACCTCACACACACACACACACATTCCTCGTCTTCTCCGCTGCACTACTACATACAGACTTGCACATTACACATACACATGCACACTAATACACTCCTAAATATCCACTGCAACACTTAAAACACATTCTGCTCCCTAAAATCCACACACTGACATCCAACTGCACACAAATCACACATGAATTCTCACGCATAACCACTCGGCAACCGTGACCGAACACACACATCTCTTGCAACACTCTACCATCCTTCCCCTCGATCCCTAACTCATAGTTATATTCACTAAACACACACTAACAAACGTTATACCACCCAACCTACCCGAATTTCAAGCTAGAAGCACCCCCATAATTGGAAAATACACACGCGCGTGCACACACACACACACACACAGTTCAAACGCACGTACACGCACTAACACCTCTCTCGGACAGCCATATCCACGGCTCCCTCACACAAAGAACAAATGGAACAAACCCTCACTGCACACCTCCATACACACAAAAAAACACACATTAAAAATACATACCAACCCTTACAGAATTTACCTTAAATGAGCTCTTTAGTTCTCTTTCTCCTTCTCCTCTGTTTTTTATTTCATTCTTTTAGAGTTGTCAAACGGGCCGAGCGGCCCGCGGCCCGGCCCGGCCCGTTCATGAACAGGGCTGGCCCGGAGGAATTGGGCTTAGGGCCTGGGCTTGGACCAGGCCGAAAAAATCTGGGGAAAAGCCCGGGCCAGGCCCGGCCCTGGCCCGGTTTCGGCCCGATTCTGGGCCCGGTTCCGGCCCCACTTGTTTGAATTTTTTGTTTTCCCCCCTTTCTCTCCCCCTTTTCCTCCAACGGATATATTCTCCCAAAATTCCACTTTTACCCCCCCCCAACAGCAATATAACGGCTAGTTATGTGTTCAGATTTTATTAATAAAGATCACCAAGAAGAGTAAGAAAAGATTTAACATATAGCAAAAAATAAAATGAGAGACAAATAAATATATCTATACATACATACATATATATGAATATTACATATAATGAAATAAAATGATAAAAATTAGATTTGTCAAATTTTGAAAATTGGACATGCCTAAAGATGAAATTTAAAATTGAATAACAAGAAAATTAAAAAAAAAGGGCCCGGGCCGGCCCAAGCCCGGCCCTAGAAATTGGGCTTAGGGGCAGGGCCTGGACCGGGCCTAGAATTTCCCCTCAGCCGGCCCGGCCCGGATTGCAGCCTCCTTGGCCCGGCCCCGGCCCGGTTTCTCTTCAAGCCCGATGGACCCGGGCCGGGCGGCCCAAGCCCGGCCCGTTTGACATCTCTACATTCTTTCCCTCCTTTCTCTGTTTCTTTCCTCCGTTTACTGTCACTTCTTCTGTTTCTTTTTTTTTTCCTTCTATTTTTCTCCCCCAGACTCCCTTTCCCTTTTATTTTTGTTTTTCTTCCATCTTATCCATTAGTTTATATTAAATTAGGTTAGTCATTCACAAGAAGTAGGAGGTGTCAATTACCCACGACGTGGTTTCTAAAAACCTTGACACATAATACCTTTTTTTCAAAATTGCAAATTGGCCCCCAAACTTTTCATATTTGCAAAATAGCCCCTCAAATTTCCAAAATGGCCCCAAAAATCATAAAATTTATATTTTGCCCCAAAACTCTCCCAATCTTCATTAATCAAACTAGATGTTACTAAAACATACAATATCACTCATTTCATTAATTTTTTTCATCACTAAAACATTAATTTAAATTTATGACCCCAAAGTTTTCAAAATTATATTTTTGCTCCAAAATTCTTTTGAGCTTCGATACTTTACTAATACCCGAGATTACTCAAATATTTCACCTGTTTATTTATTTTTTTGGAGCACTAATGGTTATTTTAAACTACTCCCAAAAATTCGGGATATTACATTCTCCCCACCTTATAAAAATTTCGTCCTCAAAATTTGCTCTCAGATATCCTATCACTTATAACATCTACGCATCACGCTTCTGTTGTAGAACTCTGATAATTATCTCATAGTAGCTAAGTTACTTCTGACTTTCGCACCCAGATTCTTGTCCCATGATACCCGACGCAACTGTTTAAATTTAAATTATAATACTGAACGGAACCCTATCAGGTAATCACTTCACTCCAACTCTTTCATAACTTTACGAGCAATGACTTAACTAGTACAAAACCTACTGAGGAACCTACACTGCTCCAAATTTTGCATATATCAAATAGATTAAGTCAAGCTCTAATACGACAGAATTCCTCTATCTTATGCTGATACTACACTAGAGATCCCATCAGTTGTACAATTTACTTATGACTGTAAGCTCAACTCTAAGATCAAGGCATACTGAAATACTAAGGGATGGCCAGCCATGACCTGCGGTTTACCAAGGCTAACATGCGTAGGGAAATCGTTTCATATAAGCACTTACACCTCACAACAGATAACAAAAGTTATAGCCATTAGGCTTTCACTGCACACTCTAATACCTCAAAGCAACGGGTCCAAATTATTGCCAAGTTAATTACTAAAAGACGTGTTATCTTAACATAGCAATGTGTTGCATACTTACGGTTCTGCTTACACTTCACAGGATGACAAAACACTATAACCACAATGGTCTCACTGCGCACTCTGGTATCTTAATTCAAATAGGTCCAAACTATTACCGGAGTCATTACAGAGAGATGTGTTATCTTAACACAATGCGAAATATGATTTTGCACTTACATGTCTTGCACTTCCACTGAAGGTTAAATCTCTAAATTATCAAATCACTTCTGATTCACAGTCACATTATTTACAAAAATCTTATAGTCTTATCCTTCAATGATCTATTTCAGCTAAATTGTTAACATCTTCCAGTTCCAAAAGCAATTAACCAGCGGTCTATTATCGCTGGTTCAGCAAAATTTCCATCTTATACCAAATCATCGAATAGCTCTTCCAAACCTAATCCGCGTTCTTAGAGTCTATTCTCGCTCACAGATTATCTGAGGCTTAGGAATCTACCTAACCTTATATCCAGGCAGGGAAAATTATACCAATAATGATAACAATAAACTCAAAAATTTTTAACAAAAATCATGCATATTGGCTCTCGGGGTTCAGGACATAATTTTGTGACATTTCAGAAGAAACGATGGACCAAAAAAAAAATAATAAAGGTTTGGGCAGAGCAAAGTCAACCCAACGACCCGAAATAATCAAAATCGGAAGAAGTTATTAGTCCTTAATAAAATACAAACGTTCTCATGGCCAGTGGGTTAGATACTACCCATCAAGTCCAAATAGATTCAAAAGGATAGATAAATATCGCGAAAAGGGATAAGACGACCCGGCATGAATGACATCTTATCTGACGTCTCAGCGTAAGCTGACATTCAATTAAGTCGTCCTTGAATTCAACAGACAAAAGGACAAACAACTGACAAGATGGAATTCCAGATTCCTTGTCGTGTTCTTAAACAAATTCTCAGTCTTAACAACAATCACTTCCCGAGAACTTCATTCTCACGCATTCTCCGAATCACTAACTTAACCATTATTCATGCCTTACGAACTTCTAAACACTACTAGGTTTTTCCTTAACAGCTTATTGATACGTGATTAGAGTGTAATTAATTCATGTCTCACATGATATCAAACCTCGAACAATAAATATCATGAGATCCACAGAAAAATCTCTATCCTTTAGGTGGACTGTACAGTCATAGAGAATCGTAGAAACAGTCAAAGGACTTTCCGATGGAGTACCTATCACAAAATCAGTTCTTAACAGATAAGTTTCACCTTCAATCACTATGTGAAGGTAAAGAATATAAAGGTACTTGACACTCCATAATCAAACCATATACAAACATCTAATGGATTAACTTGTAGTGTACTTGGCATTACATCATATGATATAGCAACATCTAGAATGGACATTAGATAAAGCCTAGCTAATGATCTGGGCCTTTGCCCTACTGGACTTGGGACTGCTGGGTCTGGCCCTGCGGCCTTGTCCTCTTCCCTACTGAGGAATACTACTCCCTATTACACTAGCTATAGGTACAAAACATTCCCATGGCAAATCTCACAAAATAAGAAATTTCATCTCAACCTTGTTTATCAACTCTTAGTTTACTTGCGCCGCATTAACAAACTCCCTTGACATCGATTCATGAAATCTCATAAAAATACCTGTCGAGAAATAACTCCCTAAACTGTTCCCAAGTGACATCAAGCAATTGCTGATAATTCAGACTCCTCGCTATCATTTCCTACCCCTGATCGGCCTCATCCTTCAGTTTATATCTAGCAATTTCAATCCATTGTCGCTTCACTTGCAGTTACTCAAACTTATACAATTAGTTGCTTAATTTTTTTTTTCAATTTTGCTGATCCAATTTGATGTCTCTATATGGTCTAATAAACTGTCGCATTTATTTGATAGACTCACCCATGGTACTCGGCCTCAAAGTTGTGGCTATAGTTGAACCAAAATGTTGTACTCCTGGTTACTGGTTAGCCAAATTCTACGTGTCATCAAATTAGAATTGGGTTTATAGTGTTCAAAACTGCAACCATTGGTTCTGCGTTCTGTTGTTCCCTTATTAGGTAGAGGTGCCCTTCTACAATTATAAAACCTTCATACCGTACATTTTCCAATCTAAAGATTGTTTGGTCAAGCCTCTCCAATATTGGGATAAGATCCCTGCTTTTCTTATACAAGCCTGTTGGAATCTCATCTATCGGGGACCTTTAGGCCCTTCATACCTTCTCCACTACCATTCTGAGTGCGGACCATATGGATACAATGAACAGTTATCAGGGTTATACCAACACTACTATAAAGAATAATGCAATGACCAGTCAAAGGTAGACTTCTTAACTCTCCCATCATCCTACCCCACTTTTATTAATCAAAATACGGTTCTACAGAATTGTGTTAACTATACTCTGTGGTCTCATGCCTGTAAGATCATATACTTATGCTCTTAATACCACAAGACCGAACTACTCTGATACCAACTATAACATTTTTAAAAAATCTGGAGCTCCGCCCCCCGAACTCCTGGGTCTTGATCTACTGGATCACACCAAACCTGTCAGACTTGTCCACTAACACATATCTGGTAGAATACACTACATGAGATGCATCAAACTGCCAATGACACTAAACTATTCTTTGTGTGAAGCACATTTCCTTCATTTTCCTTCGACTTGATAGAAGAGTCATATTGAGTAATGACCAGGGTATAATTCTCGCGTTTATATTTCTTCAAGATTTTCTCAATATAATGAGATTGTGATAAAGAAATATAAGATGACGACTCATTAAATATCACTCCCAAAATTACTTTGGCTTCCCTCTTATCCATCATATCAAAATCTAAAGAAAGAAATTACTTTGCTTTTAACATAATATTTAAATTAATACCAAGAGTTAACATGTCGACAACATACAAGCATATTATAACACCACTTGCATATACAAACTTAGAATAAACACATTTATTGCACTCATTTTTTTTCTAAATCCATGGTATAGACACCCATTTTTGTAGTTATTATTAATTAGATAATTCATGAGCTCTACTATTAATTATAGTGCATTATTAAGCCTGGTCCTAGTAATGTGACTTAATTAATTAATTTAGTCCAGTCCAATTTAGCAATCCAAGTGCAATCTAATAGTTTGGTCCAGTGGTCTAGTTGGTAATTGGCCTAGCCAGTCTAATTATGTGAATCCAATCCAGTGTCTAAATTATATTAGTTAGTTTCTTTAGATCATTTAGGGAAATAATCAGTGAACTATCCCTGATGCAAATATTAAATCTATGATTTGTATAGTTGAAGATGAATATCCCAAATTTGGTACATCACATCTGCAAAATCAGAGATAATTACTCAATTGAAGGTCAGCTAATGTCTCAAAATTCAAAAAAAATATCTTTAAATTATGGGATGAACCTATCGATTTTCGACTAACTGGCCAGTTAATTGACTTTTATCAATCTGCGATGTTATCTGATATTATGACTTATCTCCAGCCTTATAGATGACCATAGCCAATCTTATCAAATTTTGCGACCCTAAGTAATGTAAATAGAGCCATTGGCTTCCATTTTCAGTGGTATGTTCTAGTCATTGGTATTCGATCCAGAAGCTTATTATCTTTTACGTACCATTTTTCTATGAATTAATACAATATCTCTCTCAACAATTGTAGCCACCCATAGTCACTCTAAAAAGTTTTGTGATCTCTTTACATCGTAAATCATGCAGAGAGCGTCGCCGAGTCAATTTTCAGAACCTATCTCTTCCAGAAAATTTTTAGAGAGAAACCCTACCCCTACTGACCGACCAGCCAATTTTCCATCCAGAATAACTAGACGGTCAGACAATTCTATCCTCTTAATTTTCAAATTTCAGAATCAACACCGTAAAGATCAAAAACTTTTTTCCTATGCCTCGTTAAGGTATGAGCCAACCAGCTCAATTTTTTATGGTATGCGTAGCTAAATTTTTGATAAATTTCTCTATATAGTCAAGCCTAAGTGTGATTTGTATTGAGACTTGTCTTAAATGCTCTCACGAACTCCAATTGCTGAGGAATTCCCACAGATCTCAGGTTTGGTCCGTATTATTAGTGAACTACAGAAAGGTTTTCAAAATGGTTTGGCAACTCTAACAAATCAACAATCTTGAAGGCCAAGGAATTAGATAATTTCAAGAGGAAAGGTAAGAAATATCACGAGGATGAGCCTAGATGAGAAGAAGGACAAAATGAAGGGTCCAAAATTTGATTGGAAAAATGAGTCCGAAGACAAGGAAGTGAAACCCCCCACAAATCTGGAGTGGAAAGACAAACTGGCAGTACTTGAATCTCAAATCATCAGGATGTGGAAAGCTGACGACCTTCTTGACCTCAGTTGCCTAACCACGAATCTCAAGGATACGTTGTCACCTAAGTCCAAGATGCCAAAAATGGAAAAGTTTGAGGGAACCACAAATCCAAAATACATGTCAAGATGTACATGCGTGTGCTAGCCCCATGTAGAACTAGTTAAAACTAGTTGATACTGTGATACCTCGAACGTATCAAAAAATTATTTAACACAAAGTTGATTAATTAACGGGAATTATTTTATTGAGTAACGTCATATTGGCGTTAATTAAGTGGCAAGAAGTGGAAAGAGATGTCAGTGTAGTTTTGGAGTCAAAGTGGTATTTTCCTAAACTAAAGGGGTAAAAAAATAATATTTTAAAAAATATGGTGAACGAGACACATATTTTTATTAAGTAGCATCACTTCGATGATAATGAAGTGTTAGAGCGCTACAAGAGGGGTTAGAGTGATTTTGGGGTCAAATTGTAACTTTACAAAGTTGAGGGGTCAAAATGCAATTTTAGAAACTTTGGGGGCTAAAGTGCAATTTTGTAAAGTTTTACTTAAGTGTCAAATTTGGAAGAAAGTGTTCATAATGGAGTGTCAAATTTTGCCAGCTGGTTAGTGACTCATCTAATAATATTATAAAGTATAATATTAGATAAGAGAAAACAAAAGAAGGGAGAAGGAAATTCGGGGAGAAGAACAAAATAATAAACAGGAAGAACAGAGACAAGGAAACAGAGAGCAAACAAGGAGGAATTGGAGCCAAATCTTAAGGTGAATCTTCACCTAAATCTGCAATTTAGATATGTTCCAATTTTGATGTGATTTCAGTTGTGTGTATGTATTAAGTGAGAGCTAGAACAGGTAAGAAGAACATACACAGTATGCTGGTGAAGAGTATTGATGGTGTCTGTGGGTACATGTGGGTGATTTGAATGTGTTAGGTTGACATAGGTGAGAAATTATGTGTATAATGGTGTTTAAGAGAAGAAAAAGTGAGTTTCAGTGAAATTCCGAAGTATTAAGTGTGTTTGCAGGTGTGGTGTGTGTCCGTGACTATGTGGATGTATGTTCTTGATGATGGGTGTATTTCAGATGTGTAAATGTGTGTATATGTATATGGTGTGAGAGATTATGGGTATTGGGTGTGTGTATAAGGTGTTAATGTGTGTGTTCTAATGAGTTTAGGTGATTTAAAGTATGTTTAATGGTGACTTAGTGAGTGTGTGTGTGTGTGTGTGTATGGTGTGTGTGCCTAGGTGCTGCGGCTGAAGGAGGAAGATGAAGATGTGTGTGTGTTTAGGGTGAAATGGTAGGTGAAGCAATCTGAATAGTGACTGCAATTGTCACTAAAGATAGGGAAAAGTTAAGCAGTTTATAATAAATTTTTATAGACATCTGGGGCCAAAATTTGACAAAGTACAAAACTGTAACCCCATTTATTTTTGGGAGATTTACATCGTGGAAAATTTTCAGATTTTTTCAAAGTCGTGAAGAGGGTGAACGGGCCTAGGAAGTTGGGAACTTTACGGTAAAATTTAAAATATCAAACTAGCGCAGTTTTGCATAAAAATTCTATGGGGACCTTAAGATGATATGAAGTTCCATTTCCCAAGATCCCGGGTCATTCCAAAGTCGTTAGCTATTTTTGGCCGAATGGGCTTTTAAGCGCTTGGTCCAGACACCGATTCAGGATTTTTGGGCGAAAATTCTGTAAAATAGTTTTAGCTCAAGAATGAATTCAGGAGGCCTAAAATAGCATTTTAAAGCACTTTTGAGATTTTTCTGATGTCAGGAACCCTCAGGGGCATTTTGGTAATTTTCTCGGTAGAGTTTTTCAATAGACTTTTTTAGTCCCAGAAGGGTTGTAAAACACCTTAAAGGTTGTTTTGAAGCTGATTTGGGGAGTTAGGGTGATAGTGAACCCCCGAGTGCATTTCGATAATTTGTCGCTCAACGGGGTATTTCGATAATTTTTCCTATATAATTTTTCAAATGATTTTTAGTTCAGGAAAGGAGTATAAGACATCTAAAATTTTGTTTTAAAGTAGTTCTAAGGTGTTTGTTGGAGCGGTGGCCGCAAGGGGGTATTTTGGTAATTTTACATTAGTTGGGGGTGTTTTGGCAATTTTTCCCTTTAAAATTCTCTAATGGACTATTTGGTCTATAAATTATGTAGTACATAAAAAAAATGATTTTAAAGCAGATTTGGGGTGTTAGTGGTGTAGCGGCTATCAGAGGGGTATTTTGATAATTTGCTAGGTTGACACTAAATTTTAGGGAACGCGCAATATTATGCGTCTGAAGAGGTGGAAAATGAGGAATGGTGTTAATCTGTTGAAATAATGAGGCATTGGTTATTGTTAATGCATTGGTAAAGCCAGGTAAAGGATCCAGTTATTGGATTGGGTTAACTAGCTGTCATAAAATGCGATGAGCGGTTAAAGGGAAAGGGATAGAATAAGGAGTATGTATACGTTGAATGATGTCTAACAAGCAGGGTATTATTTGACTAGGTGACGTAGCTTGTTGCGATCAGAAGTTGCGAGTTGCTTCGGCTATAAGCCAATGAGGTAAGGACAATGTGGTTCTATTATGTTAATTCATTGTTTCGATTCACATACTATGTTGATGATGTTTATGTTGTTGAATTCTTGTTGCTATGATTGTTCACCAGTAGTCATTGTGACCGGTATACGCATATTTGAATTGTGCTGTTGAGGACTTAGGGTAGAATAAATTCCCTTAGTTCGCCCTATTGATAGAATTTAGTGAAGATGATGGGTGTCCTAGTATGCTATGATTCAATTTGATTAGCATATCTGAAGTGGATGATGATGTTGTGTAGGGTTTATCATGTGGTTGTTGTGAGACGTCGGCAGTTATTGATAGCCGGTATCTCTTCTCTTTGAGAACACTATTGAGGACTTGTGGCAACTTTTCCCGAGTCCGCCCTATCGTTGATGATGATGTTGTAGAGATCGTTGCATTGTTGTTGTGAAATGTCGGCACTTATTGATAACTGACATTTCTCTTACGTAAGAACGTTGTTGAGGGCTTTCGGTAATCTTCTCCCAAGTCCGCCCTGTTGATGATGTCACGTTAAACTTTTGTTGTTAGGTCTGAGCATCGGTCGATCTTCTGATCCGGTATTTCCTTGTTGAGCTGTATTGTTGAGGACATAAGATGGAATAAATTTTCCCTTAGTCCGCCACGTTGATGAAGTCTTGTTGCTTGGCTGTAACGTGGTTAGGGAGAGTTCCCTACTTATTGACAGTATCTCTTCTATTTACTTGAGACTGAGATGAACATCCCGTAAAATGGGACATCAATATGAGGAGGATGGCCTATGAATTATGATCACTGGCCAAAGAGGTTAAATGTCGCTCGAGCAGAGTTTGTCGTGTCCTGTCGTGTCCATGTGCATTGCATTTGATTTTCTTTTGATGTTGATGATTTTAATGATTTGTATTTCAATGATGTTTATCTTTACGACCTTAGATTTCGAGTTCACTTGCAGGGTTAGTCAGTCAGTCCAGTCCATGAAGAGGTGGCAGTAATGCTGTTCTGTTGGGCCTTAAAGCCGCTTAGTCTAACGAAAGAAAAATTATCGTTTGACAAGTTATGTTGATGCTGAAATTTATTGACTACTCTTGATTCATTGTTATTGTTGAGATGATTATTATTCCTTCGAGTCTTTTGAATCATTTGTACACGATATTCCTCGTGTTGTCTTCACTGGGCGATTTGCGCTCATTCCTTATGTTGTATTGTGCAGGCTATAAGGTTGATAAAAAAGAACCCTCTAGAGAAGGGAAGAGAAACAAGTTAGAAAAGTTGAGCAAGGGGATACGTTGTGTGAGGTAAAGATTGAGCTGTGAGATCGGTTGTTAAGAATCCTACGACTACAGTCGTATATTAGGTTGTAAATATTCATGTTGTTTAGAGACTTGAAAGTCTTCCGCTGCAGTATGATGTATGTTTGTAAGGACAATTTTTGTAAGGACGCATTTTGGAGCGTCTATTAATGATATATGAGTATGAGGATGTAGTTACTTTATATTCAGTACAGGATTTTGAATGTGATTATGATCGATAACTCAGCCCGGTGATGTCACCAGGGTTGAGGGTGTTGCATATATAGTTGTTCAACCGCACATCACAGGAGCCACCTCTCATTAGTTTCTCACTTTGGATAAAGCCCAAGTGCTAACTTGGAAATATGTTATAAATAGAGTTTGTGAAGCAGTACCAGTAAAATGCTGACCTAATATTATCTGGAGAGATTTGAAAACCATGAAATAGGAGGAAAGAGAGTCAGCATCAGCCTTCATTATGAGGTGGAAAAATAAGGCTGCCAAATGGCAACCCATCCTACAGAGAAAGAACAAGTAAATATCATCAAGAACAGTCTTGCTTTCCTATACCATGACTATATATTTGGCCATCACCACACATCATTTTAGGCATTTATGGGATCTCTCATACATATAGAAAATGCCATCAATTAGGGAACAATCTCTCGTGAGTCGAAGCTAGGGATATATCGAGCCGGTCCAAGAAGTTCTAACACACAGCCCAAGATAGTCAAAGCCAATAATGTCCATAATGTGAAAGCACCCCCGATAGTATCGTGGGAGGCCGCTGTAGAACCTAGGAGGAAGTTCGCATCGTTGAATGAGCCATTTGCCTAAAGTCTTCGAGCAGTTGTTAAGAAGATGTATGATATCTAAGTTGTCGCCTACCCCTACTCTAGCACTAATACTGAAAGGATATGACGTGTAGGCTTTTTATGCATATCATTAAGGGAAAGGACACTCTCGGACAGATGCTTAACACTCTGACATGCCATTCAAGACCTTATTGACAAAGGTAAAGTCTCCCCTCTCTTGAAGCCAAATTTCTGGAAAGAACCCTTGCCACCTCATAGGGTTTACGTCATTAATGATAGCCGGCAACCATGAATCCAACCGTTTTTATTTTTCTAGCCAACCGACCAATATGGGAGTTAGTTTCAGTGTAAGATTCTCTGTAGCATTTTTTTGATGTGATTACAAGGGATGATTTGATGGAAGGCAAGGCCTTCACTGCCAAGGAAGAATATGACGAGTATACCAAGCCGTAGCCCAGCCAACCACATCTGACCTGCTAATTTCTCAAATCAGGACCAAGCTATAGCGACCCGCTTTATATGACCATGCGAGCACTAGATGAGCTCCCTTAATCATCATAAATAATGGTTCTCCCTTGAATGTTTGCCACTTGTGCACTGTTCAAGCTCTTAGCATTAGCCCCTCAAAGTTTTCCCCTTCCAACCAAGCATCGAGGGTATAGTAATACCCAAAAGAATCGATTAGTATAGTCAAGCTCCCAATAACTATTGGAATTGTCAGTTTTTAATTTAAATGTCAGGTCTTGGACATACCTACCGTACTTAATCTTCTGTTAGGAAGATCGTAGATCCACTCTATAAGTGTGATCACCTCTGCATTGCCCCAGAAGGTTAAAAATGTTTTGAAGAAGTCCATCTTCACAATAATGCGTAATTCACAGTTACCTCAAATGAGGCAGGCAGAAAAGGTCAAGGATGGTGTCTAGGTGCCGCATGATTTATTGGATGCTTTGCTCAATTGGTTCAAAATGGATATCACAATATAGTGTCTAGAGTACGAGTAGGTTTGTCATGGCAAAAACTCCTTATTTTTTGCCTCTTATAGTAATACGACCGTGCTTCCTATGTTGAGAGAGCTTTACTACTTCCCCAGAAAGGATTTTGGCTTATACTGCCAAGGAATTCCCAGCTTTCCAATAGTTAAGAATAAGAAGGATCAGTTCAGATTGGGGTATAAACCAACTAAGAAGGAGAAAAAATAGGCCATTAGAAAGATGAGTCAGGCCAAGAAAGACAAGGAAAATAGGCAACGGGCGAGTGTCAAAGGCATGACCAAAGTCCCCACAATTAATGGATGCTTTGTCAAAGAAGGATAGAGTAGATCCTTCTATGGATTTTTAGAGCCACTTATAGTGTTGAAATGAGGAAACAGATCAAAGGATGGGAAATACTCTACGGCTGTGAATGGGTCGAAGATGAGGAATTGTCAGTCTTAACCAAGACAGATACCGAACGAGTCTCTGGTTGTCTGGATCTGATGGAACCAGAAGGGATGACATCATCTTTCATTAATATGCATATTCTGGTGCTTATTTGTGAAGTGGATGACCAGATCAAGAACCCAACAAGCCTAATCACTCCAGCACAGGGTGATGCACTGAATTGAATGATCGAGTATGGACATGCTGGCTGTAGGAAAAATTATCAAAGGAAATTCTGCTACCAAAGATGTTTTATTTATTATGTTTTTCTAGACTATTTGATTGATAATATGATGGTTAAGTTTGATTATCCTTTAGTTTCTGATATAGGTTATAATGAATTGATCAATATGGTTAATGATGAATCACATCTAATGGACCCAGAAGAGAAAAAATATTTAAAAGAATGATGAAAGAAATTTAAAATTGGGAATCTAGTCATGTCAAACCAGTGGCTAAAGAAACAGTCATAGTCAAAATAGGAATGCCCAAAAAATGTAAATGAAATCATAATAATACTAGCCTAGAGGAGAAAAAGAGAGAAGAGGTCATTGTACTCCTTACGAAAATCATCGATGTAATTGCTTGGTCATATAAAGACATGCACCGTATAGATCTGTCGATAGTGAAACACCACCTACCTATCTTGCCCAAAGCCAAACCTATCGAGCAGAAGCTCCTTAAGTTGAGGCCAGAGTGGTCCTTTAAGGTGAATAAGGAGGTGATAAAGTTTCTCCATATCAGATTCATCAGAATAATCGAGTACCCTACCCGGCTAGCTAATATCGTACCCGTCCCTAAGCCTACTGGTCAAGAAATAATGTGTGCTGACTATCGAGACCTTAACAAAGCTTCCCCTAAAGATGACTTTCTTTTTCCTATCATAGATATGATCATAGACAATACATCAGAGCATGAATGGGTATCTTTCGTAGATTGCTTTGCAAGGTACAACCAGATAA
Source organism: Escallonia herrerae (assembly GCA_033070095.1). Taxonomy (NCBI): domain Eukaryota; kingdom Viridiplantae; phylum Streptophyta; class Magnoliopsida; order Escalloniales; family Escalloniaceae; genus Escallonia; species Escallonia herrerae. Next base: position 376,760 of record JAVXUP010000035.1, read on the forward strand.
AAGTGGTTCCTAAGGATTAGGATAAGATAACTTTCACTACCCCTTAGAGTACCTTTTGTTACACTGTGATGCCTTTGGGATTAAAGAAAGCCAAGGCTACGTACCAGCGAGCCGTAACCACCATGTTCCGTGATATGATTCATAAGGAGATAGAAGTGTATATAGACGATATGATCATCAAGTCGAGGAAGCGGGACGATCATTAAATAGTGCTAAGAAATATATTGAGACATTGAGTCTATACAATGTAAGGCTAAACCCCCAAAAATGTGTGTTGGGGGTTATAGCTGAGAAGTTGCTAGGTTTTATTGTGAGTAAACAAGAAATAAAGGTGGACCCTGCTAAGATCAATGCCATAGTTAAGATGCCCCCGCCAGGACTAAGAAGGAGATCTGAGGGTTCTTGGGTAAAATCCAATACAATAGTCAATTTAGATCCCAGCTTACCATGATTTTTGAGCCAGTATTCAAACTATTGAAGAACAATCGACCAAAGAGTGGAACCCCATATGCCAAGAAGCCTTTGATAAAATCCAATTGTACCTTAGCAATCCCTCAGTTCTGAGCCCTCTAATACCCAATAATCCCTTATTGTTATATCTGATTGTGATCGGTAAAGCAGCTGGAGCCATGTTAGCCCAACATTTGTAACAAAAGCAGCCGTAGCCATGTTAGCCCAGCTTCGTCCAAAGATGACTTTTCCTTGCGAATCATAGATCTGATCATAGACAATACAGTCGAGCATGAGTTGGTATCTTTCATAGATTCCTTTGCGGGGTACAACTTGATAAACATAGCTCTTGAGGATCAGGAGAAGACATATTTCACTACCTCTTGGTGTAAATTTTGTTACATTGTGATGCCTTTCTGATTGAAGAGCACAGTGCTACGTACCAGCTTGCTGCTACCACCCAGTTCCATGATATGATTCATTAGGAGGTACTAGTGTATGTAAGCGATATGATCATCAAGTTGAAGAAACGAGAGGATCATCGCACACTATTAAGAAATGTTGAGAAGTAGTACGTGATGCTAAACCCTTAAAAGTGTGTGTTTGGGGTTACAGCCAAGAAGTTGCTAGGTTTTTTGTTGAGCAAACAAGGAATAAAGGTGGACCCTACAAAGATCAAAGCCAAAGTTGAAATGTCCCCACCAAGATTAAGAAGGAAATTTGAGTATTCTTGGGTAGAATCCAGTACATTAGTCGATTCATATTCCAGCTTTCTGTGATCTGTCAGCCTGTATTCAAATAGTTGAAGAAGGATTTGACCAAAAAGTGGTTCCCTTTATGCTAAGCAGCCTTCGCTAAAATCAAACAGTACGTTCATAATCCCCCAGCCCTCGAGCCTTCTGATTCCTGCTAATCCCTTATTACTATATCAAATCGTGATGGATACCACAGCCGGAGCCATGTTAGCCCAACATTAGAGAACTTCCTTAGTCGAGATAGCCACTACTATGTCAGCAATAAGTTAACCCGAGGAAAAGTATATTACTCAACTTTGGAAAAGACATATGTATCTCTGGTTTGGATAACACGACACTATAAAATTATAATGCCCTGAAAATACATAAAATTAATCTACCTACGAATTAGATTAATTAAAGAGGGGGGTATCTTTATTAGTAGCACTGTTTTAGTGATAATTAAGTTTTAGGAAGTTAAATGAGGGATTAGTTTGGCCTTGAACCAAAATGTAATTTTATAGAATTGTTGGGGCCAAAATGCAATTATGAAAAGTTGAGGGAGGGGGAAAATTACAATTTTAAAAAATTTTGGCGAAAGGCATGAAAGGTGTCATGAGGGATGGAAGATTTAAAGGATGTTGACCACATCCTACTGAGAAAGGTGACTAAGCATTTTGGTTAAATGTGTTTGTGTTTGTGTGTGTAAAGCGGACTTAAATTAAAGAGGAAAGAAAAAGATAAGAAGCAGTGCCTCGGCAGAAACAAAGAAAAAACCAGGGGTGAAAAGAAGAAAAGAAGAAGGAAAGAATGAAGAAGAAGTCCAGAGAAGGAAAAATCAAACAAAAAAAAAGAAGAATAAGAAGAAGAAGAAGAGAGGTAATCCTTCTTTTTAACCTGTGAATTTGGGGTAAATTATGTATATAATACTGGGTTGGGAGCGGCTGCTATGTGTGTGAGAGTGTGCTTTGTGCGTATAGGAGTGAAGGGGGAAGGGGAAACAGCCGGGGAGGGGGTGGTTGCTGGGGTGCGCAGTGAGTGGGCTATTGCCCTGTGGGTGCGTAAGGGGTGGAAGGGTAGGCGACAGCAGCTGGTGCTGCTACCATGTGTGTGCAAGGGGCTTTAATGGTAGAGGGTAGAGGAGGGTGAAGCTAGCGTGGGGGATGGAAGACGGTGTAAACGATGTAGGTGTGGGTGCAGATAATTTGGGGGTGGGTGGGGGGTTGAATGACATGGCCATGAGGGGTGAGGGGGTGGAGGGGGGTGGGGGAAGAAGTGCACATGTGTGACATTGTGAAGTAGTGTGTATTTAATCCAAAAAGGGAGTGAACTATGACTATAATCGTTAATAAATGGTAGGGTCAATGTAGTCAATTAATGAAAATTTTAAAAATAGCTCAAGATAGATTTAGGCAAAGTACAAAAAAGTGACTCTAATTATTTTTATGAGATCTATAATGTGAAAAAATTTCAGATGTTTCCATGGTTGGGAAGGGGGCTAACAGACACGGTGTGAAATTTCATGGTGAATTTAAAAATAGCAAACTAACGCGGTTTCGGGCAAAAAATTTTTATGAGGACTTTAAAATGCTGAGATGTTCAATTTTATAAATTTTTGTGCCATTCTGAAGTCAATAGATATTTTTAGCCAAACTGACTTTTAAGCGCTCGGTCCGGACAACGATTCGGGATTTTTGGGCAAAACTCCCTAAAATACTTTGTAGCTCAAAAATAACTTTGGGATGCTTAAAATAGTGTTTCATAGCATTTTGGAGATTTTTTCAGTGTCGGAAACACCCATGATATTTTGATAATTTGCCACCAGAGGGGGCTACTTGGTAATTTTTTCTTTAAAATTTTTCAAAGGACTTTTTGGTCTGAGAAGAGGTGTAAGACGTCTGAAAACTTGTTTTGAATTATTTTTGGGGTGTTGAGGTGGCAGTGACTATCAGGGGGTGTTTTGATAAATTTACATAAGCCGGGAGTATTTTGGTAATTTTTTGTATAAAATTTTTTGAAGGACCTTTTGGTCCGAGAAGGAATGTAAGCCATTCGAGAAGTTGTATTGAAGTGGTTTTGAGGTGTTGGGGGTGGTAAAATTGCCATAAGGGGGTATTTTGGTAAATTTATCATGTCGACATTAAATTTCAGGGAACACATGCAATTAAGCGTTCTGAGTAATAGAAAGTGAGGAATAGGGTTAGTACACCTAAACGAATGAGTATTAGTACTCATGTGTTATCAAGGCTAGGTTAAAGACCCGGTTATTGGGCCGAGGTAACGGGACGTCATAAGACGTTATAAATAATTGATAGAAAAAGAATAAAATAATTGTGTATTTATGTTTGATTGACGCCTAACGAGTAAGGTCTTATTTGATTAGGTTACCCCACTCATTGTAATCTGAGGTTGCTTGGCTCATCGGCTAAAAACCAATCAGGTAAGGATAATGCGGTTCTTGTATGCTACGAATTGCTTCGCTTAACATACATGTTGTTGATAGTGTTGTGAGTGTTGCATGTTTGATATAAGATGTCGGTGGTGGTTGTACCAATGTCCTTCTTAGTTATGTTGGTGTGACTTCAATTGTAGTGTGGAACACTGGTCAGTTTTGGGACCGAAAATTCTTTTTTGAGAAATTGATTGACCCAGGACATAAGGTGAACTCATTTCCCTTAGTCCATCTAATTGGCATAACTTGTAGTTTGGCGGTAACGTGGTTGGGGGACGAATGCTCTTCCTGAGTTCCCTTCTTGTGTTTAAGGTCTCTTTTAGTTACCTGAGATTGAGATGAACATCTCGAAACACAGGACATTATATGAAAGGAAGGCCAGTGAAATATGATCATCGTCAAAAAGGATGTATGGCACGCCAGTAGAGTTTGTCGTGTTTTGTCAAGTCCAGTCAATTGGGTCTGAGTCTGCATTGCATTTGACTTCATTTTTATGTTAACGATTAGAGTGGCTTGTATTAATTTGGCTGTACTGATTTATTTTTCACGTGCATAGTCTGTCATTCTGTTAGTCGGTTAGTCCTGTTCATAAAATGTAGAAATAATGTTGTTATGTTAGGCCTTAGAGCCGCTCAGTCTGATGGAAAAAAAAATTCTTGGCCATTAGGTTGATGTGGCATTATTTATTGAACTCTTGTTTGTTGATATCGTTGGGTTGATTATTATTATTATTTCTGAGGCTGTCACATTGTCTGTGCACATTGATCCTCATGTTATCTTTATAGAGCGACTCACGCTCGTCCTTATCTGTGTTGTTTCAGGTGGTAAGGTAGAACTGGTTGAGATGTCGAGGAAAGGGAAGGAGAAGTTGGCCAGATTTATAAAAAGAGACGTAAGACGGTGTCAACGGTATTTTGGAGGTCTAGATGTTCTATTTTAAAACTTCCATTGTGTTTGTGCTAAACGTTGTAGTGAAAATTTGTGTGAGGATGCCTTTTTTATGCTTTATGTATATAAAATTATGTATTTAGAGTTTTTCCGTAACCTTGTAGGGTTAAGGTGTGTTTATGACTGACAACTCAGCTCCGGTGATGTCACTTAAGTTGGTGAGTGTCGCAACTTGGTATCAAAGCGTAGGCGCATGATTTTGTAGACTATAAGTAGAAAGTTAGGTACTTAGGGGGCAAGAAGGCATGGAATTAATGTATTATTGTACTATAATTTTGACCTGGTTCTGTGTGCCCTACAAAGAATTATGACGGGAGTCAGAGGATGGTTAGAGGACCATGTAATGAACAAGTTTGAGTAGGGACCTCCATTCAAGGAGGAATTTTATGAGGATCCCGAGGTGGATCCCAAGAGGACCCTAGTGATGTGGAGGAGCATCCCTGGCCCATTGATTAGGAGCTAGAGATCCCTGGCCCATCGATGAGGAGCCATAGGAAATGGACCTGTAAGGGCGAGAAGAGGAAGATTGAGTTGACTTTGTATTTGGGACATAGGCACACGCAAGGAGACTACGGGCCTCAATGTTAGATATGTAGGCTACTAAAAAGAAAGGCTGACTGTTTAGGCACAATGGGATAGCAAGTGAAAAAAGTCTACTACAGGATAATTAGGATGATATGTGGTGGCCAATCGGCCTCCAATCACTGGGGATGCTCATTTCAAGGAAGACTCATGCAAGCTACTCTCTCTATCTCACTCTATCTCTCTCTCTCTCTCTCTCTCTCTTCCCGATACCTAAATTTCTGCTTTGACCGTCATTTTCAGGGTAGCGGGCTTTGTCTTCTTCTTCCTTTTTTTGGTTCAAGACGAATGGTCCAAACTAGGAGAGGGAGTAAATAAGCTTTGAATAGGAGAAATTCTTCATTGATATGACACCTCATTAACTTTGACAATTTAGCTTGGTGATGAGGGGTAGGCCAAGAAAGGAAGTCACGGCCTTCTCTCGATAATCGCTTAGATTTTCACTCGAATGTTTAAATTTCAAATCAAATTCTTCCATTGGATTTTTTGACATCCAATTTCAAAGAAATTGAAATTCTGATATTTAAGTTTAAAAATAGGGGGTCACTTCGTCCTAAGTGCAAAGTAAAAGTGTCAACGAGAAAAATCACTAGTCTTAAATTCAAAATCATCTTTTGCACAATATTCCGAAGTGATTGGTCAATTATCATTCAATAAGTATGAGATCGCGCAAAATTCTTGCTTGCTTTGAAAATTGTTATGCTCTGCACTTGCTAAGGATGTACTCCTAGACATATTGGAAACACAAATTCTATTTGACTCAAACTCTAAAGGAGATTTTTAAGAAATGGAATATTCTTGGCTTTTTATTTCTTCTTATTCATCATCAACTACATCAAACTAAAACCGGTCATCAAAAGGTAAGGAAAAACAGCGACACTAAAACAATAAATAAGAATAAGTCCGAAAAAAGGTAATCTGGAAAATGCTAGGAAAATCATCCAAGGTTTTGGCTCAGCGTCATACACAGCACTGAGAAAGTCTTTGACCATCGATCTGAGAACTAACTGGTCTTATCTAATGTTGGGGTGGTCTGGCTAACAATATCATCCTCTTACTCTAGTTTAGAAAGATCTAAAGCCGGAAGAGATGTCTCGCTTATGCTCACTTAGTGTGCCGGCAAAGATTTGGTCTTCATACTGGGTCTTCACTTACTGTGCCGAAAGATTTACTTCACCTTTGTTTATTAAATCTTGGATTGCATAATAGAGGACCACGCACTTTTCAGTGTGATGACCCGACTTTTTTATGATAACCACAATGAAATTGGACATAATATCCTTCGGATAAGACAACTAATTTGGCTAACAATATCCTCCTCCAAATTGAGCGTAGAATGATCTAGCGCCAGTGGATATGTCTCACTTATGTTCACTTGGTGTGCCTACATTAGATTCGTTCTTCATATTGGGTCTGCAGAAAGGTTTACTTCACCTTTTGTCAATCAAATCTTGGATGGCATAACAGAGGGCCATGCATTTTTTCATGCGATGACCGGTTCTTTGATGATAAGCACAATGAAGTAGGACATCGTATCCTTCGAGTACAACAACCGATGCAGGAGTAGGTGGCAACTTGGCAATTGTGGCTTGGGAATGGTTATCCATGACACTATATTTTGAGACCTTGCACTTTTGACGTTATTTACACTAGCTGGCTTTGACAGAGCATTGGCATTCCTCTGATCGACTTGGTAATCCTCTCGGCTTAACTTCTCGGGGTATGGTTCCTTTATTGACAGCATCTTTAATTTGCATTAGAGATCCCATTAGTTTTTTGAAGGAAAAGTGATTGCGCCAAAAGATACTCATGATACACCGGTAGCTTGTTGTTCCTTATCATGTTAATATGTTCCTCTTGCGAAGGGAGGTTAGCTATCTGAACGGCCTTATTCCTCCATGACATTGTACATGTTGAGACCGACTTCATGGGCTTTTGTTTGGTAGTCTCCAAGTCTCTTCAAGTAATATCAAAATCAATATTGTAATGGTATTGATTGACAAATCTCGCACCACATCTTCTCATGTTTTCACTCTTAAATTATTGAGGGTCAAGGAGCAACTCTGGTCAAGATCCGACAAAAAAGCTAAATCAAATGATTATGGTTAACTCTATGAGAAGCTTATGCATGCATATACATCTTCCTATGGATCCATGGATTCGGCATCCATCGAATTTTTTCATATCTAGCATCTTAAACTTCAAAGTGAGTCTATCCTCCGGGCTCACGATAAGGGTAGTGAGGTCTATTAGGCCATTGGTCCTTTGTATCTTAGTGATGTAGGACTCAAGCGTAGCCAATTTTTCCTCCTATTCTGGGGCAATAGTCTCTTCTTCATCATTAGGTTCATGCTACCCATCAGCTTTGAGTCTTTGGCTTTTCCCTTTTCTTCCTTTCTTTCCCTTCAATCTTTGTTTTTTCTTCAGATTCTTTGTTTTGCTCCTTTTCCATGAGTGATCCTACATTCAAAGTGATTTTGGTATGTTGAGCTACTAAAGTGGTGAGGTTAGTTCGAAAACACTTTTGTAAATCACCAAGGATTTGAACCAGATGATTGGGCTAAGGGAATCCTCCATCCATTGAATCTACTTAAGCTTTTCGGACGTATCCTAATACCAGAGCTTCATACTAATGCCAGAGCTTGTTACCTTTCAAAAAAATTATTTTAGGCTTTTCAAAATTGAATACTCCACCTTTTCTCTTTTTTGACTCCTATTTACTTTTTAAATCTTTTATCATTTGCATTAGACTAAGCAAAAAAAAAATTCAAAAAAGATAATATAGGAAGTGTTAGGATAACCAATTAAGATAAAACTAAAAATTAAGGTTCCGGCTTAGCATCGTGCTCAACTCAGCATCGGAACAGTCTTTCGACATAGGTCTTGTCTCAAGCTGAATATATGATATCATCTTCTTAGTTAGACTTAGAAAGATCTAGTGCCTGAAGAGATGTCTCACCACCGCTTGCTTGTTATACTGGCGGAAGTTCTTCTTTCACATTGGATCCGGCATGATGGCTGATCAAACCATTGTCGATGAGATCTTAATAGTGCTCCTGAAGGTGATAAATTTCTCTGTATGGTGTCCAAATACTTGGTTTTCACATCGAACTCGCATGTCGGGCCCTGGCCCTTTCGATGTAGCAGTGGGGGGTAACTTGGCAATCGTACCTCTCCTTAGCAGTTATTTAAACACATTGTCCCTATGAGCATGTAGATTGGAGAACTTTCACCTAAAGACAATCAGATCCCACTAAACTACCTCTCAAGATCGAACTGTATCATTGTGTACAAACATCCTCGGTTAAGCATTAGGATTCTTCCTGCTAGTCTTGTTTATTGGCTTCCCATCCTTGATTATTGTTCCTTTCTTTGTGGCATCTTTCATTTGAATAGAAAAAAAATGTTCATGCCATGAATGTGTTATGTATGTATCTATTCTGCTTGGCGAATTCCAATTCTAATAATTCTAACTTCATATCTGTCTTTTTCTATTGAGCTACTAAGGTAGTGAAACCTTTCTCAAAACCTTTCTGCATATCTCCGAGGATTCAGGCAAGGTCGTGGAATTGAGGGTAATTATAACACCCCAAAATTTTAGAGATGCTCAAAATATTACTGGTTAGTTGAGAAAAAATGATGATGATGATGATTTTTAGTGACAATTAGGACTTGCATTGTCGTGCTTGTTGGGTGTCTTCACGCAATCGTGACACCTCGTGCTTATTGAGGATTTAGTGTTGATTACTTCTCTGATCAACACCTCGTGCTACCTATCATCATCGTCCTTGTGATGTGTCAATATATTATTGTGACACATCGTGCTTCTAGCCTTATCGTGCTTTGCTTAGCTTGTCGTGCTTGCTAGGTGGCACAACCTTGTCTTGCCACCTGGTGCTTCGAGCCTTGTCATGCTTTGGTTAGCATTGTCCTGCTTGCTAGGTGGCACAACCTTGCCTTGCCACCTCGTGCTTCGAGCCTTGTCGTGCTTTGGTTAGTATTGATGTGCTTGCTAGGTGGCATAACCTTGTCTTGCCACCTCGTGCTTCAAGCCTTGTCATGCTTGCTAGGCGGCATAGCCTTGTCTCGCCACGTCATTTTTGTATCCACCTCTTGCTTCCTAGATATTTCTATAAAAAGGCCTTTGATCTTTTCAAATTACTTTAAGTTGTCTTTGACTTTCATCAGTAGATTGACAAGTAAAGAGTGAGAGAAGACAATTAGCCGCGGTTATGAAAAAGGAATCATAAGGCCTGATTGGAAGCAATCGTATAAGTGGATTCTTCGTGATTTCGGTAAGGAAATTCCATATCACTATTCTTTTGTGCCATGTGGTTATTTATTTCTCAACATTAATTGTACTCCTATACACTGTTGTTCTGAAATCTTGCTTAAATGCTTTGTTTTGAATATTGGTAAATATCTTGTTTTTAAATGTCTGTCGGACGTGGCTTAAGTACTTTTGATCAATGACAGTGCTCTAGTGATTTGTCTATGTGCATGTTATGTTATGATACAGTTGAGCTTTGGCGGATCCCTTTGAGGACACTGGAAGCAAGATGCTGAAGTAGTATGTTTGATGTGCAACTTGGATATTGAATTGGTTTACTAGATGTTCAGGGTACTAAGCCACGATTGTGTTGACAGTTTGATTGTCAAATATTTTTTAAACTAGTAAAATAACCCTAGAGGGGGGGTGAGTAGGGTTTTAAGACTACTTTAAAAATAGACAAGTGATCATAACAAAATTAGAAGAATTATGAAGAACACTTAGATAACTTCAAATATCAAACCACAATCGCAAAATCTCAAGTAAGCAAGCTAACCAATCTCAACAACAGTGAGAGACAATAATGTAAAGAGAGAAGAGTTTAGAGATACTTGACGCTTGAGATTTAGATGGTTCGGCTCGAATTACCCTCAAGCCTACGTCCACCCCTTCAAAGAAGTCCCTTGAAAGGCCCTAAAATCCACTAGAATGATCTTTCTTACTGGTCAAGATTGAACCTTTTACAATCCCTTGATGCTATGCCCATATCAAGAACAAGCTTTGACAAACCCAAAGCTCCAAAGCTTGACAACCCCAAGCTTTGATACAAGAAACTTTAGATGAAGAATTGTGTACAAAGATTCACTCTCAAGAAGTAGATGAGTACAAGTTTAAGCTCTAGAACAAGAGAGATGAGTGTATGATGACTTATGAAAGTGTATATCTCTCAAATATAAGCTCACAATAAATGCTCTCTTGAAATGGATGAGAAAACAATGGAAACCAAGAGAGATTGAACAATTACTTTGATCTTTGAGAATATGCAAGATAAGAAGGCTTTGAATGCAATTCATGAATCAAAACTATGCCCAAGATGAGTATTTATAGGTGTGGGAATAAATATGACCGTTTATAATTAAGTGGAGCATTAAATGCGTCAAACGGTAAACACAGTTGGCTGCATTGTGCCATTGCATTCGACTGTAATCCCAAAGTAGCCGTTGAAAATTCAATTTTCCAACTTGCAGTCAATTCCAATGTAGTCGACTGTAATAGGCTACTGGAAGTATTGCAGTCGGCTGCATCAGAATGCAGTCGACTGTAATACCTCACTGCCTAACTTTTAGTTGACTGTATTCTTGAAAATGCAGTTTCCTTGTTTTCAAAGCATGAAAAAGTTTTATGCATGCAAGGGAAACCTATGGGAAAGTTCTAGGTTATAGTTATCGATGCGATCATCTCTCTATGCCTATATACAAAGAAAGGAATAAACACATTGTAAGCATGAATAGAAGAATTCCATCTTTGATGTGTTCCTTTGAGTGTCTTTGATCGATTTGCTGAACTAATTGTCCGTTTGCATGAGTACAGATTGTACTTATTGCTTCATCAACTCAATGCATGTTAGATAACATAATTATTAGTGTTAGTTATCATCAAAATCAAATTTAATCCTAAGTTAAATAATCGTAGGGTTAACAATCTCCCCCTTTTTGATGATGATAAACATTGATTCAAATTATATGAGATATGTAAGATAATGTTCGCAAGGAATGACAATCTCAAATTCAATCACTTTTAAACCGTAAGGGGTCATAAGAAGAATTCATGACAATAAGCTCCCCCTATCTTAAGCAATATAGGGCTCCCCCTATCTCAAGTAATATATGCTCATATCAAATCCACGCAAGCAAATCCACACAAGTATGAATCAACAAGATTTCTCCCCATTTTGACATCATTAAAAAGATTAAGGGTTGTGTGTGTGTGTGAAAGTGATCAACATATGTGTATCCATCCATGGATAATTAATGTAGCCAACAAGGGCATTCAAAACAAGAAAATGGAAGTACTTGAATAACCATCAAAAGGTGTATCAAGCACATGTAATAAATCAGATGTGCAGCAAATATAAGCGTGAATCAAAGTGCGACTTTAAAATATCAACCCAAGTTCGAATGCAATGCTACGAGTATCATCCATGATGAGTTTTGGAAATACATAATAGAGTCTAAAAGCATAAGCATAAAACACTAATCATGTCTTAACGGCTCAAGGACCCGACGATGGAGGTGGTTAATGAAATAGGTCCTCCTCGGGGCACTGAATATCGCAAGGATTCTCCATGTGAGAAAGGCGTCGACTGAGCTGGCTGTGAGCGAGATCCATCCGATTGAAACTGACATGCATCTGCTACTGCATCGTATCCAATCGAGCTAGAATTGCCTCATATCCGGTAGCAGAAGGACCGGAAGAAGTGCTCGCCTCATGAGTACTCGGCATGACCAACGGAGGTGGAGCACGATCAGTCTCATCACTGGCATGTCCATGAGCATCAGTAATCATCACCCTCATCATCCTCCTCCTCCTTCTCCTCCTCCTCCTCCTCCTCATCATCATCATCATTTTTCATAACATCGTCCATGTCAGGCTCAGGTAAGAAATGACTACGATCATCTAAAAGTCCCTTCATACGAAAGGTAGAGCAGTCTAGTACGTTGTGCCAAGTCACCTCAATAAACTCACAGAGAAAAGGTATGTCAAAAGCAGCAAAAATGCGAGTGAGTAGGAGGCCGTAAGGTATAGCTAAGCCAGGATGAGAGGAGCTCCTAATCATGTTCAACATGATAAGATGAGAGAGGTTAATCCGTGTACCTGAGAGGGATAAAAGTCAAGAGCTGGATGTCTAAGTAAGAGACAAGTGAAAGACCGCCGGCTCTAGGGATGACCTTATGAGCGATGACATGATGGAATAGTCAAGAGAAAGGTGGTAGTTCACGTAGGGTGGGCTTGCTCGCAGCCCTAATCTGTTGACTATGAAGTGTGTGTCGAAGTTGCTCATCGATAGAGAAAGATCGGTCAAACCAATGTGATTGACCGGTGACAGGAATCATCTCTAGTGTAAATGAGAAACCAGTGTCAGGGATGTCTAGAAGGTTGGCTAGTTGTGACTGAGAGAATGAGATACGCCGACCAAAGACATAAGACGTGAGGGTACACGACTCACCGGAAAATGCTCCAAGTCAAATTCACATAAAATAAGCGGATTGCATCAGGATAAATAGGATGGTGTTCCTATCAGTAAGGCGGTCTAGATAACAATCTTGAAGGTGTCTAAGTATACCGATACTGAAGAGAAATAGAGTATCCGATCGCAAACCTGGAGCCAGAGGGGAAGAGTTTTGTGCAGAAAAACGGTTTAGAGCCTTGCGGTTCTGATAGCGGTTGCGATCAAACTCTACTGCGATAGGCTCGGGCTCTGGTGTGGCTCAAGATCGTGATGTACTAGCACGTGCACATTTCTTTCTTGCCATTCTTGAAACAGTCTAACAAATTTTGAAGAAAAATAAGATAAGTAAGATGTATGAAAATGCAAAGAAAATTGGGGAAAAAAGGTTTATGAAAATTTGAAAATTGATGTTTTCAATGAAATTTTTGAATTAAATCATGTGAAATTTTGAGAAGTTAATGCAACATGAATTAGGCTAAAACAAACGAAAGAAGTAAGAATTTTTTATTAAAAATGTTTGAAAATATAAACCCTAGTTCATGCAATTTAGGGAAAATGAATTTGGACAAAATGAATGTAAATAACTATGTATAAATGAGCAAATGACATAATTAAGCATGAATCAAGTGATCAAACATGTAATTGTTTAATTAATTGAAGAAATGTTGACATACAAAAAACCCTAGTTTATGAAATTTGGGAAAAATCGATTTTTGCATGAATTCATGTAATAGAACTATGTAGAATCATGTAATGAACAATCTTAAGCAAGAATTAAGAGTAAAAACATGTAGTAGCATGCTCAATTGATATGAATCTGATGAAATAATACGAAAGTGAGCAATTCAAATTTACACATATTTTCGACAATGTAGGTGAAAATGAAAAATGAAAGTGTGCAAAACATGTATTAGAACAAGATTTGGGAAGAATTACATACTAATTTCAAGCCGATCTGTGAAGATTTGAGTCCTAGTGTGAGAGAAGAGAGAAGGGGTTTCGAAGGATTGAGAGATCTGCCGAAATGGGTCCGATTTATGCCCTTCCCCGTAACACAGTCGACTGTATTCCCACATGTAGTCGACTGTATTCACAACATGCAGTCGACTGTATTCATACATTCAGTCAACTGTATTTCAACATGAAGTCGACTGTATTTCTACATGCAGTTGACTCTAATGCCAAAAGTCAAATAGTCTTGAAATTGATTATGCATATGTATATTGCAATATAAATGTGTGCAAAACAATTTAAACACAAAGGATTTAAATGAATATCAACAAAATCAATAATTTCGAGAGAAAATAACCAAAACATGCTATAAGCATATGAAATAATGCTCAAGAATGTGAAGTGCAACTTGCATGTTTGAACCACAAGATGTATAATAATTTAGTCACATAGGTGAAGACATGCCAAGTTCTTTTCTAAGAGCGGTAAACCTTTTCGCATCTAACGGTTTAGTGAAGATATCTGATAATTTGTGATTTGTATCCATGAAATCGAGAACGATATCACCTTTTTGCACATGATCACTGATAAAATGGTGTTTGATTTCTATGTGCTTGGTCCGTGAATGTTGGATGGGATTTTTGCTCAAGTCAATGGCACTCGAGTTATAGCATAAGATAGGTATGTGATCATACTTGAGTCCAAAATCCAAAAGGGTTTGTTTCATCCAAAGAATTTGTGCACAACAAGCACCAACCGCCACATATTCGGCTTCGGTAGTAGAGAGTGCAACCGAATTTTTCTTTTTGGAACTCCAAGAAACAAGTGAGTGTCCTAGGAATTGACAACCGCCACTAGTGCTTTTCCGCTCGATTTTACAACCGGCATAGTCGGCGTCGGAGTAACCAACTAGGTCAAAAAATGACGTGTTCCTAAGAAACCATAGCCCTAAGTCGTGAATGCCTTTAAGATATCTAAGGATTCTCTTGACGGAAATCAAATGAGATTCCTTAGCACAAGCTTGAAATCTAGCACATAAACAAACACTAAACATTATATCGGGTCTACTTGCGGTAAGGTGAAGGAGTGATCCGATCATACCTCGATAGCGCTTAATATCAACATCCTTACCCTTTTCATCTTTATCAAGCTTTAATGATGAGCTCATTGGAGTGTCAAACACATTTAATTTTTCCATGTCAAATCTCTTTAGTAGCTCTTTGGTGTATTTGGCTTGGTTGATAAAGATTTCATCCTTGCTTTGTTTGATTTTCAATCCAAGGAAGAAGTTGAGTTCTCCCATCATGCTCATTTCAAACTCTTTACTCATACAAGAAGCAAACTCATCACACAAGGATCCATTACTAGCACCAAATATAATATCATCAACATAGATTTGCACCAATAATAAGTCATTGCCCTTAGATTTTATAAAAAGAGTGGTGTCAAGTTTTCTTCTTGAAAAACCATTTTCTAAAAGAAAACTACTTAGCCTATCATATCAAGCTCTAGGAGCTTGTTTTAAACCATAAAGAGCTTTGCTAAGCTTGAAAACATGGTTTGGATATTTTTCATCCTCAAAATAGGGAGGTGAGCCACATATACCTCCTCTGAAATAAAATCATTTAGAAAAGCACTCTTGACATCCATTTGATAGGGTTTAAAATCTTTATAGCAAGCAAAAGCTAAAAACATTCTAATAGATTCAAGTCTAGCTAGGTGCGTAAGTCTCATCAAAATCAATTCCTTCCTCTTGGTCATAACCTTGGGCCACTAATCTAGGCTTGTTTCTAACCACGACTCCGGATTCATCAAGTTTGTTTCTAAATACCCATTTTGTTCCTATAATATAATCCTATAGTTTTGAGGTTTAGGCACAAGAGTCTAAACTTGATTTCTTTCAAATTGAACTAGCTCTTCTTGCATTGCAAGCATCCAAGATTCATGATGTAGAGCTTCGGAGAAATTCTTGGGTTCAATTTGGAAAAGAAAAGCTAAATTAACATGTTGTTAAAAAGAGTGTCGAGTTCTTACCCTACTCGAATGATTACCTAAAATTTGATTACTTGGATGATTCTTTTTGTAAGTCTAATCTTTTGGTAAAGCTTGAAAGTTGTTCAAGTTTGATGCATCATTGTTTGCTTCCTTGTCTCCCCCTTGAGAGCTTGATTTTTGCTCCTCTTGAACAATTTCTTTAGGGTTGTCTTGTAGTGTATCACTTTTGTCCAAAGTTCTCATGTCATTGTCCATATCATCTACATTGACAATGTTAGTCCTCCGAAGAAAAGGATTAGTCTCATAAAAAGTAACATTTATGGATTCTTCTACAATTAAAGTGTTTTTTATTATATCCTCTATATGTCATACTATTATTAGAGTAACCAAGAAAAATACCCTCATATGTTTTGAAATCAAATTTGCTGAGGTGATCCTTAGTATTTAAAATAAAGCATTTGCAACCAAAGACTCTAAAAAATCTCACATTAGGTTTCTTATCATTAAAAAGCTCATAAGGGTTTTTTAACAAAAAAATTCGCAAGATAACTTTATTGAGAACAAAACAAACACAATTGACCGCTTCCGCCCAAAATTACTTGGTAAACCATATTCGTTAAGCATTGTTCTTGCCGCTTCTTGCAATGACCTATTCTTTCTTCCGGAACACCATTTTGTTGAGGAGTTCTAGGAGCCAAAAAATTATGTGATATACCAATATCATCACACAAAGCTCCTATTTTTGAATTTTCAAATTCTCTACCATGATCACTTCGAATGTAGGATATCAAATATCCTTTTTGATTTTGTACATGTTTTGTAAATGAAGTGAAAACATCTAGAGATTCATCTTTGGTAGCCAAAAAGAAAGTCCAAGTATAGCGAGAAAAGTCATCAACAATAACAAAAGAATATGATTTACCACCAAGACTAGTAGTAGGGATTGGTCCAAACAAATCCATATGAAGTAATTGCAAGGGTCTAGAAGTAGATACCATTTTCTTCAGTTTGTGAGAGACTTTCTTTTGCTTACCCATTGGACAAGCATCACATACTTTGTCTTTCTCAAACTTGATCTTCGAGAGTCCCCTCACAAGTTCTTTGCTTGTAATATCCTTCAAATGCTCCATATGCATGTGTCCAAGTCTTCGATGCCAAGGCCAAGATGTCTCACTAATAGCACTAAGCACTTGACATCTTGGTTAGCTGGATCATTCAATTCTATAGAGTAAACATTGTCATCTCTATTTCCTACCAAAATGGTTTCATTATTCTTCAAAGATTGTATAGTACAATGAGAAGCTTTAAAAATTACTCTAAAACCTTTATCACTAAATTGACTACTACTTAGCAAATTATGCTTCAAACCTTCAATATATAACACATTCTCAATTGAATGTGGTTCCTTACCGATAGTTCCTTTACCTTTGATTTTTCCTTGTGCGTTGTCACCAAAGGTCACATTTCCTCCTTCTTTAAAATCGATTGAGGTGAAAGGAGATATGTTGTCAGTCGTATGTCTTGAGCATCCACTATCAAGAATCCACTTCTTGTTACTAGATTTTGCTTTAAGACATACTTACTTATAAACACAAATCAAGTAGTGACTTTTGGTACCCATATTTTCTTGGGTTCATGGGTGTTAGTCTTACATTTGTAATCTTGACCTTTCACAACCCACATCTGCTTTCTACCTCTAACATAAACAATTCTACAAGGACAATAATTAGTCGTATGCCCTTTCTTGTTACACCAACCGCAATGTGTAATTGGTGTGTAATAGTTCTTTGGTTGTTTTGAATGAATATTCAACCTAGCTTGTTGTTGAAAGATTTTAGGAGGCAAGGCCAAGGGATCTATTCCAAGACCACCTTTGTTTAGGCCAAATCTTTGGCGTCCAAGCATGACATCCAAATTGTTTTGACCATCAACAAATTTTTGAAGACATTTTTTCAAATCACAAATCTCAAGTTTTAAATCTTCATTTTGTTTCTCTAAAGCCAAAGTTTTGCAAGAGATTTGTTTTGAGCTAGGATTGTTAGCAATTAATTCAACCAAGTAATTATTCACATGTTTTACATATAAATGGTTGGAAATGCAATCATTCTTGGCATGCAACTCATTATTTTCTATTCTCAACTTCTCAACACTTATTAGCCTCAAGGAATTTTTTTGATAAAATAATATTTTTCTTAAAAATTTTCTTAGATTCCTCATATTAGGCTATCATAAGCATCTTCGAAGCTTTCACTATCACTACCGAAAGAAGAGCTTACCTCATCATTTGCCATGAAGCACACATTTGCTTGTTCATTCTTCTCATCATCTTTATAAGTTGAATCAAAGTCACTCCATATTGGAGTATGTTCGGCATTATTTGTTTTTTCCTTCTCTTTGTTCTCTTTCTTAGAGAGTTGTCTTTTTTTAACTCTTTCCCATACATCTCTTCTTTCCCTCTTTTCCCTTTTGTGTATGGGACAATCTATCTTCATGTGTCCCGACTTGTGGCATTTGTAGCAAAGTTTTTCTTCATTGCTAGTATTTTGTTATCTTCTCCCATCATTCCTTCTAAACCTTAAGAACTTCTTGAAGTTCTTTGCAACCATTGCAATATCCTCTTCATTAAATTCTTCTTCATCATCACTTGACTCAAGGTTTGAAGATGAAGCTTTAAGCACAATTGATGTAGGCTTCTTCTTGACGTCCTCTTGATCAAAAGATTTGAGTTGCATTTCATACGTCATTAGAGAACACATCAATTCATCAAGAGGAAAGATGTTAAGATTCTTCGATTCTTGGATGGCGGTGATCTTTGCATCCCAAGCTCTTGGTAAGAACCTATTTTACGAGATCACCATTAGTAAAATACTTGCCCAATTGTTTCAAAGGATTCACAATTTTAGTGAAAACGAGTATTCATATCCGTAACGGATTCATTTGGAAGAATTTGGAATAACTCATAATCTCTAAATAATAAGTTCATTTTGGAATCTCTAAGAAGTGAAGTTCCTTCATGCGTAACTTGTAGAGTATCTCAAATACTCTTAGCCGAATTACACATAATGACTCTATTGAACTCATTAGTGTCTAAAGCACAAATAAGAGAATTTTTCGCTCTAGCATTCATACAAATCATCTTCTTATCGTGGTCACTATAATCCGATTTGGATTTAGGCTCCTCAACCTTGTCAACCACCTTTGTTGGAACAAATGGACCATTCTCAACAATATCCCACATCTCCTAGTCTTGAGACTCTAAGTAGATTTTTATCTTAGCTTTCCACACACTATAATTGGTCCCTTTAAACAATGGAGGCCTAGTGGTAGAACTACCCTTCATTCTCCCAATGTAAGCCATGATCAATTAACTCTCTTGGCGTTACCCAATAGGGTTTTAAGACTACTTAAAAAAAAATAAGTGATCATAACAAAATTAGAAGAATTATGAAGAACACTTAGATAACTTCAAATATCAAACCACAATTACAAAATCTCAAATAAGCAAGCTAACCAATCTCAACAATAGTGAGAGACAATGATGTAAAGAGAGAAGAGTTTAGAGATACTTGACATTTGAGATTTAGATGGTTCAGCTCGAATTACCCTCAAGCCTACGTCCACCCCTTCAAGGAAGCCCCTTGAAAGGCTCTAGAATCCACTAGATTGATTTTTCTTACGGGTCAAGATCGAACCTCTTACAATCCCTTGATGCTATGCCCATATCAAGAACAAGCTTTGACAAACCCAAAGCTTAACAACCCCAAGCTTTGATACAAGAAACTTTAAATGAAGAATTGTGTACAAAGGTTCACTCTCAAGAAGTATATGAGTACAAGTTTAAGCTCTAGAACAAGAGAGATGAGTGTATGATGACTTATGAAAGTGTATATCTATCAAATGTAAGTTCACAATAAATGCTCTCTTGAAATAGATGAGAAAACAATGAAAACCAAGAGAGACTGAACAATTTCTTTGATCTTTGAAAATATGCAACATAAGAAGGCTTTGAATGCAATTAATGAATTAAAACTATGCCCAAGATGAGTATTTAAAGGTGTAGAAATAAATATGACCGTTTGGAATTAGGTGGAGCATTAAATGCGCCAAACGGTAAACACAGTCGACTGCATTGTGCCATTGCAGTCGACTGTAATCCCAAAGTAGCCATTGGAAATTCAAATTTCCAACTTGCAGTCGACTGTATTCCAATGTAATCGACTGTAATAGGCTACTGGAAGTATTGCAGTTGACTGCATTGGAATGCAGCCGACTGTAATACCTCAATGCCCAACTTTTAGTCGACTGTATTCTTGAAAATGTAGTTTCCTTGTTTTCAAAGCATGAAAAAGTTTTATGCATGCAAGGAAAACCTATGGGCAAGTTCTAGGTTACAGTCATCGATGCGATCATCTCTCTATGTCTATATACAAAGAAAGGAATAAACACATTGTAAGCATCAATCGAAGAATTTCATCTTTGATGTGTTCTTTTGAGTGTCTTTAATCGATTTGCTTGTCTAATTGTCCGTTTGCATGAGTATGAGATTGTACATATTGCTTCATCAACGCAGTGCATGTTGGACAACATAATCATTGGTTTTAGTTATCATCAAAACCAAATATAATCCTAGGTTAACAATTTTGACTGATTCTGAATTGTTTACTGTGTTTGATTATGATCTTATAGTGCTATGATTATTCCACTTACTGGGCTCCCGGCTCACCCCCTATCATTTACCCTACCAGTACAGATGATTAGTTAGATGAGCACATGCAAGTAGCCATGTGAGCAGAACATGCAGTTTTGGAGTTTTAGAAACGTTCGCAACTTATTTATAGGACTCGTAATCTAATTGAGATTATTTGTACTTCTGTTGAAGATATAATATCAGCCACTTAGGTCATGTAATCTGATTGGGATTGCGTTGTGGTTTTGTTGTAAAATATTGAATTAGGTGATTAACGACTCGGGTCGTCACAGTAATCTTCATCCATTGGGATTTGAGAAAATTCTCCGGATTGGTCCGATACTAGAGTATAGACCCAATGCCAAAGCTCCTTACCTTCTAAGTCAAAAAAAGAAAAATGTTTTGAACTCTAACAAGTTTTTTATTATATTATTATTTTTTGTTATATATATATATATATATATATATATATGGGAGATGATAAAATGCTAGCGCTGGCAAGTTGCCAACTCTCTAGTTAATATCATTTTTAACCCCTCAACTTTTAAGTAGTTCACGCAAAATACCTTATACTTCTCAAAAGACTATAATTGACCCCTCTCAAGAGTATAACATGTCTTTCCTGACCAAAGAAGAATTTGGCCAAACAAAACTGGTATTAGCGTCTAATCAAAGGCGAGATTCAACCGAAAAACTCATGAAAATTTCTTGTTTATTAAATCATATGACAAGAATTATACACTTAGACCATAGAGTTGAAAAAACTGAGATAACAGGATTATTAAATCAAATAATGGATGTATATCATGAAACTTTAAATATCTGTAAAACTCTAAACAAGATAACATCTCAGATATTAACTGAATTGCATAATTCAGTTAAAGGGTTAGGAAGTGAAAACCACGTCCTAAACTCAGATAACTTCTTATCAAACTTTGAAAGTTATGACATTACCAATAAGTACTATAGCAACGAAACTTCATATGTATTTAAAGAAGTTATAGCATATAGTGATAGCGAAGAAAAACTCTCTTCGAGTGGCCCAAAAGACACCAAAGATCCTATAAAGAGAATGGGTGTAGAAGAAATAGAAAAAATAATAAACGACTACTTAGACAAATAGAAAAAGAAAAATTATTAAAAAAACAAATGATGGATGAAATAGATCCAGCTGTTCTAAAAGAACAGCAATATAAACAAGAAGAAGATAAGGCATTTTTTTATATGAATTTATGGAATGGAGAAATCGATCCAAACTATGTAAGAGCGTCGAATACATAATTAAATTTAGAAAGAAATTCTAAATTCAATAACTCCCTTATAAGGACAAATTTAAAACAAGAATTTGTTCCTAAATATGGAAGAAATTAGCCTGTAAATCAATACGACATATATCTTGATATCGGCTGTATTTCAAATACTGAAGAAATAATTGATAATTGGGCGCAAGCCTTAAGAATTGCCATACTAGGTGGTAATTTAACAGAAAGCCACGCTATGAAACATTGTATTCGAGCAACCCTACGAGAAAATGCAACTTGGTTCTAAAATAGCATAGCAGATAACGAAATGATAATTGAAACCCAAAGCAAGCTTAACATTTCTAAAGAATGAATAATGTTTTATGCAGATAACCTCAAACGAGAATTCTACAAAATATCTATAAATGATATAGGTATTCAAGAAAAAAGTGGTTTCACAAATTTGAAAAACAACAAATATGTGATATGTGTTATTTTAAAATTTACACTTGTGAATTTAAAAAATACTTTTACAAGTTAGAACTTAGAGACAGCCTCCATTGGTAAAAGCAATTTATTGCTAAACTCTCTAAACCATGGGACAAGTTAGCAAAAAAAGAATTTATTAAACTCCTAAATGAAGGAATGCTTTGTGATTCCTTAGGAGGAAGGATTGCAGTTGCAGAATAAGTTCTAAAGAAATATTGTACTAAAAGACATGCTATAAAAGATATGAAAAAAGCTCATATGAATTATAATTGTTGTTCTAAAGTCGATAACATGGTAAATAGCTATAGATGCGAAAAGAATCCAAACTTCACGAAGAAGAAAGTCGAGAGGAAAAAGGTTTGGCAACGAAAAAAGATATGTAAAGAAATAGAAAAAATTTTAGAAAATAAAATGTAATCTATCAAAAGAAAAACCAAAACCATGGGAAAGATATATTAGAAAAAAATCTAATATTCTGTATAAAAACCCTTCATGTCCAAAAGGAAAATCACCAGAAGAGTGTGATTGTTGCTGGTTATGTGGCAAAAAAGAACATTATGCAAATAAATGTCGACGTAAGAAAAGAAAACAAAGTATAAGATCTTTCTTATTTGTTGAAGAAAGATACGAGCCAGCATAAGGATACGAATTAGATTCTGAAGACGAAGCAGAAGAGTTTGTTTCAGAATATGACTACAAATCTGATGATGAAACAACAATAAATGATGAAGAAAGTTTAAACAGAACTTTAAAAGGCGTAGGCACGATCTTCATGATGTCAAAAACCTACGACCATGAAGAAGAGATGATTCATTTATCTAATAACATAATTAGTCAGAGTGAATCAATTGAGGAAGAAACTCCCGCTTCTACTATAAGCCATTGGGAGATGCCTAAAATCAGGGTTGGAGAAATATACAAAAACTTTATATTCAGATTTAGGAGAAAGATGAATGTAGAGATTTCTGAAGGAGAAACCTCGGTAGGTCGAATTGAAGAAAGAAGTAGACATTCCTCTCTTCAAGACAGATAAGGCAAAACAATACATTAGAAAAGGGTATCACTATATCCATATTGGTATGATACAAGTTAATCTTTGTCCATTATTCATAGATGGCAGAGATACACCAGAAATCTGTTATTTAACAGATAATCAGTGAAAAACTTTTGAAAAAGCCCTAATAGGGGGTATCCATAGTAACTTGTATAACATAGCAGTTTGGTTTAAAGCTATACCAAACTATTTCATGTATTTAAAAGATCCTTATCTTAATAAAGCATTAGGACTGAAAATTCAGACTAAGGCATGACCAAATTATGAGAGGTCTACAAAAACATTGCAATACAATATCATCTAGTCTACAGAGTGGTAAATACCACAAATCCAATAAGTAAAACGCTAAACAGCGAAGTGGAACTATTTGAACAAACAAGTAGTAATTTTTGAGCCATAAAAGCATGAAAGAGAAATCCAAAGCAACAATCATGGCCAAAAAAATGAGTGATAGGAGAAGGAATCACTAGTAAACAACTATAACAAATGCAAATTAGAGAAAATATAGGTGTTGTTATCCTCGAAGAACCAAGAAGATATATTGTCTATTTGATACCTTCCACGTCTACAAATCCAAAAGGCAAAGGAAAGGAAAAAATGGTAGAAGAAGCTATCAAAGAAAAAGACAGTTTTGATGAAGACATCATAGGGTACAAAACAGTTACCATTCCAATCAGACGAAGTATGTCATCACGTGTAAAAACCATACATGTAATGACCACAATTTCAGTAAATGACACTGTCAAGAAGAAGCTTAAAGAAAAGGGCTCGACAGGAGATGAGCTTGATAAGGGTATTCAAGACATTATGAGTATTATCAAAAAGAAAAAAAAGGTCCGAAAAAATGAATAATAAACGGATGGCGGTAAGTTCAAACAATTCTTATATAGAATTAAGTTTCGATTTCCAGGGTTATCATCCTTTAAAAATAGTTACTTTAGTAGATACTGGAGCATCCTATTGCCTAGCACGATTAGGAATTTTACCCTCTGAAAAATGGATCAAAACAGAACAACTCATGAGCATACGAATGGCAAATGGCGATGAGTTCGAGCCAGAATATGAAACATATCATATTCCGGTCATAATAAATGGAAAACAATTCATTATAGAGCCATAATCTAATTCGACGACATAGACGGTAATTTTCTAATAGGAAATGCTTTCCTCAAACAAGCTGAAAATCGACCATTTATTTAGGAAGAGTTTCATATTGAAATACAACATAAAAAATCATTATTAAAATATGCCCTCAAAAATGCAAATTTGGTTTTCGTCCAGAAAAACTAGAAAAAATCCAAAAACATATTCAAAGTAAGTCTCTCTACGTAGCCCAACGTGGTAAATGAAACAAAAAAGACTCATGGAAAAGGTTACTTGAAAAAAAAGTAACCAAGGAAGAATTATTCAATGAAGAAGTAATCAAAGAAAATGACAGTTGGGTTAAAGAAATAAACCAACATTATCAATGAAAACAAAGAAAAGAAATTATTAGTCTTGATAGTATAAAAAAGATGTTAGAAAATAATTTTAGTGAAGACCCGCTAAAACTATGAAAAAAAGGATAAACTTTGGGCGACATTGACCCTCAAGAATAAAAATTATGTGGTAAATGTAAAACCAACGTAACATAGTCTTAAAATGGTTCAGGAATTTGAACGACAGATTCCTGAAATACTAAAACAAAGGTTAATAAGACCCAGCGAGAGTCCTCATTCAAGTCCAGCTTTCATGGTAAAAAAATCGTGCAGAACAGGCTAGAGGAAAAGCCAGATTAATCATAGACTATAGAGCTTTAAACACATCAACTGTCAAAGATGGCTATAAAATTTCAAACAAAGATATGCTGATAAACAAAATCCAGTTAGCCAACTTTTTCTCGAAGTTTGACTTAAAAAGCGGATATTGGCAAATCAAAATGGAAGAATTATCAGTTCCATTAACTGTCTTTAGTGCACCACAAGGGCATTATGAATGGACAGTGTTACCAGTCAGATTAAAAAGTGCTCCACCTTTATTCTAAAGAAGGATGGATAACATTTTTAGAAAAGCACGGATATTATTGTGTAGTATACATAGATGACATATTAGAATTCTTA
The DNA here is from genome assembly GCA_033070095.1 of Escallonia herrerae. Lineage (NCBI taxonomy): Eukaryota > Viridiplantae > Streptophyta > Magnoliopsida > Escalloniales > Escalloniaceae > Escallonia > Escallonia herrerae. Next base: position 401,941 of record JAVXUP010000035.1, read on the forward strand.
AAAATCAGAGAAGAACATAAAAATCATATAAAAAAGATAGCACAAGAATTCATTGGCCATGGATTAATACTATCTCAAAAGAAATGTGAATGGGAGCAAACCACCATTAACTTTCTGGGATTGAGAATAGAAAAAAGTAGAAAAATTGTCGTTCAAGATCACATAGCTGAAAAAAATTAAGCTATTTCCAGAACAAATCAATGATGTAAAGCAACTTCAAAGATTTATTGGGTTGTTAAATTACACGAGGAAATTCATTCCACATTTATCAAACCAAACAGAAGCCTTAAGTAAAAAGCTTAGAAAAGAAAAATAGATATGGAAATATGAAGACACCCAAAATGTTCTTTGGATAAAAGTTCAAGTTAAAACCCTGCCAAAATTAAGCTTACCTAAACAAGGAGACAAGTTAGTTCTAGAAACTGATGCTTCTGAAAATTGTTGGGGTGCAGTATTAAAAGCAATACCCTCTGATCAAGCTGAAGAACATCTGTGTGGATACTGAAGTGGAACATTTAAGGAGACAGAAACTCGGTATCACATAAACGAAAAAGAGTTTTTAGCTATCTAGTTTCAGAACACTTTCTTATCAGAACAGATAATAGGTGTTTTAAAGCTTTTCTAAAAAGAGACCTAAGAGATGTTAGTCAAACGAGACTTTATCGATGGCAATAATGGTTTAGCTATTATACTTTTGATGTAGAATACATCTCATCAGCTAAAAATACACTTGCAGATAGCCTAACTGGGAATTATGCTTTATGATGCAGGGAGTTGTTATCCCAAAAAAAGACTACTCAAAAGGCCTTAAAAGAAAGGTATGAAGTAGGAGATCCTGTAGTCGGTTTACTAGGAGAACCATCAGGAAAATTCGACTACTACGTCATTTACCCTAAAAAGAAAGAGGATAGTTCTTTGTCACTCACAAATCCTCCCCCAATAGCAGAAGAGGATGGTTGGAACTACCAACCCGGAAAGCCCTAAAACTGGATAATACAAAACTAAGCGTTCAAAACCAATGCATAAGTTTTTGAATAAATAAAGTAAGGCTGAAACCTCAACATCAAGGCGCCCCAAACAAGTAGGCAAGAAAATAAAAAAAAAGTACTATCCTAACAACAAGGATCTAAAAAGAAAAGTGGGAACTGAAGAAGATGAAAAATCTTCAAAGCAAAATACTACCATAACACAAACCAATGATAATAAAATAAAAAAAATTTACGATCCAAGGTTAATTATGTGAAGAGAGTAAAAAAACTCTTTAGAAATGTCTAGCATTATCAGAGAAAAAATTACCAAATAGAGTTACGAAGAACCCTCAGTCAATTAACTGATTATGTTAAGCACTTAGAAGAAAGGCTTAATATAAACGATGAAGAAGGAATGATAGTCTTACAAGAAAAGGAAGAAAGAATCTGATTGCTAGAGGAACTAGAATCATTGCTCCCAACGATATCACTACAAAAATAAAAGAACTAGTCAGGAAGGAGAATGAACACGAAGTGATCCTTCGCAAACCAGAAATGAAGGTGTTCCTGAGTTGGGATTATGGATGGCCAAGCCTCACATTACCATCAGACAGGATTGATCTTAAATGGATTGAACATGGACTCATAGACATATTCAAAATAAATTGAGATGATTATCAACTGATCAATAGTCTCCCAACAATAGTTCGATATGCTCTTGGAGTTATGGGATTCAGTCGATAGATTATCACAGTCCAAGTACTGTCAAAACTGGCAGAAAGAAGCAAAACCAAATTCTACCAACCATACCAAATTTAGTTCATTTATCGAGTCGCTAATAAAAAGTTAATGAATTTTTACCGACTGTACTAGGATGAGCTATGGAACACATAATAATCTGGAGAAAGACAAAATCGAAAGAATTAGTTGTGTTCATGCAACCATTGAAAGCATGGTAGCCGATCCCATAGAAGCATGTTTTTGTGATGGACGAAGGATAGTAATCCCAAAGTGGAATAAAGCATCCATAAAACCCTCCAAACAGGGTTAGGATCAGGTAATAAAACTCTATGAACAGTTTAATAACCAAGGAAAAGAAGAACCTGATCTGTCAAGCCAAACTTTTGAGATGTACAAGAAGGTGCGGGACCACAGGATAACCATGATTCAACTAGACATAATGGCCAGTGAAAAATGACAAAGCCAAGTGGGAAAGAGAATAAAGTTGTCTGCCACATCAAAAGAAAGAAGACCCTACAAAAAATAATAGAGGATTTTCATTATTGAAGAATCCTACGTGCCTGATCCTTTCATCTCTAAAATAGGACGAAGAGCTATAAGGCATAGGAAGTTTGAGAGAGTGTGAAGTGTGTAAGAGTGTGAAGAGTGCTAAGAGTATGAAATGTGCTAAGAATCAGTGTGTGCAATAATAAAAGGAACCATTCATTTCTATTGCTCATATGTAATTTTTCCTTTCCAATATAAATAAAAGAAGTATTGGTTTTAGTACGACATTTTTCTAGTGCACTTTTCAAACCAATATCTTAGAAGCTTGAGAGTGTTTGATTATAGCATTAGCCAATTTTGAGGAACGAAAGGCAGCGAGCTGTGTGTCCACTTGGTGAAAGCTTGGATAGCGGAAAGAAACAGGAGAAGCATGGCGAGCATACATTCAACGACCAAGAGCAGCATCTCTGTAAGTAGCATTATATTCTAAAATAACTCTATGTTTATGTTGTATGTTACAAAGTATTAGGGTGCATAAGATAATATTTTTCTAAACTTTTTGGGCAAGATTGCAAATATGTTAAAGTACTAGGGTTATCTAGCACTATTGAGGAATAAGATTTAATCTGGATCGTCCATAAATTACGGATAGACGACCAGATCGCGTTGGCAAGAAAACTATTTTGCCTGCGCGAGCAGTGGATCGTGATCATATATATATATATATATATATATATATATATATGTTACCCTAAGGATTAGTCATAGAACTTCTTACCTTTTAATAGAGAAAATAAAAAATATTTTGGACTTCTCAAAAAAAGAATAGTCTATAGTCCTTTTTTTTTCTATTTTTTACCTTAAGGGTTAAAGGAAATTGAAAAAAAGAAAGGACTCTCAAGTTAGGAAACTAGAGCCTAGACAGGACCTCACAATTAGATAACTGAACATCAAACCAGTTCATTTATACACATACAGGAATTGGACACTGAAAACTTGCCGGTTAGCCTTATGGGTTAACCGTTTGGTTGTTCAGTGGGTAATTCTTGGATTTTAGGAGAATGTCTGAAAAAAAGTGGAGTACTGAGTAACTGTCTGATTAGCCTTATGGGTTCACTTGTCGGTTGGTCAATGAAGTAATCATGGATTTTTGAAAATTTGTGGGGAAGTGAGGATGTTGATTAACTGTCTGGTAACCTGGTGGATTAACCGGTCAGTTAGTAACTAACGTAATTCTATAAGTTTGAAAAACACTGGGAAGGTTAGCATTTTGACTAACCGTCTGGTAACCTAGTGCGTTAACTGGCCAGTTGGTCAATAGGTTGAAAGTTTTGAATTTGAAAATTTTTGGGAAGGTTAGGGTTCTGATTAACGGTCTGGTAATTTGGTAGGTTAATCGTTCAGTGGGTTGAAAGTTTTGAATTTGTAAATTTTGGGAAGGTCAGGGTCCTAACTAATCGTCCTGTCAGGAGTACAGAAAATTAGCATGTTAATCAAAGTCTTGTCTAATTTGCAAGTTTACCAGCTACCTTACAAAATATTGGTTGGTTCCCCTGCCAATATACCATAGACCAAAATAGGTATTCTCCTAAGAAAGGGTAGAATACTAAAATGGTCTGGGTATGTGGTTTCTCTCCCAGCGTCAGTACAAGGTCACTTTTTCAACGTAACTTGTACTATATACCTCCTACTCGTAGCTCAAGTAATAAATAATGGGTGATCAACATGACGTGTATAAGTTGTTTAATATACCAAGAAACCAAGATGTCCCTTTCGTACGAGGCCTTGGAGCTGAAGGTACGGTAGAATTCACCTCATAACTAAGAAGTTCAAGGGTTTCAACTATTTTCCTTGAGTGGGTGGGTTAGGGACAAACGTCCCTATGTATGAGGCATGAAATAAGAGCACAATTACCATAACTATAGCACATTGTCCATGTTATATAACATAAGGAAAGACAAAAAGGCCAAAAAATAATAGAAAAATTATCAAGTCTAGCCCTCTTAGTTTTGGTCCCCAATAGAGTCGCACTGTAGCAGACTGCCATGAAAAAAATCTCTAAGGCTTTTTAGGAAACGCCATATTATTTAATTAAGACACACGAAAATTTAAAAAAATGAAAATGACTCTAAAAGTGTTCAAAGGATAACTAATCTACGGAAAATAAAGAAACAGGTTTGGAACTAAGTTATACGACGGGAAGGCGTTAGGCACCCACCATAACCTTTCAGTCTGTTCTTTATTTCTATTTATTTTTTGCCTTTTTAAAACGCATTAACATCTATAAAATAAACCCTAAGCTTAATTTTGTATTATTGGTTTGAACTCGACATTGAAGGTCGTATAACTTACGTTTCTGATCAGACAAATTAGAATCAAAACCATCATAATTCGGCTCTGATCATACGGGAGGCGAGCTACACTTTGGTTATAAACTCGAACTAAGAAATGAAAAGACTCTTTTTTATGACTTTTTTGAAAATGAAAATGTGGTGTGGGGAGGAAAAACAGTCTAGACTATTATAATTAAAAGTAGTAACGTTAGGCGGTAAATATACCTCCAGAATGTAATTGCTATACAAGACTTGGAATGCTTTGTGACGGATCCACTATCTATCTAAGTGACTCAATACAATTTAGAAATTAATATGAAGTGCTAAATTTTCTTTAGATGATCTACCACTTCTATAGTACAAAGTTTATAGAGAAAAAGAGCTTCTCCCTAAAAATGTAGGCCAAGACCCCTATTTGTAGATGTCTTGGATGTCAGAAATGGTAAAGATAATCATATCATTCCGCGATTTAATAATAAGATAGAATAATTGTTAAAAATTGTAGATTGACAAGAGTCAACGAACCGACATGTTCATCCCATAATAGGGAAAAAAATCAAATTTCTAGATATTATATAATCTTAGTTCAGGAATTATATCTAGTTTTATTAGATGAGATGTATCAGATTTGAAAATTATCTCAATACCTCATATAAATCAAGGATTAATCAGATGTATCAATTATAAATCGCAAGATATCTCCATCTAATCAATCACGATCTCTTAACCTTTATTTGGGTTTAACCTAATAAACTGGACTGAGCTCTAACTTGACTGAACTATTTATTGATTGAATTAAATACATTAGGCTTGTTATGTTATTAGACATAAGCCCATAATAATAATAATAATAATAATAAATTTAACCATGGACAAAGCCCAATAAACCAAACAAGAAAGAAAAAAATGAAACTAAAGAAATGGGATGTCTACACGTGTAATTTCCTCTTAATATTATAAATGCTACAAGTTTAAGCGTTATTAAAAGTATTTAATTAAAAATTTTAAATTTTACGTGAATCCAAGAAAACGATTCAACTTCGGGATTTTAGGAGTGAGTTTATTACTTTTGTCGTACTGTGGGGGTAGACTTGTTTTGATTTCGGGAGTATATTTTCTCCTTCAATGCATCTGCCTATGCTATAGATGTGATTATGATGATAGTGATGGAAGACAATACAGCAGCATAAAGGAATCAATGATTGAGACATTAAGATGGTGCCCAAAAAGACATGAATGAAAAGTCATAAATGAGTGTAAAGTTGACAATAATTGTATTACCGGACTGCAACACAAAGCTATGCCAAACTATAACTCAATTCAATTCAATGTTATTTTTTTCTTGTTAATTTTCTATTATTGAAGTTTATATATATTTGATCGAAAAAAGTGGACATTGTCAACCGTTAGGGACAGAGTGTGCGTGGATATCGGTTTTGTTTTCCAAAATGTTCCTCAAACAATGACTTCATTTCACTTATTAGCAAGACCCTTGATAAACCTGTAAATAACAATGTTTAATTATCTTGAATGAGATCCCCTTCGTATCCTTGTCAGTAGTAACTATTTTTCAATGTACTTTTAACAATAAATTGAACAAAGCATCATTTATTGTGAAAATAAAATCTCATCTTAAATTGTTTTTTGTTAGATAGTAGTTTTGGGTCGTACAAATACGTGTGCAACTAAAGCAAAAAGGGAAAAAATTGTTTTACACACATCAACATAAAAAGTTTTGAACGTCTTTAATGACAATTATCAAATTTAAATTGCTTGTCTATTTTCGATCAACAACCACAACAAGAGGCGGTGATAGATGATATACCGTGATATGCAGTGATGTGACACTATAACTATATACTTATCGCGGCTCAAGTGATACATGTGCAAAAATAAAATTAGTAATAAATAGCTTATAACATGAAGCTTGGCCTTTAGAATTTATTTAAGTATATTTTTTTTTATTAAGTTTTACATCGTGATAACCAAAATGTTCTCATATGGTGAATTTTAAATTGTAGAAAAGCAAATATTTCTTTATAGGTACTTATTTACTATTAAAAATCTTATATTGTGCAGCTTTTAAAAAACTTACTCGGTATATCAAGTGTCATAATTTTAGATAAAAAGTTATGTAGCACAAAAAAGGTGTTCTATTTTTAAATAGTACTAGTTACTTGGTGCACGCACTGTGCTTGTAAAAATAAAGACAATAATGTTAAATACCTAAAAATTCAAGCATGACGTATAAGCATCTATTAAAAAATTATAAAATAAGTTAAGTTCCGGAAACCAAACTTCCTTATAGTAAGATACTATAGACTTTTATTTTGTGCAGTGCCACATATTACCATTTTCAATAAGAAGTTGAGTAATACCAAAAGTGACATTACATCAAAAGAGATATTTTCCTTTTAGGCAATACGAAGCGGCACATGGGATGCATGTGCAAATGTTGTGAAATGTAGAGCAGAAGTTAGTTACAAAAGAGTAGTTACCACCTTATTTCAAACTTAAGTCTTTAATAATGTAGGTGTCGCATGTTCCTTAGTTAGTGTATCACTTGTCGTTTGAGGAAGCATGTAACATAAAAAGTGGTGTTGCACCAAAAATGCCTTCCTTTTTTCAGTAGTATAGATAGATAGATGGCTCGTGGCAAATTTTTCCTTGCAAGTTATGTGACACCGTGGTGTTGCACCAAAAATTTCTTTTCACATGTTCCTTAGATAGATAGATGGCTCGACATCAACTTTACGCGTAGTTCCCTTTCTAAAAGTGATAAGAAAAAAAAACTATTTGGTAGCAAATAGGTACTTGCGGGTGACCTATTGCGGTACGGGTGCTATTAAGGTAGGTACGGAAATAATTTACCTAAAATTATACGAGTAGCATTTCCTTCCCTTTTTCTTAGTTGTTCTATATAAAATACCACAGACACACACATAGTCAGAGACACATTCTCACACAAAAACAAACATTTACAATAGACAACATGCTTGCATAAGCACATACATGCACGCACATAGACATACACATACTCACACATTGAATAAAGAACAAACCAGTGCAGGCACTCATAGAGACACACATTGATACATAGAATAAGCAACACACGAACGAACACACACACACACATGAAAGGCGCACGTATATACCTACATGTGGCGTTAGACCATCATGGTGGCTTGTTCCCCTGATGCTTGGTGATGCAACGAAAACAGTGTCAAAGTTGCCACATTATCAAGTAAAAAAGAAATAAAATGACTACTAGATCAAATATTAAAATTCCAACTTTCACTTATTTGCGGTTTATGTTCATGTTTCGTGACCCCTTGCGGATGCAAAAAAATTATCGGTATGAGTAAGCAAAATGAACGTCCATATTCTAGTTTTAGCCCGAGGACGAGTCTACTTGTGGATCTCAGGTAGAGTTTGCCGGATCAACTGTGAAAATCGAAGGAAAAAGGGGAGTTTCGAATTCCCTCATAAAACAACTCCATTATTCTATTTTATATAACATCACAAAATCATTGAAGTACCCAAAATCTTTTATATATAAACTATAGGTGGAATGGCTTTACTTTCACATATTTCTTATGGTGAAAGGCGCTAACAACAATTTTGCCATCTTAACAAATAAGTTGCACTATGAAAAGGGAAAAAAAAAAAAAAAGAACCAGACCAACTCCAATTTATCAACCTACCTTGCAAGAACCATAATTAACACATATAAATATGGGACGTGATCCCTTGCTCCTACAGACAACTTAAGTTAAGTTGACAGCACGATGAGCCTTCCATCCATTGTGGATGGACGGGTCAGATCTAATTTTTTTAAAAAAATCATCAGCTATATTATGTAGGGGATGAAATTTTGACCAAAATGTCCCAAAGGAATTTAATCATTCGCATGGATTTTCAGGCAAATAGAGGGACAATGTCATGATGTTTACCATCCACTACATAGTTTGCGAACGACGAAAAAATTTCAAAAAAAGTTAAATCTCGCCCGTCCATCTGTGATGGATGGATAATCAGATGATACTGACAACTTAACTTAAGTTATTTATGAAAGCAATTGATCAGCTCTCTATAAAAAATACTTTGACGGTTTCCCCATAAAAGTGACAATAAGATCATTAATAAGTATTAGGAGTTCTTTTACATTTCCATGGGCGCCACAAACAAATTCCTCCTACTTGTTTGCTTGCGGTGCTAACACATGCTTTTCTGCAATAAATGTACAACAGTCAACATTCTAACATTTCATCATCCATGGGCGGGAATAAAGACCTCTGCCGAATTTCAAAATTAAAAATAAAAAACAAAAAGGACCAAAAAGTTAATATAAAAAAAAATTCTGAAAAGTGGGTATTATTATTGAAAAAAGTCTCCTTCGCTTTCAAGTTTCAATACCCACTATCCAGCATTCAGTTTCACATGCTAGAAGCCATTTTAATTACTATCTCAAGAAAAAAAAATACAACTTAGCAAGATAACAATAATTTGGGGGTTCAGTTAGGTAGTTATCTGAAATCTCTCTGACATTCCACAGACTTTGCAGAGCTGTTTGTTTCTTTATGATTCATTTTATGTTGTTTCCTGCAATCTGAAATCTGAAACCCGAAAGCCCCATCGTTTGTTTTCATATTTATTCTCTGTTCCCCCATCTGGGTCTTGGTCTCCTCAGTCAAAGGTAAATTGATTTGCGTTTGTTTCTTTCTAAATGTTTTCTGTTTCTTTCCATTTATTTTGACTTATATATCTTCAATGATAGTCCACAACAGTGTTTTTTTTTAGTTGGGAAGCTTATCAAAATTGGATTTTTTGAAATGGTTAGCTTTTTAGCTTTAAGCTAAATGCCTTATCTTTTGTTACTAGCCACTATTCTATTGATTCTCGATATGGGTTTATTGGAGATTTGTGCTTTTTCAAGTGAAGGGTCGTTCTTACATTTTGATTTAAGTTCTGGGTTTTTGTTGATTCAAAATTAGGGTTTCTTATGTGATTCTTGATATCTTCTTGATTGGAGTTGGTAATCCGTTTCTTTTTGTTGCTGCAGTGTAATTTCGAAAGTTCAAAACTTCCTACTGTTTGTATCTGCTTTATCTATCTTTTTATTTCCATTTTGGTATGTGGGGCTGCTAACGTTAGGAGTTTGAATGGTTAGTGGCGTAGATTTGAAGCAATGCTGAGAGAAATAGGAGTATAAGCCAAGTTATCTTTACTGTTACATACATTTGTTGTAGTCTTGTAAACTTGCAGTTACGTTATCTAGCATGAAGCTTGATTCAGAACAATTTGTGGTTGAGGAAATCCCTTAACAGTTATCTTTTCCATAATCATGTAAGTTCAATTCGAGTAGTATTTCAAAATGGTTTGGACATATGTGCAGATAAAATCTTGAAGAGCTAGTGGCAAGTTTAGCTGCTCGCTGAGATGGAAAAAAGGAGTTGGTTATGGAAGAGGAAATCTTCTGATATGAGCCCAGGTGATACCGAAAGTTCTGGTTCGATATCTTCACATTCCGAGAAATACTCTGATGAGCAGGTATGTAATTTCCAAACATTTTATCTTCATAATCCACTTTTGACCATTAAATTTTTTTGCAGTTTGTAAACCTGGTGGTATGATGCTACAGTAAATCTATTGACAAGAAGTGGTTTCATCTCTTGTGCACCTGTCTTTGTTATCTATGTTAATTGTGGCTTTGTATTTTCTCAATAGGTTTGGTCATTTGAGTTAAAATGCTAGAATGTCGACCATGAAGATTTTCAATTTGCAGCACAACTTCTTGAATTTTTGAAAAGTTCCACAATTTCTTTCATGACTTATTTACCCAACCTGTACAGTGGACACTTTTTAAAAAGTCTAATGCATCTTTTAAGCTTTCAGGTCTAGATTTGAAGCATTTGTCCGTGAATTTAGCGACCTTTATTTTTCAACTCCTAGAAACAATGAATACCACTGAAACATGCATGACCAGATATGGCCTTGCTCCTGATCCGACAAAAAGGGGGTCATATTTTGCTTAGAAAAGAACGTTATTTCAAGTTGATGTAGTGGTTTCTGGCTTGAGATGTAAACATGCAGCAGTTTGTTGTAACATCTCAATGTTTGAGTAAGCAACTGACTACAGTGTAAAGATATGGCTTGTTATATAGCTGCAATGTGAATCTTAGGCAGTCGTACGACCTGTATGTCTCTGTTAATCAGGTATGCATCCTGCAGTAGATTTGTCAACCAGCTACCTATACTCATACACCCATTTGTTCCTTCCAATTTGCTTCTCGCGATGCAAGTGGATATGAGGCCTTGGGAAAATGTAAAACATATACTATGAAAGCTATCTACTTGATTAGGCGATTTATGGCGAGATATAGAGGAAGAGTAAGGGCGGCTCTTCACATGGTCTTATAGATTTTCAGAAAGCTAATAATTGGTGCCAAGGTCAGTTATGTTATGGGCCTGCTAAGTATGTTAATGCATTTAAGGACATGCACGGTGGAGAGTAACAAGTGCTAGAACAACTAATGGTACCTCCAGTGACTTTCTAATTATAACAGAACTTCACCACGGAGCTGTAAGCCCTTATCTATTTTCTTTAGTTATGCATGAGCTCATTACGAATAATCAGGACAAAGTCCACTGCTATGCTATATTTGAAGTATGTAGTGCCAGTCGATGTACTTGAATAGGAGTCAATTCAATGTTATGGAGAAGCGCTTTAGAATCCAACGGCCTTAAAATTGGGAAGGGGCCTGGAGCTAAGACAGTTTAGGAACACCAGAGGAGTCTTGCTGAATTAAACAGGGATGGGCTAGAGGAGCCTAAGAAGAATGTTTTTTGGTAGCTTGGGGCAGTATTGCAAACCTAGGAGAGATTGGTGAAAAAGTCTAAGAGGCAGGGACTCAGGTACCGTTGCGGATATCACACGGGTGCGGGTACACATACGTGATTTTCAAAGAAAACAGGAAACTGGCGTGGTGGGGATATGTCAAATACCATATGTATTTTCTTTGTATCTATGCATTAATTGGATCATAAAGAAGTGTATGAAGAGATAACTAATGAAATTCAACAATTTAACACCACCATTCTGTAACTGCTGCTTGTTGCTAGTCGTTGATGGCTTCTTCTTCCTCCACACCCGAATTATTCAAAAGTTCAATTAAGAAATAATGAGTTCTGACACGCATCCCCAAGCCGTACCCAATCACCCATCACTGGCAGCATAAAGCACAAGTGCTTCATATTGAAGATTTTACTCATTGAATAAGAGCATACTGGATATGTTGAAGTGCTTCAAGAGTGCTGTGGGACCACAACAGACCTATCATTTGAACAAAAAATTATTTTAGTGCAAGGATTAGGCTAGCCGTGTTACATGTTATGGAGAGTTGGACAACTTTGAATAGCACATGCATAAAAGATACGTTAATCAAGACGAGTGCTTAAGTGGATGGGCAGTCTCACAAGGAAACGAAATTATCCTCAAGAAGGTGAGGGTAGCACCAAATAGATATGGCAATGGTCGGATCGGATTGGAGTGATCCAAATCCTATTAGCTAGAAAAAAAATTTATTGAATTATCAGATTGTTACATCGCCAATCCAGATTTTTGTGAGTGGAATTCGTATCGGATTATATGTTGATAAAGGTTCATAAGAACAATCAACAAATTTCAGTCAACAATTTACACTCAAGTACGGTATTCGACAAATTCAACAAACCATAGTAATCTTAAAAGTTCTATTACCCTAGTAAATTCCTCCAAATTATGAGATATATGAAGAGGATTAAATTGAAAAATAATATGCTTTTGTTTGTACATGCATATGTAACTTTACATGTGTGCTTACATTTGGTCGGATCATGGGAATCAGATTGGTCTATCTCCATATCCGATCCCTAAGTGATTAAATAATCGGGGGATTGGTTTATCTCGTAGACGGATTCGAAATTCTTTCCCATATCTGCTTATAACGGATTGGCTCAGATCAAAGTCAAGACCCATTGACAGGCATAGCACCAATTGAAGAAAAGGCTTCTATATACTTAACATAGGCCTTCAGATGTTCTAGTGAGGGGAAGTATCTTGTGCTAACTTGGCAGGCTAAGAAGAGAAAGAGGTAAACTGAGATTTGCATGCTTAGAAGCTCAATTTCTAAGAGTACTTGCAAAAAAGGAATCATTTAGCCGGTCCCAAGTAGTTTGGAAAAGGGGCTTGTTACGGATGAAGGTGGGGTGGTTGTGGGGGTGGGAGTAAATGATTATAAACAAGTTGCAATTATTAATCAGTGAGAAGGTACAAAGTCAAGCTGGGGCCGTGGGCTATGCCAAAAGGACGTAGAATTGGCTGTGGAACTTTGCAACATGGCTCCCAGGTGCCAAAGTTATTTCTGTTATAGTATCTTTCCTTTGGATGTGGCCTGCAGGATAAACCTCGAGCAAGGATATCACTTGATTCTTCTTCTTTTTCTTTTGGCACGATGGATACAGAGTAATAAACTAAAGACTGCCTAGGACAATGTCTTTGTCCAGCTCCTCACGTATCTCCTGTGGAGCTTCCTCGAAAAACTGAAACCGTGGAACGAGTCCTTTTCTTAAGAAGATAGTCAGCCACTGCATTAGCCTCTCCAAGCGACAGTTCAATCTTTCACGAGCAGCTCCCTAGTTTTTTCAATTTCGTTATGGTCAGGGCCCACTGAGGAATCTCCCTCAATCATCTCTATTGCTTCCTTTGGATCAGTTGCCAGGAGATCCAGTGTATGTCCTTTTACCATGCCATTTTATCCCCCAGTCTATATTCCCCAAGTATGCACAACAAGCATCGTACCTTGCATACTGAAGCCTTCCCTTCATAGTTCACAATGATCCCGTACAAGTCCACCTCGTACACGTTGAGTCTTCTTTCCTTTTTTAGTGCGGGGATTGTGGCAAGCCTCCCCACTCCCTCCATGATAATCTGGTTTATTCTGGAGTTAAAGCAAGATGAACTGAATCACTTCCAACACCACCTTCCGATCTGGCCAAAAGGTGCTTGGCATGTTCTTTGCTGTCAGTCAGTCCAGATATCACCAGATTCAGAAATTGCTCTTTCTGTTTATAGAGTCCACTCACAGATGTGCCTAAGCTACATTATCTGTGATTAATTGTACATTTTCAAATGCACTCCAAGCTTGTGGGCTAAATAACTTTTTCAGGCGCATAATGGTTAAGTTTCTCATGTTGCCAGTTGAAAATGTTGTGAACCATTTAAGTTTCATTTTCTGATCAAAGCAGTGCTGTACATAGTGGTGGTGCACCTTATTTTGTCTCTCCATGTACATATTGGCGCCTTCTATGATAGCTTAAGCTTTTAGAGCAACAGATAACTTAACAATTCTAATGTAGTTTTCTTTCTTTCTTTCCTTCTTTTTTTTTTTTCTGTTGGAGCAGGAGGCATTGAAGGACTCTCTAAATCATAGCACTCGATCACCAGAAGTCACCTCAAAAGTGGCAGTCACAACTGAAGAAGTTAATGACAGAGTCAAGAGTCTGTCAGAGAAGTTATCTGCTGCTCTTGTCAACATTGGTGCCAAAGAAGACCTGGTTAAGCAACATGCCAAAGTCACTGAAGAAGCTGTTGCAGGTATATAAGTCGTGTAGTTCTTAGTTGCACAAAGCGGGGGCGGGGGCGGGAGCGGGAACGGGGGAGGGGGAGCGTAAGCACCAAGAAGAATCTGAGGTTGGGAGCGGCTTAAATAAATAAATGTGTAAAGAGAATTATCATTTGTTTAGTATAGTTTACATAGCCAACAATAACAAACAAGGAGGCTTTAAGGACTTGAAGGAGGAGAGAAACAAGGAATTGAGTTGAAAAGGGCTTAATTTCAGATATTCTCTCACTTGTTCCATGCATCTCTATCCAGCTAACGGGATCGAGTTCCCATATTAGCTTGGGACGAGATCCCATGAAGCTCCTAACTTGGGATCGCAAAAGCGAGTTTCCGAGAGAGAAACGTCACCTTGTTAGTAGTTTCCTGCAACTAAGGTGTAGTTTGCACGCAAATAGGTTGCATATTTTTCCTATCCTGGACCCGTCAAGATTTTGAGTTACAGAACAGGCTACACATAAAATCTGCATCTATCTTCGACATACTACGTTACACTTGGAAAATTTTGCAAGAATTCAGATATGTGATAAAATTTCGCAAGAATTCAAATATTTGATCCTTATTGGGTCTATCACAAAGGGATTAGGATCCCCACTTCGCACGGAAGTGGTATATGGGTGGCAAATTATTTATTGAGCAATAATCATATTAATTGTTTCATTGTTAATGATTTGTTAATTTTCATTACTTGTTAGGCTGGGAAAGGGCAGAAAATGAAGTAGCAGTTCTAAAGCAACAACTTGAGGCAGCAGTTCAGCAAAACTTGGCTCTGGATGTTCGGCTGAGCCATCTAGATGGTGCTCTGAAAGAATGTGTCAGGCAGTTAAGACAAGCAAGAGAGGAGCAGGAACAAAGAATTCATGAAGCTGTTGCAGAGAGAACTCATGAATGGGAATCCACCAAATCTAAGCTTGAAAGCCAACTCCTTGAGCTTCAGACAAAGGAAGAGGATGCCAACTCTGGTTATCAGACTTCAGTTGATCCTGCTGTTTTCCTTAAGCTTGAGTTTTTGGAGAAAGAGAACTCAATCCTCAAGCTTCAGCTCCTCTCTCTATCTGAGGAGTTGGACATCAGGACCATCGAGAGAGACTTGAGCACACAAGCAGCAGAAACAGCTAGCAAGTTGCAGTTAGATAGCATAAAGAAGATGGCGAAGCTTGAGGCCGAGTGCCGAAGGCTACAAGCGGCGGCACGCAAGTCCTCCTCCGTCATTGATCACAAGTCTGCTTCGTCACTTAATGTTGGGTCTCTGACAGATAGTCAGTCAGACACTGGAGAACGGCTCCATGCAGTAGACATTGACATCCGTAAGATGAGTAGAGTGGACCGTAATGAGTGTGAGCCAAGCTGCTCCGACTCTTGGGCATCAGCCCTAATTACTGAGCTCGCACAATTTAAGAGCGAAAAACTCACGCCTAAAAATTTCACATCTTCTTCTGTCGAAATGGATATCATGGATGATTTTCTGGAAATGGAGAAACTCGCTGCCTTACCTGAGATGCAGAGTGAAACCTGTTTTGGGGAATCAGAAACCGCTGACCTCGAAGGGAACAATGTACACACGTTGAGAACTGAGCTTGAGACCATGAGTCATCGGGTGACTGAATTGGAAAGCAAGTTAGCAAGGATAGAAGGGGAGAAAGCTGAGCTGGAAAATGCTGTAAAAGCTAGTCAAGATTCCCTTGAGGCATCAAAAGCTCAACTTACTGAGACCCGAAACAGGTTGGAGGAGCTGCAGAAGGAGCAAATTCTAGTGAATGAAACGAAGGAGTTTTTAGAGCTTCAACTTAACGATATGAAAGCAGAAGCCCGGACCGTGTCAGTAGAGGTTGACTTGTTGAAGGCTGAGGTTAAAAAGGAACAAAAGTTTTCAGCTGAAATGGCTGCTAGGTGCCTGGAATTAGAGGACAATTTGATGCGGAAAACCCAAGAAGTAAAGCTTCAGAAAACTGCTGGCTTAAATAGTGAGCCCAAAATAAAGCAGGTTTGATGTTACTGATGTTACATTTTGCATTTAGTTTTCTTCTATATTTTGATCAAAACAAACCCAAATGAAGCAAAGGAAGAGGAAAAGACATCGTGTATATTGATCAAAAGCTGCATGATTTGCTTGCAGGAGGACTTCGCTGCCGCAGCTGATAAACTTGCGGAGTGCCAACACACAATAGCATCTCTTGGGAGGCAGCTGAAATCTCTAGCGACACTGGAAGACTTCTTGATTGAGACTACACATGTACCAGGGTCCTCTGGGGGAAGATCCATGACTCCTAGCGGTGGCGAAGAAGCATGGAAACTGCATAGGGACGACACCTTTCCTAAAAGTGATCCAGATTCTTCAACACAACCAGAAGGGAATTCTGGGGCTTCAGTTGATGGTTGCAACGAGGAATCGCCTGGTTCTTCCTCCTCATCAACTTCTTCAGGTGTTGCAATGAGCCATGAAGGCTCCACCAGGACAAAAAATGGTTTTGGAAAGTTTTTCTCGCGGAGTAAAAGTGGCATCCACCTTGAAAACCGTTGAAGATAAGAGGAAGAGGACGAGTGAGATCTTGAAACTGTAAAGTCATTAGGGCTAAATCGTCTTGTGATTGAAATTTTTTTCCAGTTACCAGTGGATGTTGTACTTGGATGGTTGGGTGAATCACAATTTTGGAATCTCAAGAAGGTTGTTAGCTGCAAACTTCAAGTGTTTCCATGGTTATTCAAACTGTCTCCAAATTAAAATTTGCATGTTTGGGAGCCTCCGTCATTTCCACTGTTACCAAGTTCTGCCCTTAAGATTTCTTTTGTCAACCACAATAAGTATCAGATCTGCTCAGAGATTTTATAGTTAGGGTTTAAAGCAGAATCTAGTTCTAGTTTAAAAGAGAAGTGGTAAATTCAAGGGAAGGCTGAAAAATGGAGGCTCGAACTCTCGACCTCAGGGAACTATGAGACCTACGCGCTAGACAACTGCGCCACCACCCCTTTTGATAGTTCTTTTCTGCTGTCTTTTAATAAACCTTGTAAATAGAGTGCTAACGGTAAAACTTAATGAGCTAATTAAGATGTGCGTATGACGTAATTGTTTCGAAAATTCTAAGTTGTAAGTTGATCCCATCACAATGATCTATAATGTAGTGCTCCCAGTAGAACCTTTTGATAAGATGGGTATACGAGAAGTTATATTTACTATATTGCATTATCATGAATAGTGGGAGACATAAAAAGAGAAAATAATTAAAATAAAGTGGATGTGTAAAAGTCCAAAGTTTTTTTTGTTTTTCTTCATATAAGTGGACACCCTACTTAAGCCATAGCTTGACCATTATTTTTTTTCAGTCAAGACTCAGCTCCTCTTTTGAGCCGATCTCTTTATCTACTCTTTTTTAGGTATCAGCACGGTGTGCGTGCGATGCACGTGAATGTTAACATGTGACAAAATAAGATGATAAAATAGAAAAATCATAGCCCCATGTATTCTGTAAATTATGAAAATCAAATTTCTATGATTCATGTATACATGTTAATTTTGGATGAGATAAAAAAAAAAGGCAAGTTAAAATTAATATATTTATACATGAGGATTGTTCTAAAAAAACATTATGAATCTATGTATAAAATATTAATTGTCTCACAACCATCTTCTTCTCGCACTACTGCTCTTGAATATAAAAAGGTATACGTCAATTTTATGTGAATAATTGGTCATCTCTCTTTGATGGTCTTACTCACCTCTCTTTTGAAGTAAGAATATTTAAAATCTCAAACTGTTTCATAGTCCAAATTAAAAGGTGCTCAACAAGCAACAAAATAATATTTATTTATGCCAACATCTACATAGCTGTACTTTTTCAATTTTAGCTTTCAATCATTTTTTTACTCATTTACTCATTTATATTATTTTGTAGTCCAACTTGATGAACACAATAGTTATCGTGAATGAATCACGGTCATCTTTGGTCACCTTATTTTATATAATAATTTTCGTATTTAATTTGAGAAAGATGTTCTTATTTGATTAGTATCTAACTGTTTGCACCAACAAATAAATTTTTCACAATAACATGTCTTTAATTAAATGCCACTAAATGGAATTAATTTTTATTTGTGAAAATGAATCAGGAAGTTACTTTCTAACTTCCAAAAATGTATTCTAATAGATAAGGGATACGTTTAGTTAGTTACCTATTAGTGGATAGTTATTATGTAAGTGGTAGGAGTTATTTTGTAAATGGGTAATTTGTCATTAAGTGGGTAATTTATCTTCTAGGTAGTTATTTTCTAAAAACTTTGTAATATAAATAGTGGGTCAAGAGGAGTACGACAGAATCATCAATCATCAACCAGACAAATCAAGACTTTTTAAAGTCTTTTTCTTTCTTTTGTGTAGAGATTTTTGCTGACATCAATATGAAGTTCAGTTTCTAGACTTGAAAATATTGTTGTGTAAACATTCACTATCAATCAAAAGTTCTCTTTATCATTTATGGGCGCGCAATCGTTCTACTTTATACATTTCAGTTTTATTTTCTATTTTCAGATAAGTCCCCAGGCCCTAGGGGCAAAAAAGATCCCACATTTTTAATCCATTGTGCCCCAGGCGCACAAATCGATCGTGAGTTTGCCCAGCAGCACAAGCATTGGCACGCCCGGTGGGACCCTTGTATCTGAAAAGGAAAAATGTCAAGTACAAGAAGTCATATTAGGAATGAATTTAATTCAGAGTGTTTGGAGGCCTCCTTTCAACTCTTGTTAGAAGATAGGCGTAAACTAGGCGTGCTTAGCGAGAAAGTTTTGAAGTCATTACTTCAATTGGCTGAAACTTGCACCAAATTTTGTACAAGTGCTTTGTATCAATTCAATGAAATGCCAAAATTGGTAAAAAAAAAAAAAAAGTTGGATAATGTATCCTTTGTTGAGAAAAGTGCAAAGGATAATAATATTTTCTGACCATGAAATAGTATTTACACCAAAAGAAAATGGAAATGGTGTTACTGAGGGGCAAATCAATGGTTCGCAAGATCATCAAATAATTTCTACACCAAAAGAAAAAATTAAAGGTGATATTGGACATAATGATGCCCTAAAAATGGCCAAAGAGCAATTGTTTTTTTTTAAAGAAGATGATGATAAATCATTGGAAGTTCTAAACCAACAGTCTATTTTATCTTCATGTGAAAAATGGCCAGAGCAAGATGATGACATGGCTGATAAATGTTTTAAAAAGCCATTTGTTGTGAAAGATCACTATAATTTTTATGGATACCAAGGTACAAATGGGTTTGAAAAATTTGTGAATTCATCAAATTTAGGTATACAACACCCTTATTGGATTTGTGGTTCCCACCAGTATTTTATTTTGGTTATATGGCTTATATAAATCAGCATGATTTATATGTTGTTTGCATGAGAAATTTCATTAGACTAAATAATCGATTGGCTTATCATTAGCCATTCTACATATTGATTTGGTTAATGGTTTGGCCAAAACAAAATGTCATAGTTTGTTTAGTGGCTTGGCCAAATGTGCTCATTGACACCCGAATATGGAGAGCTAAAGTCAATCGATGGTTAATCGATAGCAAAAATGCTTTCACTTTAAAGAATGCAAGCCTATCGATAGTGACTAGTGTATCGATCGTAAATGTTGTCTTGATACCAGGTATATGCAAAATAAAGATAGTGCAGTTTAAGCCAATAGATGGCTTATCAATCGCGAAAGGCTATCGATCAAGAAATTCTATCAATAGTAAATGTTTTCCCTTTGAAAGATATAATTGTTCACAATCGATAGTGAAAAATACAAGTCTATCGATCGTAAAAGGCTATCGATAGTGAAAAAATTGACTCTTCACAATCGATAGTGAAAGTTACAAGCCTATCGATCGTGAAAGGCTATTAATCGTAAATGTCTATCGATAGTGAAAAAATGCTTTCCTTTTAAAAGATATGATTCTTCACAATCGATAGTGAAAAATTAAAGCCTATGGACCGTGAAAGTCTATCGATCGTGAAAGTCTATCAATAGTGAAAAAATTTACTCATCACAACCGATAATGAAAAATACAAGCCTATCAATTGTGAAAAGGTTATCGATCGTGAAAAAATGCTTTCCCTACTAAAGATATGACTCTTCGTAATTTCCAAGTATTTAATTACTTGAGCCAGGGGGCAATGCTTGTACCAACAAATAAAATTTTCACAATAACATATCTTTAATTAAATGCCACTAAATTGCATTAATTTTTATTTGTGAAAAAGAGATGATAATGAATTCAAATCAGGAAGTTACTTTCTAACTTCCAAAAATATGCTCCAATAGATAAGGGATAAGTTTAGTTGGTTATCTATTAGTGGGTAGTTATTATGTAAGTAGTAGGAGTTATTTTGTAAATGGGTAGTTTGTCATTAAGTGGGTAGTTTATCTTCTAGGTAGTTATTTTTTACAAACTTTGTAGTATAAATAGTGGGTCAAGAAGAGTAGGACAGAATCATCAATCCAGACAAATCAAAACTTTTTCAAGTCTTTTTCTTTCTTTTGTTTAGAGGCTTTTTCTGCCATCGATAGGAAGTTCAGTTTCTAGACTTGGAAACATTGTTGTGTAAACATTCACTATCAATCGAAAGCACTCTTTGTCATTTATGGGTGCGCAACTTTTCATTTTTATTTTTTCATTTTTAGAGAAGTCTTCAGGCCCTAGTGAGTTTGCCCGACAGTGCAAACACTAACACATTTGCTTGTTAGGATTGTAGCAATGAAAGGTTAGTAGCTTCGAACCAATAAAACATAAAAATGTCTATCAATTTGGAAATGCTGGATTAATTTCTATTATTAGTATTATTATTAGGATTTTCCTTTTTGAACGAAAAGGGATTATATGCTGTAGACTAAATAGCAATCATGTTATCAATCTCTTCCAATCTTGTCACTCTAATATTTTGTCACCTAGAATAGTTTTGTGGTATTTTCTATCGCTTCTGTTTCCCGTTACTGGCAAGCGATGAATCCTTTACTCCCTTGCTGATATGGTGGTAAATATAATTTTGGTTATAAAGTAATGCAATTCCAAAAGAAAAAATAAATAAATAGCAAAAAAAAATGACTTGTACAGTTGACATTAATTTAATTTGCTCTTTTGTCTTTCCGGTAACATTTAAAAGGTATAAAGAATTTTATATTATTATTTTAAAGTTAATTTTTTATTACGAACATGTAGAACCATCCATTCATGTAGTAGTGGTAGTATACATATAAATAAATAAAAAGTGAAGTCATAGTAACTTACACAATGAAAGGCCTAATGTATTATTTTCTTATAACAAAGACAAAATATGCTTGGCAAGTGCTCATTAACACACCGTGGGATACCTATGTAAAGGAAATGATAGTAAACTCTATTAATCTTTATTTTTAAGGTTCAGATTTTAGAGAAACAAAAGAGGTGGAGTCACCCTTAGTTAGAAGGTTGTGCTGATACTTAATCAATAACTGATGTGAAATGAGTAATTTGAAGATTTTATTAGGACATAATGTTTAAAACATATTTCCAATCCTAGCCACAACAAAAAAAATAAATAGGATGACGGTGATAATACTCCATAACAATCAAAGGAAGAGAAAGAAAGTTAAGTTACTCTATATTTTAAAGTTTAGGGAATTACTGACATTTGCATGGCCATATCTAAGCTATACAATTAAGACACACACATATATGTACACAAATACGATATCAGATCCTACAGTCAAATGTAGAAAAGCTGAAGAAAAATATTAATTCCATGTTCCTTTACAATTTGATATTATATTTTCATTTTCATCATTTCTGTATCCAGTTAGAAAATATGATTGTGTACTTATTTTATATAATAATATTCTTTCATATTCAATTTGAGAAAGATGTTCTTATAAGATTAGTATCTAACACACTTGTTAGGATTTGCAGCGATGAAAGGTTAGTATTTTCGAACCCATAAAACATAAAAATTTCCTATCTATTTGGAAATGCACGATAAATTTCTATTATTAATATTGTTATTAGGATTTTCCCTTTTAAATGAAAAGGTATTATACATTGTAGACTAAACAACAACCATGTTATCAATCGCTTCCAATCTCGTTATTCTAATATTTTGTCACTTAGAATAATTTAGTGTTATTTTCAATCGCTTCTATTTCCTGTTACTGGCAAGCGATGAATCCTTTACTTCCTTACTGATATGGTGGTAAATATAATGTTGGTAATAAAATGATGCAATTCCAAAAGAGAAAACAAATAAATAGAAAAAAAAAAGCAATGACTTGTACAGTTGAAATTAATTTAATTTGCTCTCTTATCTTTTCGGTAACAATAAAAATGGTATAGAGAATTTTTATTATTATTTTAAAGTTAATTTGTTATTACAAACATGTAGAACCATCCATTCATGTAGTAGTGGTAGTATACATATAGATAATAAGAAGTGAAGTCATAGTAACTTACACAATCAAAGGTAGAATGTTTTATTTTCTTATAACAAAGACAAAATATGCTTGGCAAGTGCTCATCAACATACTGTGAGATACTTATGTAAAGAAAATGATAATCATCTCTATTAATCTTTATTTTTAAGGTTTAGATTTTAGAGAAACAAAAGAGGTGGAATCACTCTTAGTTAGAACACTGTACTAATACTTAATCAATAACTGATGTGAAATAAGTAATTTGAAGATTTTATTGGGGCATAATGTTTATATTTCCAATCCTAGCCACAACAAAAGAATAAATATGAAGACAATGACAATACTCCATAACAATCAAAGGAAGAGAATGAAAGTTAAATTGCCCTATTTATTGAAGCTTAGAGAATTACTAACATTTGCGTGGCTATACCTAAGTCATACAATTAAGACACACACATATATGTATACAAATATGATATCAGATCCTACAGTCAAATGTATAAAAGTTGAAGAAAAATATTAATCCCATGTTCCTTTACAATTTGGTTTTATGTTCATTTTCATCACTTATGTATCTAGTTAGAAAATATGGCTGTGTATGTTTATGATTTTGACAAATTTCTTTTAGCTACTTTTCTATGACAATGGGTGAGGGCGGCCGGAAAAGGTAGGTGCTTTTACATTTTCATATTGCTTGGGTAAGACTCTTTCACAACAAAACAAAAAATGGCAGACACACACGAGGACAAAAATCTTTTTGGTCAAAGTTAATTGCTTTACTTATGTCATAAGATGTTATCATCATCAAGGTCAAGCATGTCCTAATCTATATAAATGATCAAGTTGTGGATGACAATGAACATACCTCATTGTGTTAAGGATAAGTTTTATGAAAAATGAGAGAGAGATTGATGTACTAATTATAGCATTTACGAGTAGTGAAAAATGGATTTGTTGAAAGAATTTAGATTCTAAGTATATTAATTGTATGGCAAGTTAGTAATTTTGAAATATAAAAAGGGTATTGTAGTCCAAAAAATAATTTTCAAGGATTCACACTTTTATATATATAGTATATAATTTGAAGACTTAAATTAATACGTGAACCAAGTTATAAGAACAGTCAGATTACTTTCCAAGACTACCACAAGGTTTAATGATATTTAATTAACCATATCGAAACTACAACAAAATAAAAATGTAAAACAAGTATTGTGAGCTAAAAGCTTAATTACAGGAGAACCAAGCTTGGACAGGTTGACCAAAACATACTTTGCATAGAGGTTATTCTCGAACTAGAGGTGTTTTTGGTTGTCTTTGCAAGGGAAAAGCAAGCTTCTGTTTTCCTTTTGGTCTTTTTTGTCACCAGAATGGACCCCGAGCCTTGGTCTCAAGCACTGTTCATTCTACCTTTATTCTTCTTTTTAGCTTAATCATTTATACATTGAATGCAAAGAAGAACACCAGAAGAAAAAGCTCACCCCATAAATCTAAAATAAAAGCAAAAATAAGACATACTTGTTTGATCCACTTTTACATATTTGTTTCTAGTTCTAACACACTACTCAGAAAGCAATAAAAACCTCCTGAAAATAACACGAGAAACCCCAATATAGGAGTAGCCCTAATACTTCCTAGAAAGCAATAACCTCCCCAGATGTCTTATAAAACTTGAACTTGAAGACCACTAAAATAACAACAAGTGTAGAACACTGCGCCGCAGACCTGAGGAACAGAAGACTTCGCTCTGAGTTTTCTTGTGCTTATGAGGCGACTGAATATGCGTTGTCTCCCTCGCTTGTTTCTCTGGATTTCATCCTCATTTTTCATCATTGCTTCTTTGCTTCGGATAAAGGCGATTGTTTTCAGGTTATTTAATCAATTTTTCTATTTATCCAAATCCAGTTTCTGCCTTTAATTTAAGACAACCCCATGACATCACAATTCATATCCTTTTTCACCACCCATCTATTTTCTTCATCTACTCAGGTTTGGTTTCATGAATTCTGTCGGGGTGGATCCTGTGGGTTTTAGTGGTGGTTTTTGGCTAGGCTGGCTTCCTACCGTTCCTTTGTATATGGGCGTGGTGCATAAAAATTTTATTATAACCTCTCATCAAAACTTTGATGATTACCTGGTCTACTATGGCTTCCTTTATGGTCATCCCAGGTTCAGTGTTGGCCTGATATCTGGGGTCACATCTATTCCATTTTATCTCCTCTCCCTGGCCTTTCTGTTTATATGGGGATTTCAACCAAGTGTTGTCATCTGAGGAAAAATCAGGACAGCACTCTGTTGTCATCCCCGGAGCTCAGTCATCGCGGAACTTCTTAAAGTCTTTTGGATTTTCGATGTTTGCTGGGATGGACCTCTATTGACGTGGATCCGGGGATCTCTTGATTGGGGTTTTGTCTACAAAAAATTGGATCGAGTCATGGCCTCTCCGTCTTGGATTATGCATTACTTCCATGCTAGTGTTAGGAACTTAGCCATTCAGCGTTCGGATCATGCCCCGATCCTTTGTGATACATGTCCACTCTGTCATTAGTATCCCCTGGCGTGACGCTTCAAAGACATGTGGCTCTCTTCTCCTTCAGCTTTTTTTTTAATTCAGTGGCTCTGGCGTTTGCCTACGGTTGGCTCTCTTCTTTTTTAACTCATGAAAAAGAATAAACAGTTACTGAGGACTGTTAATGAATGGAGTCAACTTACTTTTGGAAGGTTGGAAAGTCAGATCAAAGACACTCAATAAAGGTTGTTGTGCTCTCAAGAAATTTGTTGGCACTTAATGATCCATGGCAGGAAGATTATTGGTTGCATCGTAAATTGGATTTTCTTATGAAATGTGAAAACATCTTTGGGGCACAACGGGCCAAGATTCATTGGTTAGATCAGGGGATAGGAATACAAAAATTTCCAGGCCTCTACTATCAGCCGGTGAAGGGTTTGTCAAATCACTTCCCTTAAGGATCAAGCAGGATTGGTGACTTCAAATGAAGATTCGATCTGAGCTCTTATCTTGGAGTATTTTCAATGACTATTTATACTTGCTGATACTCCTAGGACTGATGTTGCTTGAATTAGGTCTTATTTACGACTATTTACTTTCTAATCACTGTCTTCCTCACATGTGTCGCTTCTTTCCGAAACTTTTACACCAGTGAAAATCAAGAAAGTAGTTTTTGAGTTAGGTGGCCTGAAAACACTGGGGCCAAATGGAATACCTGTAGCTTTTTATCAGTGTTGTTGCATAATCATGGGTCTTTTGATCACCTCTACACTTCTTTCCTTCCTTAGTTCTGACAGAATAATTTCTGAAGTCAATCAAGCGTTCATTACCTTAAATCCCAAGAGACAACATCCTGAATCACTTGTGGATTTCTGCCCCATAAGTCTTTGTCATGTAATTTACGAGATTATATATCTAAGGTTTTGGTTACAAGAATGACCCCAATAATGTGTGATATAATTTCACCTTTCCAGAATGCATTTGTGTATAGGCGAAGCCTCGTTGATAATGTTTTGCTTGCTCACAAACTTACTGATTGTGTTGATCAAGAAAGAAATGAGGGGTAGTCTTGATTGCACTTATATCAACATGAGTAAAGCTTTTGATAGGGTTCATTGGGATTTCCTACAAGAGGTACTTCTTAGTTTTGACTTCATTCCTTTCTGGGTCCGGCTGATTTCCCAATGTCTCAACAGAGTCTCGTATTCAATCCTAGTTAACGGGTCACCCACGACTCAGTTCAAGCCTAGTCGGGGCATCAGACAGGGTGATCCTTTATTGCCCTTTATGTTTATTCTCTGTGTTGAAGCCCTTACGATGGGTTTAGTAGCTGCAGAACAACAAGGGAAAATTTAAGGCATTAAAGTCAATAAAGGCTCGTAAGTGATTTCCCACTTAATGTATGCTGATGATATATACTTATTTCTGAGGTTACACCTGAATATATCTCAGAGTATCGATGCAGTGCGAGATGTGCTGAATACTTATTGTTTAATGTCTGACCAATGTATAAATTTAGAAAAATCTTCTATCACTCTTAGTCCTAATGCTTCCGGGGATTTGAGGGATTCTATCCATCACCTTTATGAGTTTTGGGTGAAGGAAGATTTTGGAAAATATTTGGGAATTAACTTAGATGTGGGGGCTCAAAAGAAATAGATTTTTGCTGACTAGTGCAGAAGGTACAAAATAGATGTGCCACTGGCTTAGTTTATTGTTGAATAAGGCTGGTCGAGCTACTCTGATTCATTCAGTGCTTTCTTCTCTGCTTGTCTATTATATGTCTGTGTACAAATTCTCAGCATCTGAATATAAACAGTTAAATCAAATTTTTGCACGTTTTTTGTGGTCAGGAGAAGTGAACCACAGATCTATTTGCTGAATATCGTGGCCTAGTATATGTTTGCCTAAGAGCAAGGGAAACTAGGTTTTCGAGATTTTAAATTATTTAATCAGGCTTTGTTTATTAAACAAGCTTAGAATATTTGGACCAGGCCTGACTCTCTTGTTGCAAAGGTATTTAAGGAAAAATACTTTTTGCAAACTTCCTTTCTTGAGGCACGAAATCCTAGGAAAGCTTCCCGAATTTGGATAAGTGTCTCAGTGGATCAAGGAGCACTTAAGCATGGTATACAATAGAAAATTGGCTATGGGTGCTCCGTTTCTATCTGGACGGAGTGGTGGTTGCAATCAATAGACCTATTGTCATAATTTAGTAATAGTAATAACCTGCATTGGCACATTTCCGACCTTTGGTTCCAAACATTTGTTGCTGGAACTTGTTTACTGTACTAAACAATTTTCCTCCTCCAATTGTTTCTCTTATTTTAAAGCTTGTTCCCACTGGAATGGCGGATGTATGTTTCTGGCCGACGGCCAAGGGAGGCATTTTTTTGACATCTCATACCTATAAGTCTCTGCAACAGAAAGATAATTGGAATACTCTTTCAGTGCTTGTTCCTTCCAAGATTTGGCCCAAACTCTAGAAGCTTCCAGTGTCGGAAAAGATCAAAATTTTGTGGCAATTTCTACATCAACGATTAGCAGTATCCACAGAATTAGTTAAAAGCAATTGCCCGATTTCAGGAATGTGTCCGATTTGTTTACTACACCAGGAAACTCATGATCACCTTTTCTTGTTATGTGATAAAATTCATCAAATTTGGCATCTAGCCTTTGTGGAACAAGATGCTCCTCAGACCAATTCAGCTCTGGACTGGTTGGTGCAATGTTTCAGCAAGCCTATTTTTAGGTGTCTAGGGATTTGGTATTCCTTAGAAAGGTGGTTGTCCTACTTTGGGTTATCTGGTGTGGTAGGAATGAGCTTATTTTCAAGGAACAAGGTTTATAGAGGAAAGCATATTGGCTTGTAGCCGTCTAATGCTTCTCGATATTCTATGCACTTCTAGTTTTCAACGCAAATATCAAAAAATAGGAAATAGAAGTCATTTAACTAATGTGTAAGGCGCAATTTATTTTGATCACTTTACCATCCCCTTTTCCCTGTGCACTTTTCCAACCTCTGTGCCTGTCCATTTTCACCGCCCACTGTAAAATTTTGTGCAATCCCCAATTACCAAACCGTCTTATGATGTTCATGAAAGTTTTGTTGGGAGTTTAACTGGTATTGGTATGGTTATGTTTGGCTCTGACTGGGTGCCTGTTGGGGCTTTATCAGATACCATAGTCTTCTTGAATGAAAGTAACGACACAGAGACAACATTGTTGTTAGCTATTGATTAGCTCTCTCGAGTTGATTGCTTGTAGCTGATTATTGGTTGCTCATTCAGATTTGTTGATGCAGATAAAATATAGAGCAGAGCACGGTTTTTCTTGTAACCTTTTGTGTAACACATCTTCTAGTCGCTGGAAGGTGCATTCTATGCACATCGCCCAAGGCACGGATAGTGTACTCCAGTTGTCATCAACGTTGGCCTCCTATGCTTTAACTACAGGTTTAGGCAGGAAGAATGGTTTGATGCGCGCATCGAAGGATGCCTTCCTGAGTGTTGGTGCTACTTTTTTGGGATCCAGAGCCTGTGGTATACTATTTCCGTGTGCCTAATAAGCTTAGCTATAGATTGTTTTAGTGTATCTTTAGTTTACAGCTAAATGGATAGTTTGTCCTTAGTTTCAGTTGCTCAATTGGATGGGGATGTCATCCACTTTGTCTGTCTTTTAGCTTTTGGCTACTCCATGTATATTTGGTCTCAAAATATATCCTGGTATATATTCCTGAATTTTCTAAAAAAAAAATGAATGAAAAACACTACGACCAATTGCGACCTGGACCCACCGTTGTCACGGAATCACCCCTTCTGACTTTTTCAACACTCCAAGCAACAAACCATGAATTACCTTCTTATCAAGTCAAGCCTTTGTCACGATTCCAAGTATTGAGTTCGGGCTGACATCCGTACAAATAGAGAGTGCGGAACACAACACACAAAGCTCTGCCAACAAAACAATGGAATGCCCTCAAGTCTCAACGGTTCCACTTTTAGGCCAAAAAGCTTCTAAAAAAGGACTCTGGCTAACCTAAAACAGCAATTGCAAATCATCAATGCTACCTATTGCAACTTCCGTAAAATAAAAAAAAAATTGCACCTACACCATCACACGACCACTGTGCCAAGCGCATAAAGGAATATGACTCCCACTGCCAAACCGAAGCCCTAATCCTTAAACCACCATCACCTCCAAACGACACCACACCCAAAGGCTCAAATTCTCAAAGGAAGGAAACAGGGGAGACCCTTGGACGGGAAAACAAGGATAAGGATGGAGAGGGTGGCAACGCCCTTCAACATTCAAGGCTGAAAAACCTAGAGAGCACCCACTTGACTACGGCAGCGACGATTAGGAGGTAACAAAAATGAGTCCAAAGGATGTCAAGCAAAAAGGAAATCGGTTTACCACCATAGCATATCACTCCTCCAACGCCACAAAAAACCACAGCACCACATAGACCTAAGTTTGTTCAAGCTTTTCAAATGTGGAGATTCTGAACTCAAACAATGTTGTCGAACCTATTGATCCATCTGCTACACGAAATACCCACATCCAACAACGCATTGCACAATCCTTAAGCCTAAACATCGAATAAGAACAAATGTTTGAGCAAAGACATCATACATGAAGTCAAAATAGAGACCCTAGCTAGAAAAGAGTGGTTCAACTTGTGTGACTTAGTCCAAAAATGGAAATCAAGATAGAGGGAAAGGAGGAGGAGGAAAGAAAAGGTAGGGGAAGAGATGAAGTAGCGTTACCTCACACAAGAGGAAAGCACTCCCCTAAGCAGCCACAACAGCTGAGAAGGAGTTTTGAGTAGAGAGATAATGTTTATGGTATTTTACGAAGGAAAGAATCTTTTATCGAGTAACATAACAACATTGGGATGTATATGGTAATATGTCATCTCTCTTATCTAGAAAGAGAGTTCGTTGCCTATACTGAAGAACGTCGCATATAAAAAAATTTCGATAGCAACAAGTTTCACATGTAGCAACATACATGAGTTTCAAGAATTCTAGGAGCTTTTAGGGGCTTAGATTGATGGCTCTACCTTAATACCTTCAAAAAGGCATATCATTGTTCATTCTCATACGAAGTGAGAAAGCTTTTTTTTGGGATAATTTTATTTTGATTCCCTAAACTATACACGCTTTTTTAGAATCATCCATAAATCATATTTTCTTGACATTGGTCTTTGAGTTATACATCCGTCACCATTTTAATCTTCTATAATGTTTTCCTGTCCAAAATGACCGCATGCGTGTCATCTGGTCACTTTTGGAGGTGCAGTTATGTCCGAATCAATAATTTTTTCAAATGGTTCTGAATATTCTTTATCTCTAGAAAAATACCTACCTTACCACCATTGTCTCCAATTGTCAAATGCATCTCACCTCGCCACTGCCAACCATCAAACCCATCTCAGCCTATCACTGTCATACCCATCTTTTGACCCCCACCAACATGGGCAACTAACCGAGCCCCATTGGCTACTGAACCCACCACCGTTGCTGCCATCCACTATTACCACCAAATGTTCACCACCTTAGTATCCAAAAACACCATCGTCAAATCTGCCATCACAATACCCACCACTGTCAACCATAACAACAAGATCTTCACGAAGGTAGTCCACTATCTCTACCACCAGATCTGCCACCACAATACCCACCACCCTCCCGACCAAACCATCACCAAATTTCTTTTGTCAAATGCAGCAGAACCAACAACCCAAACCCCTCTAATTTCTCGTCAAATCCGAGATTTGTAATTTGGGTGGTGACGGAGGTGGTGGATTGAGGTGGTGGCGATTGGCAATGTGGCAGCAATTGAAGAAGGTTTGTGAAGGTAGTGGAGGCTTGAGAAGTGAAAACTAGTTGTGGTGAGGCAACTGCTGAAGGCACGCGCAAAGGTGGTTACCTTAAATGTAGTTTGTGGTGGTGGCAATTGGCGGCAGATAGTGGCAAGGGTATGATGTGGTGGGGTGTAGGACTAGTGGTTGACTGATGCTTGGTGGTTGTATAAAGTGTGGCAATTGGGGTGGACGGTGGCAGGGCAATTATGACATTCTCATTTCAATTTGGTGGGGCAATTTTGATGGTATTGCTAGTGGTGTGACACTTCCACATCATTTTTATCAATTCGACAGACAATGCCCCTCAAAGATTGCACACAAAATGAAACGCGATTACCTCTGATAGAAAATGCGTAACATAAGAACCAAAATAGTGGCAAAGCATGGCTCATGGATTAATATCAAGAAAATAACAAAAAAAAAAGAAGACGCCATAGTTTAAGATAAGAGTCTCTATTCTTGACACTCTCACCAAACTATAGTTTACAAAAAAGTCAAATATGGCGTGTCTGAATAACATTTATGAGGAGGATGGAAGATGATTAGAGTTTGGTAAACTCAAAAGCCCCCTAACAATTATTACACATAACTATTGACATCTACAATCCGTCTTGGTATTTTTCCGTCGTACCCAAAAACGAAAGAAATTCGCTTCCATATGATTAAAGTGGCATTACTGCATTAGAGGGGCGGTGTTCCTTGTCATCTGTGTACAAGAAGCAGGGTATTTACATTGTCCAGTTCCATAGTACACAGTATATAATCTGTTTTATCTATATCTAACACTCCAAAAATCAATGAAATGCAAAAATTTGAAGCTGCGGTCTGGAATGTGGTGTATCATTCGTGGTGATTGTGACGGTTCTCTGTTTTCCTCTCTCTGCTATAAGCATTGAAGAGATCAATACCAAGAAAGATATTAAGCAGGTTCATTCCAGCCATTCCAAAAAGAGCAAGTGGGAGCTCCACCCCCTTACCAAACTTTGAAGCATCTTTAATAAGCTTGAGTGTAATGAGAATATGAGAAGTGAACCTTGCTCCCAAAAAGGCAACCCAGTTGAAAAACCATTCTGCCTTCACAAATTTGCTCCTGCCATCACGAACTCCAGCCATCCGCCGCACTTTCCTCACATGAAGAAAGATCGAATGCAACTGCAACATCAGAAATTCTAAGCATTAAGGTCGATTAAAAGTAGGAAAGGAACAGATTCTGACATTCAGGTCTTCAAAGGATGTTTAGTGTGTGTTGTATATTGTGTGATAAGCATTCAATTATTGTGGGATCAAGTCAAAAGTTACAGGACACTAATATGGGACGAGGTTTAGGGTAAGATAACCTGGGAAACTCCTTACAGTAACCAACTAATGCTGAGATTCTGCGGGCCATATTTCCCAGTATTATCCCCATGTTCATTGCTATACCATCATTTTCTCTCTCGGGCAAAGGTCTCGCTAGGAGCGCATCTCCAAGACCATAGATTTCCTGCCTTTGTATCAAAAAGGATACACACACACACGAAAAGGAGGGCTTGGGGGCGGGTTGCGACATGCACACAACCCCAAGAGGAGTATAATTACACCGATTCCGAGAAATCTACTAGTTCTCAGATCACATAAGGAGAGAAATAAAAATACAACTTTAGCATCGCTGACAGAAAGACGCAACATCCATCCATTCAAATACTTGACCTATTTAGTACTCACTTTTCCGCTACCTTGGTTCTGATCTCAAACAAACATCCTGATGCATCTTATGTTCTGACACCTTATGCACTAGAATTTGAGACAAAAGACAATTGACACATGCACCTGCAAATTCAATGACCAATAGTGCCTCTTTACCTCTACCCAACCACATCCATCCTGGGTTACTACGTCGATAACTAAAATACCCAGATCTATACAGAGAGGCACAAGGGAGTCAATCATTTGCAAAGGATCACGTGATGATTGGACATTTTTTCTTTTACAGCCTCCAATCATCGCCATGGTCAAAACATACAAAAAAAAGTGTTCCTGCTTCCAGATACGCCTAGTTCAGAGTTGCTTTTTCTTCAGTGATCCAGAAAACTTGCTTGCAGCAGTTGTCAGTATCGTGGTTTTGGCTAAGTTCCTGCAGTGGTCAATAAAGGAGAAAGGGTGGGAAATGTTGACAAAATTATTGCGATTGAAACTGCAAGAATGGGGGATAAGCGCGACCTACAATGAAAGGCTGGGAAAGAGTAGGAGTAGGATGGGTGGTCCGTTCTTCTGGGGTTTGGGAACAACCAAGGGGTGCCTAGTTCAATGCATAAGATGACAAGCCATTGCGGTCCATCTAAATGAAATTACTTCTTAAGTACCCAGCATCTTATAACAGCATAGATCATCCAATCTGTTTCTTCTTCAAACAACGACTCAAGGCAAGTTTCAAATGAACAGCATTATGATCCAATTGAGGAGTAATCGTACTCTAGGGTAAATTAGGATACTCTTTATGTACCTGCATGTTGTACACACACAGAGACATGCACATGCTGGGACGAATACACACTCAACCCGTTCATTCTTCAAAGAGTTTCGGTCTCATTGGGCGTGTGTGTGTCTCAGCATGGACATGTCTCTGTGTGTACACTCAAGGACATATGACATACAAGAAAATTCTCTTGAAAATTCCTAGGTTGCATGCGACACCAAGGCTGCAGAGATTAAGCTTCATAAGATTACTAAAAATAGATAAAGCCCCACGAGGCCATCAAGATGTTGTAATCTCACACCTCATGCCTTTACTTCTAATCTTGGACAATTACTTGATTCCCTTGTGTAAACAGGGGATATATCGAAGGAGAGTCATTAAGAGAAAGTACAACAACATGGAGATGAACATACTGAGACATACCTCACAAATGAGAGTCAGTATAAGGTAGTTGATAGTGACATTTCGATACAGTGCCAGAGTAAAGCAAACAAGGAGTATCAGATGATGCACCAGGATGGATGGAATCCAAGCACTGAATAACCGATACCGCAGCATGTCCCCCTGATCATATGCAAAGTAACCACACGAAAAGCACAAAGCTAGGTAGGCCCATGGCCAAGTACCTCCAACCAACTGTGAGTGCTCAAACAGCTCATTCGAACCATTTTTGATCCACTGGTTCAGCAAAATGAAAACCACTGCAAAGGTAGCTGACATCATTCAAGAACAGAAATGATGTATCTAATGAAATTAGAAATGAATTAAACATCCGTGGGTTTAGACTCTTAGGTACGTTCAAAGTTCAAAAAAGTGGATCAATAGCTAAAACAGATAGCGAAGTATCACTTGCGACAGATTTTGAAAGCACGATTATGACATATCCGAAAGGAAAGGGTCAAATAAGATATTGAGTTAATTACACCTAGGTACCTGAGGTTACGGTGAAATTACACGCGTATTCACTAGTTTGGACAGATAGTAGTGATGTCTATTGACCAGAAGGAATCAGCAAATACATAACAATTTTAACAATATGACTATTTTGCTTATGACTTGGAAGGTGATTCTTGAAATGCCATCCCTTCTCTTCAAGAACGGCTGCTGCAGCACCACCTCCACGGCGTTACCATGATCAACCTCAAACACCCATTTGGTTTAAAACCCCAATTCCCAAATTTTCAAACCCTCATCCCATAATTTCTCTCTCTCTCTCCCTCTCTTTCTTTCCCTCTTCAACTCCAATCACCATCAACTACCACCACGGCACCACCTCAACACTACCATGCATCATCCCAACACCACCAACCATAACCATCGCACCACCCCAACACCACCAACTAGCACAACACGACCACCGACAACCTGTGCACACACTAGCAGACGCACACATACACACAAATATGCACACATAACCATCGCACCACCCCAACACCACCAACTAGCACAACACGACCACCGACAACCTGTACACACACTAGCAGACGCACACATAGACACAAATATGCACACGTAGACTCACAAACACACAGACATGTGACCAGTGCCACGGTGGTGCTGGAGCAACGACAGGGCTTGGCGGATGTGATGCGGCGGTTGTGGTTTTGCAGCATAGATCCACATGGTGATGGTGGTGTTGCGGCGATGACTTCAATCCACTTGGTGTTGGGTGATCGGTAGTGGTCCAAAACAGTGGTGGTAGGTGTTGGTTTTGGTGATGGAGTTGGAGTTGGAGGTTTTGATGTGGCTGTTGTGATGATTTGGCAGTCATTCATCCTGTTTGGGCAGTAGTGCAACTCCTCCACCTCCTGCCATTACTCTTCTTATTCTTCTTGCTTTTTAACTCCTAAACTAAAATCTCCAAAAAAACCCAAATCTCAAAGAATCCCAGTGTTTGATGGTGGTGATGTTATGAGAATTAGGGTTTCAAACCGTAATTGGAATTAGGCTGTCAAAATTGTATACTGTGTACATAGTATACGAGTGTGGTATTGTTATTTACATAGTAAACGAGTGTGGTATTGTTATTTAAAAATTAAGCATTCATGAAAGTAGCAAACCAGTATACTTTTAAACGGCTCAACGACGAATAGACACGGCTGATACCTTTTTAGAATTGGTCGTCACGATCTCTTAGCTTTTCAAACTTTGTATCCTTGGCGGTAACTTTAACCTAACCTCTGGGATAACCCAAAATACCCAATTACTATACAGATAATGACAAAGCTGTCCTCTGCAATTTACGCGTTTTTCCAGGTTTCTACCCATATTTTGAACTTTGGCAAAAGTGCCCAGTGTAGTTCAAAAAAATGTTACTAATCGATCCAAAAACTGGCACCCGTCCATTTTCGGGCATTCAGTGTGCATGTGCTCAACATATGCCCTATTCCCATGGGTAAATTGGTAAAATACAACAAGCATCCTTCCAACCAACAACCCACCAACACAGCAACGGCAACCCAATCACCACCACCACCACCCTACCACGCACCTCCCCTCCAAACCACCACTACCACGACAACCACTACCGACGACCACCGATCACCACCTCCACAAACGAGATCAACCGCCGCCGTTGCTGAAGAAGAAGCACTGATGACCACTGCAGTATACCCATCCACAGACAACACATGCGCATGCCCATAGACAAACGTCGTCGACGATGAAGCACACGCCGCCCCTGTTACCGGCAGATTTTCCTGAGCTACTCGCACCGGCGCCAGCCCACTACTACACACACCCATCCACCCACACATGGGGCATCAGGCCACACCCATCCACACATAGCCAATCCATTGCTAAATTTGATAATTTTTTTTTTGTATTTGCAGATCATTAGCTTCCTTTAATCAATTGTGTTTGTGGTGGAAAAGAACAGGACACAGGCCGCGTGAGTGGGCCGTGGGGTACCAGCGGTGGGAGCTTGGTGCATTGGTGGTAATGGTAGCACCAGAAGAGAAAGAGGGCAATGGGGTTCCAGAGGTAGGGGCAACCAGGTGGTAATGAGCTGGCGGTTAAGCGAGCAGGGGGAGAATTGGCCCGGGGGGGGGGGGGGGAGGAAGAGTTGGGTGGAGGGGCAACTCGATCGCAGGGTCTGGTGGTTGCAATAGGTGGTGGCGGCAGTGGTTGGTAGTGGTGGTGGTGGTGGTGATTGTACCAATTTACCCATTAAAAAGGTCTTGTGCTAACGCCAAAAATAGACGGGAATCAACTCACAGATGGACTTTCAATGCTTTTTCAAATTACAGGGGACACGTTTACCAAAGCTGGGGATAGACCTACAAAAACGTGTAAATCACGGGGAAATTTTTTTGTCATTAACCCTTTCTACACTGCTAAAAAGAAAAGCACATCCCTGCAGTGTTAGTTCTCCTACAGGATTAGATAAGCGGAACCCACAAGCATCCATTACTTGGCAAACATTGTGATTATGTAGATTACCACCATATAAGGGAGACAAAAAGAAGTTATGATACATATATTCGTAAGCACCTGTATAGAAACCAGAGGGCTAAGCTTGAAAGGTGTTAATTTACAACAGAAAATGTTATCCTGACTCATGAAATGTCTTACAACCAAAGAGACGACAGATTTACAACCACATTCGACAACTTATGTAACAGAAGACTACCAATGCAAAGTTAAAGCACTAGACAATCTACCTAAAAAAAGCATGTTCATCAGACCCGGTTTCTGGCTTAAGCCGCACACTTGCACTAAAGATCTGATGCCCCATCTTTTCCACAACATCAACAATTCCAAGTGTCTTCACGCAGTCCACTACTGTGAGGGTTCTGCTGACATTACTGTGGCCCTATTTCCTATACGCGAAAATACATAGAAACATGTATCCGTGCCGATAACCTGCTATAGCCAAAAAACCCGGACTAGTTACTCACCATTCATCATCTAATGGAAATAGACTTGCTCAATATCTAAGATGGAGCCATCATCACCTTCAAAGTGACTGTATCTCCAGTCCTTCATTAACACCACCGTAGACCAAATATACTACTTCCGACCTCCTTTCACTAAAACCTCCAAGCCAAGATGACGTGTTATCCAGATCACCCTACGGATAGAAAAACAGGAACTACATGACACATTGGCAAAAGGGAATGAAGATTAAAGACGGCTAAGCAAAAGCACAACAAAGAAGCGGACGGTTCATCTCTTCTCTGCATGCTTGCACATACAACAATAACCTAATTACTCTTCTTTAGCTTGTCAATGATCAAAACACGCCATAAAGCTTAGACTAACGAAGAGCCTAAGTCTCTCAAATATCCTTGTAAGGAAACCAGCTGAATGCCGAAAAAACAAAAAAGCAACTGATTAAAAGGCCTACTGATAATCTTTCTATGAAATTTCTCGCGCCCTGACTCTAGAGAGCGTACATAGAAGAAATTCCAAATTCTGAAGATTGGTAAAAGCAAGACGAAGGATAACATGCTTTCGTGAGTTTGTACAACCAAACCTTTTCCTTTCGCTCTTCAATAACGACACCAGTTTAAAGTTAAAGTGTTCCCCATGTGTCTTTTATAGCAGATAATTTTCAGGTAGAATCAGGCATAAGCAATAACCATACTTGTGTGTTTTGTAGAATCCGGGGCAGACACTGGTTCACCAGAAGAAGGGGGGATGGGCCATGGAGGCAGCAAATTTAATAATGTAAAGAATTCTGGCATTTATGAAGCTAAGAACTATAATGTAAATTGAAAGACGTTAAGGCATGGCAAGAGGATCTAAACATGGGTCACAGAGATATTCTTGCCTATATATCTGATGAAGAATAGCAAGTTTATTCCAATTTCAAGATACGGGGATTGTTGTCATAACTTTGTGTTTGCACACTTGCAAAACATCCAGATCTTGCTCATAACAGTTCCACGCCGTCCCAGTAATGCTTCTCTTTCTATAGACAGTGAGTGCTCAACT
Source organism: Escallonia herrerae (assembly GCA_033070095.1). Taxonomy (NCBI): domain Eukaryota; kingdom Viridiplantae; phylum Streptophyta; class Magnoliopsida; order Escalloniales; family Escalloniaceae; genus Escallonia; species Escallonia herrerae. The sequence continues at coordinate 440,321 of JAVXUP010000035.1, forward strand.
GTTATTGTACAGGAAGTAATACACGCAGGAAGAGAACGTAGTAGATGAGTGAGAAATGAGATCCAAGAGAAAGAGGCTCTTGCTTTTATTGAGCTGGGAAAGGGTACATGATTGTGTTTTAAACAATCCCATCATCCCCTGTTCATAAATAGCAGAGCAGAAGAAGGTAATAATAGACCGGCTGTAAGAGCACCAACTGAGATAAATTCCTTGCAAGGTGGCAGCCTCAGGCTTGTCATGGCTGTCAATGCAGGTCTATTTTCAAGCAGAATCATAATTAACATGACTGCTTTACGCCGTCTATTAGAGGCTAAAACAAAGGTATATTGAAAGACGCAAAAAGATTTTGGGCATCAGGACAGAGTCCACTTACAAATTCGTGTAGTTAAGGTTTATGTTTAGTGGCGACTATTTCATTTAGCAATAGGTTCTGTCCTTTCTTTTCTGTTTAACGTCAAGAGCACTTCCTTATGATTCTGCTCTCTACGTGTAGAAGGTTCATCATAAGTTGTTCTGCAATTTGTCAGGAGTTATTATGATTTTTCAAAATATTCCTTTGTAGGCCATGTAAAAGGGACAAAGTGAGAATTCTTCTTCAATTCTGCTTCTTTAAATTGTTAAACACGTTGGTAAATCTCTTTCTTAAATGTGATGCTCAAGACTCCTTGCTGGGATGCCACGAAACGTATATGGTGCCTAGAGTCGTTTCTTATTCTTCCTCTCTTATACTCCGAGTGTTATGAACTTAAAGCCCGTACGGTAACAGAAGCTTCATCTAGTCTCATGCCCAATCCTTTAACACCTCACCTAACATCAAAACTTATCTTGTTGGGAGACTGACCACCTAAACAGCCTTTGTACCCTTTCTAAAGACTGTCTTACATAATAAATTTCTCTCTCAAAAAAGTTTGAAGAGAAGCTCATAACCTGAAATGTGTCCTTGGTAGAGCTACAGTGGTAAAGAACAGAATTTTATCCATACAGTCAGCTTGCTTTGTACTATGTTAGATGCTCCATGGTTAGCTTGCTGATAATATTATCACGATAGCACATCCACTTTTATAGCATCAATTTCAAAATTTACTCCCATACACGTCTGAACAAACTGGAAATGAACTTATTTGAACCCCAGACACTAGTCACTGCAGAACACATAAAATTGGAAACTAAATTAGCAAAAAAAGAGCAACCCATGTATATTAGCTACACTACTTAAATATCTTCCCTTTCTCCACATTTCATCAAGATTACAAAGATAACTTTCCTATTCTTGGGGAGGAGCGGATCTAGGCCCCATCCTTGTCATTTCTATTCAAAAATGTCCAGCTAAGTAGCCAAAACATGTCATGAAAACCGCCCTAGAAATTTATTTAAGGTAGGTAAATCATCAAAAAAAAAATGTTATAGGTTCACACCCTTGGTCCCAATAGCGTCCCCAGTGTTTAAAATGTGTAATTCAATGTGAGCCAAGCGTTTAAAAACAGCTAGAGCCGATAATTGAAAAGTGTGGCTCACATCGAGTTTGGATGTAGCTACAGATAGCAAATGAGGGAACTACGTATATCATTAATTATCACCAAATCACCACAAACACAAATTATATCAAACAAGGAGCAACAAACCAGTAAAAGCAAAGAGACCAAAACACCCACAACAAACACATAACATCCAAGCCAACAAAAAATACTATGCATCAAGTCAAAGCAAACTAACAGGAAATCCCCAGCAAAGACAAGCACACCCACGAGTGAACATGTAGAGAAGCAAGCAGCAAAATTGGGACCTGAAGCAGAGGTAACGAAGGAATGAAGGAGAGAAACGCAGGTGTTGACGAAGAGCGGGTCACGGGAGATGCGATAGCGGACGACCCAGTTGGCCAGTTGGTAGAACCCGAATCCAGCGAGGACCGAAACCAGCTCGGCCCGCCTATTGAAGAGTATTTCGAAGAAGACGGAGACGGCCCACATGACAAGAGTGGCCGTGAAGAAGGCCCCCGCTTTATTGTGGTGGTCACCGCTGTTATGGCTCTCCCTCGCCATTTCTGTGAATGTCTCTCACACACGTAGACGCACAAACACGCAGTTGAGTGCGTCTTTTCTGAGGAGGAACGTGAATCGACGCGACAGAAAGCAAACGTCAATCATCTTGGGATGTGCGATTGGGTGACTCGGCGTGTGGAGTGTTACGTGCTACGTGTTACGTCTTACAAAGGGCATTGCTTCAGGCAGCGCCACAGTAACCAACTTTTTCTCTCTTTTCTTCCGCGAACAACCTCGTGAGGTTTACGGTTCTTGGCCAAAAAGAAAAAAAAAATCTTCTGCGTCGATTTTTGACCGTTAAAATTGTCATGTTTCTAATATATTATAATAGAGTAATATAATCGAGATTAATATTTGATATGTTATTATTATCTTTTCTGAAATCAAAATAGTGTAATTCAATTATATTCTTATTTTTTTTTATAATTTATTTTAAAATAAATATATATTTGATATTCGCAATTATAATCAGTAGTTCAATATCATAAAATATTCTTTCTAAACTTATGAATTGAAGAATTTTTTTTTATGGTACTGCATCTTCGCAAAAGTATTATTGATTTCAGCGCCATGCATTCAGCTGCATCTCCTAGCTTTGTTAAACGATAAGTAAGCAGTTAGAGACCACGTTATGATAATGGTTGGCACATTGATTGTGTTCGCTAGATTTAAAGTAAGATTCTTTGATAACGGTGGTGGAGTTAGGTCTTAAGGATATGTTTTTAAAATTCATGCGTGTTCTGAGAACCCTTTTTTCCATTCGTTACGGTAAAACTGAATCATAGGTAATACTGATTTTGATAGTTCAATTCTGCATGGTGATTTCAAAAGGTTAACAAGGATGGAACCTTCATTGTGATTTGCTTGGGGGATGTGCTTTGATCTGATATCATATGCGTATGGTCTTGGTTTTAATGAAGGACAATAGTCGTATATGATTTAGGTATCAGATTTTATAGACTTTTGAGCCTAAGATAATCAGACTTAGATTAAACTTTGGAAGCGTGGAGTCGGTTTTGACGATTTGTTTATTCAGTATAAGATTGAGATTTTGGCCAAGTACGCAATATGAAAAACCCATACTACTTGCCTTTAGATTTGAAAGCTTTTAAGCGTTAACCAAAGAAAATGATTGAGGGATAAGACTATAACTTTTGATAAGTGATGTGATTCCGAATTATAAGTGATGTAAAAACTTAGAGTCTTAAACTTTAGTAGAGGTGCGATACATACGTGTGTAGAATAAAATTCTTGTGTCCGTTTAAAGTAACACATTATCTTGTAATGGATTCCGTAATGTGGGAAGCTGTTTGGTTTGAGACATTAGAGTGCACAGCGGAAGCGTATTGCCTAGATGTTACTAGTAATATGAGGTCCGAGATCAAATTTCGAGGACGAAAATTTTATAAGGTAGAAAGAATGTAACATTCCGCACTTACTTTTAGAGCAATTTAAAATAATTATCTACGATTCAAAAAATAACCGGGCGATAATTTTGGGTAATACTCGGGTATTAGTAGAATATCGAAGCTTCAAATAATTTTAGGGCAAAAATATACTTTTTAAAACTTTTGGGGTCATTTTGTAATTTTAAAAAACTTTGAGGGCCAATTTGTAATTTTGAAAAGTATGCATTAGGTGTCAAAATGTTGTGAAATATGTCCTAAGGAGATGCCACCTCATGTTTAATTGGTGGTGACTAATCATTTAAATTATAAACCAATTGTATGAGTAAAAAAAAAAGAAATTTTAGGGAGGAAAAAAGAATTAAGGAAGGAAAGTGAAACAGTAAAGAGAAGCAATTGAAAGTAGAGAAGAAGAAGCAAAATAGGGGGAAGAAACAAAGCCTCGAGAAGAAGAACAGAGGGGGAAACAGAAAGAGGAAGGGAATGGGAAATTAGAAATAGTCCTCCAAGGTAGTTTGTGAAATTTAGTGTGTTAATTCACTATGTGCAAGTGTGAGTTTCAGTATGTGAAATCGTGTGGGTGTTGCGTTCCTGTGTGTGTGCCAGTAGGTGTAATAGAGAAGTGAGTTAGTGTGTGGTTTGGTGGGAAAAGGGTGTATGAATTCAGTGTTTAGGTGTTAAACTTATTGGGGGGTAGGGGGTTGATGGAATTAATCAGTGATAGTTGTTTGTGCGTTTCTGAGAGTCTGTTTCAGAATGGGTGGGTGTGTTTTACTATGTGTTTTCCAATGTATGTTTAAATGTATTTTCAGGTTATGTGAGGTGATCGTGGGCATGATTTTGTGGTTTTTAGTGACTTTTTGAGGATAGTGGGTGCATTGCATGTGTTTAAGTGTGTGACAATGTGCATGGAGTGTGGATAGTGTGTGCGTGTGCGTGTGTTTGTGTGTGTGCATGCGTGTGTGATTATGTGCTTGTAAGATGTGTAATTGTGTATTAGTGTGTGCATTTAAGAGTATTAATGTGTATGGAGGTCTTTTAGTGTGTGCATTTAGGAGTATTAATGTGTATGTAGGTGTTTTAGTGTGTGCATTTGAGTGTAGAGTTTGTGGGTGTGTGAGAGAGAGTTGGGGAAATGGGTATGCGGCAGTGAAGTGGAGAAGAAAGTGTGCGCGCGTGTGAATAGTAACTATTTTTGTCACTAAAGAGGGGTTATTTAGGCAGTTTTAATCCAAATTTTTATAAATAGGTAGGGTCAAAATTTGACAAAGTCCAAAATAGTAAGCTCCATTATTTTTACGAGACGTACGTTGTGAAAAAAAAAGGGAATTTTCTATGTCTATGATTTCATCTCGTAAATTTGCTGAATTGTAATACGAGTTATTATTTTGACGTTTTATGGTCTAGCTAGTCGACTCACTGATTACTTGCTGAGCACGTGAAAGCTCATTCCTTACTCATCATTTTAGGTTAAAAAGTTAGGCTAAGAGGACGAGTGTGGGATTAGAATTTAGAGTGGAGCTCTAGAGACTATACTAAATGACTTTGAATCCTACCCAAGGTGTTACCGAAAGAAGGGTTATAATGAGTTTGGGCATACAATTATATATAGAGTTGTAGTTGGGTTTCAAGTAGTGTAGTTGTTGCCTTAGAGACAATTTCATAATTGTTGATAAATGTCTATTTGTATTAAGATTAGAATTCAAGTTTTTATTTTTGGAGTTGTATAAGATTCAATTTTCGCTAGTTGTATTGGTTTTAGGAGTAAAGCCTAGTAGAGCCCTTGGTGGGATCCTAATGGGCTTGCGCCCGGTCAAGGACCTAGTTCAAGGGCTCACCTGTGAGTTCGGGTTATGACACTCGTGGTCTGTTTTCTCGGCTACAAACTATCCTACAAGAAGGGTGGTCTGATACTTTTGGGTTCCATCCATGCCCATTATGAGCACATGAACTTGAAGGGAGTGGAGCCCAAGGTGATTCATCAGTTCATTCAGGGATTTTTGCTATTCACTCTAGGAAAGACACTATTTGGCAATGGTGATGACTCCATCCATCTGTGGTGCTTTCGTGCGCTTAAGGTGATTGAGGAGATCGGGTAGTATGACTGGGGTACTCCTGCTCTTGCTTATCTTTACTGGTCAATGGGAGCATTATCCTGGAAGTAATCCCTTTGCTTCATGGGGTTTTGTGGTGTTTGGGAGGTATATCTAGGCTTCTTAATTATTTTCTAATAATTTTGTGATCATTCTAGACATATTCTCGCATGTAACGTGTTTACTCTCATAGATTTGGGCTTTTGAGGTTATTAGTTCTTGCACTCTTTGTCTGGGGAGGATTTCACTACGGAGACTACATCGGCAATGACCTAATGGGACTATAGAGATAAACGGGCTGGGGTCTCAGAGTTCGTACACCGAGATAGCTTCAATGGTTTGAGAGAACGCCCAGTAAGTGGCCTACATGATTTTGCAATTTTTCTTCTAAGCATGCTTATCAAATTCTCACTTTTCCTTTCTCATCTCAAGAATCCCTATCTCGGTGGCAGAATAAGGTGGAGGATTATGCTGAGGAGTTGGCCCGAACCCAATGAAAATGTTGTTGGTGGGACCTCACCAGAGGTGTTCTACCTAGGAGATATGGTGCTTCCTCAGCACAATCTAGATGCCATGGGTTTTAGTATTCCAGCTGCTGCTCCCGAAGAGATGTACCATATCTCAGAACTAGATAAGGGAATGAAGCAAACCTTGCTTAGGGGAATTCCAGTGCCCTCCCTACAGTGGCCGAACCATCCTCGTACCAACAAGGCGTTCGTACGAGAAGATCTGGCACCCTCCTTCTCCTCAGAGTGTTTTTGAAAAAGATCCAAAAAAAAGAGGACAACCCGGGAGAAGAAAGGCAAGAGGAAGAAAGAGGCTGATGTGGCCGAGGGTCTTCCATTACCTCGATGGATGGTGTTGATCTACCTAAAGGGGAAGACCAAGGAGCATGAGCCATCTCGTGACTGGATAAAGACTTTGAGGTCTTCGGGCTCAAGAAGTTGGCCCAAATCCATACGATAATCTTCTAGACTCAACCTCATGTTATTATTATTTTTTCATACAAGATTTTAGCTTTGTGTTTTCTTCCCGATGTAGGTCACATGTTCACTGCTCAGAGATGCTTATCGGATGATCCATAGTCTCAAGGGCATAATGTCCAGCTACTGGGACATGTTATTGGTGCATGGACATTCGAAGGAGGCTACAAAGATGCCTACTCCTATTCCCTTGGTGCCGCCTTCAGGAGGTGGATCGAGCGGCGCCGAGCTCTATAGAGTCCACAGCCCCTACTGCTACTACTGGTACCCCTAGGGTGACCTCAGTCATTCCCAAGGGCAAACGTATAAAGATTGTAGTTGTGACCCAGAAATGGAAGAAGAAACCTAAACCGATGCTAGCTCCTTCTAAAGGCAAGAAAGTGGCCACGAGAAGCAAAATAAAGGCTTCATCCCCTCCATTGTGGGCAACACAAAAGTCATCCCAAGCTACTAAGGAAGAAGACTATGCAGGGGGTGACGAGGAACAAAATAAAGATGGAGGAAACGGAAGCAAAGGCCGAAGTGGAGCTTAACAAGGAAGTCGAGGAGGAAACCCAATCTACTAATCGTTGTTCCTATCATCCAAGACGATTACGCAAAATCTCTCAAGACTTTGCTGAACATAAAAAAGGAGCGTGTAAGTTTCCTTGTCCGGGATGAAGGTATTCTACTCTCTCAAGTAATAGAATACTTTTTTGTCAAACCGACCGGTTGCGATCAACAGTATGCTCATCGCCGGGTAGTTGCTTCGCATTATGCTTGGTGGCCAAGTACCTCACTTTTTTTTGGCCCTGGGGTTGTTGATGTGAGGCTAGCTGACATACTGCTTCAAGTCTCTACCAAAGGTAAAACCCTAATTCTTTTAATGGTAGCTAAAACCTTTCTTGGTATCACAGATGTGCTTAAGGATCCTCGTGTTCCTTTTACGGGTAGCGCCCTGCTTCTGTATATATGGCTGCTGGACCATATGCGCCTGAGAGCTAAACCTACTATTGAAGGATATAATGCCAACATTTTTTGTTCTTGGCCTTTACTTTTTGAAGGATATTCGGGTATCGACGAGTGGACTCGCTTCTTTTGTGTGCGGGAGTCCAAGGATATCCACTGATATTGCTCATGGTGAGCGTGGTCACTTTTGCAGAACTCTGGACGCTATTGTGTCTTCTTCTTGGGCTAGCATTGTTCCACCTTTTACTTTGCATGTCGGATTTTGGGTATAAATAGGTTATTCCCGATTTCTTTAGTACCTTTTGCTGCCATGGAAAATATCATTGGCCTCTACGTGATCAAATTTGAAAGGTTGGGGTTCCCCTCCCTATTTTGTTCGTTTTATCGAAGGTGACACGTCTATCGATTGAATGGATCCGATTGCCCTAGTGTTGCGTAAGTAGTATATCAACTGGTATGGCTTGAATAAGCTGAGGCTAGAGCTGAACTGGGACTTCCCAAGTGCTTGTGAAATTATATCTTTGGAGCAAGCCAATGAGAAAGCTCGTGCTACTATCCGTTTGGGGCCAAAGGAACCTAAATCTGGCAAATCTTCTCAAAGTGTGGTAAAGAATCTCCGCCGCCCTCAGGTTGAAGGTAAGACCCGAGTTATTTGGATCAGATGGTCTTGAATTGGCTCCCAAATGTTCAGGGAGTAACTTGATACTGATGGGAGTCCGGTACGGTCTTTACATATGGATGAACCTAAGCGATACTCTCTTTGCTCCTTAAGGAGAAACTATCGAAGAGGAATCCAACTATCAAAGCCACTCGAAACCAAGAAGCTAACACAGATGCTTATCTGGAAGATCGGTTTGATTGGAAAACCAATTAAAGCAAGGAGAAAACGGATCAGGGACTGGCTTTTTAGGTGGAAGAATTGGAGCATGTGATTCCAGCGTCTCAGAGGTCGACTTATAAGGAAGATATGGAGACATGGCAGTCAGTTATATACGACGAAGATAGTCCAGCTATGAAGAAGATGAAAAAGTTTTTGATGGATATCCCATAGGTTACTGATAGGATTTAGAATTTTCTTGCCCTAACTTTTGCCTAAGCCTCCCTTTGCAGGGTTTTCGTCCTAGTGGGCAATTTTTTTTTCTAGCATTTCTGATTTTCATTTTTCCTTGCCCTAACTTTTGCCTGAGCTGTCCTTTGCAGGGTTTTCTTCCTAGCGAGCATTTTTATTTTTCTCAGGAAATGTAGCAATGCTTTAACCAGTGGAATAAAAGAATTTTTTATTGAAATTTGATGGCACCCAAGGTAACCTTACAGCCTGCCTACATACCCCCATCTATGTGTTACATCAATTGGTGTGTGCTGAAAAATGTTCTTAAAGAGGATTAGGTCGTTCGTAGTTCAATTACAAAATTCACTAAAGCATAGTATTCTTTAGTCGATCTAGATCAACTAACTGTGACAACTCAATTCCTTCTAAATTAGCTAACAATGTTGCACCTGCAATCATGATTTGCTTAATCATATATGGACCTGACCAGTTAAGTTTGAACTTTCCTCGCACCTTCCAAATTTGTCCAATATTGTCCTTTAACACCAAATTTCCTTCCTTCAATCCGCGCGCCCCTCACTCACTTGTTAAAGGTCAAGCAATCCTTTTTTGGTAACATTAGATGTGATATAAATGCCTTCAGTGTCTTCTTCTCTAATAGTGCCAATTCCTCGAATCTGTGTCTCACCCAGTCTTCCTCCACTATCTAGTTCTCCAATAGCACCCTGGGAGAGTTAACTTCCAATATTAAAGGGAGTAGGCCTCCATGCTGTAAACTAATGAATACAGAGTAGCTTTAATTGACTTTCTCACCGATGTCCAATTGCCCTAAAGGGCATAGGGGAGCTTCCTAAAGAAATCTGTCATTTTACTTAGCATGCTTTTGATGCTCTTGTTGGCGGCCTCGATAGCCCTATTGGTCTGTGGATAGTACAGTGACGAGTGAGGTCAGATTATACCGTACTCCTCGACTAGGTCTGTGACTTTCCTTCAAATGTAGCCTGTTGTCTGAGATCAACTCCCGGGGCACTCCGTATCGGTAAATATTGTTCGTCTGGATAAACTGAGCAACCGTTCTGGCTTGAATACAGCATACGAAGAGACTTCCACCCACTTTGTGAAGTAATCTATGGCTACTAGTTTAAACTCATTTCCATTAAATGCCTTGGGACTAATCTTCCCTATCACATTTATTCCCCACTGAGAACGACCAACGGAAGGTCATCTTGTATAACTCTCATGGAGAAAGATGTTATAAGTTGGCATACACCTGACACTTGTGGCACCTTTTCACATATTCAACACCGTCTTACTCCATGGTACTCTAATAATATTCCTGTCGAAAGACCTTCTTCGCTAGCATTCACCTGCTCATGTGTGATCCACATTCTCTTGTATGTATATCTTCCATGATTTGACTACTCTCTCTCTCTCTCTCTCGGTTACACACAATAGGTGTTCTCCATTATAATGCCATTTATACAATCTTCGGTCACACATGATAAATTGTGCCACCCATAGTCTCAGAGTTACTCAATCCTTTGTGGAGCATCCCTTAGGATATTTTCGTCTCGGATAAGATTCTGTACATCAGTATACTAAGGCTCGTATCCCATCTTCCTCTACAGGTGCTGTCATGAAATAGTAAACTGGTTGGTCCCTCTTCTGTATGACAAATGGTTCTACCTCCTATACTTCAAATATGAAAATTATTGATGCAAGAGTAGCTAGGGCATCAAAAAAGTTGTTCTTGACTCGAGGTAGGTAAAAGAATTGCACGTCTTCAAGCTAGTCGACAATTTTCTCCAAGTAGGCATGACATGCTTATAGAGGCTCATTTATGATTCTCCACATATCCTGGATTTGGTATATGATCAACGTTGAATTTCTATACACGGTGATCTCCTGAACTCCTAGGTTTAGGGCTATCTCTAATCTAATGGTACAAGCTTTATATTTGGCGGTGTCATTAGTATCATCGAAGGTTAGCTTGATGGCTATGGGTGAATGGGCTCCATTTGGTAAGATCAATAGTATTCCTATTCCAAAACCCTTTATTTGTTTGTTGCTCCATCAAATTACAGTTTACATCTTATCTCTGATTCAACAATACATATTTCTTCCTCTGGGAACTTCGCCTCTGTCGGACAATTGGTTAACAAGTCGGCTACGACCTTTCCTTTAATCGTTTTCTGCGTGACATAAGTGATATCAAACTCGAAGAACAACAAAATCCACTTGGCTATGCAATTAAATAGGACTGTTTCTCAAACAAGTACTTCATGGGGACCATTCTGGTCAACAATCTGATAAGGTACTCCAAAATATAATGTCTCAATCTTTGTGTTACCCAAACCAAGGATACGCATGTCTTCTCTAGGGCTGGATAGTTCACCTCTCCCTGTGTCAACTTCTTACTGAAATAGTATATGGCTCGGTTGCCCAATGAACTCTCCAAATGTTAGGCTAACATGGCTCGGTTGAGGTATCAGTTAGGTGAGGTATAACAGTAGAGGGCTCGGGTATTGGTGGACTTAGAACTGAAGGGTTGCCAAGGTACTGTTTGATTTTGTCAAAGGGTTCCTGGCAAGAAGGGTTCCATTCTTTACTTGAATCCTTCTTCAACAATTTGAACATAAAATCAAAGGTTATGGTTAGTTGGGATATGAATCGACTGATGTACTGGATTTTTCCCACGAACCCTCTAATTTCCTTTTCGGTCTTGGGTGAAGGCATCTCAATTATGGCTTTGATCTTGGCTAGGTCCACCTTTATCCCCCTTTTGCTCACCATGAAACCTAGCAACATCTTGGTTGTCACTCTAAACACACACGTCTGTGGATTCAACCTTACGTTATACTGCCTTAACCTCTCAAAATAATTCCTCAGCACTGTGCATTAATCCTCCATCTTCCTTAAGTTGGTAATCATATCATCCACATAAACTTCCACCTCCTTATGGATCATGTCATAGAACAGGGTGGTAGCGGCTCGCTGGTAGGTAGCCCTGGCATTCTTCAAGTTAAAAGTCACCACTATGTAAAATAAGGTACCCCAGGGGGTAGTGAAGGTTGTTTTTTCTTGGTCTTTGGGGCCATTTTATCTGGTTATACCCTGCAAAGCAATCTACAAAAGATACCAACTCATGCTCGGTTGTGTTGTCTATGATGGGTAAAGGGAAGTCATCTTTTAGAGAAGCTCGGTTTAGGTCTCAATAATCAACACACATCCTGACTTGATTGAAGGGCTTGGAACAGGTACGATGTTGGCTAACCAGGTAAGGTACTCGATCACTCGAATAAATCCAATATGGAGTAACTTCATTACCTCCTCCTTTAACCTTGAGAGACTATTCCAGTCTCAACTTGTAGAGTTTTTTTTTTTTTGACAGGTTTGGCTTTGGGTAGGATAGGTAGGTGGTGTTCCATAATGGATGGGTCTAAATCGGGCATGTCTCTATATGACCAAGCAAATACATCAATAAGTTCCCTAAGGAATGCAATGATCTATTCTCTTTCTTTCTCATCTAGACTAGCCCAAATTTTATTTCTCTTTTAATTCTGTTAGGTGTGACTCATCATTAATCGAGTTAATTAAGTAGATAAGGTGTGACTCATCATTAATCGAAATCAATTATTATATTATCAATCAAGTAGTCTAGAAAAATATAGTAGGTAAGTAGATTTAGATTGGCTAAGCTGACATGATCATCCAAATCTTCCGATTCCGGAGCTTTTTGGCAGCACAACTTCTTTTCGTAACCTCTCCCACGGCCAGTTGTCCGTATTCGATCATCCAATTCTGCATATTGCCCTGTGCTGATCAGACATGTTGGGTCTATAGTCTGGTCGTCTACTTCACAGAAAAGTATCGAGATAGACATATCAATGAAGTATGCTGCCATTGCTTCGGCCTCTATCCAATCCATCGAATATGAGACTCTTTGGTTCCTAACTCGGTCTATACTAGCAATTCTTCATCTTCGATCCACTCACAATCATAGAATATCTCTCATCTTTTAATTTGCTTCGCGGTCTCAGCACTATAAATGGTTCTGGAAGTCCATAAGAGCGTCCACTCTTTCCTTCTTTGATAAAGCATCCGTTCATAATAGGGATCTTGGTCATGCTCATGCGATTTCGGCTTTCCTTATCTTTCTTTGCCTAGGTAAGCTTCTGGATAGCTTCTTTCTTCACCTTTCTGGTCAACATGTATCATAAGCCAAACTGGTCTTTCTTGTTCTCTATATCTGGGAAGCTAGGAATTTCTTGAGAGTTGCGGCCTAAACCATTTTCGAGAAAGTAGTAGGATTTCCTTAACATAGGGAGCACCATCGTACTACTGTAGGGTGCAAAGGTGACGAAGTTTTCACCATGACTAACTTCCTTATACTCAAGACATTGAATTGGGTGACCTATCCTAAATCCATTGAGCATAATAGCCAAAGAATTGTGCGACACCTAAACACTGTCTTTCTCGACTTGTTCAATCTGAGGCAACTGCGAATCTCCTTTTATGGTGAAAACAACATTATTTCAACACATACTTGATCTTCTATTGCAAGGTCGAGGGGATTGCACCCATCAAATATATCCAAGGTCTTCTAAACAGAAGGTTGAAGGCGGTCGGTATATCCGATACTTGGAACTCAACATCAAAGCTAGTAGTACCCATAGTCACTGGAAGCTTTAGTGCACCAATCACCTCAATTTGAGTGTTGTTATAGGCTTTGACGACTTGGTTAGAAGAGGTACGGGTCAATGCCAAGGGCTTAGACAATGCGTAGGGGACAACCATTTAAAGCAAAACCATTGTCTACAAGGATCAATGGAACCCTCTTATCAAGCATTCTCATAGTGATATGAAGTGGGTCATTGTGGCTTGGTCCTTATTTAGGCAGATCAGACTTAAAAAATATGAGGACATTTCTGTGATATTTAGTCCCTAGCACTTGGTATAGGTCTTCAGGCTGGAACTGGTTTAGTATCTGGGCTTTGCTGAGAAGTTTAATAAGGGCTTGATGGTAAGAGTATAAGGCAAACAATAGTCCCCATATGGAAATGGTGGCTTTGGTCTTCTTCATCTGTTTAAGGACTTCGTTATCGGGAGGGTCTTGAAAGAATAATAGGTTATATGTGACTGGCTGGGGCAGAGTCCGGTATACTCGGCCTAATCTGGTTAGGTGGGATACTTTGGCACTGGGTCAGAACATAAACTCGATATCTTCATCATATTCTTCTTCAATAGTGAAGGTCTCACCTTCCATTTAGTCCTCATAAGTGATCACATTGCAAAACTGTCGCAAAGAACCATAAGCGAATACTGACTTCCAAACTGGCTGACTGGCTGGAATAATGAGAATGGTCAGATCTATGATTGGCTACAAGGGTTCTCTTCAGAAATTCGATCTGATCAAAGGGAAAACTTCGACCTTGTCGATAAGGTCTTGAATGGTATGTCGTAAGGTGGTGCATCTATCTGTGGAGTAACCATTTCCTTGGTGGTAATCACAAAGGCATTCACATTAAATTCTTCGGGTATTACCGCCACCGTGGAGGTAGGCAATAGCTTAAATATCATTCCCTTCCTTAACAACTGTTCAAAGACTTTGAGGGAGCAGTGCACTCAATGGTGTGAACTTTTTCCTAGGCTCCATAGTGGCGTCTCATGTCACTGCCCAAGGTGTTTGCACTATAGTTATTAAAGGCACAGGCGCACCTAAGACACAAAGGGTCCTGGAGCCTAGGCGCAAGGCGCAGGCGTGCGCCTTTACGAAGTGAGGCACAAAATAAAAATAAATAGATATTAGTGCATTAAACCAATAAAATCAGGTAAAAAATTTTAGAACATGGTAATTTAACAAACTTTGAGCACTAGAAAAAGTTTCAGATGTTATGAGAAGTAGTTAATGCTAACTAAATATGACAAAATCATCCTTATCATTAGTGAAGGCTAGAGTAAGAATGTGTTTCCTCAAAGGGGAATCATAGGCTCCCAGTCTGGTAAAGGTTCCTCCTCAATTTCATCTTCTTTGTCTACAAGGTAAAGTTGAGGAATATATATTTATTTAAAAAGAGTAAAACTTAGAGACATGACACTAGCACAACGAACAACAATACGACAATCAATTGATTATGGATTTGGGGTGTTAGATTTTTTTTTTGTGGTTTAGATATTGATTTATTATGTTATGAAATAAAGAATAAAAAATAATGAACGGTTGAGATGATGTCATGACACAAATATCAAAAATTATGATTTTTGGGCTTTTCTTTGTGTCTCCACCACCGCCTTGTGCCTTGCACCTGGGCGTGCGCCTTTTTAAAGGGGCTGCGCCTAGCCCTAGGAGAGGTGCCTGGAGTGCGCCTAGGCGCGCCTTTGATAACACTAATTTGCACAGTGTTGACATTTCTGGATGTGGTTGGCTTAGACTGCGCATTGAAACTTCTTGGGCTGGCCTGACAGACTGCGCATTGGAAATTCTTGGGCTGGAACTTCTTAGGCTGGCGTCGACTCAAGAGAGATGGTTCCCTTGTTGATGGCATCTTCTATCTGTACGAGGGAATCCATATAGGCTTTGAATGAAGTATGGTTGTGGCCAAAGATATAATCATAGTAGACTCAAAGTAGGTTGCTCCTGAAGATGTTTAATTTCTCTTCCTCGGTCGGACGCTTCACCATCTGAGCTGCCTTATTCCTCCATCTCATGATAAAAGCTGAAACCGACTCTCTCGACTCTTGCTTTGTTGTTTCCAAATCTCTTCGGGTGATATCTAGGTCAGCATTGTATTGGTACTGCTTCACAAACTTTCTAACAATATCTAGGTCAGCATTGTAAGGAACCATTATGAGGCGGCTCCGGTGAGAGTACGGTAGAACAACTATATCAACTGATTCTGATTCACTCCATATAGGGCAAAAGTCTGCATGTACATCTTCACATGGATTTTGGGATCTGTGGTCCCATCAAATGTATCCATCTCTTGCATCTTGAACTTGAGGGATAGCCTATCATCGGGATTTATGGTTAAGGCACTGAGGTCCAGAGGTTCATCGACTCTCCTCATCCTGGTGATTTGTGACCTGAGTATCGCTAACTTGTCCTTCAATTTCGGTGCGACAGGGGGTTTAGTTTATGCTTCCTCAGACTCATACATGTAACGTCCCGAATTTATTTACGGAGCGTTAATGCCGAATACACAGAGACCAGATAAAATCCTATAATTATCATAAGACTCCAAAATGGTAATTCAGAGCATTCACTAAAAATTTCCAAAATACATCAACATTTAACACAGCGGCCCCAAGTCTTTATACAATTCAAGTACTCGGACACAGAGTTTCCCAAAATAAAACCTAAATAATAATATTCTGTCTCAATCATTACACTCAAAATATCAGTACTAACTCTGAAACAAAGGTAGCTAATTTTTGATCACTTAGCTAGCCCTTCGATCCCAAAGTCCCACCTACTGATCACCTGAAAGGAGAAACAATAAGGGAATGAGCCAAATGCTCAGTAAGGTCGCTCAACGGACCAATCAAACGGAAACATAAATATTAGAGAAACGGAATTTCTGAAGCACAAAGGGTCTCAACGAAATGGAGAATCAAAACCAGATTTCAAATGTCGAATATCTAAATATAAAGACAGACACTAGAGAGCTATCCAGAAAGTGGTCACATACATTTATCACTGACATATGAGGCCGGTTCAGAAAATAAGATCTCGATCTCTAGCTCAACTCCCCTGAGCTAGCTCACGTTTCAATCCATGTGGGTAAGTCAGACATAAGTCACATATACTGTGACATGGCTCATAGAGTTGTCAAAACAAAGATTTTAATTTACCACACAATCAAACCCAATGTCACATGTAATCTTTCTAAATTGATGATACCAAATATCGGACATGTCAACAATACACAAAATTTACAAAATGATAACAATCTCTACAACGAACGATATCCACACCGCAAATTTCTAAGGTCAAACGAATTCGACTAAAATTGAATTTAACAAGTCATAGAATTTAGAACAAGTTATTCATAACAAAGCTTAAAGCAAAAAGGAGAAGAAGAATCACTTCGAAGAATTCATATTTCAAAAAGAAACTAAAGACTTACATGAGCGATTGGTCCATCGCTGATTTGAGTTTCAAAAATAAACCCTTACCTTAATCAAGCTTGTGAATGCGAATCCTTAAGCTCCTTCTTAGAAATCAAAAGCTTCACAAGCTTCCTCTTCTCTCTTTCTCTCTCTCTATTGTAAACGAAAGTAAGCAGAGAAAACAAAAAGACTCAAAAGGGAAATAAGAACCTATTTATATGGAAGAAAACCAAATTTTAAGTCGAACGAAAAAAATTTCATTCAACCGAATCTATCAGAAGTAAAAATGGTTCAATTTATTTTATTTTTTAATTTGACCAAAAATGAGTTTTCATTCGAATTAAAACTTTTAATTCGACTGAAAACTATTTTAATTCGAATGAAAACTTCAGAATTTTTTTTTGCATTCAACCAAAAACAAGTTTTCATTTGTATTAAAACTTTCAATTCGAATGAAAACTTCAGAAACCTATTTTCACAATTTAAATACTTTTCATTCAAAGCAAAATATTTTCATTCGAAGCAAACTCATTTTCATTCGAAGCAAAACCATTTCCTTTCAACCGAATCGTTCAGACTCCAAAATTTTAACATCGAATAGTTTTGATTCGAATGAAACCACTTTTCATTCAACTTAAACAGGTTTTCATTCGAATTAAAACTTTTAATTCGAATGAAAACTTCAGTAACTCAAAATTAGTTTTCATTCGAATTAAAACTTTTAATTCGAATAAAAATTTCAATAACTCAAAATTTTAACATCAAATAGTTTTGATTCGAATGAAACCACTTTCATTCGATCGAAAATTTTAGAAACAATCCCCAATTTTTCTTAGTTTTAACAAAAGGCCACAACTTATTTATTCAAAAATATTAATTTCACATAGAAAAAAGAAAATTTTCGGGGTATTACATACATCCAATCAAACTCCGGACCTTTCTTCTTATCATCATTTCCCCTTCTTCTTCTGGTTCTCTCCTACCTTTCCTTTTGAGGGTTAAGCAAATATTTTTAGCCTTTTTGGGATTTTTTTTCTTACTAAAAACCGACAAGTTGGTTAGTGAGGCCAGGCTAAATTTCTGAGGATTTTCAGGGAATTTTCTAAAGGATAAGGTTTTTGACTAACTGTTTAGTCATCGTGATAGATAACGGGCCGGTTGGTCAGTGGGTTGAGGGTTTATTTTTGAAAATCTTTCTGGGGTTGTCCTGAGAGGGAGGTGTCTGACTAACCGTCAACCGGTCATTTGGCCATTGGGTTGAGGGTTTATTTCTAGGGTTTTTTTTTCCCTAAAAGGGAGGTTTCTAACTAATAGTTCGATCGTCTCGGAGGATAACCGGCCGGTTGGTCAGTGAGTTAAGGGTTTATTTTTGAAAATCTTTCTTAAGTGTTTTTTTTAGGGGCAGGTTTCTGATTAACCACCCGGTAATCCCAGAGGATAATCGGCTGGTTGGTCATTGGGTTGAAGGTTTATTTCTAGGAATCTTTCTAGAAAGGTTTCTGACTAATCAACCAATCACCTGGGAGGATAATCGACTGGTTGGTCAGTGGCTTGGATTGGGGTATGAACTAGCCAGTTTCTGATTCTTTTAAGCAATGCACATACTGACTAATTGTTTGGTTAGGAGCGTGGATAATGTGTTGGTTAGTCAGAGTCTCCTATTTTTTTTTAATGAAATTATCAGTTCAACTTACAGAATGCTAACCGGTTTCCCTGTCAAAATACCATAGGCCAACATAGGTATTCCCCCATAAAGGGCAAAACACTTAATGGTTCAGCTGTGAGGTTTTTTTTTCATGATAACAACGATGTAAAGGTCACCCCACTGGTTTAACGGTAACATATATCTCCCGCTCGTAACTAGGATATTAATAATGGGCGATCACCAGTACCTATACAAGTCGTTTAATATACCAAGAAATTAGAGGAATCTTTAGTACTAGACCATGGAATTGAGAGCTCAATCAAAAGTATGCCTTGTCACCAGGCGGACCAAGGGCTTTAACTGTCGCTCTCGAATTGGTGGGTCAGGGTGACATGTGCGCTTGTGTGAGGTATAGAAATAAAAGCGCAAGTACCACAATGATGTCATATTATACATATCACAATATACAAAGAAAATACAACAAGGCCAAAAATCAATAATTTTTTTTCAATTCTAGTCCTTTTAAAATTTTTAGCTCCCCAGCAGAGTCGTCATTGTGGCGAACCACCTCAAAAAAATCTACAAAAATCCACAAAAGGGATTTTTAAATGGAGTCGCATCTTATTTAATTTTAGAAAATAATAAAAAACTAAAGAATGACTCAAAAGTGTCCAAAAGGACGACGACTATGTCACATCAAGAGAGGGGTTCGGGGACTAAGTTACGCAACAAGAAGGTGTTAGACACCTGCCGCATCCTTTCGTTCTCTACTTCATTTTTAGTTATTAATGACCTTAAAAAACATAGTTGCATAACACGATACAAATTATCTAAGTTACTTTTTATGATTTTAGCTTGAACTCGATAATAGGGGTCGGATTGCCTACATATCTGATCACAGGGATGGCAATAAGATCCCTATTTGACGGATCTTTGCCCTGCTTTGATCCGATAGGAAAGGGTTAATCTGAATTTAACTGGGTCATGGGGTGGGTATGGTATTTTTTTAAAAAATCACAGTGGGTGAGGGTCGAGTATGGAACACATGTCCGACCTGCCCGTGTCCCGTACCTTCCCCGATATACTAATCCATCGTAAGGGGTTGTGCGCGCGCGCGATTATATATATATATATATATATATATATATATATATATATATATCTTTCTCTCACTCTCTGCCGACTATTCTCTCCCCCTTTGCACCGCTGCCTCCTTCTCCCGCTGGCTGCCGCTTCCTTTTTTCACTCTCCCCCACACCATCAGCGGTCAGCCCCCACGGCCACAAACCACCTCCATGGCTCTACCTCACCACCACCTAATCGGCTATCCATCACTGTCACAACGACCAAACTGCTTGGTTGCTTTTGTACTCTTTGAATCGTCAAAAAGTAAGTTCACAAAACGGGTGTTCTATCTTGAATGTGTCTAGTCATTATAAGGTATAAACTCATCGATTTTGGTTAATGTGATTTTCCTTACTTTCATTGCATTTTTTTTTGTTTTGTTTCCTAAATTATAAGCTTAGTTATTCAACTGCAAAATCATAAAAGAAGGGCCGGGCTGAGACGAGTTTTCTACACTTGCTTAGGATCGATTATGGTATTGGACTTACATGTTCTGGTGGCAGGGTAGGGGAGGGCGGGGTAAGGCTTGAGGGCTACTGGTGTGGGTACAGATTTTATAAAATGTGCATCAGACCCACCCTATTGCCATTCCTATTCAATTGGACTAATCGGAATCAAAATTGTTGTAGTTCGACATTGGTCTTACGGGGAGTAATCAACATTTCACGACTTAGACAAGAAATGGGTAAAAAACTCTTTTTGTTGTTTTTGAAATGAAGTGAGATTACAAGGAATGAATGACAATCTATATGATTTCTACCTTAAGAAAGCTAGTGAAGATTACCTCATGATGTCACTTGTCGGGACAACTCAGGAATGTTCTCTGTCTGATCCACGATGCAAAGAACAAAAAGACGTTTTATGATTGGTTTGAATGGCTAGACTTCTCAAGAGAGGTAGTATGTCACTTTTTGAAGAAATGGCATGCAAGCTCTAAAGAAAATTAGCTCTTGGACTGGCTAAATCGACCCATAAAAATGAAGGCCAATGACCCCTTTTTATAGTGCTTAGGGTGTCACAGGATCTAATAAGATCAACAATGCTAATCTGCAAGGCTAGAGACAAGTCAAAATAAATGATAAAATCGAAAATTTGACAAGTCAACTAACCGGCCAGATATTCGAAAACCGATCAGTTCACCCCATTAATTAAAAATAAAATTTTCTAAATTTTGAGGCATTATTTGTCCCTATTTTTGGTAATTATCTATGAAATCGTAAATGTGATGTACTAGATTCGGGATAAGTCATTTCCTAGTTAAAAAGTAGATTGATTTGATCTTTATATCAAGGATAAATCATAGATTATTTCTCCAAGTTATCGAGACAAATTATATCAATTAGAATAATCTAGACCTTGAATTAGACTTGACCAAAATGGAGTGGACTAATGTTGTTGGACTGGATTGACGGACTAGACCAATACAGTTGGATTGTACTGACCGACTGGACGTGGACAATCAAAATGTACTTAAACTAAATTAATTAGATAAATCACATTACTAAGTCTATACCTAATAATGCACTCTAATAAATAATACAATTTATTATTTATATAATTAAAAATGCTTATAAATTGGGATGTCTACACATCATTGGATGCAACAACATCGTGCACCAACATGGTAAAGAGTCTGATTGAGGTCCCAGGCCTCTACCCTTGCTGAGTCTGCCCCTGAAAATTTGCCCTTGTTATAATCGACCCCCTACTGGATGAGGAGCACTACTCGCTGCTACACTGGCTGTAGGTGCAGAGCGAAAAACTGACTGACCTATGCTACCACACTTATTGATTGGATCATTATACAATAGTTTGGATTGTGTTTATTTTTTATGAGCATTGACATGAGATAGTAAATCTGAGGCGTTATAAGGATGGTTCGTACTGTTGGTGTTATAAGGATGGTCTGTTCTTTTTTGGGTTGAAACTAGTACCTAAATTGTCTAGTCAGTTTAGATATGCTTATGTAGCGTGTATTTGAGCACTATCGAGGTGGCTATGCTAATATGTACTGTTCATTTTCAATGTCATCTGTTCTGTTTTATTATATCTGAAATGTTTTAAAATGTCTATTTATTTCGAGGGATTGATTTGATACCCTCTCCTATGTCTATATTGAAATGTTGTGATTTTATTTAAAATCTTTTCTAAACAAATTGTAATTTGACTGCATATGAAAAATCATCGAATCGCATTGTTTTAATCCTCGATCGACCTTACTGGGTTCTCAAAAGCTCACTCTCGTTTGACTTCCCTTCCACATGTGATAACAAACTATAGGTCACTTGGTTGTGGACTAGAGCCAAGCGAGCGTGTTGATTTAAGTTATGATATTGTTCATTAGAACCTCTGCGTGAGTGAATATTATTATTAATTTTTTTTTTCAGACTTAGAATTGATATTTCTTTTATGACACTCTACTGAAAGTATGATTTAATTGACGATTTAGTGGCTCTAATGATGGCTGTTCATTTTGGTTACGAGGATATTATTGTCTTAATGTAACTGAAGGAATGAATGGTTAACGCTACGAACCTCCGGGGCATTACATATGTAGTGATAGTCTTTTCCATGGGGCCTCCACCTTAATCATAGCCTTGCCTGGTCTAGTCTGTCTATGGATTGACATGAGCTTGATAGTTTGTACGATTCTAGTTTGCCCCCACAGGCTACTTGCCCCAAGGCTCAGTCTAGGTCTAGGTCCCCCAGGCAATGGTGAGGCAACCTTGTTGTTGGCATTTTGCCTGTAAACGTTTTTAGTCGAAAGTCTCCGAACATGGTTGTACTCTCAGACGTACTACTTTGGATATTGAGAAAGGGAAAAGGAAATGGGTCAAGGGAGAAAAATGATTAGGTGAAAAATAAATATGGAGAGAAATATAGAATAAAAATATAAAAAAAACCTACATAATCTTTTTTGAGAAAGTGATCATTATTTTTTGTGACAAGCTCTTTAGGGGATCCACGACAACCCCTGGGGTAGTTTATTTGAGACAGAAAACTAATAGATGATGATGATCCGTACACAACACGGAATTTTAGCTAATTACGGCTTTACACGACTCGGACAGGAGGATTCATTAACAAAACTCCGGCAATGAAAAGAAAAAGGGACCCGGAAAGACAAAGGGAAGAGAAAAACGAAAGCAAGACCCTGTCACCGGAGCTGATATCGCCGAAACAGAAAATTAATAGTGCTTTGCAATCAAGAGAGGATGAAGGGCTTGGGAAGGTTGGTTGGGCGTGCAGTTTTCTGCACAAAATCGAAACTCTACGCTCGTAACAGCGCCCGATACATTTCTCGCCGTCTGATATTCGCATCGTCAAACGCCTTCTCTGCTTACACATCATTGAAATCTGCCCCCAACCCCTCTTTCTGCTCCCCTCAATGGGCCCATTTCACGGGTATTCCCCCCCCCCCCCCCCCTCTCTGTGCATAGATATGTGTATATATATATATATATATATATATATATATATATATATATATATACATACGTGTGTATGCATATACTTATGTTTTTTTTGAAGATTAAAAGCTTGCATTTTATAGAATTTTGATGCCTGTTTGGTTACTGAGATAACTTGAGGGAGAAAAATGTCGATAGAAATATATATTTTGCCCTAGGATATCTTAGTCTCCAATCAAATTGAAAAAGAAAATAAATGAAGAGTTGGTCCATTCTATGCGGACCTTATGGTAGCTTTCATTGCAGCGAACAGACCTGTATAAATTAGAGCACATACGTTTCCTTAAGTCTCTTGGGATTAAGAGGTTGCATTACATAGGTACAGTAATATGTATCTAAAGTTTGATGATTAAGTAGAAGATCAAATAGTTTTTTACATTTGAAAGACATGTCTGCATTTAGAATAAGCATCAACCTTTCTCTTTATTTGATCTAGAGGAAATATTTCTTTAGAATGAAACATTGTGGGAACTTTGGATGAGGGTATTGAATCGAAGTCAAATGATCCCGGAGTATTATTTGATGTTGCTTTGCGCAGGGCAAAAGAGGACCATGTTTATCCAAGTGGAACCCACTCCGAATCCTTTATCACTCATGTTCCATCCCGGGAAGCCAGTTATGGAAGTAGGGAGTGCTGACTTTCCAAATTCTCGCTCGGCCATGAATTCACCACTGGCAAAGGCTCTCTATGGGATTGATGGTGAGATTTCCTTTTAAGATGTATATATTGAAGTATTACTATTATTGTTGAGCTTGTATAAGGCCCTGTGGCAGCTTTAAGCTCTTTAAGTCTTGTAAGTCTTACTGAGGGCTTATAAAGTTTTCAGGAAAAATTTGCCACAATTCCTTTGTTATGTCCTCCAAATTTGGAATCCAGGGTGTTTTCTCTTTATCTGGACAAGGAACTTAAAGAATCTACACTATCACTTGCAGTGGGTCAAACACATGTTGTCAGATGTATATGTTCTAAAGTACTAAGGAAAATGGAAAGTTTGATTAAAATTTTTGACATTTTAAAAGAGACAAGAAACCTTAACACAATGCTCGTAAGGTTGTGAAGCGGAAATATATGGGGAAAATTATGTATAATTTGAATCAAAAGCATATGCTGCTTCCTACATAAGGGAATCCTTGGTCAAAGTACGGAGGTTATCCCATAATAAGCAGGATTGGTGCCTGCCTTGTTTCGTGAGAGAGGAACTTCAAGGGAGTCTAGCTCTCCATACGAGAATATTTTCGTTGATGAGTACTTTGTGCTGTGGACTAATGAGGTTTCTCTGGTTATTTTCCTTGGGGCTTTGAGCTCTTTTGTACAATCCTTTGGGTAATTACTGTTTGGTATAGTTATGCGTGGTTGGGGATGTTCCTTGTTGGCACTTTTGATATACTCCAATTTGTAAAATTACGGAAGAATGCAAGAATGCATAGAAAGTTCTTGTAGCTGTGTTATAAGGCTTTGTCAAAAAGTATGCCACAAGTTGGGTATGTTAAGAACGGGTTTTGCCATGTGTATTATTTATTCAAGGAAATTCCTTATGCTTTAGAAATGCTGGTTTGCTGCACAACATGGTGATTAATGGGCATCTTGCTCCTTTTGGTGCCACCAGATAGCTGAAAAGTTATATTTGACGTGGTCATTGTACTAATACACTTACATGTTTGGTAGGTGCATACCCCTAGAGCATCCGTACCAAAACTTTACCTTCGTGTTGTCTGACATGGGCTTTACCAAATGATCTTAGATCAACTTAGGATCCAATGCATACATTTTGTATTGACTGCTATTTTGTGGTGTTTTAATGAAACTTCACTAGTAGTCTAGTTTTGAATCAATTTCTTCCATTTTTTATTTTCGAGGTTTAGCCATTTTACCTGACTTCTATTGTTCTAATACATCAAATATCTAAGTCATGAAATCCTAGTTGAATTAACTTGGTTTTTGCTTGTACAGGAATAACTCGGGTTTTCTTTGGATCAGATTTTGTTACTGTAACAAAGTCGGAAGATGCTTCTTGGGATTTTCTAAAACCTGAAATCTTTGCAGCAATTATGGACTTCTATTCATCTGGGAAGCCACTCTTTCTGGACTCAACTACTGCAGCTGCAATGGATACAGCTATTCATGAAGTATAAATCCAAACTTCTCCTTTATCTTTCTTCTCATAATTGCGACCGTAGATAAATAATTGCACTGGAGTTTTTCGGTTTGCTGTTTTACCACGTCTTTTGTGTGGAGCCCGTACCTCGGACGGTAATTTGACGTAAATGCTTCTAGGTAAGGGCGAAGCCACACGCCTTAGGTTGTCCCTACAATATGACATTTACACTGCCAATCCATGGGGTATTTGACGACAGTATATGGATGTTTTTCTCCTCCTCTTTGGCTAAAACTCTACATGGTACGGCTTAGGCATTTCAGTTAATACAGTGAGCAAATACTCATAGTATCATAGAGTATTGTGCTTCCTACTTCCTATGGTAGCAAGAGCGTCAAAGTTATGATGCATAAGTAAGTTATGAGCGTCATACTACACCTTCTAAGGATTGTCCTAGATTGTCCTAGACATTGCAGTCCTATGTACTTGTTCAGTAACCTAGATACGTGTCAGGAAACATACGATTGAACAACCCTTGTCAGATATACTAGCTTACAGCTGTTTTCTGCGTTTTATGGTTTTAAGCTCCGTGGACTTAGGATTATCATTATAGATGTTTTGGGACGTTTCTGTAAATTGAACTTGTTATGACTTGATATGCTAGCTTGTCTCGTGGAAACTATAAATACTCCATTTATCTTAAAAGGTTCTCAGTACGAGTGTCGGGGTTGGGCACGTGTCTGTGTCGGAATGTCTAATTTTGAAAATAAAAGACAATGGGATATGGCAAACTATGAGTTTCTGTTAGTACTTTTTCATCATGGTGCAAAATGGTGTTTTATGTGACATAAATTGTTTAAATCGAAAACTTCTGTTATCTTCAAGCAAAATGAAATGAAGGAAACATATAAGATAACATTTGCAGTGGCATATCCGATGAGAAATGTCGGACATATATCCACTACCCTTATCCTAGTGTCGAGCGTGATATGGGTCCTTCATTCATTTTGTCGAGTCCTTGTAACACAGGACTTGACAGGAAGCTATATTTAAGCAATTAGTACCGGTTCCAACTGTTTTCATACCATCTCACCCTATTAAGGGCATGTACTACATTTATGTTTTGTAGGAAAGAACAATTAATGCGTATTTCTAGACATCTAACAAAGGAGAAATGTGTCCTTTATTCAAAAACTTATCTGGTTCGCTAACTTGAAATTGGAGGAATTTGTGCTTTCAATGGTTCATCAGTTTTTGGACTACCAGATGATCGGACGCACATTTGCAAAAGATAATTGATTGCAAAGATGAGCATCATTTAAACATGGAAAATGGGCTGGCGATATCAGATCTTCAGGCCATTTTTTGGTTTGCTGAAATATTCTCTCTCAAGTCACACTGGCACTGATACAGTGTCCGACAACTACGGCAACACAGGATACAATATTTCTTCAAATTTTGATCTTTTGGCACTGCGGGACGCTACAGTGCAGCAACACACACAAACACGTAAATGTAGGTGTATGATGAAAACTAGATAAATATCCGTTAAATTATATCACGTTAGTATATTGTACTGTGACGATGTTTTGTCTGTTGAATGGATTTGAGAGGGATTTGTCAGTGTAACAGGTTCAGAGTCGAGTGATCTGGACTTGAAACGTGACATTATAGTTGCCACCTATATTATGGCTGATGACGAAAATAAATAATTAACAAATTATGGAAAATTATGTAGTCAACTGCCAAATAGTCGCACTTTTGCACGATATAGAGGAGGATATTAAAACTTGCAAAACAACTCAATTGATATTAGTTGTAATACTTCAAAGCAGACTTTACAAATCCTTATGCAATAGGAGGACTGTGTGCTTTCTCCCCATATATGCAAGCATAATGATGATTCGCCTCTCAGCAGTTTCGAATCTCTTTCAATAGTGCGAGTCCTAATTTCTTCTAGGGGGACTACCGATAAGGTTTTCTTCTAGTTTTTCTCCACTCATTCTCGATTTGATGCAGACTCATAATCAGACCTGAAACGTCTTTTCCCTAGGATGATGATCAACCAGACCTTACCATTCCCTTCACCTTAGCAGCCTAAAACTTGATAAATAACTAAAATTGCTGTGCACTTGGTACTATCTACAGCACCATGAACAGCTCCTAATCGGCCACTAAAATATTTCTTTCTCTACCTCAATACCTAATCATGACTACGTACTCACTCAAATTCTACAACTAAAATCCTAACATGCTGTATTTGATTGTAGGGCAGCCTTGATTTTCTCCTTCATGGTTCTGTCCTGCGAATATAACTGCAAATATAACTGTTTTTGTCTTGCACCGATTGAATAATTTTTTAGCTGTCATGTGAGTTTAAGTTTGCAAAATGGAAGTTATATGTCTTATGCAAGGAGGAATACTGTGACAAATTACAAATAAATTTTTTTCAAGCATTTGTACATTGGGGATGCAAACAATGGATAAGTACTATCCATGCAATTTATATGTTAGTCTATGTTACATGGACTCTTCGGTTTGTGTGAAGTACCCGTGTCGGACACTCGACACTTGGACATGGGTATGGGATATGTGTCCGACACATCTAATAGGATATGCCATTATAATACTATCTTGTAGTCTTTTGTTTAACTAGTTATTGCTTTGAGACGGACAATTGTCAATTAAAACCAAATGCATCACATTAAACACCTTTTTGCCTTAGAAATAACTAAAAAGCAATAACAAATATGAACATTTTGCCGTGTCCCCGTGTCTTGTGTTTTCAAAATTAGACGAATCCCACACTTGGACATGTATCCGATCAGGACACTCGTACCAAGTCCATGTAACATAGATGTTAGTTTTAATCAACTTTTAGCACCACTTTTTGCTGGAAGTATCGGGTGATCTGCATTTTGCATGAATAGGGTTGTGAAGAAAGAAAGAGAAAACTAAGATACAGCATGTGGAACTTGGATTTGAAATCAGTTACATTAAGAACTATCTGGTGCTTCTTTTTGCAGGAGGATTCGGAAACTGTTGCAATGATTAAAGAACTGTTGGAGACTCGTATTCGACCAGCTGTGCAAGACGACGGTGGAGACATCGAGTACAGAGGATTTGATCCGTATGTTTATTAAATTTGGTCAATTTTATGACTACTGTCTATGAGGGAAAGAAATAATGAAAACCCACCCTATTCAAGCGAGCTATACTTAATTGCTCGACTAAGCCTTTGTGCCCCGAGTTTCTTGCGAATATCCTCATTTCTATATTTTGTGCAGCTACTCATCCACCTGCAAGTTTGCATATTAGTTATACTCCTTATGTGTCATGTTTCTTAGTTGCCCAATATCCCAAGCAAAATAGCATTGTGGCCTCGATGCACTCCTACACAGTGCTCCTTTCAGTTAAAAGACGTCTTGAGGTTGGGCAGCACCCCGGAAGCCTCTGCTTTGGCCCACCTTAATCTATCTTGTGGATGCAATACTGATTACAAATATATTTATAAGCACCTCTTACCCATCTATATATTACTGATTCTTCAGAGGCCATATGATCGCCTAACCAAGAAAACAGCTTCTTTTGAGGGTGTGCCAATTTGGGACCCCGTACCGCATAAGAAAATTTGTTGTCAATCCCAATACCTAATTAGTTTAAATACTGAATATACCTATCCTGAACAGTGTTGGTATCTTTGGTGTACACCGGTTTACTATGTTACATGGACTCTTTGGTTTGCGCGAAGTACCTATGTTAGACACTCGACACTTGGACATGGGTATGGGATATGTGTCCGACACATCTCATAGGATCTGCCATTATGATACTATCTTATAGTCTTTGGTTTTATTAGTTATTACTTTGAGACGAGACAAGTTGTCATTTAAAACCAAATGCATCACATAAAACACCTTTTTGCCTTTGAAATAACTAAAAAGCAATAACAAATATGAACATTTTGCCGTGTTTCCGTGTCTTGCGTTTTCAAGATTAGATGAATCCAACACTTGGACACATATCCGACCCAGAAACTCGTACTGAGTCCATGTTACATAGGCGGTTTATACTGTTTTTTAACCAACAAAAACTCAACGCTCAAATTTAACTAAAACCCCAAATTAAGATTAAAAGTTTCTGAACCTTATTGAACGAACGCAAACACTTATTTCAAATGCCCCAAAACTAACAAACTCTAAAATTGGCAATCTCCACAATCTATAGAACACTAGAAGAGGAGATGATGAAAGAAGAAAAATGGAAACCCTAGCAACCGCCTAGAGGGAGGGAGGGAGGGAGGGAGGGAGGGAGGGAGCCTGTTTCCCCTTCCTTTTCAGAACTCAGATAGTAGCTTATTATTTGTCTACAGATATTCGTAACACATAAGTATATATTATCTACAAAAGGACTTTGGTATTCGGGATCCTGATTTTTGGAAAATGACTTACCGTCCCGGAACATGAATACTGGGATGTTCAAAAACCAATACTGTTAACGGTACCAAAGCCAAATTACGAACTAATTTGTTCGGGTCGGTATTGCGGTTTAGATCGTATTTGTGCACATCCCTAGCTTCCGTAGTGGAGCTCCAGGCATGAAGCCAAACTGATTCCATAGCTTATATCCACGTGAAGGCATGGACAAAACTTAAGACCGGTGCATAATCTAATCCCAAGCAACTCTTTTGTAGGCCCTATTCAAACCCTTGAAAACTGGAAAGAGAGTTATGCTGCATTTAGTGTCCTCCAACTTAAAACCAATTGGCAATGAGTGGAGAGGCCCACAATTCAATTATCATCCCGACGTAGAATTTATATTCTGACATCCTCCTTCCATGCGGGGAACTTTCTTTTGATTGGCGTGAATGAACTTAACTAGGTGACTGTAATCTTGATTTATATTTCTCGACCCTCCCACCGGGTTGCAGTACCTGTTGATACGACAGGTTAGTATTGCTTAGCTAAAGTTAAATTATGTGTTGCTATTTCCTCAGAGAATCTGGAATTGTCAAACTAAGGATGCAAGGAGCATGTAGTGGATGCCCTAGTTCATCCGTGACCCTGAAATCTGGCATTGAGAACATGCTGATGCATTATGTACCAGAGGTATTTCTTCTCAATATGCATATTTGTATGTTTATACTTAGCTTATGCCACAACTCAATTGTTTGTCAGCCATGACGACTATTTTTATCAGTCTCATACCTGTAGTTGGATCGTAGTTACTAGTTTGTCACAATGTTTCAGTTGGTCTCAACCATATATGCTCGACCTTTGAATTTTTAATACCAATATATTTGCTGTATCCAAATGCTGAATAATTTTCAATGTTCATGTTATGGATTTTGGTGTTGTGTAGGATTTTTGGTATTTTTCAGGTGATGTACCTAGTGAACTTCTCGCTTATATGTGCTGCACCTCCTTTTCCTTTAATCTTGAATAGCTTTTCCTTTTCCTTTAATCTTGCAAAAGAATTGCTGGTCATGTTTTAGCGAGTGCCCCAAAAGATGTTGGATGTCCACGATGAAGCATTTCATAATATTTTGGACCCGTATAGATAGGTATTCCGGGATCCATGCCCTGTAACTGGGCCGTTTTTGAATGGTCCACAAATTTTGATACATGAGGGTGTTATCAGTGATTCAATTATGTAAGTTTTGAACTACAAAACCATACAAACAAGGTTTAATCATTTGTCTGGTGAGGTGTCAACTAAATTTGTTTCTCTAGCTGCATTGCTATTTGCTCTCTCAAATTCTTGGTTGTATAGGTCATCCATGTTATGTATGACATCATAAATAGTAGCTAGAACGCTTCGTGACACCTACATTTATAATCACATCATGACCAAATTGTCGCCTTGTTATAAAGTGCAGAAAGGCAAAAGTATAACTTAGATACCTACTCCAAATCTTCTGCTGAATTTACACTGAAATGATGTGAGGACAGTGTGTCCTATTTTATTTTGGTAGAGATTTCTGTTACTTGTCAATAAGAATCAAATGTACTTTTATAAATTCTTTTGCACCAGACCTTGAGTGTTTGTAGCCATAAAAAATCTTAGGAGAACAAACATGGAAAAAGTTAGCAGAGCCGGCTTAAACTTCACATTCAGTAGGGGAAGAACTTTTTAGCGTATGGTCACTGCAAAGATGATTGTTGCCATGATACAAAATGCGAAGGATTTTTTTGGGTATGGACTGTTTCTTTAGAATGGCGCCTACATCTTCCTCTTTTTTTACTGTACATGTATAAATTTGTTGTGGTTATGCTTTGTGTATTTATTTGAATCAGCAAGTTTATGTTGTGGTACTCTTCCCTTTATTATCTTGGCTAACCTTACTGTTTTTATATAGGTTAAAAGTGTGGAGCAGGAGCTTGATGCTGAAGATGAAGATATGGAATTGAGTGGCCGGATGGATTAGTTGAGCTGATTCTTGCATTTTCAGCGGCATATCAGAAAAATGCTAAGGTCAAAGTAGTCTTCTCCAGTCTCCTCCTGGTGCGGAATGTAAAATAATGTTGAGCCTAATATTTAGTTTTGGATATTATTCTGCTGTATGAATCAAATGCCGTTTTTGCTGGATGCGTAGAAAAGTTTATCAGACGCGCCCCACGGCCATCATGTTTGCTTTTAGCTTGTAATGTTGCTACAAGTAAATATTACTGGATTCCATCTGTAAGACTCTCATTGTCAGTGTGATGGACCCAAGAAGTGGGAAACAAAAGAATAGAGAATTCTGAAGTGATGGATGCAATAGAATTAAGAAGATGCGAGCACGTATTAAGATTAAACGGCCGGAAGAAGAAAGGAAGAATATGGCATGCATAGGTTAGGGGAAGTACACTTGTGCACTTGAGCTGGTGTATGAGCTTCCTTGGTGAGTTTTTGAACAATGATTCGAGAGTTGCAGACGCAGTTATATAGAGAGTTAAGATACACTACATGAAAAGTTGAAGTGAGTGAATGCATGGTGGTGCATTGGCAAGGAGATTACGACGGTTTAGCAAACTAAAATTTTGTTAAGGATTCGGTGAAAGTGTCATGTCAATAATGAGTTTGTAGGCTATGTCGCATTTGCATTTGCATTTGCATTTATCAGTTGGTCTTTTCAGGAGTTGAACCTTTACCCATTTACTGCTTTGTATCGTAATTATTGTCCGTCATGTATAGGTATTAGTGTTTTTGGTAACAAATTGGAACCACGTGAAATTGTTTTTATGAATTGTTTGATACTCCCTTCGTCCTACATAGTTCGATCATTTTTTTTGCACGTAGATTAATGATATTGATCATATATTGTATGTTTTTCATTCTACCTTTTAGAGAGAGGATGGGCAAAAAGTGGCCCAGAAGAAAAAAAATAAATTAGTGAATTGTTAAATGTGGAAAGATAAATAGAGTAAATAAAGGGTAAGAATGTGGGTCACGAGAAAGAAAATGAATCGATGGAGAGTTTAACGAAAGAGAGAAATAGAATAAAAAAAATATAAAAGGGTAAATATATAAAAATATTTACAAAAATATTTTAATTTGGAAAGTGATCAGTTTTTGTGAGACGGTCCAAAAAGAAAATACGATCAATTTATGTAAGACGGATGGAGTATCATCTAAAGTGATATGTTCTATGACAAAAGTTTTGAAAATGTGACATTGTTAGATGAAAACATTTCTTGTAAGGTGTGTTTTAGCAACAATTCAGTATATCACTAGAAGTAATGTGATTGGCGGTAAACGTGTTTTGGTTTTGTCGATCGGACTTCATACGTGAGTGGATTCTGCTAATGGTATCCTAGATTGGCCGTGCTATAATTTCAAAACTCGTTAATGGGTCTTGCAAAGGGATGACGTATAAGTCATAACAATGAACAGTAGACCTTTTTTTTTTACCTAGACTGATTAAAATTTTTTTAGAAAGACCTTGAGCCCAAGTGAATGAATGGGTTTGTTAGTTATATTCAGCTGGTATATAGGAAGGTTGGATGAGATTGATCGACCAACATATGTTTCTTTGACTTTACTCTTACTCAAATGTGCTAGTGCATTTTTATAAGGATATATTTTTGGTGACATCCATGAAACTATATTGTATCAATTGCTATTTTATTAACGCTTTGGTCTAAACTACTTTTTGTTTTTCTAAAATGTTTTGGTTTAGCTAGTTGGGTCAATGATCATGTATTGAGTACGTAAAAACTTACCCTTATATTAACATTTCAGGTGAAAAGTGACTATAAAATATTGTAACCCATCAATAGAAATACATGATAAGTGATTGAGATTCTTGAGGAATGTGATCTCCTTACACGATTGCGTGAGAGGCGTAACTGTTTACTCCTAAGTGACTTTGTATATGGTTACGAGAAACATAAATGTTATGTCGTGTTTGACACAAATTTTTTTTTTCAGTTTGAAAAACTGGAAAAAAAAGTTGCTTTTAGTAACCATTTTCTTTTTTTTTTCTTCAGTTTAAAAACCTAGTTTTTAAATCAAGGCTATTTTTAAAAACTCCAAAAATTAATTAATTTTTTCAGTGTTGATTTTTTTTTTGAGACAACCACCACCACTACTCTCCGACCGGTGGCAGCCACCGCCGGTGACCACTGCCTACGATTGTCGCAGGCCACCACCACTATCGATCACCGCCATGCCCCACCACCGCCACCGCAAACCACTAAAAAAAACTCAAAAAAATTGGGTTATTAAACACCCAAAAAAATTAAAAAAAAACTGGGTTATCAAACACGCACTTGTTTTTGTAAATAAATAAATAAATAAATAAACTTCTCTTTAATTTGTTTTTGGAAACTGAAAACCAAAAAAAAAAGTTTTGTCAAACAAAGGCTTATTTTGGAGATTTTATTTGAAGTGTCGATGTTTGTGTTGCGATTTGCTCAAGTTAATGAATGAAGCCTTGTAGTGTCCATGAGGTATGTCATTTGGGCTATCGTGGTCACCCTCAAGCCTAGTGGTTGTAGTCATGACATTGACAACCATTTTGGAGCTCAGGAGGTAAAATCTTAAGCTCAAATATCACTTTTCCAACCTTATTACGGCGGGGTTAGGCTCCACCAAGGTTGGGCCCAACTAAAGAGGAGGCTGCATCTGGAGTTGGGAGAGGGAGGGGGCTACGAAGGGATTGGGCGAGGAAGGTGGTTGTCGACGGGGTGGGGGGAGCAAAGTCTCGGTGGTTGGTGCTATGGTGTTGGGGTAGTGTTGGGTTAGTTGTCACGGTGGTGGTGGTGGGCTTGCAATGGTAGAGTTCGGAGGTTGTTGATGGCAGCATGGTGGTGGGGACTGAAGGTTGATTATGGTGGTGCCGGGGAGGTGGTGCTGAAGCCAACGTTGTGTCGGTGGTGGTGTAGTGGATGGTTCTAAAGAGAAAGAAGAGAGTTAACCTTTTTATGGGCAAATTAGGAATTGCAATCCTAGTTATGGGCAATCCGGTCTTCTCGTGTAAGCCGTTATGTATTTTGTATTCAATTTGGTCAATGGACATAAGTGCTCATTTCTCAAACTAATGGACAAGCCTGAAATTTCACCATAACCCCAGGAACACTATTATAATTAACCCTCACATTTAATTGAATAAAATTTAAGAAAAGAATGGACATATATTATGTCATTCATATACGAAAAGTAGTGAAGTAACTTCAAAGAAGAATTGGTCATGAAGTTAAAATGCAATGTTGGATAATTATTATAGTAATAAATACTCTAGTGGCGTAGGCACTAATTGTTTCCGTAAAATGATATGTATGGTATCGTCTCCAAATTTTGATCAATTACAAATATATGTGACACTCATTCATCAGCGAAACTAAGAAAAATATGTAATAATCAAATCGCCTAGCATTTATAGTCTAGTAAAGCTATTAGTTTATGAATAAGTTATTTATTTTGGTACGGTAGCATCAGAAACAAACAACCTATTTATTTGAATTTTACCCTTTTCATTTATTTCATTAGCGAAAATTTATAAAAATATCAATTGTTTGTGATGAAATAAGATCCTGACGAAAGCTCCTTGCATCTTGATGGATGATAACGATCTCTGCAAAACTCAGGAGGCAAGATTTGTATAATTATGAACAAGAGAAAATGACTGTAGTTGAAGTGAGTTTTCTCCAGAAACTAGCTTTAATGGATATTCCGAAGTTTATTGTAGGATGTGGAGATAGTGGCTCTTTTATACATAGAGAAATATTATCTTTAAAAATATAACCGTTGAAGTCATAGAGCATGTCTCCAGATTTTTAGAGTCCACTATCTCACTATCACTTCAACCTCAACCCCCTACAGTCAACAATGGCTAAAATATCTCTGGAAGTTTTATCCATAATCAACCAATTGGTTGACTAAGTCTTTCCCTTCTCATCACATTATTCTAGTTAAATTATCCAAAATTAACTAGACATAACCAAAAAATTATAATTAGCACATGGGGATTATTTTATCCTATGGTTTGTGGCTAATTTATCCTTCAAACCATGGCTTTAATTCATTTGGCTTATAGCCGCATAATCAAACATCTCCCACTTGGCAATAAGCTAATATATTCATATTCAATTTTCAAGACATAAACCCATAGAGGCAAAATGACGTTTAAAATTCTCCGTCACAATGAGTTTTGTCAACGGATCTACAATCATCTCATTAGTAGAGATACTTTCAAACACTACTTCATTTTTTATGAACTATATCATTTATGTAATGATATTATAGTTCAATGTGTTTACCTTTTGGGCCGATTTCCCCATTCTTAATGGTTTTTACTGCAGCCTCACTATCATTGTAAATCAGTACAACTTCGTCACCTATACAACTAAGATTTAAATCTTTAAGAAACCTCTTAATCCATACCGTTCAACCGCTGTTGTACTACACACGACAAATTCAGATTCCACAGTATATTCTGCAACACAACCTTGCTTCTTACTTAACCATGATATAGCCGCACCACAGAATAAAAACACGTAACCAGTGGTCGACTTTCTATCATCAAGGTCTCCTGCAAAATCTGCATCACAAAATCCTATAGCTTGTAAGTTAGGTTAAAGCAAGATCAAGTGTTCCTTGAATATATCTAAGTACCCGTTTTATGGCAATCCAATGTGCAATATCTGGATTACTTTGAAATGTGCTAATTAAGCCAACAACAAAACTTAGATCGGGTCTCGTGCACAACATTGCATACATTAGGCTACCTACCTGTAATACCCCGAACCTTGGTATTTCCTACCAGTTATTTTAGTTCTTTAGTGATAATTCTTGCATGTAACATCTAGCGTCAATTTGCACAAACGATATTTTATCGGCAACCTTTAGCGACAATTTATAATGCTCTTAAGTTGCAAGTTAATGAGGTGGGAAGAATGTAACACCCTAACTTTGTGTTTTCTTTTGAGTTTATCAGAATCCATAATTTTGACTATTAATATGATTAGTTTGGGGTCTTCTAATAATATTATAATTTATGAATAAACTTGAAAAAAAGAAAACATTTAAAATTCAGGGATTTTTAAGAAAATTATCCTTTTTAGGGTTATTATATAAAGACTAGCATAATTCCCAGCCGCCACAGAAAAACATTGGTCAGCCTCTTTTATGTGAAACTAGAGAGAGAAAGGGGAGAGAAGGAAGCACCTAGGGCAGGAATTTTCAAGGTAAATTCCTAGTCTCTTCTCTCTAATTTTAGCTATTTATTTGGGTGTATTAAATTTTAATCTTGGATGTGTTTTAGAGGGATCTTAATGTGTAAGTGCTAGGGTTTGTGTGTGTATATTGTGTGTTTCAGAGGGTGAGATGTGGGCATGTTTGAGAAGAAAGCTGTTGTAGATCAGCATAAGAGTGAGTTAGATTTTTGCTCATATCTATTTCATTATTCAGGTGATTGATGTGATTTTATACTTTCTGAAACCTTATTTTGTCCCCTTAAACTTTTTCAGTTTCAAGTTTTTTCAGAATCTTACGCTTTGATATCGAAAAATGACTTTAAATTCAATTCACTGTAGAAGTCCAGATTTTTCTGTTTCGGGCAGCTACTTTGATTTGTCATAGAAAATTAATTACTCATGATATTTTGTGAAATTTATGTTTCTAGAAATCTCAAGAAGTCCTCTTCAACTTTGTAGTTTTAAGTTTTCTAAGATTCATAGTATTTCTTCTCCAAAATAATCATTGAACAAAACTGGTCTGCACAGAGATGTGCTGTTTTGATTAGTCACTTCGATTT
The DNA here is from genome assembly GCA_033070095.1 of Escallonia herrerae. Lineage (NCBI taxonomy): Eukaryota > Viridiplantae > Streptophyta > Magnoliopsida > Escalloniales > Escalloniaceae > Escallonia > Escallonia herrerae. The sequence continues at coordinate 477,521 of JAVXUP010000035.1, forward strand.
ACTGTAGAGAAGTCATTACTCATTGGATTTTTGTGAGCCTTATATTTATGAAAACCTTAGAAAGTCTGCTTTAGCTTTGTAGTTTTTAGTTTTCTAAGATTCATCATGTTTCAGGCTTAAAATCGTCAATGTACAAAACTAGGGTTTGCTGAAAAAATGTTGTTTCTAGAATTATAGATTATTCTATTGCCCAAGACTTTTAAGCCATTATTAGTATATTTGGGCAAAGTTCAAAACTGAAACTAGTCTTATTTTTATGAAGCCTTCGATGTAGATATTTATGAATTTTTTCTAGGCATGCGACAGGCTTGGAACGATCTTATTTTGAAAACATACTTTTAAATTGTTTAATAGAGTAAATAAAATTATTTTTAACCAAAAATTTTATAACGATCTAAACACATTGAGATGCTTGAATGTCTGAAATTTTGTGCCATTTTAGTGCCGTTTGGATATATTTTAAAATAGGAACCTTAGCGCTCAATTCAAGGAACGGTTTGGGATTCCGAACAGAGAATTCCCAGGAAGGTCATTCTTATCCGAAAAACCCCTAATTGTTTAAGAGAATGTTTTGAGTCATATTGGGTGTGTAACGGTACGTTAGGTAATTTAGTAATTTTACATAATCTAGGGGTATTTTGGTAATTTTATGCACTTGGGGGAAATTGAGCACCTAGGCCTGATTCAAGGAAAATGAATAACATCAGAATGATTTATTGTTAGGTTCCGATAGAGAAGAGTTAGGGCAGACTTGGGAGAAGGAACCGCTTAGCTATTCAGGTAAGTACTCCTGCCATGTTCCTCCGTACACCCTATTTTCCAATATACGTGTATGTATAAGTGGTTTTACCAAATGAATGTTTTAAGTAATTGTGATACTCCTGCTTTTTGTGCAACTGATTGAGAAGAAAATGAGTTATAATTGCCATGGAAAGTGTTACATTGGTTTTTGAGAACTCTGTGTTAATCGTGTTATCGTGAGATTAATATTGGTTGTTGTGCCCCATATCCACGAGGGGAAGTGGATTTTGGGTCCTGGTCAACGGGACCATACATTGGTGCACAATACTGTTGCATTGTGGTTCGCCCTTGCGTCCACAATATTATTTATCCCGAGTGGAGGAGGGATTTTGGGTCCTAGTCAGTGGGACCATACGCTGACCACAACACACCGTGAAAAGAGATAGGATGGCATTCGAAGTTTTAGTTACTGTTGCTATGCGTTTGTTTTGAAAGAACTTTTCTGAAGCATGCTTTGCTTTTATAAAGTATATATGTGTATAGTATTTTCTGTACATTTATTACCCTTTTTTTTAAATGAAGAAACCATGGAATGTTTTTATGAATACAAAAGCTATTTTAGGGATATGGTATGTGTACTTACTGGGCCCTCAGCTCACTCTTTTATAAATATTTTCAGATGATCACTTAGATGAAACCAACATCCATGAGGGAAACAAGATCAGACTAGCGGAAGATGGTCCCTCTTAGAGCAATCGTTAATCTTTAGAAGACAGTGTAGTATAAATTTTATGTTTTAGAGAATTGGTTGGAGCATTGATCTCCATAGAGTTAATTTTGTAGTTGAAGTTATTTATGACAGTTGTGGAAGTTTCTAAGTGAGGCTCTTGATAGCCAATTTACTCTTATAGAATTTAGGAAGTTAGAATGAATTTTTAGTACAGGTTGTCGTAAGGCCTGGCAGAGCCCTGGGTGGAGGTTTGAATGGGCCTGTGGCCGGTCAAGTGCCTAGCTCGCGGGTCTAGCCGTGGGTTCGGGTTGTGACACTACCACTTGCGCATATGGCTTGAATTTCATTGCTTCCTTATCCTTTTCAATTTTAGGAGCAATTTGCCTACTCAATTTTGTACCCCTATAGATGGGTGAATCAAGGGAGTTGCAATAATCCATCTTAAATCTTTTGAGAACATTTTTTAAGTATGGTTTTTGAGAAAGACTCAATTTCTTTAATTTTCTATCTTGTGTTATTTAATACCCAAAACATAAGAAGCCTCACCCATGTATTTCATCTCAAATTAAGATTTCAGCCAACCTTTAACTTCAATGATTTTATCTAAACTATTGCCGGCCAACATAATATCATCAACATAAAGGGAAAGAATAACAAAAGATCTCCCACTAACCCAAGTATAGATACAATGGTCAAAATTATTGGCAGAAAATCCATATTGCATTATTGCATTATGAAAATTATAGTACCATTGGCAAGAGGACTATTTTAGACCGTACAATGATCTATTCAATTTTTAGACTTTATCCTCTTTTCCTTCTATTTCATAACCCTCGGGTTGAATCATATAGATCTCTTCGCGCAATTCACCATTAAGGAAAGCCGTCTTTACGTCCATTTGGTGTAATAGAAAGATCCAAGTTGGCAACTATCGACATCAATATTCTAATAGAAGGTAAACTTTGCAACCGGAGAGTAAGTCTCCGCATAATCTATTCCTTGTTGTTAAGTGAACCCTTTAGCTACAAGTCGAGCTTTATATTTATCAATTGTCCCATCAGACTTGAAATTCTTTTTAAGAATCCACTTACAACCATGAGCTTTTCTATTCTTAGGTAAATCAAATGGTTGCCACACATTATTCTTTTTTATGGATTCTAATTCTTCATTTATTGCATCCCTCCAAGAAGAAGAATCCTTTGATCTCATCGCATCATCAAAATCTACTAGATCATCAGGAATATCCTCATTATATAGTGCAAAATAATCTCTCAAGTAACTCTGAGGCCTTCTTTCTCTTTGTATTCTGGATAGAGTATCATAAGGTTGTTCCTTTTGAATAACCTTTTCCATTTCTTGCACTATATCCTTCTCCTTTTGTGTTTTAAAAAGGTCAACCATTTTCTCTGGTTTATCCCTTCCAACATCATTTTCTAAGAAGAATGCATCCCTACTTTCAATTATTCCTAGGGAACTATTTGGGTGAAAATAGCAAACTTGTACCCAATTGAATGCTCACAGTAACTGATAAAGGTGCATTTTATGGTTTTGGATTCTAATTTTCTTACGTTGGGTCCTAATCTCTTTACATGAGCATAGCTATCCCAAATTTTCATGTGCGACAGGCTAGGTTTCCTTCCCCACCAAACTTCATGTGGTGTTAAGCCTATTACTTTGGTTGGCACCTTGTTTAATGTATAGATGGCTGTAGCTATGGCTTCACCCTAAAAAGTGTTGTTGAGTTTTGCTTGACTTAGCATCGAACGAACAATATCTAAAAGTGTCCTATTGCGTCTCTCCGCCACGCCATTTTGCTGTGGTGTATAAGACATTGTAAAAAAGTGTATGATACCATTATCTTTGCAAAAATATCAAATAACCAGCCATATATTCTCCACCTCTATCAGTCTTAATTGCCTTGATTTTTCTACCTAATTGATTTTCAACCTCCTTCTTGTATTCCTTAAAAATTTCTAAAGCATTAGATTTATGCTTAAGCAAATAAACATACCCATATCTAGAGAAATCATCAGTAAACGGGAAAAAAAATACTCCATTCAGTTGTGAGTTTTAACATTTAAATGACCACAAATATCAGAGTGTACTAATTCTAATATTTCTCTAGACCTATCCATTTTTCCAAAAGGCTTCCTTGCCATCTTACCACTTAAACAAGATTCACATGGTTTTAAATCTAACTTCAAGCTAGGTATTAACCCTGTTTGAGCCATCCTTTTCATTTTATTGTAATTTAAGTGACCCAATCTCATATGCCATAAAATGGAATCCACATCCACACTGTAACAAGTATCAATGTAAGCAGAACAACTAGCAACATTTTCATTACCATCAAAAGTGTTTAAACGATGAAGACCATCAACCTTAACCCCCCCCCCCCATACAAGAATGTGCCCCTGCTTTCCAATAGAAACTTTGGAAGACCTAAAACGCAGCTCAAAACCCTTTTCATCCAAGTGGCACAGAGAGCAAATTGCCCTTCATATTAGGCGCGTAGAGAACATCCGTCAAGATGAGATTATTCTGTCCAGGCAACAGAATTTTCACTGTACCAACACCAAGCACATCACAGTATGTGTTATTGCCCATATAGAGCTTGTGGTCACCGGCATTCACGTCTCTCATCTCTACAAAATTCTCTTTAGTCTTTGCCACATGGCGAGAAGAGGCAGAATCCACCCACCAAGACCGAGTATCACAATCAGCCAGCAATGATTCAGAAACCACACAAACAATGTCTCTAGGGTCCTTTTTTAAACTGCTTATTTTTTCCATCTTTATTTTGAGGACAGTTTTTCCTATGGTGAACATGTTTTCCACAAGTATAGCAATTACCAGATTGTTTCTTATTTGAAATTTTCTTCCCCTATTTTTGAAATTTTAACCTCTAGGTTTAAGGGCATTAGGGGTACTAGAAAAAGAGTTTGGTTTAAAAATATCAAGGGCATTAAAAGACGTGGAACCATTATTGAAAACATAAGTATGAGCAAAAACATGAGACTCATTCTTTTTCTTTTTAACTCTCCTTTCAGCTTCTAATCCTAGCAACATAGGCAAATTTTCATTTTCAAATCTTGGCCATACACATTTATGGATATAATAGGTCCCATGAATCTGGTAAGCTAGACAAGACAGTAGAGACTTGCATTTTATCAGGAATAGGGTTACCTAAAGTTGCTAATTCCTTTGCTATCACCAATAACTTATTGACATGATTCACAACACTCCCACCCTCTTTCATAACAATGCCATTGTACTTTTCAATCAGGAGTTGGATGTAAGTGTTGGAAGCAGTGCCATAAGCTTCAGTGACCGCATCAAACATTTCTTTAGGAGTTTTATATTCCTCATAAATTACTTCTAAGTCTGGTTCCATAAATGTCAACAAGGTCGATCTAGCCAATTTATTATTTTCAACAAAATGATCAAAAGCCTTTCTAGCAGCCTCCTCAGCTCTAAGAGGTGGCTTTTTAGGATAAGGGACATCTAGCATATATTCAACTTTGTCTTGGAATAAGATATGCCTAATCCTTCGTTTTCAGGTAGAGAAATTATTCCCATTGAGCTTTTTAGTTTGCTAAGTTCAACACTAGCAGCCTCAGAAGCCATGTGCAATTTTACCAAATTAAGAAAAGACTGTAAATTACGGTGAGTAAGTAACTGACCAGAAATTTGTTTGAATAACATGTATTACCAATTTGAGTAGTTTCTGATCAAGGGCTTCAATATGACTCCTGCACTAGATGATTTGGTGGTGTATATAAGATGCACCAAAGTCGTGAAAAAAATACCAAGGCCCAAAATTAATTCGGGCTCTGATACCACAGATGAAATAAGATCCTGACGAAAGCTCCCTGCATCTTGATTGGATGATAACGATCTCTGCAAAACTCGGGAGGCAAGATTTGTATAATTATGAACAAGAGAATATAACTGTAGTTGAGGTGGGTTTCTCCAGAAATTGGCTTTAATGGGTATTCCGAAGTTTATCGTACGATGTGGAGATAGTGACTCTTTTATAGAGAGAGAAATCTTATCTCTAAAAATATAACCGTTGAAGTCATGAAGCATGTCTCCAGATTTTTAGAGTCCACTATCTCACTATCACTTCAATCTCAACTCCTTACAGTCAACAAAGACTAAAATATCTCTGAAAGTTGTATCCATAATCAACCAACTGGTTGACTAAGTCTTTCCCTTCTCATCACATTATTCTAATTAAATCACCCAAAATTAACTAGACATAACCAAAAAAATTATAATTAGCACATGGGGATTATTTTATCCTATGGTTTGAGGTTAATTTATCCTTCAGACCATGGCTTTAATTCATTTTGGCTTATAGCAGCATAATGCAATAGTTTGTTCAAGAATAAGTTGTTTTTCATGTGTGTTATATAGAGTACATCATATGGATCCAAGAATATGATGAAAAGTTAAGAGGAAAAGTAAAAACAAATTGAAAGTTGCAAAAAAGATTGAAGAGATTCAAAACTTTAAAAATTCTGCAAATTATGAAAGAAAATTGTTATGAAGAGGCAAACTAGAACTTGAAATGGGCTATAAAAGCTTTGATTGATACATTAGAACCCAGAGTTTCACCTATTTAATCTTTATTTGCTCAATTTCTTAAACTGCTAACAAACTTTTTAACTTTTACATTTTTTTTGGGAACCGATACAAAACATAATATCTCGATAGGTATCCACTTATACCAACTAGTACAATTGATATGGAATGAGATTTTTACTAGTACAAACTATAAAGGGTTATTGTACCGTAGAAGGACACAACAATATGTATTGCCGTTATCTTCTCTTCCGGTACATTGTTGACAACTATGTGAACACAATAATAAAGGGTTATCGTACCGTAGAAGGACACAACAATATTGTTCACATTGTTGACAACTATGTGAACAATGTTTCACGAAGTAACTTGTAGAACAAAGTAGAAAAAATACAAATGAATGCAATTTATGTGGGATGATAAAACAGAAAAGAAAAGTAGGAAGACAAGCTAGAAGACTGTAAAAAGCTAGTCAATAAGCAATTCAAAAACCATTTACGATTCTCGCGTGCGCGCGCGCGTGAGAGAGAGAGAGAGAGAGAGGACGGCTAGTATGTGGCTGCAGTTCATAGTTCATATATGTTGTTGTTTTGTAATCTTCCATGCTAAACTTTTTCTTATTTGACCGATATACATCTATGCTAGACAATGATAGCTCCAAACAAAAAAATAAAAAGGAAGAGTCCACTTTATTTTCCCTTGATAAAATCTTTTGACAATTATGAGTGGAATTATAATCAAATCGCTTTTGGGTAGCTATCGATGATAATTGAAAGACACAAAATATAAATCAGCATTTTAATTGTGTCAAATGAGGTTATATGACATAACTTTCTAAATAAGTTCATTATATGTTCTAATACTAATTGTCAATCTAACTCGTTGCTTAAACAAACAACAAATTGTATTTTCGTATTGTATTTTTTTTAAAAAAAATTTGAATACGCAGGTATATCAACTTGGATCATAGTTCATATGTGTGAGTTAAGTTGTGAGATTGGATTCATATATCATCATTGAATGATTAGTCATCAGTACAGAAAAAGGGTAAAGCACAGAAGAGATAAGAGAGAGATACAATTGGGCAATCCGAAATGGCAGTGGCAAGATAAAAAGCCCCACAACAAGGGAGATTCTTTGGCAGCGCGAATACAGCATGTGGCCACGAGCGAAGCACAGTCGTTCCACGCTCTTCCACTTGTCAACACACCGCAGGCGAGCCCAGATCGCGCACAACACCAGCCTCTTATCATCAAAACCCACATAAACCTCCCTCACTGAATGAGAAACTACTCTCTCTTCCTTTCTCCTTTCTACTTTCTCCCTCCTCCATACTCTCTCTCTCTCTCGCTAGCTCTGAAAAGCCATGTCCGCCATTGCTACAGCTGCAGCTCTCTCTCTTCCATTCACCCTCTGTCGTTCATCTAAGTTTACAACCAAAAGGGTACGCTATTTTTTGCCCATTTGTCGACTATAGAATGAGCATATTAAGTTGGCTTCTTTTCGTGTTTTCTTGTTTCTTTTTTTAATTGAACTGTGCCATAATCATTTTTTGGATTTAATTTATCACCTATATGTATCGGGGTGTATTCTATAATTAGGGGAAATGTTAGTCAATTGGCTTTGTTTATTTTTTGAACTGTACAACTGATTATTGAACTTTACCTTTGCATCAATTGAATCCTTAATGCATGTAAGCTAAATTTATTTGGGTATCTGCTAATTAGCGGTAATACTAATTGAGTTGGCTAAAAAAACGGTACTACGTGAGTAGCATTACTTTAGTTCTTGGTATGAATTAAGATAAGTTGTCGGGAACTAACATAAATTTGTTATGCTATAGGTTGTAATAAATCCAAAAGGGTGCCTTTTTTCATATTTCTTCCCGACTACCTTATGTGGGCACTTGGGAAGGGCTTATTATATTTGCCTTTTGTAGTTAAGTTGTGAGGTTAATGCCATAGAAGTATATAACTCAGGTTATTTAAAACTTATTCACGGTACTCGTGGAATCTCAAGGAAAGTTCATTTGAAACCTCAAATGTCCAGTTAGATGCATTCTGGCTTTAATTTGTGATGTTGATTGTGGATTCAACCCCCAAAGTGGACTATTGCTACATGAGTAGATGTTCTGTTACTCAATTCTTCGCCTCGCAAACGTAGGAATATTTGGCTATGTTGACAGCTTGCTTGTCATATTGTTAGTTGAAGACTTGAAGCTCCGTATTGTACCGTGTAGAAGCATGAGCTATGTTCGTCCTTGCTATCTTGCATATACTTCTGGAATTTATAGGAAATTCATGCCATCTCTGGTTGATTTTTGCACTAAGTAATTATTTAATTATGTACGTAACCGCAAAAAACAGAATGAGTTCACTCTGGTTTGTCATTTATTGACTTCATATGGGCATATGTTTAGTCCTGATAATTATGTATGTATCTATGCATATGTTTCACTTGTGTTTCTCAGTAGTCTTGCTAAAGATGTATTAAATGTGTGGATCTCAGGGTGTGAGAGGAGGTTTCGGGGTATTTGCTATATATGGAGATGAAGGAGGTCTGGGTGACAAGAAAAGCCCATGGGGTACGCTGTTTGATGTGGAAGATCCGAGGGCTAAAGTCCCACAACATAAAGGGAAGTTCGTTGATGTAAATCAAGCAATAGAAGTGGCTAGATACGATATTCAGTACTTGGATTGGCGAGCTCGACAAGATCTTCTAACAATCATATTCCTTCACGATAAGGTCCTTATTGTTTCATTATTTTGCGTTTATTACTGGCCATAGTTCAGAATCAAAGCTTTTTGGCCTGGTGACATATTGGGTTTGTGTTATACGGGGTTTATTTATGCTGAACTTATTCTTCTCATTGAATATAGTTTTCTGCCCTTTTGATTCAACATGATCACAGTCTTTTTAGGTTGTGGCTGTTATTTTCTCTCGTCTAAGTTCTAATTTTCCAAGAATGGATGTAGGTTGTGGATGTACTAAATCCTCTGGCACGTGAGTACAAATCCATTGGCACAGTAAAGAAGGAGCTGGCGGAGTTGCAAGAAGAGCTTGCACAAGCTCACAAACAGGTCTGAAAAACATAATCCTGTTTAATGAGATGAAATGCTTGTCTTTTCGTACAACTTCTGTTTTTGTTTTTTTCCCCCCCCTTCTCTTTAGGTGAAAAGAGTCACGGCGTTGAGTGGGTGAGATATGCATGGGGTCTACTAATTTCCATAATTATGTCTAGAGGGAGAGGTTAAGTTAAACCCATGCGCTCCTATGGTGTTCAGACCTCATTTGTCCCCAACATATACATTATTAAGTGAGAAAAGAAACTATTTAAGGACAAATGGCATGTGCATATGGTTTAGTGAGCTATTACTTTAGCATTTTTCTTGTCATGTGCTCTCAAATCTGATCTGCAAGAGAGATTTTGTTTCTGCAACTTAGGATGAGGCTATTTCGCAGCCTTTCCATTATTTCAAAAACTATTTTGTCTGTAGGAGTGGAAAAAGTTGTTGCCAAATTTACCTTTAGGAACAAAGGGGGTTTGCAAGTAGCCGAACTGGTGTTGAAATAGCCTCAAATGCGAAGTACACTTTTTCCCTCACTGGAGAAGAAGTCTAGTTACGCTATTGGTTCTGCAGGGCCAGTTTATGTGTTAGCCTAAAGATACTGCTCGTGAAGAGTAGTCGTAAATCCACTTGTGTCTGACGCATGAATAACAACAGGTTCATATATCTGAAGCGAGGGTTGGTGCTGCTGTAGATAAGCTAGCTTACATGGAAGAATTGGTAAATGATAGACTGTTACAAGACAGAAACACAACAGATTCTGACAGCACATCCCTTTCTCCCGGTTCGTCCACAAATACTCTGGATACTGTTAAGAGGAAAATGCCTCGGAAAAGCTTGAACGTGTCTGGTCCAGTCCAGTCTTACCATCCACGTTTGAAGAACTTTTGGTACCCTGTTGCATTCTCTGCGGACCTGAAGGATGACACCATGGTAAGTCAGTTTAATGTGATACATATTATGTGCTCATCCTGTACGGTTCAGCCACAGAAAGGTGATATTGATATCACCAACACAATGCGGCTGACACTCGTATCACCCCTTTTTTTTTACCTGTCTTTAACTTGATTGGTGGTAAAAACACTCAGCATTATGACTTGGAAATCTTATATACTTGACAAGTTTGAATTGACTATCAGGAGAGATGTGATAAGTTTAGGCTTTTGGTTCCTCCTCAGGAATAAATGAACTTACTGCATTTGCCTTCTCATTTTTCTGTTTAAGGTCCCAATTGATTGCTTTGAAGAACCTTGGGTCATCTTTCGGGGGAAAGATGGAAAGCCAGGTTGTGTACGGAACACGTGTGCACACAGAGCATGTCCTCTTGATCTAGGTTCAATAAATGAGGGCCGTATCCAATGTCCTTATCATGGTAAGAAATAGAAAGAGTTATCATTGGTTTTAAAATATACATATCATATAACGTAACAGCGATATTGTCTCATGAACTCACGAGTAACAATTGGTAAAGACTTGCAAATTTCTTCTAATGTTGTAATATATGACTCACAGGGTGGGAATACTCAACTGATGGAACATGCGAGAAAATGCCCTCGACAAAGTTTGTTAACGTGAAAATAAAAGCATTGCCGTGCTTTGAGCAAGAGGGAATGATATGGATTTGGCCAGGCAATGATCCTCCAACACCAATCATTCCTTCTTTACAGCCTCCTGCAGGATTTACAATACATGCTGAGGTTAGTTATCAGTGTTTAGATTTTGTACGTAGATGCAAACATCATATGATGCATGATTACATGAGCCAAAGGAACATCAAATATCATCTGACTTTTCATGTCCTTGGATTTTACAGATTGTAATGGATCTTCCGGTCGAACATGGGCTACTTCTGGACAACCTTTTGGATCTTGCGCATGCCCCTTTTACTCATACATCCACATTTGCAAAAGGATGGAGTGTTCCCAGGTTTATTGCTAAACTCTTCCAAGATGCTCAAATAAATGTTACAGGGCAGAATCGTGATTGTAATAACTGTGTCATGCGCATTTATCTTGGCCATCTAAATTCAATTTGAAGGGTGTCAACTTTTGGAGGTCACAAGTGAATTAAATTCATCCTGTTTTGAGAAACTAACTTTTCGTGGCACGTGATAAGGCTAATCATAGAGTACAAAGTTTCCCCTCACCACTAGGAGCTGGTAATGGTTTATTTCCATACCCTTCACACACGCTAGAGAATGCATCCTTTGGTTAAAAAACTTTGGTTAACTAAATTAAACGATTCTGCCACAGATTCATGTTCTTTTAGTGTAAACTATGTTCTCAGAATCTAGTCTTAATGCAGTTAAAGCAGGGAATGATCCCAAAATCTAAGAAATCTGGGATTGCACAATCTATAAGATGTTGTTGAAGGAACTCAACAACCTACTAATGTTGCATGCTTATTCCAGCTTGGTGAAATTCTTGACACCTGCATCTGGCCTCCAAGGATACTGGGACCCCTATCCGATTGATATGGAATTCCGACCACCTTGTATCGTGCTATCGACCATTGGAATTTCAAAGCCCGGGAAATTGGAAGGGCAGAACACCCAGCAGTGCTCTACACACCTTCACCAACTCCATGTTTGCTTACCATCATCTAGACAGAAGACAAGGCTATTATACCGAATGTCGCTGGATTTTGCTCCCATGCTACAATACATCCCTTTCATGCAGTACCTATGGAGGCATTTTGCAGAAAAGGTACCTACTTATATCCAAACAGTAGCGCTCTTTTTTTGTATCTCCAGACCACTGATGATTGAAGCTCTTGATTTGATACTTTTAGGTAGCTCCAAAATCTCTTTCCTGTATATCCTTGCAGAACTGAGTGCAGGGATGATGTGCTTTATGTTGCATGATTACCTTTTAGGACTCTTTTGTTTTTTTCTTTTTTTCAAATGAATGAAAGGAGTCTGCCATGGTTGAAAAAGAAACAAGTTTTTGGGCATGATATTTAGCTTTAAATGATCGTAATTAGAATACCTTCACACATACCTGGTGTTCAAATCCTAAGGTCCTATTTTCTTCCACAGTTCAAGGCTGAGGCACTGTTGTCACGGTTCCCACCATATGCTATCTGAAGGCCAATATTTATATTCACACGTACAGCACTTCTTTGTGTCTTCAATTTTTGGTTTCTCAAAAATCTTAGTAGAAGCTGCCAAGGAGATAATTTTGCCTCTTCTTGCTGATGCATATTTGTATCCCTTACTCTCTCGGTCTAAATGGTGTCTCGACCTGTCGTATTTTACAGGTTTTGAATGAGGATCTTCGGCTTGTAGTTGGCCAACAGGAACGGATGATCAATGGGGCAAATGTTTGGAATTGGCCTGTATCCTATGATAAGCTAGGAGTAAGGTACAGGTTATGGAGAGATGCTGTGGAGAAAGGAGCCAAACAATTACCTTTCATGAATGCAAAATAGAAGCTAATTTGGAGATGGGTTTAACTTCTCTGAACTTTCGTAAGCCATCATCTTGTGAAGAAACTGAAGATGGTCCGACGACTCCTAACAATTTTGTGTGCTGGTGCTCCTTACTCCTCTGAGAGGATTGCAAAAGTGACTAACCGGAAACTGTTAATTGATCCTGAGGCAGAAGAGTATGTCGTGCCAACCCTTGTAAAATAAAAGCTTCTGTACACTACCTTTAGTTGATGTTGTGTACAGTTTTGAAACCATTCATATTTTTTTCCCCACAACTTATTCTTTTGTATTCCCTAGCCTGATGAAAGTCGCAATGTTGTCCCGAGTCCACATTGTACAAAAGCATTATTCTGTTCCCACATGCAATATTACAGACCCAAATGAAGATTATAGTGATTTAGTACTCAAGTAGTATGATAAATGAAGCTTTCTCAGATTAATGTTGTAGGATCTTTCCTCATCTTAACTTCACTTTCTTAGGGTGCAAATTAAACATTCACTCTAACAGACTTCTCTGTTGAGACTTGCGTTGGTCGATCCAAGTGCAAAGGATGATTCCGAATCAGCATGCAATCATTATTCTTGTTGGAACCCTGGGCCAAAAATCACCATCATCCTCTCTGGGATGGCAGTCTGCTCATTGGAAGGCTTACGGTACCTTCCTTTGGACTTTTTAGTGCTTCTGGCTACAATCCATTATCCTCTGATGAGGGAGGATTGTTGATCAAGGCTGGCTCATACTCCATTATAGTCCAACCAAATTGAGTGACTAAGATTGTTTAGGTAACAGGAGATTTCATGGCGGAAGCAGAAGAAAATCGTGACCAACCTGGTTTGTGTCAGATTCAGGGAACAAAACGGTTGGCTGCATGAAATTTAAAACCCTGACTAGAGTATCAAATAAGCTCTTAGTAGAATATTGAAGCTTCACTGCAGGGAATACTGCCCTACTGGGGCACATCGACTGGAAAAACAGCAATCTCGATAGGTACGATGGGGTGCATCCAAGAGACAAGAAGTGTGGTGCAACCAAGAGACGAGAAGAGAAGATCACAAAACTTGCATATTGTATGCACAACAAACCTCAAATCACGCTAAGATGTTTACTTAATGAATAGTTAAATCGTGTTGGTATGACTAAATACTTGATTGAGATTTTAGTACCACTAACATCACACACTTCAAATTCGCCCCTCCCTGGTAAATTAAGTGCATGGAGATACTTCTGCTACAAATTTACTGGGTTATGTTGTGATGGTAAACGGATCAACACTGGAAAGATGCTTACATATTGTTAACGAATTTTTGCTTGAACAATGTGCTGGAAGACCAATACGTACTATTGCTGAAAGAAGATGGATTCAATGAAGTGTCATGACATTAAAAAAGAGTGCAATCTTCAAAAAATTCAACCATTACATGTTAAGAAAATGATTTGAACGACACAAGAGGTAAAAAACAACATATCCTCGCAAGAGTCGAGGCCATCACCAATGATTGGAATCATCAAAGTAATGCATTTCGTCATTGTGGTTAACCATCATTTCCAAGACAACTTCTGCGAATGGCTCATCATTGTGGTTACTTCTGGGTCTGACCATCAAAGTTCTGTCGGAGATTATTGAATAACAGAATTTTTATACCGATTTTGTTAGATTAGGGAGAGATTTTGTACAGATACATGTTGTATTATTTAGTTGTAGAGATAGCTAAAATCCTGTTAGTAAGGCTAGAATTTACAATTCAAACTTGTATTAGGCTAGGATTTACATTTCAACCTTGTATTATCCTCACCTTTATTATCGTGTCAAATCTATTTAAATGAACAGACCTCACAACATGTTGGCGTGAGAGACCCATTGCTAAAATCAGAGTTTCAAATTGGCATAAGAGCATTCCATCGAATTAAAGACTTACCTCTTTCTTTTTCTGCATATGGCCTCTTTCAGCATTCCTTCCTCCTATGTCAACTCTACATCACCCTCTCCAACCCTATCTCAAGCCCACCACTGTAAACCTCTCAAACTCAGCTAAAAATTTCCTTTACTGGCGCATGCAACTTGTGCCCAACCTTCGCAGTCAAGACCTATTTGGGTTTGTTGAAGGAACTGCCTCTCCTCCTCCGAAAAACCTTGTTCTCGCCAGTGAGAACCGACAATTCTCCAAGGGCTCTTGTTCCCAGTTGTCTCCCATCCACTTTGCTTACACCCGCCTCCACAGTTTTACCGCCCCCCCCCCCCACCCCCTCTCCGACTTCCACTCCAACTCAACTTCCTTCCACTTCATCCCCTGCACCTGCTCCTTCATCATATGCCATCCCTTGCCCTCCTCTTCTTAACACCTCTCATAACCTCACCCTACGACTTTACGGAAGAATACAAAACCTACACGACTCTTTGCATCTCTCTGTGAAACCATTACTCTCCCAGAATCCATTTGTTACTCTCAAGCTCAACAGTATCCTGAGTAGTGCCATGCCATGAATGAAGCATTCAATGCGCTGCTTCGTAATGGCACTTGGTCCCGCATTCCTCATCATCCACATAAGAATTTAGTGGGCTACTAGTGGGTGTTTCAGGTGAAGAAAAATGCAGATGGTTCCTTGGAGGGTTGGTAATAAAGCTTAGTTGGTCGCTAAGGCCTTTCACCAACAACATAGAGTGGACTTTAAGGAAACCTTTAGTCCAGTGACCAAGCATACCACGATTTGTACCATTCTCAGCATTGCTGTCACTCGTGCTGGTCCTTGACTCAACTTGGTGACAATAACGCCTTTTCTTACATGGTTCCCTTGACGAAGAGTTCTTCATCTGCCTCCCCTGGTTTCGAAGACCCATCTCATCCTCACCGTTTCTGTAAACTCCATTGCTCCCTGTACGGTCTTAAACGAGCATCGCGTGCATGGTTCCATTTTCTCTCCACCTTTATTGTCTCTTTAGGCTTTGTTCCTTCACAAACGGATGTCACTCTTATATATATATATATATATATATATTGGTCTATCGAGATGGCATTATTGTTACCAGAAACTCCCCTACTCAAATAACTTCATTGATTAACTCTCTGGGCTCTAAATTCTCCCTCAAAACCTTGGTCCGCTTCACTGTTTCTTAGGCATTGAAGTTTCCAACCCTCAGTGTGGCTTGTTCCTGTCTCAGCGTCGTGATATTGCTAACCTTCTTTCCAAGACCGGCATGACTCTTTCCAAACATGTCCTCACCCATGTCTCTCATCTCTAAAGTCATTTGTGCCAAGGGGTGACCCCTTCTTTGAGCCCACACAGGTGCCTTATAATATTTAACTCTTACCTTACCTCATATTGCCTTTGTCGTCAACGAGGCATGCCAATATATGCACTCTCCGACTAAAATTCATTGGACTTACGTCAAAAGCATCCTTTAGTATCTCTGTGGCACCGTTGATTATGGTCTTATATTTACTCGTTCCCGCTTTTGGGGTGTCCAACTGGCATTGATTGCGCTGGCAGCATTGACGACTGCAAATCCATGGAGGGCTTTGATGTATTTTCTCAGCGTCAATCTTATTTCCTAGTCTTCTCGTAGACAGCACAGTGTGGCTCGCTCTTCGATCGAGGCTGAATTTGAAGCTCTTGCAAATTGTGCCACTGAACTCACTTGGCTATGTTATCTTCTTTTTGAACTTGGCTTTCCTCTGCATCAAACTCCCATTCTCTGGTGCAATAATATAAGTGTGACATATCTCTCTGCTGACCCCATGTTCCATGATCAAGATAGACTTTCACTTTATTCGTGACAAGGAACTTAAAAAAGAACTCAATGTTTAGTTCATCTCTACCAAGAGCCAAAATGTGAACATTCTCACAAAGGTCCATCATCTCCCATGCCACAGTTATCTTTCCAACAAGCTGAAGGTCGTCTCATAACCCCCTTCGTCTTGAGGGGGTGTATTAGATAATAGATCATTCGTAAAGATTTTGTTAGATTAGGGAGAGATTTTGTATTGAATTTTGTTGTATGATTTCGTTGTAAAGATAGCTAAGATCCTGGTAAATTAGGCTAGGATTTACAATTCAACCTTATATTTGGAGAGGATCCAAATTTCAAACTTTTATTATCCTCACATTTATTATCTTGTTAAATCTACACATATAAAAGTATGGATGGAGTTAATGGTCTAATCCTTTTTTTTCTTTACAATGTCCTTTTTAAGTTGAAGTCTTCAGAAACGATTAGTGGTAATTAGGGATATTTTTGACTTAAAACTTCTTTTTCCATTAAATACCCATTTTGGATTAGAACTTTATTGGAAAAATAATGGTATTTGTGACTTCCCGTACGACATCAAGCGTTTTTCTTTTGAATACACTTTGGAATATATGTTTTTTGTTAGAGTTAAGGGTGTTGACAAATAGTCTATTGAATAGAACGGAGAGAGCTCGTTTCGAGAGTTCTTTGCACATCTCGGGCTATTTGGAAGTGAAAGCTCCGTAGGGTGTGTTGGAGATGGCCAACGTGGAAGCAGAAATGGCATGACACTACTATCATCACAAGACCACTACCATACCACATTGTTGCCACCACTACAATCATCATCACCACCGCTACCACTACTGTGTTATATCGCTACTACGATCAACATTATCATCAACGCCACCACCATTACATTGCAACTGTTGTAGTCGCCTCTACTAATTTACTTAACTTAGAGCCGGAAAAAGAAAATAACACCTTATCTTACTTCAAACTAGTAAATCGAATGAAAAAGATACGTGCCGAGCCGAGGCAACCTCACTTACCTTACCCGTGATAGGTAACTACGTTCATTAACTTGCTCTAATGCTCTACGTTTCCCAGTATCCCAGCACCACCAGAGCTTCATACTAATGCTAGAGTTTAAAAAATCTTTTTATTTTTTAAATTATTTTTCTTTTTTTTTGTCACACTAAGGATTGGTCATAATCTTAATAGAAAAAAGAAAAAAAATAGACCCTCTTTTTTTTAAACTCTAAGGATTAAAGGGAAATAACTCAAGCTAGAATTCCAAAACCTAGATAGGACTAGACAATTAGAGGACACACATAAACACACCATAGTATAAAACATTAAACCGGCCAATTTATACTCTTATAGGAATTGGATACTGATCAACCGGCCGGTCAACGTTGTGGGTTAATCCTCTAATTGTTCAGTGGGTAAATTTGGGATTTTGGAAGAATGTTTGAAAAAATTGGGGTACTAATTAACCTTCCGGTTAAGCTTGCAGGTTAACTGGCCGGTTGGTAAGTAAGCTTAACTGGACCGTTGGTAAGTGGGGTCATTTTGGATCTTCATAAAATTCTGGGAAAGTTTAGGGTGCTGACTAACCGTCCGTTACATGTTGGAGGTTTGGAATTCTAACAAGTTATGGGAGGGTCAGGGTTTTGACTAACTGTCTGGTAATCTTTTGGATCAACCTGCCCGTTGACCAGTGGTTTGGAAGTTTGAGGGTATGAAAAACTTTAGGAAGATCAGTGTTTTGACTAACTGTCCGGTAACCTTGGGGGTTAACAGGCTGGTTTGTCAGTGGTTTGGAGGGTCTATGATGTAAGTCAACCATTTTGAATTTGTAAGTATGACACTTACTAACTAACTGTTCGGTAAGTAGATCGACAAATCGGCCAGTTAGTGAGAGTCTCCCCTTTTTTTTTTTCACAATATTACCAACTAACTTACACTACAAGGAATAAGGCTTTTAGCGATGGAAAAAACTGTCGCTAAAAACTTAAAATCCGTCGCCAAAACTTTTAACGACGGAAGTATCGTCGCTAAAAGTCCCTTGTATAAAAGGCCGTTATTAAGAGTTTTGTGACGGAATTATAAAATCCGTCGCCTAATATAGAACGTTTGGAGACGGACTTATTTATAAATTAGTGACGGAATATCCGTCGCTAATTCTATTTTATGTATTTTAATTTATTTTCTTTTTTATGAAATTAGCGACGGGAAAAATGTTTTAGCGACGGATTAATTCCGTCGCTAAAAGTCAATTTTTAATATATATTTTTTAATTTTTTAATGCCCAAACCTATAATAAAAAATTCAAATCACTTGGGTCTCATCCTCTGTCAACAATCTCAATATCTTAAATGCACGATTAACAATCTAAAATCATCAATCAACAACCTCAAATCACAATTCACAAATGCACAATCAACAACCTAAAATTATCAAACAAATAATCAATGTTCAAATAACACAAAATTATTCAAAATGCACATATCCAATGCGATTAATTTTAATTTAGGGTTTAATTAGGGCTCAGAGTTCAACATTGGAGGAAAACTTTTTTACAAGTGCTTTGATCAAACACCAACACTTGAAAATGCATATGCTTCATGTGTTCAAAGATTACAAAGCTCCTAGATGGAGGTCATGCTGCTGCACGAATTTGTTCCAACCCTCTTCGAAACAAATTTCCTCTTGGTCACGCTTCTTCTTGATTTTAACATGCCATGATCCCTTGCGGCTGGTTAAAGTTGCTTTATTTGATCTCATTGTGGTATGCAATCTATAAAAGGCTACCGGTATGGGCTAACATATTCATAATACAGTAAGACATGTAAGTTTTTAAAACAAAGATAAAACTTTTAACACACATGAAAACACAGAGAAAGAGGGATGTCATACAAGTTCTGTATGAAAACCAGGCATCATGACCTTGAAGAAGTGCCTTCCGACTGAAACGTCCCTGTTCACCGAAGCAGAAGCCATTTAACCTACTTTAACATGAAAAACCAATTGAGCATTATTCAATTGATGAGTATCAATTTCATAGCTAAATTAAATCTATTAAATGTCACACTGTATAAGACCTTTAAGCTTTTAGTAACAAAATCAATACCACGGGCCCAAATATGACATTTCAATTCGATGTCGGTGTAACACCTCGATACTTTTTTGGAGTTATTTAAAAATTTTAGCAGCGAATACATTCTTCTTTGTGCCGATATTTTTTTTACAACTATTAGTGGCAATTAGCAAAACAATATTTTTATGAACTCTTGGCGACGAAATTCCTTACAGTTAGCATTGATATTTTTACGTGGCCACTTTTAGCGACGATTATTGAAGCGGGGTAGTGTAACAACCTATTAAAATTTTTCTAGTGCATTATTCTATCGTAAATAGTTATTTTGGACTATTTTGTAATAGTAAAAAGTTGTGGGTACATTTTTTTTTAATAACTAACGAAACTTTAAGGGGGTTTTGGTAGTTGTGCTTTTAAGGTTTTATATATATAACCTACATATTCTAGGGCAGCCGTCAAATGCTCTTCTTCTGCATCTGATTTACGGTACGGCAGAGAGAGAGAGAGAGGAGCTTGAAGAAAGGATTTTTTCGGCATTCGAGGTTCTTCCAGTAAGACTTCTACCTCCCTGTTTTCTAAGTTAATCTGCGCATAGAGATATCTGTGTTTGGGTTTATAGTCGTGAGTGTGTAGTTTTGAGTACTGTGCTCGTGAAGGTTGAGATTGTGGAGTGCTAGAATGGAGCAGCCATGGTGGGTTTCGATAGACTATTTTAGCAAACTAGGAATTCAGATGATAGACAATGATAGCTAGCTCTGATGAATCCGGGGTGGGTCTACACCTCAGTAAACATGTATACATCAAAAAAATTTCTTGATTTAAAGTGATGGGGTTTGGTTTATAGTGTTTGAATTTTTATTTGGGGTTGCTGTTTGAGAGTTTTGGAAACCATGTATGGTGGCAAAGTAGGAGGCCAGGAGAAGGGCCTTTTGTTTTCGTAATGGGGTTTTGGATAAACATGGGTGTGACTGTGTGAGTGAATGGGGTACTTTTGGGTGGAAAGGAATAGTGCGTAACAGGCTTTTGTGTGTTTGTGGTGGAGGTGTGTGTGGGTAAAGAACAAGGAACCATGGCTGCAAAGGTGGCCATGGCTGCCGAGGAAGTGGGTACCGTGGATGGCTAGCTTGGACGGGATCAGAGAACCAAGCACTGTGTAAAATGGTGTGTCCGTAGTATGTGTGTGTGGATATGGTGAATGGAGTGTTTACAGGTTATAGAGTTTGTGTGTGCATGAAAGTAGTGTAAATGGGAGGAGGTGCTGTGAGACGTGGGGTGAGTTTGTTCAGTCATGGTAAGATGAAGGTTTGCTGGTTCTAATTTGGGGTGTGAGTGTTTTGGTTAGTCGTGAAGATGATGTATTGGGTGCATATATGTGGGTAATGTGTATATATATGTGATACTGTGTGATAGTGCCGGAAATGGTTCGATGATACGTGGAGGTGCCACAAAGGATGCGGTCTGAGTTGGCTTCCAGGTAGGCAACGTGGGAGACAGCAAGGACGGCGCAAGGGCCGAGGACAAGGCTCCCCAGACAGGTCGTGAGGGGTGGCAGTGCTGCGCAGGCAAGGTGACGATGAACAGGACCGACAGTCTGCAGTCCGTGTTGAGGGTATGGCGTCCAGGGTCCGTAGACGGGAGTTCAAGTATATTTCTCTCACTAGAATTCCAGAGAGAATGTTTCCTTTAGAGAGAGAAAGTGAAAAGTCCAAATGAGAATCAGATCCTTGAAAAAGCTCCAAAGTCCACTATTTATAGGCAAAAATGTGCATGTGTCATAAGTTGACATGTGTCGCCCCCTGGGAACGACACGTCACCAGGGGGCCAACGCACTGACCCTTCGTTGGACTGCCGGTTCCTAAGTTCGTGCTGCCCTGCCCTTGCAACACCTCTCTGCCTGTCTGAGGAGACTGATCATGCCGCGGTAGCATGGTCAGAGTAGCCCGTTGCCCCAGCCTCCAGTCCAAGCCCTTACTGAATCCCACAGGTCTGGCAGCGGCGGGGAAGACCCGACGCCCAGCTGCCAGGTGGACTAGGCAAGATGCCCTTCCGAAGACCTGCTCCCGTCTCCGAGTGACCCGGGGGTCATAGTCCTTAGGGGTGCCGACGCGAGCCCCCAGTGCCAGAGCACGTAGGCTAGTCACGCAGGCACCCTGGCGGAGATAGTGTCCTGGAGGAGTAGCCTATCCCGTAAGCATATAACATGATTGCAGCGCATGGGGCGCGGTTGAGTGCGGGCGACGAGGGTCGCAGAGTGATCTCCGAGCGACGAGGGTCGTTGCGTGGATGGCGCGCGACCGTGAGCGACGGTTGTCATGGCGACAGAGCGGCCACAAGTGACGGTCATCGAGACTACGGGCGACGGTCATCGCGACGAAGGGGCACGGCCGAGAGCGACGGTTGTCGCGACTATGGCGGAGTGCGGCCGCGAGCGACGGTCGTCGTGACAATGGGGTGAGGTCAAAGGTGACGGCGTCGGTGTTCAAGGCAGGTGGCCGACCCCCATGGGGTGGCCGACCCCTTGGGGGAGGCCGAGCCTAGAGGGAGGCCGACCCCTCGAGGGTGGCCGACCCCTTGGGGGAGGCCGACCCTAGAGGGAGGCCGACCCCTCGGGGTGGCCGACCCCCCAGGGGGAGGCCGACCCTAGAGGGAGGCCGACCCCCCGAGGGTGGCCGACCCCTTGGGGTGGCCGACCCCCCGAGGGAGGCCGACCCTTGGGGGAGGCCGACCCTAGAGGGAGGCCGACCCCTTGGGGTGGCCGACCCCTTGGGGTGGAAGGCACGCCGAAGTCGCTTCACGAATGGTTCACGTGACTTGAGCATGCGTTGCTTTGACCGGCCCTCGAGCGTTGAAAAGTTGACCGCTGACTGGGTGATGTGTCGTGCAAAGTGGGTCCCTTGGCGGGTCTTGGGGTGCGACCAGAATAGGGTATGAACATAAGCCCCCTGCGTGCGGCGGGCGCGGAGGGGCAACCCGAGCGGGCGTCGCATGCATAAACGATGTGGTTACCGCCCCTGTTGCTGCGGGGGCCAAGGTTCCTGGTAATGGAGCCGGCGATGACGCTAAGCCCGTGTAGCAGTTTGATTGAGCCGGCGATGGCTTCAAGGTTGTGAGCCCATCCCGTAGTTTGATTGTGCCGGCGATGGCTTCAAGGTTGTGAGCCCATCCCGTAGTTGATTGTGCCGGCGATGGCTTCAAGGTTGTGAGCCCATCCCGTAGTTGATTGTGCCGGCGATGGCTTCAAGGTTGTGAGCCCATCCCGTAGTTGATTGTGCCGGCGATGGCTTCAAGGTTGTGAGCCCATCCCGTAGTTTGATTGTGCCGGCGATGGCTTCAAGGTTGTGAGCCCATCCCGTAGTTGATTGTGCCGGCGATGGCTTCAAGGTTGTGAG
Source organism: Escallonia herrerae (assembly GCA_033070095.1). NCBI lineage: Eukaryota > Viridiplantae > Streptophyta > Magnoliopsida > Escalloniales > Escalloniaceae > Escallonia > Escallonia herrerae. The sequence goes on from JAVXUP010000035.1 coordinate 500,293, forward strand.
CCCATCCCGTAGTTTGATTGTGCCGGCGATGGCTTCAAGGTTGTGAGCCCATCCCGTAGTTTGATTGTGCCGGCGATGGCTTCAAGGTTGTGAGCCCATCCCGTAGTTTGATTGTGCCGGTGATGGCTTCAAGGTTGTGAGCCCATCCCGTAGTTGATTGTGCCGGCGATGGCACTAGCCCGTGCTGGCGCTCAGCCCATGCCGCAGGGAGGGGTCCTCGTGCAGGAGCACTACGAGCGGAGCCTCCAGAATGCCGCACACTCTAGAGAGTGGGTTGAAGGTCTTCCATGCCCATGGCGGGGGCGCATGGTGTGGTGAACGGGTGTTATGCCCGGAGGCTTGTAACATGGTCGTGGTGCCGGGGGCACATGTGATAAGAATGGCGCATGGGTGCGGCGACGAAGGTCGCGGAGCATATACTTGGTGCCGGGGGCACGCATGATGAGAATGGCGCACGGGCGCGGCGACGAACGTCGCGGAGCTATACTTGGTGCCGGGGGCACGTATCATGAAGATGGCGCACGGGCGCGGCGACGAACGTCGCGGAGCTACAGTTGGTGCCGAGGGCACGCATGATGAGAATAGCGCACGGGCGCGGCGACGAACGTCGCGGAGCTATACGTGGTGCCGGGGGCACGCATGATGAGAATGGCGCACGGGCGACGGGGCCTGTCGCGGAGCTGTCATGTGAATGCGTGCGACGAAGGTCGTGGAGGTGGCGCGCGGGCGCGCACTGCGGTCATAGCGGTGACGGCGCGTGGTCGACAAACTGTGGCGAGGCGCCGGCGGACGGGAGCGTAAAGTAAAGGAAAAAAGAAAGAAAAAGAAAAGAAAGAAAGAAAGAATAGAAAAAGAAAGAAAGAAAGAGAACAATAAAAAGAAAAAGAAAAGAAAATTGCCCACCCCTATATAAGGAGCGGAGGGGGGCAGGGCGGAGGCACCGCCATTTGTGCCTACGCAAGTCAGAGAGAGAGAGAGAGAGAGAGAGAGAGAAAAAGGGATGGTGAGAGAAGAGGTGGAATTGGGCGAGGGGTCGTCGGGGCCAGGGGGTCGGCCAGTTGGTGGCTCTGCGAGGGGAGGGGGGTCGGCCAGCCACGGGGGCTCGGCCGCACGAGGGGGGTCGGCCCAGCGAGGGGCGTCGGCCGGACAGGGTGGGTCGGCCCAGCGAGGGGGATCGGCCGGGCAAGGGGGGTCGGCCCAGCGAGAGGGGTCGGCCGCGCATGGGGGGTCGGCCAGCCACGGGGGGTCGGCCGCACGAGAGGGGTCGGCCGAGCGAGGGGGATCGGCCGGACGGGGTGGGTCGGCCCAGCGAGAGGGGTCGGCCGCGCATGGGGTGTCGGCCAGCCACGGGGGGTCGGCCGCACGAGAGGGGTCGGCCGCACATGGGGCGTCGGCCAGTCACGGGGGTCGGTCACGCAGGGTGTCCGACAGGCCCAAGTCCCATCCTCACAGCCCGGAGCGACGCCAGCAGCGAAAAAAGTTCGGCAGAAGATGTGGGCGAAGCCGCGAGGGGCCGCGACGGGTACATCGCGACCGCCGCGGGATATGATGACTGTACCTGTGCCGGCGCCGCCAGTCGATGAGGCCACACCGTCAGTGGGTGTCGAGGCGGCAGTGCCATTGACCTTTGATGATGGCGGTAGGAGGTCCTACGATCCGGAGCCAGATAAAACAAACACATTGCTGGGGGTGAGGGGAGTAGTACCGTGTGTACCGGACCGTGAGCTGTGGAGGGAGTTGGCCATTCGTGTGGCAGACGGAGCGTTCATGACACCGTGGGGTGGTCCGTCGATGGGAGAGGAGCCTCGGCTGTCGTCACCCTACCTTCGCGCGCCGAGCCCGGCGGAGGCGCCTGTGATGTCGCCGAGGTATGTACCGGCATTGTTGATTGGGAGAGAGGACATACCTTGGTCGCCGGTGATGTTCAAGGGCCATAGTGCGATGCCGGTAGGGTGGGACTTTTGGTGTGAGCATATGTTGGAGACACCGGTGAGGGCGCAGGTGTTGCAGGCACTAGGGCTGTTACCGGCGATCAATGTTACGGCGAGGGGGCTGGAGTTATATAGGGATACGCCAGGGATGACCCGATTGCTGGCAAGATGGAGCACGCAGTCGCATACGTTCGTGACCGAGTTCGGGGAGATCGGGCCGACGTTACTCGATGTGTTGATGCTGACAGGGCTGCCGATACACGGGGAGGTGGATGCACGGGTGACCCGGCTGAGCGGGGAGGAGCGGTTGTTGCAGACGCAGCTACTGGACATTTTGGCGGAGACGAAGAGGCACCGGAAGGGGACGTACGGTGGGTGGCTGCGCCAGTTCTACGGCACGCCGCAGGCGAGGACAGGCCAGAAGTTGGGCAATGCTGCCCAGTTCGTGATGGGTCCGTATCATGGCAGCGATCGGTACGAGTTGGTGGCGTTTTTGGCGATGTTCTTATCGAGGTAAATTTTGTACTGTCGTGTGATTATTCGTGAATATATCGTATGTCCTGCTTGCCCTGTAAAACGTCAAACTGACATATGTTGCCGGTCGTTGTTTGCAGGTTTGTGTTTGAGGGGACACCTGAGGATGGCATTTCCCCGAGGGTGTTTCCCTTGGCCATTAGGATGGCGCAGGGAAGGCGGGTCGGCTTGGCTCCGGTGTACTTGGGCACGTTATACTCGCGGCTAGATCAGTTCGTGAATGACGTGAAGCGGTCGTATGGTCGGTATCAGGTGGCGACGTACGTGGACTGGATGTTTTTGCAGAGGTACCTGTACGAGTGCTTTCCAGGGTACCGTCCTGACGGATACCCACTCGCACACCCGTCACCGACGATGGGGACAGTGACCCGTCCAGGCAGGTCGCGGCAGGTGGCGTTGTGGTGTAGCGGGTCTCGGGCTTTTGCTTGGGCAGGCATCAGGAGGCCGGGGTGCCCGTTGGCACAGATTCTAGACAAACGGGGGGAATGTGAGCGACGGCCCTATATGGAGATGCATGCGTCATATGGTACGCCGCCATGGCTGCACGTGCAGGAGGTGACGACAGATCTGAGCCGGAGAGGCGAGCTAGCGCCAGGACAGCTGGCGCTATTGGTCGCGTATTTTCCCGGCTGGCTCCCGGTATTGACAGATGATGGCGGGAAGCCCGCCGAGTGCTGCTATTATGTGGCGAGGTATTGCCCGGACCGTCTGTCGTTGGCGTTCGGGTACGATCTAGAGCCCCCATGCGGTTATGACAGCCCTTGGAGTGTGGCGACGGCTTTTGGGTATACACTATATGACAGAGCCCGCGAGTGGCCGGCACCGACGACAGAGTGGAGGCAGCCAGGGACAGAGGTGGCAGGGGCGGTGACCGCGGATTATGCGCATTGGTGGGAGCGACTGCGAGGGAGCTGGGCCGGATGGCTGGCACAGCCGTCAGGCACACGTCGACAGGTAGATGTGTTCGCATGTGACCGAGCCCTGAGTTTGATATCGGCCACAGTCGCGAGGCAGTGCGGGATGCTGTCACTGGTGACCGGGAGTTCTGTTCCGAGCTCGGAGAGGGAGGCGGAGGAGGATGCCGTAGAGTTGGGGGACGCTGCTCCCGGGGAGGACCGTGGGGAGGAGCCTATTGCCGAGGTGCCGAGGGTGCCGGGGGCCGGCAAGGGGCCCTTGTCGGCATTGCGAGTGGGGATGATGGAGACAGCTCGTCAGGCTAGTGCTGGTACCTCAGCCCCACACCTATCAGGGGCGAAGAGGCCGCGCGACGTATTAGAGGAGCTAGACTCTGAGGTTTGCTTCTGTCCTTTCTTTTTGTCGTATAAATATGGTTTGCATATTGCTCATAATCTGTGAACTGACAGCGGTTTTGCCAGGGGGACGAGGAAGAGGCGGTCGCGGGGGGGAGCGAGGCCGAGACTGAGATCGCAGGCGAGGAGGCTATGGCAGCCGAGGCCGGCAGATTAGTTGACAGTGACGAGACCGAGGCCGTTGAGCTATTGACGGCCAGTGTGCCGAGGAGGGTGAGCCCATTGCCTGCTACTGAGGAAACGGTGGGGGCACTATACGGCGGAGAGGGGAGCGATACGGTGATGTTCGACATTGACGAGGACTGGTGGACAGGCATGGAGACGCAGGTTGTGGGAGGTGATGGTGGCGAAATGGCGGAGCCTGAGTCTGTTGTTGCTGCCTCGATTCGTGAGCGAGAGACACCGGTTCAGGCCGTGGTGGTGCGACGGCATGACACATTGCCGGAGTCCGTGGTTGAGGTCGGAGCTACTCTTCTGGCGATGCACTCAGCCACGATTGGGGCGCAGAGGGCGGGTGGGATGTCGGAGATTTCTGCAGCGGGCGGCAGTGGCGCGACAGTCGGAGATATGAGTAGAGGATCCTCGAGCGGTCAGGTGGATGTGGCAGCTTGGGGGGGCCTCCAGCTACCGGCGGAGACTGTGCGCCGGTTAGAACTGGTGAAGGCAGCGTTCCCGCAGACATTCGAGAGCGTGGTGGTAGAGAACCCAGTACTACGGATGTGGGTGTCTGCAGGGTTTATGGAGTGGTTGCTGCCGTTCGCCAGTGTGCCGTCGTCGGGTTGGACTGCAGAGTTCGTTGCTCGGTCGCTTTCAGAGTTCGCTCCGTTCACATCGCTAGGTATGCAGCTGGACTGGCTAGCAGATTTCTTTAGATCGAGGAGCGTCAGCCACGATATGGATGAGAGGCGTGCAGTCGTGGTTATGCGGGAGATGTTGCTGGAGCGGCGCCGCACAGGATTAGAGGCAGAGCGGTCAGAGATCACGGCAGAGTTGGCCGGGATTGACATGCAGGTGGCAGAGATAGAGAGACAGCTCGTCGATTTGCAGAGGCAGTTGTCCGATCTACAGAGGCGGCGAGGTGAGGTGGACGGGCGAGAGTCAGAGCGGTTAGGGCGACAGGCCGAGCTTGATGCTGGATGGTCAGAGGTACAAGCGGAGCGGGAGGTACTTCAGGCATTCAGCTCCCACCCAGTTGCATCGCTGTTGTCTAGACTTTCCTAGCTTGTATGTTACTTTGCCGTAGTTGTAGTGCTTAACGACGGCTAGTAAACGTTTGATGTATATGTACATATTTTTGATGGTCTCGGCTTATTGTATGTTATGTTCGGTTGCTCTCTTCTTTCTTCTCTCTTTTTTTTTTGAATGTCTTGCTTGTTTCGGTTACTTGTGAATGCTTTCCCATTCCCGCTCGTAGAAAGTGACTTAGGAAGCATAGGTTGAGAATGAGTGCCAGCTGGGCAGAAGTTGAGGTAACAGCATGACTTTGTATTGATAGGACGCGGTACAAAACACCATTACATGACTAGTGTAGAACGCTACACAGATCAACAAAAAAATACAAGTCTGCAAGCAATGTCGCATGTACAAAAATGCTACGAGGGCGCGTTCTATGACGCGGGCTTATGTTGTCGCGGCTACACATAATACTTCTTCAGGTAGCGGCCGTTGATGGGGGCCGAGACCTGACCGTCGTCGTGGTTGAGCAGGAGGTACGAGCCATTAGTGCGGGCTTCGTGCACCGTGAAAGGGCCGTCCCAGTTTGGCGTGAATTTAGGAGCTGACATGTTGGCCCGCACATGCTTGGCGGCTTGAAGAACAAGGTCGCCCTCGATAAACGAACGTGGCTTGACGGTCTTCCCATAAGCTTTCGTAAGCTGCTCATGATACTTCTTCATGCGGCGCAGGGCCGTGGCTCGTCGTTCGTCGAGGCCGTCAAGTGCCGCGAGCCGGGCTTCTTCATCTCCGAGACTGCTGCTTAGGGAAAGTCGAGCCGATGGTTCTGCGATCTCGGCAGGTACCACACACTCGTCCCCGTAGACGAGAGAGAAAGGCGTGGCCTTTGTCGCTGTGTGCATGGATGTTCTGTAGGCCCAGAGTGCCAGATTCAGTTGTTCGGACCACGACCGGTCGGCGTCATGCACCATTCGCGATAATACTCGTAGCAAAGTCTTGTTGGACGCTTCAGCTTGACCATTACCTTGCGGGTAATAGGGAGTTGATGTGGCATGGCTGATGTTGTACCTTTCCATGAGAGTTCGAACCTCTCGGTTAATGAATGGGGTGCCATTGTCAGATATAATACATCGAGGGATGCCGAAACGACAGATGACGTCGCGTAAGAAGTTGGAAACGGCACCTCCCGTGGCTCTCCGCAGAGGTACGGCTTCAACCCACTTCGTAAAGCGTTCAGTAGCAACCATGATCCATGAATGGCTTCTGGACGGCGGGTGGATGGGGCCGATGAGGTCGAGGGCCCAAGAATGAAATGGCCAAGGTGCTGAGATCATGTGCAAGTCGGATGCTGGCGAGTGTATCCTGTCGGCGTGCCGCTGGCAGGGTTGGCAGCGTCGGACATGCGAGATGGAGTCGGATTCCATAGTCGGCCAATAATACCCCAATCTTAGTAATTCTGCATACAGCTTCTGGGAGCCTTGATGTTCACCACAATCACCATTGTGTACTTCGTTAATGACTTTGACCACTTGGGCACCTTGCAAGCATCGCAGGGTGCGTCCCGAAAATCCCTTGCGAAATAACTCGCCTTCCGTCACAAAATACCTGACTGCCTTGCGCTTGATGGATCGTGCTGAGCCGCGGTCAGGTGGTAGAATCCCGTGGGATAGATACTGGATGAAAGGCTGGCGCCAGTCACCCTCGATGTCAATGACAAGAGCTTCGGCACCGTCGGGTGCATACAGGCACTCGGGACAATCCTTTTGTATATCCGAGGCGTCCTTGGCCATGGATGGCCAATATAATCCCATACGCTGGAGGCGACGATACAGAGGGGGACCGTCGAAGCCACAACACTTCTGGTGGCCGAGCTGTAATTTGTGTTTTGCCTCTTCCGGTGCCAAACATCTTGCTAGAGTGCCTCCGGGACACCGCCTGTATAAGACATCTCCCATCATTGAAAAGTCTGTAAGGGTGGAGGCATGAGCAAGAGATGGCGCTTTAAGTTTGTCGATGATAGGTTGCCTCCAATCGTCCGCAGTAACGTCCCTCGGGACTAGGTTCAGTGCTGTGCATGGTTCCATTCTCTTGACGATGGTTAGCATCCGTTGTTCACCATCGACCTCTATCTTTGACGCGATCGTGGCCAAGCAGTCCGCATGTCTGTTGTGGCACCTATTGTGATGTTCATACTGGACATGACCGAGTCTTCCTTCCAAGTGTTGCACCAAGGCACGATAAGGTGCCAAGGCTGGTTCTTTGACCGCGAACTCCCCGTCCGCCTGCTTCATGACCAGATTTGAATCTCCTTTCACACACAGCGCCTTAGCCCCCATACTGACGGCGATCATGAGGCCAATGACAAGTGCCTCGTATTCAGCTTCGTTGTTAGACACCGGGAATGCAAGTTTGAAGGATAATGAAGTGGTAACACCGTCTGGTGCCCGCAAGACTATGCCGGCACCCCCTTGCCGGAGGGGCGTGCCATTGGGGCCTTTGCTAGTGGCAGAGCCGTCGAATTCAAGCGTCCACAGTCCATCGATGTCGGTGATCAGGGCTGTCTCCTCCCCCGGCAGTTGATCCGATATCGGTTCACATTGTTGGCGTGGGAAGAAGGCCAGGAGGTCTGCGAGTGCTTGGCTCCGCAGAGCTGTAGGATTCTTGATAGATAAACCGAATTCGGCCAATAGCAGCAACCACCGTGTGAGTCGGCCAGACAGGGCGGGACGTGTAAGCATGTAACGGAGCGGGTCAGCCTTGGTGACGAGTGTGATCTGATGCGCTAGAAAGTAATGTCTGAACTTCTGTGAGGCGTACACCAAGGCTAGACAGTGTTTCTCGAGCTCGGAGTAGTTGGCTTCGGGCCCTCTGATCACTCTACTGAGGTAATAAACAGGACGCTCGACACCTTCGACTTCTTGGGCAAGCAAAGCCCCGATGGATCTGGGTGTGGAAGTCAGGTAGAGTAGGAGTGGGATGCCCCGTTGTGGTACGACCATGGTTTGCGGTGACATGAGGACCGCCTTAATCTGTTCAAATGCTTGCCGTTGGGGCGCGCCCCAATTCCACGGTGCGCTTTTACGCGTCAAGTGTTGAAATGGCGTAATGAGCTCGGCCAGTGCGGGTATGAAGCGTCGGAGGTAAGAGACCTTGCCGAGGAAGCTCTTCAGTTGCTTTGTGTTCTTGGGGGGGGGCATTTCTTGGATGGAGGCTGCTTTCGAGGGGTCAACGTCGATGCCCTGTCGACTGACCAAGAACCCGAGGAACTTGCCGGAGGAGACTCCGAAGGCACATTTCAATGGATTCATCCGCATGTTATACTGGCGGCAACGATCAAAGACCGCTTGAAGGTCGGTGAGGTGATCACTTTCCTTCCTGGATTTGATAATAAGATCGTCGACATAGTCTTCCACAGTATGGTGTATCATGTCATGGAATATTGCTGTCATAGCCCTTTGATACGTAGCACCCGCATTCTTGAGGCCGAAAGGCATAACTTTCCAACAAAAATTACCCATAGGAGTGCGGAAGGCTGTCTTGGCGCTGTCGTCGGGGTTCATGCGAATCTGATTATAACCTGCGAACCCATCCATGAAAGATAAAGTTTCATATCCGGCGGCGGCCTCCGTGAGCATGTCGATATTGGGTAGTGGAAACTCGTCCTTGGGGCACGCCCTATTCAAGTCCCGAAAGTCGATACAGACGCGGACTTGGCCATTCTTCTTTTGTACAGGGACGACATTAGCCAGCCAAATAGGGTGAGTGATAGGTTCGATGAAGCCTGCGCGCAGGAGGCGTTCAATCTCTTGCTTGATTTTCAATTCGAGCTCGGGGCGGAATGTCCGCGGGTGCTGTCGGCTAGGGATAGATCCGGTAGCAATGTTGAGATGGTGTGTGACTAAGGCAGGATCCAGTCCGGGCATCTCATTGTAGCTCCATGCTAAGACATCACGATACTCGTGTAGGAGGGAAACCAATTCCTCTCTTCGGCCGGGGGCGAGTTTTGTGCCAATGTAGGTGTGCCGCGGTTCTTCGCCCGGGTCGGCCAGGTTGATTTCTTCAATATCTTCAGCCTGAGGTCGAGGGCCATCCTCATAGCAAGGTGGTGCCGCGCCGGGGGTGAGGTCAGGATCTGGCTGGCAATGCTCGGCCGTGCGGCACCATTCAGTCTCTCCAAGGGGGTCGGGGTCGAGGGGGTCTGAGAGGGACCGCCTGGAGCCCCTGCATACCGTCATAATTGATAGATGATCTTGCCGTCCTTGACGATACGTCGAAAGGCCGGCTCAGCCTTTTGCTTCTTGGACTTGGGGGAAGAAGGGGGGGAATTGGTCGTGGCAGCAGGCGGAAGCGGTGGGGTTGACCCATTATTCTTGTTACTTCTCCCGGTTTTGTCCTTGGGAAGCTTGTCCCCGCACAGCTCATCCCAGGTCGGCAGCCTGGTAGAATGTACATGAGTAGCATTCTCCCCATCCTCGGCGAAATTAGTGAAGAAGGAGGCCTCGGCGAAATAAGACTCGGCGCATTCAAAGGGGGCTTTGGTTGCAGGGATTGTCATTGCTACCTCATGTCCCGTAGAACCGGCTACCAGCTTCACACATTGATGGTATGTTGAGGGAACGGCCTTGTTGTCGTGGATCCATGGTCTCCCGAGCAGGAGGTGAAAGGCAGACTCGCTGTCTATTACGTGAAAAGTAGTGTCGCGACGGACAGTTCCGACCATGAGGTCGACGGTGATATGGCCGAGGGTCGACTGAGGACCCTGTCCAAAGCCGGTAATATTGACGGGGTCACGGATGATTTTCCTTGGGGGAATGCCGGCCTGTTGCAGGGTGATGAGGGGTATGATGTTGATCGAGGCGCCGCAATCAACCAAGGCACGACGGAAGCCCGTGCCATTAACAGTACACTCTAAAAACAGCGGCCGATTGTGATGCTCGATCGGCGGCGAGTCTTCATCCGAGAAGACTAAGGCCGTAGAGGGGATGTGACGTAATTCAGCCTGGGCGGCGAAGCATTCGGAACCGAGGCCGGTGGTGACCTCGAGCAGGCAATTGGAAAGGTAAGTCCGGGCGGCGGGTGAAAACCCCATTTCATCAAAAAAACTTTTGATCTTCGTCATCTGTCGAAGGGGAGGCATCGACTGCTTAGCTGGAGGAGGCACGAGGGTCAGTGTGGGCTCTGCCGGGGCTTCGTGGATTACAGGCTCGACATGGTCAGTGACAGCCATAAGGGCCTGGTGCTCCCTACTGTTGCGATGCGGTGGGTAGGGATCTTTGCGCACATCGTTATTTTTCCGTAGCTGCAGGTCGCCCGACGCTACCTTCCTTGCAAAGATGGTTCGCAGTGCATTGCAATCTTTGAGCGGATGGCCAAGGGCTCGATGGAAAGGACAGTAGGTGGGCCTGGCCTTTTCTTCGTCTGTGATATTGGTCCGCATTGGTGGCAGTTGGAAATTTTTGTCATGCGCCACCCATTCGGCCAAGAGTTCCTTCACTGTATTCAGGTCACAGGGATAGTTAGGTGCGGGTCTTTGTTGCCTTCGCTTGTCGGAGCCTTGGTTCACATCTGGAAGCTGACGCTTGAAGCCTGCATAGTTGTTGTTGTCGTTGCTACGTTGAGTGATAGGTGCATCTGCTGAGGCCAACAGCGTACTTTGCGGTCGAGGCTTCCATGACTTGACAGGACCAACTGTCTCGTAAGTTCGTCGGGCTGCCTCCTTGAGGTGTCCCCATGACCTTAACTGTAGGTTCTCGATATGCACTCGGTAGACGTCAATCATATTTTTGATGCATATGGGAACCAACGTTTCGTCTTTGCTGAAATCTGTGCACTCAAGGCACTTAAGATGAAAACGATGCACATATTTATTCAAGTCTTCCCCCTGGTTCTGGCGAATGCCAGCAATATCAACGATAGTCACGCGCTCGGTCTCGTAATGAAATTTGTCTAAGAACAGCTGGACCATGTCGCCCCAGGTGTGGACGGTCCCTGCGGGGATCTGGTGATACCAAGTGTAAGCCAAGCCCGTAAGGGACTTGTGGAATTCTCTCAACTTCAAGCTGCTTCCTGTACCATACTGCTCCAAGGAGCCTGCAAACCTTGTTAGATGTTCACGGGCGTTTCCCTCACGTCCGTTGAAGAGCACAAAGTTTGGTTGCTTGTACTTGATGGGGTAGGGTGCGATGGCGATATCATTGGCGTACGGGGCGTGTCCGGTTAGACGGGTTGAGGAGTCCGGCTCGGAATTCCTCGACAGGCGACGGACAAGGGCCTCCAAATCTGACTGAGTGACATAGTTGGAGGATGGTGCCTCATTGCCGGTCAAGGGGTGATGACCGCCTGGTGCGTCGCGAGCCCCCGAGCCCCCAGATGGCACGGCTTGATGAACGGGGACATGGGAGGGTTGGTATGGTGCAGGTGCTGGCAGGGGCAGCTGTGCAGGGGCAAGTGTGGGTTGGCGAGACATGCCCATCACTTGGCCGGGGGTTTGGTGTTGCTCAACTGGATAGGGATTAGGTTCCATCTCGATGGAGTCATGCGTTTCGGAGGAGCTTCTTGCCGGCGTCAGATGAGATGGTGTGACAGCGGGGGGAATCTGCTGCAAGACTGGCCCGAGATCCGTGTGTAGCTTGCGGGGCGGCACTGCAGAAGGAGATATGTCGGCTACCGGCAGCGACGGTGTTGCGAGCCCTACCGCCAAGGGTCTAGATGTCCAAGGCGGCGGTAGTCGCGACACTGGGGCCGGGGCGATGTCAAAAGCTGGCCCCGGTCCTGAAGGCTGGATTGACGGAGCGGCCTGCTGTGAGGACAGGGCTTGTATGGATTTTTGCATGTCCATAATGGCGGCTAGTAGAGTGGTCTGTGAATCTTGCAGAGTGGTGATGGTCGGAGTGAGTTGCTGGATGGCTGCATTTACGAGCACTTGTACGTCGGGGGTAGTGGTCGGCAGCTGGTCTCGGAGCCGCGTGGCGCTAGTCTCCTCCTGATCACCGAGGTGGTGTTCTTGCAGGCGGGGTTGGGTCCTTGGCTGGTCGCCCTAGTAGCTCTCCGTTGCACAGGCATAATGCCTAAGTCCGGAAGGTATGCAAACCGCAATACGATGCTCACCTCCCCAGCGGAGTCGCCAAAATGATGGTGCCGGAAATGGTTCGATGATACGTGGAGGTGCCACAAAGGATGCGGTCTGAGTTGGCTTCCAGGTAGGCAACGTGGGAGACAGCAAGGACGGCGCAAGGGCCGAGGACAAGGCTCCCCAGACAGGTCGTGAGGGGTGGCAGTGCTGCGCAGGCAAGGTGACGATGAACAGGACCGACAGTCTGCAGTCCGTGATGAGGGTATGGCGTCCAGGGTCCGTAGACGGGAGTTCAAGTATATTTCTCTCACTAGAATTCCAGAGAGAATGTTTCCTTTAGAGAGAGAAAGTGAAAAGTCCAAATGAGAATCAGATCCTTGAAAAAGCTCCAAAGTCCACTATTTATAGGCAAAAATGTGCATGTGTCATAAGTTGACATGTGTCGCCCCCTGGGAACGACACGTCACCAGGGGGCCAACGCACTGACCCTTCGTTGGACTGCCGGTTCCTAAGTTCGTGCTGCCCTGCCCTTGCAACATCTCTCTGCCTGTCTGAGGAGACTGATCATGCCGCGGTAGCATGGTCAGAGTAGCCCGTTGCCCCAGCCTCCAGTCCAAGCCCTTACTGAATCCCACAGGTCTGGCAGCGGCGGGGAAGACCCGACGCCCAGCTGCCAGGTGGACTAGGCAAGATGCCCTTCCGAAGACCTGCTCCCGTCTCCGAGTGACCCGGGGGTCATAGTCCTTAGGGGTGCCGACGCGAGCCCCCAGTGCCAGAGCACGTAGGCCAGTCACGCAGGCACCCTGGCGGAGATAGTGTCCTGGAGGAGTAGCCTATCCCGTAAGCATATAACATGATTGCAGCGCATGGGGCGCGGTTGAGTGCGGGCGACGAGGGTCGCAGAGTGATCTCCGAGCGACGAGGGTCGTTGCGTGGATGGCGCGCGACCGTGAGCGACGGTTGTCATGGCGACAGAGCGGCCACAAGTGACGGTCATCGAGACTACGGGCGACGGTCATCGCGACGAAGGGGCACGGCCGAGAGCGACGGTTGTCGCGACTATGGCGGAGTGCGGCCGCGAGCGACGGTCGTCGTGACAATGGGGTGGGGTCAAAGGTGACGGCGTCGGTGTTCAAGGCAGGTGGCCGACCCCCATGGGGTGGCCGACCCCCAAGGGAGGCCGACGCTTGGGGGAGGCCGACCCTAGAGGGAGGCCGACCCTAGAGGGAGGCCGACCCCTCGGGGTGGCCGACCCCCCAGGGGGAGGCCGACCCTATAGGGAGGCCGACCCCCCGAGGGTGGCCGACCCCTTGGGGTGGCCGACCCCCAAGGGAGGCCGACCCTTGGGGGAGGCCGACCCTAGAGGGAGGCCGACCCCTTGGGGTGGCCGACCCCTTGGGGTGGAAGGCACGCCGAAGTCGCTTCACGAATGGTTCACGTGACTTGAGCATGCGTTGCTTTGACCGGCCCTCGAGCGTTGAAAAGTTGACCGCTGACTGGGTGATGTGTCGTGCAAAGTGGGTCCCTTGGCGGGTCTTGGGGTGCGACCAGAATAGGGTATGAACACTGTGTGTAAGGAAATAGGAGGAAAGGGAGGCTGCGTGAACAGTAGCCGCGTGTTCTGGGTTTGGACAGGAGAAGAAGATAATGAACAGTAGCTGTGTTCTGCGTGAACAGTAATATGTGCTTGTAAAGTTGCACGATATGGCTGTTGGGCATTGTAAACTTGTCGAAAAATGTTGAAACTTTACAGAAAGGATCGTAGGACAATATTATAATTACTGTAAAAATTTCATATTTTTTTGATATCATATGTATTTTTAATATTTTCTGCAATTTCAGAATTGTAAAATACTTTTGGAGCCTTTAAACGCATAAAATATTATGGGAAAAATTACAGTAATGTATTTATAGTACAAATATGACTCAGTTTAAATTTTATGATTTTTGGAGTTGATTTGCTATGGTTCTATATTGCATTGAATTTAGCAAAATGAAAAATATAAAAATAGTTTTTATGTCTTTTAAATTTTGATTTCAATCTATATTATTTCTGTATATATTTTAAAGTTCTTATGAAAATTATGGGGTTTATTTTGCAACTGGAAGTAATTATGGCTATTATTGGGTTTTATTGTTTTTAAAGAAATTATTTTAATTTGAAAACATTCAAAAATTCAGAAAATGCATATTTTGACTTTTAATAATGTTTTAAGCTATAAAAGTGTTTTAGTGTAAATTATTATAAATTCTAGAGTATCGGTACCCATTAAGGAGTGCATAGGATTTTCGGTCAGGTTGGCTGTGTGCGAGAACCTTTTTGAATGCGCGATTTCGGAGAGAATGGGTACGCAGTGGGTAGTTGATATTACGGTTTATAGCGTATTTGACATAAATTATGTTCTAACAAATAAAATGCCAATCTAGGTTCATTCAGAGATTTTAATATTGATCGAGGTTTGGTAGCATCGCTTAGCTTGGACCGAGGTAAGGAATTTCTGTCTGAACCCTACTCATCATTTTGAATTCAAATGTTTTTATCTTAATTCCTTCATGAATTCCATTGAACTTTGATTTTATGATTGTCATTAAAATGTAAGGAAGTCTATCCGAACCCTATTTCATTATTCTGATTTCAATTGCTTATAACAACAATTTTACAAACTAGATCGAATGTTGATTTTTATTGATTGAAATAAAAAATATTTTTAAATTGCGATGAAACCCTAAATTGAACCTTATAGCGATCGTTTAGAATTCTGTTTCATCTCATCTTGGAATCCATTGTTCATTTGCTATGTTATTGATTGCTCATCGTAAAGCATTTTTGAATTCTATTTATTACTTCTCAATGTTGACATGAGTTACTAACTTGGGAGTCATAAGGATGGTCTGTATTGTTGGCGTTATAAGGATGGCCTGTTGGATGGGTTTAACTAGTACCTAGATGGACTAGTTAATGTACATACGCATATGTAAGTGTATCGGCATTGCCGGGGTGACTTTGCTTCTGAACTGCTCATGGTCAACGTTTTCAATTTATGTTTATTGCACTTTGAGTGTTTTAAAAATTGTTATTTATTTAAGGGAAATAAGTTGATACTCCTTCTTATATTTACATTGAAATGCTATGGGTTTCTTTGAAAACCCTTTTAAAATTGTCGTTTGATTGTATATAGAAAAATCGTTTGAATCGCTCTGTTTCTCCGCTTTCAAAATTTTCTATTGGTTTAAATGCCAAATCGTCCGTATCGTTTTCTTATTTTTAAATCTTTGATCGACCTTACTGGGCTCTCAAAATCTCACTCTTCTTTGACTTCCTTTCCGCGGGTGATAACCAGCCATAGGTTACCTGAACATGGATTAGAGCGAGCGAAAGAAAAAGAAATAAACTTTTGGTATTGATCATTAGAACCCCTGTGTGGGAAACGTTATTGTTTAAATTTTTAGACTTAGTTTGATGTATCATTTATGAAAGTCTACTGAGAATAATGTTCGATTAAAGGTTTAGCTACTCTGATGATGACTATCTATTTGGTTATGAGGTTACCATTGTTTTAGTGTCATCGATTGATTGAGTGTTAGCATTCCGGAAAAAAAATTTCAGGATGTTACAGTCGATGTCGATCGGACTCAATCCAATTGGGTAGTAAATTATGTTAAAGTGATGCTAAAAGTGCAATCCACAGTGAGCTGTAGCTAAAATGATAGGACAGATATACCTCAGCAACAGCACATAAAACAAACACAGAGAACACAACAAGCACATCAAACTAGCCTACTTGCATACTTATTAAACCATGTGCGTCACATAAACCATCATTTTACCTTAAAAATAACCAAAACCAAAAGATATTACTTGTCGTGTCCCTTTGTCTTGTGTTTTAGAAATTACATGAATCTGAACTTGGACATGTATTCAACCCGGACACTCGTACCAAGTCCATGTAACATCAGTTTTTGCCCTTACTCTTTCCTATTCCTCTTTTCTTTTCCTGTTCCGGCAACAGCATCACCACCGCCATTGATTTGCCATCACCTTTTAACACTGTGCCACCTTTAACAGCCACCAATTTTATGGAATCATCACCGACATACAACACACGACCACCATAGTTACTCATCAAACCAAACAAGAACTAAATAAACTTGAATTGAAATTAACAAAACATATCAAAACATCACCCAATATTTTTCATCAAGGTTGAATTTGAATCAAGAAATTGAAGTAAACTCTTTTTCGGTATCGACCAACAATGTCGCCTTGCCACTAACTCGCCACCACCTTCAAAATCCACCATGCACCACCTTAATAGCCACCATACAGCTTCTATGTCACCCCTGCCACCAACTTGTCATCAACTATGCACATCATGATTTCACCACCCAAATAGCCACCTATACTGTTGAATGTCACTCATATATTACAAAATGAGTGTGTTGCTATGGTGGTTCAAAATGAGTCCTCCATTGAAGTCGGGTGCAATTTGAATGGTCTCGGCAATAACATGGTTTTTAAGTAAATACTAAAGTATATATGGGCGCAATTAACATCTTACATGCTCCTATGTGCTTGACAACTAAAAGTATCCACACTGAACAGAGTTTGTACCGATTATTTTAGTACTTAACCTAACTTTCAAGTTCGAAAGAGCTTCTGCTCCTTTTTCAGTCACCTTGTCATTTTATAAAGGTAAACTTTGATTAGAATTAACGTACTGATAGTGTGCAAAGCAAGGTGATTGGTGAACTGAGACAAAGTATTACTTTATACTCCATTGATGCACATTGTTCTCCAACAGAACGAATACACACAACAGGGAAGAAATTCATGGAAACTAGAAAGTTTCAGTAACTAAAAATCTTTAGCGACAGAGTATTCCGTCGGCAAAACTCTATTGGTAAAAGTCCGTCGACAAAAGTTTTACCGACAAAGCTTTCTGTCTCTAAAAGTTTTTAACGAAGGAATTTTTACCAACGAGTATATCCGTCGCTGAAAGAAGTTTTAGCGAAGGAAGATATTCCGTCACTAAATGTCCATCGCAAAATCCTTGTTTTCTTGTGGTGTTACAGAATATTGAAAAACTTTGGGAAGGTTAGTGTTTTGACTAACCGTCCGGTAACCTTGTGGTTTAACCGGCTGGTTGGTCAGTGGTTTGGAAGGTCTAGGATGTAAGTCAGCCAGTTTGAATTTGCAAGTATAACACTTACTGACTAACTACTCGGTAACTAGATCGACAAACTGGCCGGTAAGTCAGAGTCTCTCCCTTTTTACAAGATTACCAATTAGCTTACAGAATATTGGCCGGTTTCCTGTCAATAGAAACATATATTCTCCCAAAAAAAGGGGTAGAACACTAAAATGGTCTGGGTGTGTGTTTTGCTCTCAACGCCGATGTAAGGTCACTCCCTGGGCTCGACTTATACTATTTATGTCCCATCTGTAAGTTAGGCAGTTAATAATGGGTGATCACAGGTATGAGTATAAGTCGTTTAATATACTAAGAAACTAAGAGGTCCCTTTAGTACGAGGCCTTGGAGCTAAGACTACAGTCAAATTTGCCTCATAATTAGGAAGTTCAAGGGTTTCAATCGTTACACTTGAATGGTTGGGTTAATGACGAACATGCTCCGTGTGTGAGGAAGCCAAAATAAGAGCACAATTACTACAACTATAGCGTAACAACCCAAAGAAGATACAACCAAGGCCAAAAAGCAATAGAAAAATTTTCAAGTCTAATCCTCTTAGCTTTTAGTCCTTAGTGGAGTTGCCACTGTAGAGAAATGCCTTAAAAATATCTTCGAAACTCCGAAAAATGGGTTTGAATATTTTAGGAGTCAGCATCTTTTTTAATTAAATGGAAAGAAAAATAAGAAAAACTTGAAAATGATGCTAAAAATTTCCAAAAGACTGACTAGTCTATGGAAAACAAAGAAAATGGGTTCAAAGACTAAATTATATAACGAGAAGGTGCTAGCCACCTGTCATACCCTTTCGGTCTCTACTTCATTTTTATGGATTTTTGGCATTAAACAAACATATATGCAATAAAGTAAACTTTAATTTTATCCCTATATTATTGGTTTGAATTTGACAACAGGGGGGTCGAATGGCCTACGTATTCAGTCGGACAAATCAAAATCAAAACCATCGTAATTCGAATGGACTCTATGGGAGGCAATCTGAATCTTGGTCTTTGCCTATTATGATGAGTTGAGTTCTTCTAGTCGAATAGACTTAAAACTCTAAACTGACTACTCTTCTAGTGGTTTAGAATTCTAAACAAATTGAAATAAAAGACTTTGAATATAATTTATTTTTTAACTGAAATCTGGTCCGCCCATTAAGCTCCACCTAAAAGGGAAGGCCTGCCAAGCCCGGGGAGGGGAAACAATCTAGACTCTTCAAATCTAGAAATAAAAATACTGAAAAGAAGGACAGGGAATCATAAATTAGTCCGAATTGTCTAATGGCTTGGTTCAACAATCAATTTTTTATTTTGAAAACCAAGAACAACGATATGTTCGATTAGAAAATTACTATTGTGGGCATGAAGACAACTTCAAATGGATTTGAATCTTCTAAAAAAGACATACATGATTAGGCTTTTGGATCGAATCATATATTGCATGAGCAAGTTAGGGCTAGTCGATAACCTAGAAAGAAAATCTATCTAATTTTATAAAAAAATATTTTGGACCTGTAGACGACCTTCAACAAATTCGACTTCTTCTAAAAATTTCTAGATCTTGAAAAGATACACGATTTTAGCTTTTGAATCGCCTAAATTTGGCATCACATGAGTAGATTAGAGTCAGACAATGAAAACCCTAGAAAGGGGATCTGCCTGACTAGATCCCTAAGACGATCTTGAATGGATTCGACTTTTTCTGAGTAGATTAGAGCCTAGAGACAATCATGAATGAATTCAACTTCTTTTGTAAAGTTGTAGCCTTTGAAATACATAATTTAGGGTTTTGAATCACCTAAATCAGGCTTAGTATGAGCAAATTTTGACTGATCAAAGTTTGGGTGTGTACTTAATACTGGAATTCGGGATTTATAACCTAGTCACCCTTCTCCTAGGGTTTTTTCTTCCTCTTCTAATCGGCCAAATGACTCTTTTTATAGAGGTAAGGAACCCTAACATATCTCAAACCTAATTGGACTGAATTGGTAACTAGACTGGACTCAAACTAGACTTAATTGAATCATGGTCATTACATATTACTACGCCTAAATCATAACAATGAACTTTAATTATTAATAAATTCAAAATAATCATTTAATTAAAAATGAATACAAAAATGAGGTGTCTACAACCACGAATACTTTTCAGTGTCAAGTTATATTCTACGTCGGCTAGAAATGTCGTGGACTTGCTTCTTATACTTGGTCGGCTATATTTCCATCCTCATCGCGGTTAAATATGTGTTGCAAGCATTTTCTGAACTGCTTTGACTCAAAGGAATCCCTAGCAGCTACCTTGAGATCCTTGAGCAAAGTATCAACTGAGCTAAGTCTAATATCGTATAGGGAAAACTAACTCAGGCTTGCATTCGTCTAGACCACCACTCTGATCTATAGACATACACTCACCCTAAAGCCAAGGGAAATATGGTTATTGTTTCGATAAATGACCTTAGTGACGTTAAATTTTTGAGTAAAATTGGTCACTTTCTTTTTTGGCCTCAGAGAAGAGCTTATAGTCTTCATGGTTCTGGTGCAGTTGTATTGCAAAAAAAAAAAAAAAAACATCGTTCTTTATGCTTATCTACAACCAGACTTTTGATTCGACTAGTCAGATCACCTCACCCCATATTGAAATGCAGAATTAAAGAACGAGTATGGATCGCTAGCTATTAGAGGAATCGCCGATGATGTTCCCTTTAAGTTGTTTGAGCATTACAAAAATGGGGATGTTGGAGCACAAATACCAGTGGTTCAAGCTTCCAAAGATAATGCTCTCGAACTCGAGGAAGATGATGTGATAAAAAAAATAAAAAGATAATAGAAGCAAGAGGTACTTTCATATATCCAACACCATTAATCCTGGGGGAATAAGGGATGATTTGGCGTGATATTTTGAATGATATTGGGGGGGGGGGAGCAATAGTGTAGGGAGAGAGAAGCCTGCGATCGGTAATGCGGCGACCAGAGGTCTATGTAAGAGGAATGGAGAGACCTTGTGGGATTGACCCGAGATAATAAAGGGTGACCCTGGCACAGTGAGGTCAAAATCGTCAAAGACAATTAACTTGGCCAAGAAAGCCGGCGACAGTGATGGCTACAGCTACCCTTGGTGGTAGTGGTGGATGTGACTACCGGTGACGGTGGAGGTGGCTTTTGACGGCCAATGGTGGAGGTGGTGGGAAATGGTGGTAGTGGAGGCGGCATGTGGCGGCTGTGGAGTCTACCGGTGGAGATGGAAGTGGACCTGAAACTCGGGCGTAAAGAGTAAAAATGAAGTCTCCTTCTACCCGAGCCCATTATCGCCATTTTTTGCCTGGCACATTTTTTTCTGACTCGGCACCACACCAAGTAGCAATCAATAAAGAATCATGGTGGATAATAGATAGGATTTCGAAGCCACCACTAGCTCACCAACTGTCGTTACCACAAGTGACACCACCTTTGCTACCGCCAAAAATAGGACCCACCACTCCTCTAAACCACCGCCGATCCCCCTACCCCTCACCAATAATCGTGTAGGTTCCCCACCCACCATCAGCACGTCACCAACTCCACCATCCACCACCACCATCAAATTTGCTCCTTCACCACCTTGGCTGCGACGATGACTACCGAAGAAGGGTGGTGGCAGTCAACAGTGAGTACCATTATTTTTTGGCAGTGGCGGCAGGTGACCATAGCAGGTGGGGGAGGCAGGTGAAGTTGAAGGAGCCCCCCCCCCCCCCCCCAAAAAAAAAGGAGCAATAATGCATCTGTTAATGGTAGTTAAATATCAAATTCAAATTGAAAACAATTGATGAACTCACATATGTAGGAAAAATAATGCAATTAAAGTTGTAGGAGGCCCCCCTTTTGTCCCGCCTCGTCTCATGGTAAAAGAAATCGGGACCAATGGTCTGACAGAAGGAAATGTGTTAGTTACTAGAGAGGATTGAGGGGGTGGGGGGGTTCCTCTAAACCAAGCTCAGTCCAATTCTTAATGTTCCTAGATGCTTAAAATTGTTAACTACTCACTCTGTTTATTGGAATTTCCCTTTCGACATTTCTAAAATCTAAAGATAAATTTTGGCCAAGTTTGCAAAACATCAAATTTTGAGGTTCCACACGATAGTTGCATCGACTTTTAGGCATGTGTACAAATGAAATCTACAAATCCTTGGCATGGAATTTTGGCTGGTGGCAATAGCTAACCACTGATGGTGCAGGCGCGGTGGCTCGCGGTAGGTGTCGGAAGTTAGCGGCTGTCAGCATCAACGAGTGATGGTAGCAGAGACCGGCGATGGTAGCTGGCAGTGGTGGTTGGGCCCCCAGCTCGATGGCCCTCGCCATGCCCGAGGGCCATGCCTTTTCATACATGCCCTTAGCACTCCGTCCCTCGGCCGCACCCAAGTGTTGTTGTCATGTCACATGCCCTGCACAAGACTTATTGACTACGCCCTCACATTAGAATTGTGGGATTAATTTGGACCGCTAAGATTAGGTCACAAGACCTCTGTTGTAACAAAGTTTCATCGCTTATGTAGTGACATATAGCAAGGAATTCCACTCAACTCAGGAAGAGTTAAACTTGAGACAGATATGATGGTTAGAGTTATTAAAAAATTGTGATGTCAATATCCAGTACAAGCTGGGCAAGGCAAACGTGATTGTCGATGCGCTTTGTCACAAGTCAGTCATGGTGGTGGAACCATATTTGCACTGCGGGGCGTCGGGGGCGCTAATGTACACCTCTGAACTTTTAATATATTTTTTTTAAAACTTAGATCAGGAAAAGTTAAAATTGGATAAACCCACTCAATCTCCTCGAATCTCCATCGTCTTTCTTTCTCTACTCTATTCTACTCTACTCTCTCACTCTCACCCAAACGGCCAGACATAGTGAGACACCCACTCACCGACAACGACAAGGACAACGATGGGCAACGCCATCGCCGTCCTGCTTTGCCTTTCTCTGCCAGTGCCCGACTTTCCTCTAATCTCCACCGCTTCACTCTCTTTGTGCTACCTTCTAACTCTTATCCAGACATCCAGACACCCACTCACCGAGTGTGACACAAAAGGGGCTCACTCTTTCTGGCCTCAGCTCAATCTTTGTCTCCCTCTCTCTCTCTCTCTCTCACACACACACACACACATTACTTCAAGACAGCTGAGATTTCTATAATTCTGCCAATCTAATTTGAGGCAGGGGCTCAATTTGATTTCTTCAAGGTAGGGGCGCTTTCTCTCTGTGTTGATTTGAGTTGCACATTTTTGCAATACTGCCAATCCGCCTCCTAATTGATTTGGGGTTATGTTACGTGAACATATGCATTCTGATTCCTAAACAGAATGTTGTAAATTGTGTCTCGTGAACTTTTACAGTACAAAATGGTTATATGGATGCAAACCTCCCTAGCAAGTATGTATATTTTTTTTCGCAGTTTTGCTTTTTTGCAATTTGAAGGATTTGTCTTATGGAAAGTGAAAACTTGGGGCTGTATGTGCTCTGCACTCTTTTGGAGTGTTGAGAAATGAGCAATTTGGATTGGATGGAAGTGTGGAGAAATGAGAAACGTGCTCTGAAATGTGCTTGATAATATCTTATCAAACTAAAAACACTGTCAATTGATTGGGGCAGATCCAACAAGTTCAGCCTAAAAACCAAGAAAATTTGGTAAATTCTTCATAAACTCCAACAAGATCAACCTAAAAATATACCACTCTATTTAGTTTGGTGTTTAACCAATAAAAGAGCAAACTTTTAGCAAATCGGTAGAAGTGTTTGACGATTACCACACATAAATACAAAATTTTTTAGTGCCATCGAGTGGAATTTTAGGCGACCCAATTTAATCGAGAGCAGTAGAGTCAAAGAAATGCTATCGAAAGCGGGATATATATATATATATATATATATATATATATATATATATATATATATATATATATATATATATAGAGAGAGAGAGAGAGAGAGAGAGAGAGAGAGAGATATGAAAAATGTATGCACATAAATATAGATGAAAACAAGAGCAAGAAATCAAATCTGGGGCTTTCTCGTTAAGCACTAAGGCCCCGTTTGACACTCATTTTTTTTTTAAGTTTTGGAAACTAAAAAAAAATAAGCACGTTTGGCAACCCTTTTTTTTCCCATCAGTTTATAAAATCAATTTTTAAATCAATGCTATTTTTAAAAACTCCAAAAACTGGTTTTTTTTTAGACCACCATCACCCTCCCATTGCTGGCAGCCGGCGACTGTCGGCGGCAAGCGACATGCGACCGTCGGCGGTCACCGCTATGCCCCACCACCGCCACCGCAAACCACCACAAAAAAGAAACTCAAAAAAAAAAAATGGATTATCAAACATCCAAAAATTTTTTTAAAAAAAAAAATGAGTTATCAAACACCCACTTGTTTTTGTAAAAATATATATATATATATATATATATATATATATATATATTAAACTGCTCTTTAATATTTTTTTTTGGGAACTAAAAATTAAATTTTTTTTTTATCAAACAGAGCCTTAAAGTTGGCTATGAAGCTCGTTCCCATAACCAGGAAAATAATTCTGCTATTTATATGATAGTAACAAACTGATATGGGAAGATTTGGCGCCATGATTAGGAAGTGAAGTTTATATCTTTGTGGTAGATTCAACTCTAGGATCCGTTTTGATGTCTTCCTTCTCCATCTCGTTCACTGGTGCCAAATTTTTAACATTTTAGCTACGTAGGGTTTATGCTTGCAGTATTGTCATTGACTCATCGCATAGTGTTGTTATAGAAGTCGAAGTAAAGCTAGACACAAGTATATATACGATTTACTAACGTCATTTTCTTCATAAAACCTCGTGGGGAACCAAGTCAGCCTCTAATACTTTGGTCATAGAATTACTTACATTTTTTAAGCTACCATGTATTTACATTTGTGGTTGAAGCAAAGATTAGCACTTTTAAAGAACGATATGGAAATTTTGAGTAGTTTTGAACTTCTATTAGTATATCTCATGGTTTTCAGCCTTTGCCCTAAATTCCTTTTTTATTGCCTTTTTTGTTTTGCTAGATATGACATTTTGCTTAACGTCATGGACAAGTTATACACCTTCTAAGGATACATGCCACGTAGCGACAAACTTAAGACTTCAACAAGATCAATCTAAGGATACAAGTAATACTCCCCTAGTGTATTATTTTACTTATAGAAAGATTTAGTGACTTCAATATATCTTTTGCACCCCTTGTAGCGAAATTTTGGTTCTGCCGTACGACATTGATAAGTATAAAAAGATTGGATGCGAGGCAAATCTTGCAGATCTCAAGTCACTACGAGTGCTTAATTATTGCATAATGAATGACCATCAGTACAAAAGCAAGATTGATCACAACAAATTGAACAGCTCCAGTATATACACTTCACATTGAATTTTATATTTGTCAAATTGTCTCTAAAACAACTTCTTTACTTAATTACAATAATATCAAACTTGTAGTGTTTGGTAAGAATTAAGTAGACGTGGAAGATATTTGAAACTAATTACAATGTCAGTGTATCTTGGGTAACGAAATATACTATGGAACAATCAGGATTGTCTTAAGTGACAACTTGATTAAAAAAAAGAAACAAGTATGACAACAAGTGTCAAATATTAGTGGTAATTTACATTAGCAGTTCGCTTTTAAAAGTAAGACCATGTATAGTACAATAAACTCTCTATTCTTCGAGTCATTAATTAGCAGTCCAGACTTGATTTACTTATTATGGTTTAGTTAAAGTAGTTGTACTAGTCAGTTTTAATTATATATTTTTTATTAAGGCCGATGATCTCTTTTTTTCAAATCACTATTTAACGTGTAAAATACACGATCTTTACTAATATATTTAAATGAAAAGACCTCACAACACCACAACCTTTTGGTGTGAGAGACTCATTACCAATATTAAAGTGTCAAATGAGATAAAGATCACTAACAAACTCCGCTCACCAACTGGGAAGAGGCCGTAGAGATATTCAAAGAGAACACCCAAGGTAATTTAAAACTTCGTGTTCTTGCACCTTGAACCCTACGTAATAACAGACTAACTAGCTTTTTACAACCTTATATCGTAACTCCTAATACACACAATTAAACTATCACTAACACATCCTCTATTGACTTATTAGCACACTACACGCAATATCACAACAACAATTCACTCGTAACATATGTACCACCAGCACATCATCAATGACTCACTGGCACCACTAATACATCACTCAAATGACCAATAAAATAAATCAAGTTAAATTGTCAACAAATTTTATGACTCCCCCCATAATACATCCCGTTCAGGAAAGCTGCAACACGCGCATGTTCCACATCTGACAACTCCGTCGTCTGGGAGTTGTTCATCTTTCATGCAGATCTGCACCATTTTACCGGTAGCCATAATCGTGACGTCCCATAGCATTCACTTTTCATAGCTAGTAGTAGCATCTGGCTATACCTAAAGACTGCATCCTTAGACATTGATGCCCCCAAAGCAGACCTAAGCACTTTAATTCGACCATGGACAAATTTCTTGGTTGTGGATTGTTGTAGGTTC
Source organism: Escallonia herrerae (assembly GCA_033070095.1). Classification (NCBI taxonomy): domain Eukaryota; kingdom Viridiplantae; phylum Streptophyta; class Magnoliopsida; order Escalloniales; family Escalloniaceae; genus Escallonia; species Escallonia herrerae. The sequence goes on from JAVXUP010000035.1 coordinate 526,080, forward strand.
ACGCTGCAAAAAGGTATAAATTTATTCTGGCCATAACTTGATCTCCTATTTGTGCAAACTCTACCTATCCTAAGCACTGCTAAAGATGTTCGCAGGGTACACATCAATGTAATAAAGTTCCACGGCTGGCGAGCAAACCTCTTTGAATGTTTCCAAGAACTTTGAAGCCGAATGGCAGGAAGCCAAATTCGTCTCTGAGTGATAAAAAGGCCGTTTGACATCGTTTCATTGTCTTTCATAACCTTTTAAGGGAGATTGTTGTCGAACTTTGGATCGTAGGGCGTGGGGGTTTTGTTGGAACAAGCCGAAAAAGTATAGGTTTAGCCAAAAAAACAACAACCTATGGCGCCCCATTTATCTACTTCATTATTACATAATCATGACTACCGATTACTCAACTAATCTAATAGGTCAGCTATGAAAGAGTGAGCTGAAGGATCTTTCCTCCCAGAGCTAGCTCTTCGGTTGACAACTATTAGAAAAATTTAACTTTAGTTAGTGAATATCATTTTGTGTCAAAGTGATTACTAAATTTTCAAATTCATTTCAACCAGGTCGTTATGTTAGCTTCTATCGATCCAAGAAAAAAATTATCATTTCAATGTTCCCCTTCTTCTTTCTTCTTCCATCTTCTTCTCCCTAGATTTCCCTCCTTCTTTCTTCTCCTCCCAAGTCCAACACCACCACCACGGCTCCACCATTAACCACACACACACACACACACATGGGCACACGTATACCCACACACACACGCACGTACTCGACGCACACATAATCCCACCCAAACACATGCGCGCACGTGCACGTGCACACACACAATCACATTCCCTACCCCTATGCGCACGTGCGCACACACACTCATAACGCACACTGTTACATGCACACATGATGATAATGTGCGTTGCGTGTGTGATAATGGGTCTTTTGTGCATGCGCACGGGCGTGTGTATATTTTTTCGCGCGCGCTCCTATGTGTGTGGTTGTTGGGTGGGTGGGTGAGGTGTGTGTGTGTGTGGGGTGCCTAAGGGCACACAACATGGGGCAACAAGTGTCGCGGGATAGGACATTGTGCCAGGGGCATGTGACATGAAAGTGGCGCACAGGTACGCCGTTGTCTATCTCAAGAACGTGCATCGTGATGGGGGCACGTGAAGCGAGAATAGCGCACGAGTACTACATCGTCTGTTACAGAAGTGGGCGTCGTGCCGGGGCACGTGACACGGGAATAGGGAACAGGTGGGCCGACGTTTGTCTCAGAAATGGGTTCGTGATGCCCTGCGCACGGGCGCGACGACAAATGTCGCCAAAGTGGGCGTTGTGCTGAGGGCAGGTGAGGCAAGAATGGCACACGGGCGTGGCGACAGGCGTCACGGAGTCGACGCACAAGTGCGGGTGTTCCCATAACACTTGACCAAATAGGAAAGAGTGGTGGTCCATAGGGGAAGGCCAAGGCCAACCCTTAGGTAGGCGGCCAACAGACCCTAAAAGGGGAAAGCAAGCTGACGTTGAGGGGCGCCGAAGTCAAATGCTTTGTCGTGCAAAAAAAAGGAAAAATAAAAAGGGTTCTTTTTTTTTTTGGGGGGGGGGGGGGGGGGGGGTGCATGCATGTGACTTGAGTTTGCGCATTTCTTTGATCATTTTAGGCTTTGAAAATTAACCGTTGACAATATTGACGTGTCGCGCAAAACGGGACCGGCAGTAGGTTCATGGGTGTGGTGAAGATAGGTGAGAACGATATCTAGACCTAGTGATTTTTAAATGATGGGATGTTTAATAAATGGCTAAATTGATAATTACATTATTATCGTTCATTACGAAAACCCATTTTGATATTCCATAGTTTTGGGGGTTGCAACGATGGAGTTCAAACGAGAGAGAAACGTTAGAGATAAAAAGAAAGATAAGAGTAAGCCATCAATAAACTGAGCGAGACTTATGCGTGCTATTCAAACTCGAGCAACATTTCAGGAAGGAAAGAGAATATGTAGGAGCATCCTTACGTTCGAAATAGAATGACCAAAGCTATCATTATTTGGGTATAACAACACTACACGCATACACTCGTTTCAAAATCGTAGCAACCATGGAATGGGATCGTGGCCTCGCTGCTTTCCTGTTAACTAACTTTTCATCAATTTCTTGCAAGCTCTTCATTAACCATCCACAATCTGGGATTTTCTTATGATTAATACCGCCGGATCATACCACATTCAACATTGCAAATCCATCCAAAAACCATTTTCTCTTAACAAACACTAATTCATTTCTGAACAAAACCCGCAAACTTATTACACCATCCACACAATAACCCCCTAAACCCTAATCTCTATCACACCCGTCAAGCACAGAGCAGATCCACAGAAAGGGCAGAACTTGAACTCGGCATCGACCTCGTGAGCACAGAATTGGCACCGGAGCACATCCGGCGCCGCCGCTGGCGGAGGAGGAGGAAGAGAGAAGTACGGGGGGAAGAAGAGGCCGCAGCTGTCGCAGTGCATGAGCCGCTCTTTGCCCAGGCACCGCCAGACGGGGACGAAGAAGAGCTTGAGGACCCTGTCGTACTCCACGAGGTCGGCGGGTGACCCGCAGCTTATGCACCGCCCCACCCCGGCCTTCACCACCTGCCGCACCTGCTGCTCTAGTCCTCCCACAAAGAAGAAGAACATGTTTTTGTCTTGCTAAAGATTTTTTTTTGTAATTGATTTGTTTGTTTCTATTGAGGGGGTTTTGAGTTTGGGTCTGGATATATTATTATTATTATTATTATTATTATTAGAAAGGAGAAGAGGAGGCTGCTACACAAATAGAGAAATTTCTAGAGGGATCTACTCCGCACCGACTCACCATTTTCTCTTTTTGTTTCTTATTTTTTTGGAAATCAAAATTTCTTATCTGCTCACTTTTTATTCTTAATTATTGTTTTCAATAAGCACAGAATTCAACTACTATAAGCGCTGAATACTAGCATTGTATGCATGCGACTACACATTCTGTGTGATCGTCCACAAAAGTTGACTTATAGCCTAGTAGTAAACCAATTGAGTGTGGCTAGATATTAAAATCCACTTGAGTTCATATATTTCTTTTTCTTTTTTTTCTTTCTTGAGAGAATGTAAAAACACATACCAGAGTAAAGAGGATTAGAATATAAATCATCGATAGATCGTCGTAAAAAAAAATCCAGAAAATTGGATGACAACTCATCCACTAAGTAACTGACTACGAACCAAGATAACCACCGGAACTAAAACACTACAAGGAATTATCAGAGCGACATGCCAATTTGAGGAAGGGGCTTCACAGTTTGTACACTGTCAAATCATTCACATTGACCTCCTTTACTAGACCGGCAAACAAAAGTAACCAAAGCTAATGAGAAAGATAAAACACCTATTTTTCCTTGGGCGGCATGCATAGAGTGCAACCCCTGCAGTTAGAAGTCAATTTACTCAACGACGGACTTGTCCTTACATTAGTGCTCATCTGCATAATGTAGACACGCCCGAAAGTAGCACAATAACATGAAGACAACGTAACTAATTTACCCTGTTTCATTCAGATAACATAGCTAACTAAATTGCACTAAATTCATGAATAGACGCAAGGATGTCAGTTCCACTCGGGACCAGTGTTATCAAAGGCGAGCTTAGGGTCGCACTTAGCCCCCCCGGGCGTAAGGCACACTCCCTATGCCTCGCCTAGGGCTAGGCGCAGCCCCTTTGAAAGGGTACTTGCCTAGGCGTCCAGACGTAAGGTGGTGTTGAAAGCTAAAAAAAAAAGTCAAAAAATCCTAATTTTTAATTCTTGCGTCGTGACATTATCTCAACCGTTCATTATTTTTTATTCGTTGATTCATAATATAACAAATCAATATTTCAACCATAAAAAAAAGACCTAAAACTCCAACTCTCGAATCAATCGATTCTTTTATTATTGTTCATTGTGTTAGTTCCTCTTATCCAATTGTTACTCTCTTTTAGTAAATCTACTTCTTCATTGTATTTTTTATTCTATGATTCCCTTTTATGGAAAACATTGTTGCCTTATCCCTCATTGATGATAAGGATGACCTTGTCACATTCACTTAGGAGTACCTACTTCTAATTGGATTTGAAACTTTTGCTAGTTCTAATTTTTTTTTAAATTACCATATTCTGAATTTTTTATGTGATTTTATTAGCTTAATGCTCTAATATATAATTATTTTAATTTTGTGCCTCACTTAAAAAAGGCTTATGCCTACGCATTACGCCTAGGTTTCCAAGGACCCTTTGCGTCTTAAGTGCACCTACGCCTATAATAACTATGATTAGGACCCATTTACAGTTGAACATTAGAGCTTATTACACTTATGTCCCTGATGTTTGGGGATAATTACAGTCAAGGACATTAAGTTTCAAAATGTCACATACCATGACCAACAACGTTAAAAATGTAACATTTATGTCCATCTGTTAGGGTTCCGTAAAAAAAGTGAATTTTTTTTTATGATGTCACGATTTTGTATTTTCAAAATGGCAATAATGTCCTTATACTGTATATACAGAATAAATTTTAAACATTTTAAATTAAGATTTTAAGAATTAGGGTTTTGTAAGAGAGCTAAACAATAAGTGTAATTTGTTTGAATTTTCATTCAGTGCCAAAGATTGAATTTTCATAAGTGCCAAAGATTAAATTTTCAAACCCTAGTTTGAAAATTAGGGGTTTCAAAACCCTAATTTTCAAATTTTGATTTCAAAACCCTAATTCGCACCCTCCTCACCTCACTGCCACCCCCTCCTCCCGCCTAACTCTGCCTGACACCAAGGCCATTCAATTCAATTCAATTTAGTAATTCAATTCAATTCAGTATTTTTCTCAACGATTCAGTCTATAGCCTTCTAATTCAGAGGCGATGGGGAAGGATGAGGAGTGGTCGTCGTCATTTCTTGGGTGTTTTGATCATGACGTGGTGGGGGGAAGCGATCTGAACTTGATGAAGGGGTCTTTGAGCGATGATCAGCATTCGACTCGACTTGAGGAGATAAAGCTGTGCCTCGACGGGGGAGGGGCATGGTGGATGCGATGACTGGGGAAGGGGGTGGGTGTTGCGGCGACGGGGAAGGGGTCAGTGATTGCGGCGACACCGAAGGGCGGAGGTAGACGGGGTGGGTGGGGGGTGACTGGGGGAGGGAGGGTTGAGAGGGTCGGGGTGGGTGGGTTTGGGGGTGCAGTGGTTGTGGGGACCTTAAGAGACGCAGGGTGGGGGTGGGGTAGAGTAAACATTAAATTATTTTTTTAAGATAAAGTAATGCAATGTGAAAGAAAATAACATTCTAATTTAAGGGTAACAATGTCATTTTATCAAAACCATTAGGTTTTTTAAGATTCCTTCTGGTCAACAGACATAAGTGTAATTTGCCCAAACTATTGTCCTTGGCTGTAATTACCCCCAAACTTCAGGAATATAGGTGTAATTAGCCCTTAACATTACCATACGCACGCCAAACCACCTATCAACTGGAGATCCACCTACCAAAATGGCACAAAAGACTGGAGATGACAGAACTGTACACTCACAACTATCAGAAAAATAGATGGGTTGAAGAGGAGGAAAAAATGATCATAAGAATCCATCCTGTCCATCCAGCTATTATATTCCTTAAGCTGGACTTTGCAAAAGCTTGTCTGAAAATAGCGTGTGCCTGTGATGTTAGAAATCACAACTTGACTTTGTTGAATAATTAGAGGGGGAGAAAAAAAAATTTCCCTTCAAAGATCATTACATTCCTACCAAGCCAGATTCATAGAGTAACAAAAATTCTCACTAATCGAAGCATATTCTCCAAAAGATTGGCTTAGCTAACGAATTCAGAAGCCAATTCGTAGATGAGGAGCTATGCAAGCTAGAAAGTTGTTGTCTCACTAGATAAAATTCTCAAATCTGATGCACAAAAAGGCATTCTAGAAAGAGATGTTCATCTATTTCAGAATGAATCAAACTAAAAAGGCAGCTATCTCAAACGAGACAATGATGTTTAAGAAGTTCATATGAAAGAGGTAATCTACGATGGATATACTACGGATTTTCTCAGGGATTGGAAGTTTCCAAAGTTTGTGACAGAGATCAGGGATCATACAGAGAATAAGATTAGAAAGTGAGGTGTTCCTGTCAATTAAGAACCAATAGGTAATAGTTATAGAGAAAACCTATTCCCCTTGACAAAAGACCAAAGGCGCTTGCTCCCTGATCCAAGTCAAGATAGACAAAATTTGAGAGACAATTTCTACGGGGAATGTATTAAGAAGGATTTCCAAGTTCCAAGTAATTGTGTTAGAGATAAATAGATCCGAGATGATCCAACGAGCATTCTCACTATCACAATAATTCTAAAGAAACGTAGGAGGACCACCAATCTATCCGAATCGAAATCGATCTGCCATCCCCTATGTGCCACTGTAACCCCTATTTGAGGATACGTTGTCCTAATACCAAACTTTGCCAATTCCTAAGTAAGTTCTAGGTTGATTCGCTTGAAGAAAATAATGCCGAACAAAATATCTTCTTTTAAGTGCTTGAGGTCCGAGCTGTGACCAGATTTTTCAGGCCAATTTGGTAAGCAAGGATTGATTAAAAAATTTAAAATCTCAAAAATCCAAACCTCCTAGCTTTTTAGAGAGATACAAGGTAGGCCACACAATGCAATAAACTAGATTTATGAGACGCTTCCCCAGACCACCAGAAACGGACTAAAATTTAATCTAGTTGATTATAGACCGAAATAAAAAATTGTAGAACTGACATATAATTCACCAGAAAAGAGGAAAGAACTAACTAAATAAGGGTAGCATGACCAACTTTATTTAACAGAAGCCCTAACCAATATGCACACCGATCTTGAACTCGCTAGACAATACCCCTGAAAATCTCTCTCACTCTCTCTCTCTCTCTCTTCCAAGACCACATCTAATTGAATACCCAAATATTTCTAAACTCTTAATTTTCAGAAAATTCAGAAGTTACTTCAATTAAATGACAGGTCTCGACACTAACATTGGGACGGACTAATGACCAGAGAATTCGAAACTTATTTCAGTTCATACACGTGAAAGGTAGAAATGAAGGTGGGTTCAGCCGTACTGGACAGACATAGAATCTTTCATACTTTTCATAAGAAATATACACACACACACACACAAATATGTACTACTTATTAAGCAAAAACTTAGTTTAGTGTAACACTTCTTTGGTGTTACAAAATAACAACCTACAATAATGACGAGTAACACTCTAATTTTTTTAGTGACACAACATAAAAATTTTAATTGGTAATTTACTATCTATAAAATTATATTTAGTTTTCACAAATTAAAATTCATCATCAAATAAAAATTTAAACGCCAAGTCTGATACGATAATAATATTTCGCTAACTTATATTTGGACATGTACAACTAACTTATTTTTCTGTAATTTAAGATTCATTATTATGAATATAACATCAAACACATATACGTAATGATTTTCTTATAACAAAATTTGTACTATTAATTTCATTTTCGCACACGCATCACGTGTGCCATGATGACTCCTACATATGAATGTCAAAGCTGAGAAAAATGTTCTTAGGTGGACATTCTCTTCTTTCGCCACGTGGAATTTTTTTTTACCTTCAGGATAGATTCAGTTCTCTCTCGAATCTTCATTTCAAAATTTGCACTTTTAAAAGACCTGATGAATTGTGTATTAGTGCTGAATAAGTTGTTATAGCTACAAAGCAAGACTTTAGGAGATACATATGATACATCCTGAATTTTTACGATTGTTTACCCCTAAAATCTTGCCTTATTCCCCTTCGTTTTCACCCTCCAATCTCTAGCTCCTCTATTTACCACCTGAAATCTTGCCCTTCCTCAATCTTTAATTAAATTTAAAAACATGATAACCTTAAAGCCCTCCGCAATTATCTCATTTCAAATTCCCTTTCAGAGTCAATTGAATTCACAATGATGTCATTGTAAATTGATATTATAATATCCTTTTCAGAAAAAATGTCCCCGTAGACACCCTATTTTTTGTAGTTTTATTTTATCTTTTTGTTAATTTGTGTTGGGATCTATTAATAAATAAATTTTATTATTTAATATTGAGTGTAAACCTATTAATAGGTAATATGCCTTATTACATAATTTAGTTAGTCCAGTCCAGTAGTCTGTCTGTCAATCTAGTCCAGTCAGTTTGGCCCAAATTAATTAGGTCTGGTCCATTGGATAGCTAGCCAAATTAGTTAAGGTAAAACCAAATTAAGGTCAAGAGATTGTGATTAATTAGATGAATTGGGAATACCTTGTAATTTATTCTTGATATATGTGATTAATCTTTGATTTATGTGAGATATGAAGATAGTTTCTGAATCTGGTACATCCCGTCTAACAAATCAAAGATAATTATGGAATTAGGGCCAGATAATATCTCAAAATCTAATTTTTTTTTTAAAGATATGAGATGAACTGGCTGGCTAGTTGACTTTATCCATCTATGATTTCTATCACATATTCTGTCTTATCATTTAATCACAGATTGATATAATCATCCTTACCATTTCTAACGTTCGAGACCATTATAAATAGGGCTCTTGGCCTTCATTTTTAAGGAACAAGCTTTTCCTCCTTAAAGCTTTTATACCATTTCTTTCATATAAGTGGTAGATCATCTTTAAGGAGAATTTAGCACTTCTTATTCACATCCAAATAGTCCTAAGTTACATGCATCATGGATTTATCATAAGGAGTTCTGAAACCTTCTAAGCAAGCGCCTTCTTGAGGTATATTTACAATTTTTTAGATTATAATAATCCAGAAGTGTCTCCCAATCCTATAGTCACATTGCTATTCAAAAACACAAAAGAGTCTATTGCATTTCTGAGTCTAGTTCTAAGTTTTGAAATGTAGACTACTTCTCGTAGGACCAGAGTCCAACTACGTTGGTTTTAATTCCCATTAGTCCTATCAAATACTTAGGCAATTTGACCCATGATGTTGAGTTCAAGCCCAAAACTTAAAAATTAATTTAGGGTTAGTTTTATCATATTTTACATGTAACTTTAAGGCCAAAATTCAATTACAACGAAGTAGAAATCGAAAGGGCGCGACGGGTGCCTAACACCTTTTCGTTGTGTAACTTAGTCTTTTGATCATTTCTTTTTAAGGATTTTTCTCGAGTCGGTGTGCCACAGTGGTAACTCTGCTGGGGACTTGAAACACTAAGACGACTAGAGTTGAAAAGTTTTCTTGGTCATTGGCCTTGTTGTATTTCTCTTGTATTTTTTTTGTGGTATGTACAATGTGACATAACTATAGTACTTGCAATTTTATTTTCATACCTCACACATGCACATGTCTTACCCTGACCCACCTATTTGAGAGCCACACATTTAAGGCCCTTGGTTCTCTTGGGCTCAAGGTGATCTCTCGATCAAGTTCTCAAGTCCATTTGCCTTGTACTAAAGATTCTTCCCGATTTCTTGGTATATTAAATGACTTGTATACGTACAGGTGATCACCCGTTATTAACTTCCTAGTTAAGGGCATGAGGTATATGGTATAGTCGAGCCGATAGAGTGATTAAAACTCACACCCGAATTATTCGATATTCTGCCCTTTGTTGGGAGAATATCCTGTTTTGGCCCTATGGCATATTGGTAGGAAAACAACCAGCATTTTCTAAGCTAAATTGGTAATTTCATAAAAAGGAGAGACTCTGACTTTGGCCAATTATTCGCGCTTCGAGCTAGACGGTTAGTCAGTATGTGTATACACTTGAAAAAAAAATCCAAAACTGGCTGGCTTATACACCAGACTTACCAACGTTCCATTTCATTCATCTAGTGATCGGATGATTAGTCAGAAACCTGACCTTCTCAGAAAAATTTTAATCCAAAACTTACAACCCACTAGGTAACCGGATGATTAGTCAATAATCCACTTTTCTAGACATTCTCCCATATACCTCACTAACCAACCAGACGATTAACTTACAAGGTTAACCGGTGGGTTAATCAGTATCCAATTACTATACTGGTTTTGTGCTCTAATTGTGCTATAGTTTTCTAGCTTTAGTCTTTTTAATCCTTAGGGTAAAGAAGTGTAAAAAAACACAAAATTTGAAAAAGCCAAACATAGTTTCTTCCTCTCTTAGAAGTTCCTTTAGAGTTTGAGTAAAATAGAGTTTCAATAAGTCTAGAAGTCCATCCTTAACAAGTCGAGAGCATAACAATTTTCAAAGTAAGAGAAAGTTGATTGATTTCATATCGGTGTGAATTCATAATTGAACAATCACTTTGGGATATTGCACAAAAAATGACTTTGAATATTAAGGCTAATTTTCAATCTCAGTGATACTTCTTCTTTGTACTTGGGGGTGGTGACTCACTGTCTTTTCAAGCATAGAAGTCAGAATTTCATTTCCTTCGAAATTGAATGTCAGAACCCTAACTGGAAAACTTAGATATTCGAGTGAGAATTTATGAGACTATCATGAAAAGGCCAAGACTTCTTTTGACCAATCTCCCACAACCCTCCAACAAAAGCAAGCCTAATCTTCAAAGATAATGAGGTGTCATATCCGTGTCAAGACTTTCTCTTATGCAAAGCTCATATATTCCCTCTCCTAGCATGGACCATTTACCTTGAAGAAAATAAAAGAAGAAGATAAAGGCCGCTAGACTAAAAACCTTAAAAAGGGCAGTCTAGGCAGAAGTTAGGGCAAGGAAAAAAAAAGAATAAAGAGAGACCTCGAAAAATATAGGTTTGCATGAGTCTTCATTGGAATGAGCATTTTTTATAATTGGAGGCCATCGTTTGGCCACCACATATCATCTTGATTACCCTACACTAGATTTTTTTCACTCGCTATCCCTTTGAGCCTAAACAATTTGGCCTTTCTTTTCAAAATCCTATATTTCTAACCTCGGGACGGGTAGTTTTATTATGTGTGCCTAAAGTCAACTTAGCATAGAAAGGGTCACTTCTCATAAGAACCAAAATCTTAAAGATAGATTATCATTGAAATTATGACGACCATTTGATCTCAAAAAAGGAAGAAGAATTATTGAAGAAAGAAAAAACAAGAAGAAGAAAGGAAAAAGGGAAATAAAGGTTAGAAAATGATTATAAAAAATTCACCGTTAAAGAATTGCCATGGAGTGAGTCTGGATATATATATATATATATATATATATATATATATATATATATATATATATATATATATATATATATATATATATATATATATATAGGGAGCTGATCCGTTGAGAGCACTAGCAAAATAGGAGATCTTGCTAGCGCGATCTGGCCGTCCATCCCGAAGGGATGGACCGCCCAGATTCTTTATTTTTGCGGCGCTATCAGTTTTCCGCTACATAATGTAACGGATGGACCTTTTTACCATCTTGCCCCTGCTCCCCCGTCCGCTACACTGTGTAGCGGACCACTTTCTTGGCCCCACATTGACAGCCAAAAAGTCGTCCGCTACACTGTCTAGCGGACGACTGACAGCCCTGACACAACTGACACATTTCCAGATGGGTCTGTACCTTCATTTCTATACACGTCAATGTTGTCAGAAATAGGAGATCTACACAGTATCGCGGACAGTACTTTTATACCCAAAAACTTCCTCAAGCTCTTTCAGCTACAATTTTCTTCTCCTTCGGACTCGCTTCCATTTTCAGCTCCCTTCAAGCTTCGAGTAACACTTGCTTCAAGCTTCACTCAAGCAAGGTAAGTTTGCGAATGGTGAAGTTTTCTTTATGAATTGACTGGTAAAATATAATTTTATTTTGTTTGGACAAAAAAGTATAGATTTTTTTTATGTTCTAGAAATTTGTCACTGTATTCATCAATTTGTGATGTTATACTCTAGATTTTTGTGATGTTCTAGACATGATGTTCATAAAAAAGGTGTAATTTGTTAACTCTAAATAAATTCATTATAGTTTAATTCCATTTTTTGGCATGATGAATTCATCTATTTATCTTAGTAATTTTAATTTGTTATGTTCAATAAATTAATAATTGTTAATTTGGAGACACTTTTGAGATTATGCATACGGTATGTTTGTCATCCTAAATTGGTCTATTCGCCAAGGTAATTTTTAGGTAATATTTTCAGTTAGAAATGTCATTTGATTGTTAAGCGTAGTCTATTTCTACACAGGTCTTGTTTCACAATGTCTGATTTCGTGTCGAGCTCCAACGTCCCCGTAGATGCTAGTGATCCGTATCTAGGACGAACATTTCAAACGTTGGAAGAAGCTGAAGAATGTTTTCGAGCGTATTCATTGAGGGTTGGTTTTGGCATTAGAATAAAGACTACAAGAACAAGCAACGTAACAAAAAAGATATGCTCTCGCTTATACGAGTGTCATAGGGGCAGAAACCCATTGCAAAATGAGACACGCGTAGGTAATGATGTTCGTAAGCGACAAACCCAATCAAGATCATTGGCTTATTACCAGCCTGGAACTGGCACACAATCACCCGTTAGTAACTCCTTCTAAGGTGAGTCAGATGCATCAACACAAGAAGATGGGTAAGGTCGCGAGGAGCCTAATTCACACAATGAGCAATGCGCGAATTAGACCTACTGAGATTGTTAATGTTCTTGCTGAACAGGCTGGGGGAATTCAAAATTTAAACTTTAACACGACAGACGTTCGTAACGCGGTCCGAACCCATAGACGAGCCGCGTATGACCTCAATGATGCGCAATCGACAATGAGCCTATTGAAACGGATGCAGATGGAGGACCCGCAGTTTACCTTCGATTATAAACTTGACGACGAGCATCGAGTTAGTACAATTTTTTGGGTCGACGGTCGTTCGAGGCTAGCTTATAAGCATTTTGGGGATGTCGTGACTTTCGACACCACATACCGTACCAACAAGTACTCGATGCCGTTCGCTCCTTTCACCGGCGTCAATCATCATTATCACTCCATCCTGTTCGGGTTCGCCTTGTTAAGGGACGAGAGCGAGGGTTCTTTTGTATGGTTGTTTAGGATGTGGCTGGAAGCAATGAACTTCAAAGCACCCAAAGTGATCATCACCGATCAAGATTTGGCAATGAAGAAGGCTATTGCGACCGTCTTCCCAGACACTCGGCACAACTTGTGCACTTGGCACATAAGCAACAAATACCCGGAACGTCTGCATCACGTGTACGCAAAGTATCCAGACTTTAAACAGGATTTTGACAAGTGCGTTACCAAGTCATTAACGATTGAGGAATTTGAGGAGAGGTGGGAAAAGCTTGTTCGGGATTACTCATTGCAAGACAACGAGTGGCTCCAGCACTTGTACGAGCGCAAAGAGCAATGGATTGGCGTTTACACGAGGAGGTATTTTTCAGCGGGCATGAAAACGACGGGCAGGAGTGAATCTATGAATGCCACGTTCGATAGTTATGTGGGTACAGCTACCAATTTGAAGACTTTCGTTGCATCTGCACAAAAAGCGGTAGCTTCGTTGTTCGTAAAAGAAAGGGCTGCCGACTTTGCAACAACGTACAAACAAAGGAGAAGGTTGCTCGAGACCCCGCTGGAGCTGAACGGTGCCAAAGTCTATACGAAGGAGATCTTCTTGCTATACCAAGTAGAGCTGCGAAAATCGGGACGATACAGTATAAACAAGGTGGCAGAAATGTCTACGCGTGAGTACAAGGTTTATTCGCTCGTGAATGACCTCGTCCCTGAGAAGCTGCGCAGAATTTATACGGTGAGCCATGACACATTGACGGATTCGGTGACATGTGTTTGCAAGAAGTTTGAGTTCCATGGCATCCTGTGTAGACACGTTCTGCGGTTTTTCACCCAGAAGAATATCAGGACAATCCCCGATAAATATGTCCTGCCACGGTGGACGAAAGGTGCAAACAGGTTGCACGGTACCATTGCCTTTCCGGAGCACCCGTATACTGACTTTGAAGAATCAGAGACGTTGCGGTATAATCATCTGGTGACAATGTTCACCCGTTTGTCCGTAAAAGGTGCTGCTACAATGGCCGGATATAAACATCTCCTCGAGGTAGCTCAGCAGCAAGAGCCCATCGTCGACCAATTGGAAGCAGCTTCAGTCAGCAATGCGGTTGACACTGAGCCTACAACGGGATCAGAAGATGACGAGCCGGGGGAGGAAGACGACAATGATATCCGGCCTTTGGACCCAATTATATCGCAGACGAAAGGACGCAAGAGATCTACGCAGATGAAGAGCTCTATTGAACATGAAACTCAACCTAAAAAGCTAAGAAGGTGTGCATTGTGCAACAAAATGACCGACCATGACAAGCGGAACCATTACAAGGCACTGGGGATAAGTCCAGGGTTTTTGCAAGACGAGGAAGAAGATGAGGCCGAAGATGAGGAAGAAGCAGCTGCAGTGGACCTTTAGTTTTTTTGTATAAACCATCAAGATTGTTTGACATTTGGGATTGTAAAGTGTCCGTGGCACAATATAGCAGATAGAAAACTGTTGGTATGCTTTCTGTCCGTACACAATGTAGCGGATGTCAAACTCCTATTAAATACCAATCAGAACGGCCTCTCTTTTTCCACCCGTTTCTCTCTCTCTCTCTCTCTCTCTCTCTCTCTCCAACGTCTCACCCACCCACGACCCCCTCTACGGCAACCGTCCGCATGGCTTCTGCTTCGGTGAACAGGCACTTCTTCAAGGTCATGGTGCCTGGGTTTCATACCGAACTTGTAGGCATCCCTTTTACTCTGTGTTTTCGTGTGTGTTAATTTTATCTTTGCTTAAAAACTTACCTGTCTTATAATGAATGTGATAGGCCATACCGGTAGCCTTCTGCATATTGCTTACCACACTTTGGCGCGAAGCCACTTGGGTCGAAGCAACTTTAACCAACAGCAAGGGGTCATGGCTTGTTAAAATCAAGAAGAAGCGCGGCCAAGAGCAACTTTATTTTGCAGAGGGTTGGAGTAATTTCTGCGAGCAGCACGACCTCAATGAAGGGGAGTTTGTAATCTTTGAACACAAGGGGCTATTTATGTTTCAAGTATCCATGTCTGATCAAAGCACCTGTAAAAAAGTTTTCCCTCAATGTTGAACCCTAAATTTGTGTTAATAAATTTGTGTCTGATAATTTTAGGTTCTTAATTGTTCATTTGAGAATTGTGATGGTCAATTGATGATTTGAGGGTGTCAAATTTTTTATGGAATATCATGCGCTTGAGAATATTGAGATTGTTTAATCTGATGCTAAAGCACTTATTCCATTGCCAGAAACTACCAACTCGAACAAAGTCTGACCAACAACTAAAAATACCAACAACTAAAAAAAATTAATTTGCCCAACTGTCCGCTACATTGTATAGCGGACAAAAAGCAGTTGTCCGCTACATTGTGTAGCGGACGGCGCACAACTTTCAAAATTTTTACACTTTTTTGCACCTGGAGTACCCCACTGTCCGTTCTAAACTCCAACACTAAGAAAATCTTTTCACTACCCCTTGTGTCCACCACATTGTGTAGCGGACGGCGCAGCAGAAACTCTTAACCCCAACACTTAGAAAATTTTTTCACTTCCTCGAGTGTCCGCCACATTGTGTAGCGGACGGCGCAGTAGAAACTCTTAACCCCAACGCTTAGAAAAAATTTTCACTTCCCCGAGTGTCCGCCACATTGGGTAGCGGACGGCGCAGCAGAAACTCTTAACCCCAACGCTTAGAAAATTTTTTCACTTCCCCGAGTGTTCGCCACATTGCATAGCGGACGGGGCAGCAGAAACTCTTAACCCCAACACTTGAAATTTTTTTCACTTCCCCGAGTGTCCGCCACATTGTGTAGCGGACGGCGCAGCAGAAACTCTTAACCCCAACACTTAGAAAAAATTTTCACAGTTAGAATCATCAAGTTCAATTAAAGGCACTGGTTGGCCAACTTACCAGATTGTATGCCATGTGCTCATCGATCTGACCCCTAGGGTGGTACTTCTCCCCGCGTTCGATTTCTCACACGCACAAGTCGTGCGCATTCGCCTTGCCAAACCGTTCGACACCCGATGGGTTCCTGTTAAGCCTCATATATGGCGCGCCGGCTGGCAACCCCTGCAGGCAGTCAAAATGGCGCATAGCGCGATCTGGCAGCTACCACTCTGCGACCTCGAAGTGGATCAGGGGTGTGCGTTGCAACCCGGAGAGCGTGAAGACGAACGACTCTCCCACCCGTCGCGCCAAATATTTGTACGGTGCCCATCGCATTTGGCCAGGAGATAACGAGTCGAGCTCCCCCCGATAGTACGTAATGTTGTGATGGGGATTGTCTCTCCTCGGGTAATGGCTGTCCTTCCAGCTGTACTCCTAGGCGCACAACCGAGGCCACACATTATCCGTTCCGTCCCTACGCCTGGGTGCGCCGGTAGCAAGGTGTTCATAAGACCACACCTGAGAGCAAAGACAAATTAAATAAAGTATCGTCAAATTTTATTGTCGATTCAACCAAAAAAAGAAACGAGTACGTAATCAAGAATTGTATGATATACCTGCAATAGCGAGAGACATGCACATATCGCTTTGGAGTCGGGCCTCGTTGCCTTGTGCAATGCTCGGTACAGGTACGCAAGAGTTGCGGCTCCCCAGGCATAATCCCCAACCTCCAGTAGGTTACCCAACAACGGTAAATATTTGACGCTGACGGTATTCTTCGACGTTGTTGGAAACAAAATTTCCCCATCACCCACAAGAGGAAAGCTTGTGTGTACAGCACAAGCATCTGATCCGTGTAGTTATCCGGCAGAACCTTGTAGGTATCTACCAACCACTTCAACTTGATACCACCAGTGCTAAATTGATCCTGGGGTATCGAAGTAAAGAAGTCCCTAGCGTCCTCTTATTCGTTGCTTCCGACGGAGGAGCTATTACCGGCCGCCCCGTCACCGGTAACCCTAAGATGAACCCTACATCTTCTAGGGTAATTGTCATCTCTCCGAGAGGGAAGTGAAACGTATTCGTTTCACTTCTCCACCTTTCAACAAGGGCACCTATTAAGTGCCGGTCAAGGTGTTGAAAGATCTGCCCATGCGTGAAAATCCCAAACCCAATCCCACGCAGTAATCTTTTCTGGGTTCTGTTCAATTTCCATGCTTTAAAATTATCGGATACTTCTACCGTGTTGAGAAGTGCTCTTTCCTACGAATTAATAAATACAATTTAAGCAAAATAAATGATATACAACATTCTCAAGAATAACAAAGTTGATAAAATAAGTATCTTACTCCACCATCCCATATGAGCGTACTGATATGGTTTGCTTGGTCGTATAATACGGACGGATCTTCTGGTCCAGGGTTGAAATCCCTTTTTGCAACTGAAATTATGGAAAAACGGCAAGGTTGGAAGCGTAAACATTCTCAAACATACAACGCTAGCACAGTCAACGCTAGCATGTGATCACATAATACTCACATAAGTTCACATGCTGTGTATATGCAATGTACATAGATACAAACAGACACGGAATGAGATTTTACAAGTGAAATCACATGAACAAATAATACGCAATACACATATATAATCTATATATAGATACATTGACAAACGCTAGCACAATGCACCGCGCACACATTCAAAATCATGCATAAGCCGCAATAACAACTCTAGATTATGAACAAATAAAGGATTGGTTTGTGAACTTACGTGATTGATTCGTCGATTAAAGGATTTCTTGAGAAGAAATTGTGCCAATCTACTTGCCAACGCCGCTAGAAGAATTGTGAGAAGAAGGAATGAATAGCCGTTTAGAAGGAATGAATAAGGGTTTCGAAGTAATGAAAAGCAAAAACGGTCCGCTACACTGTCTAGCGGATGGTGGGATAAGGACAAAGTAATAGTCGTGCATCGACAGGACTGATGTGACAACTGATTTGATGGAAACAGTCATCCACTAGACATGTAGCGGATGACTTTTTGGCTGTCAATGTGGGGCCAAGAAAGTGGTCTGCTACACAGTGTAGCGGACGGGGGAGCAGGGGCAAGATGGTAAAAAGGTCCGTCCGCTACACTATGTAGCGGACGACTGACAGCGCCGCAAAAATAAAGGATCTGGGCCGTCCATCCCTTCGGGATGGATGGCCAGATCGCTCTAGCAAGATCTCCTATTTTGCTAGCGCTCTCAACGGATCAGCTCCCTTATATATATATATATATATATATATATATATATATATATATATATATATATATATATATATATATATATATATATATATATATATATATATATATATCATATCCATTTTGAACTACATCCAACCTGATTCCCTTAATGGAGATACACATGTAGCTTAGTCAACTTTTTTAGGCTCGGTCTCCATGGCCAGATATTAGGGGCTTTGGTTTCATGTTTGGGCTTTTGAGCTTATTTACCATTCGTTTTTAGCCCGCACCATGGCCTACATTGTGTCCCATAAGGAGTCCCCCTTGAGGTTATGCTTATTCAAGAGAGACGAAGGTTACTCCTACATTTTGACATTTTGATGAGGTCAAAAAACCTAAATAAAAAAAAAGATAATGGTCCATGCACCTTTCTACACTCACTATATTATGACCTGATATGTTCATATCCCTATGGCTTGCTGATGACATTTCAATTACTGATCTTTCGAACCTGATGTGTTCACTTCCTTGTGGACTGATGATGATCCATTGATCTTCATGATCTTCATGATCTATCTGGCCTACCCTACCCTTTATGGCAACCATGCTCTGTATGACAGTTCGATATATTTGTCACCACTTCAATCTTGTGCCTTCCTGTTACCACTTGATAGCCATGTACTTTTGCTCAGCCTAGTCGTATACAGTGATCTGTCAGCTAATCCTAGGCTCGGATCCCATCAGCCTCATATATTATACACTTCCACAACAGAGATGTCAGCCTTACAATTAATATATTTCCATTCCCATACATCCTCGCTATCCACCATTTGAGCCCAACCTTTTCATGGTAGTCTTGAGGATTCAAATCTGAGTGTTTAAGTTAAGAATTAACTTATTTTGTGAAGTGGCATGACCTTTAATGATGAGGAATTTAAATTTTTTGATCAAAAACTCCTGTGGTCTTCCCACTTTGGGTAAAGATATACATATCAACTGAGAAGGATATGTTGCCTTAAATTCAAATCATAAAATGATGTATGAGAAAGAGAATAGATCTCCAAATGAATGATCAATTCATCGTATTAGACAGTCAAAATGATTTTCAATTCAAATATGCTCTTGAACTGTGAAAGGATATTATCTTTCGTCATAGGTTTTTCTTTGCTGATGGGCTTACGGTTTTTCCTTGTGATTCCCCTTCCATTAGGGTTATCTAGATTAAACCCTACTTACATTTTGGTCTAAGGGCTCCCTGTGATTCCCTTTTCACGACAGTTGGAATGGAGTTTGTCATTCTCCAAGCTATTGCATATTCAATATCCGTTGGTATTCTATCCTATCCAGGGGCTCCCTTTGATTCCCCTGTCCCGACAACTAGGGTTAGTGACTTTATCTCGTCAAAGTCTATGTCTTAAGAGTCTACTTGTTGACATTAGTTTGTAAAAGATTTTTTTTAAAAAAAGAATATATATATATATATATATATATATATAATTCAAAAATTCAAAAGATAATAAAAAGAGGAAAAAATATGATTCTTGCTGTTACTTTCAGTCACGCTCTTATCTTTTCTTTTTTCAGGTCCAGTTTTGAATTCAAGGGTCGGATACCCTCTCTTCAAGTCAATACGTGAAGAGTCATGTATAGTCTTTTTTTTCTAAATTCAATTTCGAACTACATTTGGCTTGATCCCTTCCGAATAAGGGTATGTAAGCAACTTCCATACGGTTCAACCATTTCCTAATCTAAGTCTGTGTCTGAGGGTATGTAACCCTTAATTCAGGTCAGTACATGTAGGTCACGTATATTGCCCATTTTTCCAGTTCGTATCCAGTCCTAGAGTATTATACCTTTAGTCCGAGTTAGTACGTGAAAGTCACGTGCAATCATTTTCCCAGTCCAAGTCCATTATTAAAATGTAAATCCTTAGTCTAGGTCGATATGAGGATGGCATACCTTTTTATCCCTTTGTGTTTCTCAATCCAATTCAAGTTCAGTTGGCGTATCCGCAGAAATTTCTGTGTGCCCCCTCTAGAGATACCTTTTTCCTTTGGTGTTAAAGCGTCCAACCGCTTCCAAACGTTGTTTGCTCTGATTTTCGCACATGAGTCTTTTCTGAGTGTGTCTAAACGTCCATTTGCTTTTAAGCGTTGTTGGCTCCGACTTCTACACATGAAGTGTCCAATCGCTATGGCTCCGATTTTCACTCAAAAGTCCTTTTCGTGTGCCTAAATGTCCATCTGGTTTTACACGTTGTTGGCTACGACTTTGAACGGCACCTCTTTTTTGAACTCCTTTGGTCTGATTCATTCTAGGGATAATTAAGAAGCCTTGGTTTGACCTCATATTTGTGTGAGTCTTTGAGTTCCGTCTTGAGTCATGTGATCCTTTTCCGCATTTCTACTATAAAAATCTATTGCTTTACGGTGAAGTTTGCTTGCATGTGAGCTCTCTTACAGATGGGCTTTATAGACACCCATTTCTTTTGTAATTTTATTTTTATCTTTTTATTAATTTGTGTTAGGCTCTATTAATAAATAAATTTTATTGTTTAATGTTGGATGTAAAGTTGATAATAAGTAATAGGCCTTAATAACTTAATTTAGCTTACTTAGGCCCCGTTTGACAAAAAAAATTTCCCTCTTTTTTTTTCAGTTTTAAAAACTGAAAAAAAAGAGCGTTTGGTAACCATTTTTTTTTCAATTTAAAAAATCAGTTTTTAAACTGCAGAGTAAAAAAAAAACTCCAAAAACTGGTTTTTTTTTTCGACCACCACCACCACCCTCCCACCGCCGGCAGCCACCTCAGGCGACCACCGCCAGAGACTGCCGGCCGCCGGCAGCCACCTCCGGCCGCTGGCGACCACCGCCGGAGACTGCCGACAACCACCTCCGGCCGCCGGCGACCACCGGCAGCCACCTCCGGCCGCCGGAGACTGCCGGCAGCCACCTCCGGCCGCCGGCGACCACCGCCGGAGACTGCCGGCAGCCACCTCCGGCCGCCGGCGACCACCGCCGGAGACGGCCGGCAGCTACCTCCGGCCGCCGGCCACCACCGCCGGTGACTGCCGGCAGCCACCTCCGGCCGTCGGCCACCACCACCACCACCGTCGACCACCGCTACGCCCCACCACCGCCACCGCAAACCACCAAAAAAAAAAGTCAAAATAAAAAGGGTTACCAAACACCAAAAAAAAAAACCTCAAAAAAAAAAGGGGTTATCAAACACCCACTTGTTTTTATAAAAAAAAAAATTAACCTGCTCTTTAAAAAACTGCTCTTTAAAAACTGAAAACCAAAAAAAAAATTTTGTCAAACGATTAGTCCAGTTTAGTAGTCTGTATGTTTGTCTAGTCCAGTCAATTAGCCCAAATTAATTAGGCCCCTGTCCATTGGATAACTATCCTAATTAGTTAGGTTCTAATCCAAATTAAGGTCAAGAGATTGTGATTGATTAGATGAATTGGGAATACCTTGTAATTTATCCTTGATATATGTGATTAATCCTTTATTTACATGAGATATGATGATAATTTTTGAATATGTGTACATCTCATCTAACAAATCAGAGATAATTATCAAATTAGGATCACATGATATCTCAAAATTCGGGAAAAAAATATTTTTAAGAAATGGGATGGATTGGCCTAAAACCGGTCGGTTAGTTGACTTTTGTCAATCTGCAATTTTTATCACATATTTTGTCTTATCATGAAATTATAGATTGATATGGTCATCCTTACCATTTCAAAAAAATCCCAAACAATTCCACATCGTTGGTCTTACAAAATAATAAGGGTTGCTCTTTTGTACTTAGCCAAAATCATATTGGAACAGGCCTTTAAAAATTTCACTAGGAACCGCTGAAAAACCCAAGCTTTTAGCAACATTTTTTCTGCTCCTCAAGAACCCTAACCCTAATTTCTTTACTTGTCACCCCTTTTCTTCCTCACTCTCACAGTACACACAACTTCGTACTCCACAGAACACAACTACTAACACACCTTCTACATGCATCGATAATCCCTATGTTACAGCGCCCCCCCCCCCCCCCCCCCCCCCCCGGCGCGCGTCGTGTGATACACACACATATGCACCCATTACACACACTGCCTCGTGCACGCCCTCCCTGAACATACACCAACATACACTTTACTCATAGACACCCTTGCACACTGACACGTATCCTTACACATGCACACAACATACACATTCACACACACCCACACCGGTACCCACACACAGTGCACCAATCACCCTCACATTTCCACGCGTAGGGTGTCCCCAACACACACTCACAGCACCACTCATGGCTACTTGTGTAGTCCCCTTCACCTTCCTCACACACACCAAATTACACATGCACGCACTCACCCTGTACATTTTACTGAAACAGACACACGTACCACTGTGTTTACAAACACTTTCACCCTGAAATTTACACCCAAACATACATATATTCAAGCCTAATTACCTACCAATTACATTCCCAAATTAGGGTAGAATAACCCAATTAACACATACACACTAAAACACCAAGAACACACATTCTATTTAATGTCTTCTTATCTTTTCTACATCCCAAAATAAACTAAAGCTTAAGATGGCGTGTGCATCATCTCACCAGTATACTTACACAGAGACCCATAACAGCAACCCCACTCATGCTGGTTTCCAAACAGTAAGCACCTCTTGAAACATCTCCAGTGTTAGTTCTCTGTCTGCGTGCCTGAAGAAGTTCCTCATTTCGTCTTTAACATCATAGATCTTTCCAAAATCAATTAAGTACATCAGACACCCCTTCTTCAATTTGTTCAGCTGGTACAGCCATGCCTCCTGCAGCCTCTCAAGGACATTTCCTGAGTTGATATCCTCCAATAGGCTTTCCTCGCAAGAATCCTTGAGGTCAGCTATATCGTACTTATTTGCTGCACCAAGTAATGCCAGTCGATGCTTCCAGAATTCCTCTTGCTTTAGTGTTCCATACAAGTAACTGAGAAGAGCCATGCAAGACTCCACTGACATGTCTTCAATGTTGATTGTAGAGGACTCTTTCTCCTTGAGGTTGTGCTGGAACATACTATGGAACACTGGAGAACTTGCGGAGAGAATTGCTTTGTGAGCTCTTAGCATCCCATCGGCTGTATTGATGGTGACATCAGCGTGGATAGACTCATCAAGCATGCGAGAAAGGCAGCGCATAGTACTTTGGCTTGCTAGAGATTGCAGTACACCATCACTGGGCCATATAGAACTGGCTTCCCCACCCTGTGTAAAACGAGATTTAAAGATCACAAGACAAAGTTGGATCCAAAGAGGCTACTGATTTGCAATTTCTCGTATACAGATTGCAAGAAAAATGTGATATAGACTGAGGTCAATATTCTAGCTAGCATATCACACTAGTTATAGTTGCTCACGTTTAGTGGGCAGATCTTCAGATCCAGAAACTCAACGTCAATGATAAAGCGAGCATGAAAGGTCGAATCGACAGGCCAGACAAAGTCATCGCTAGTTCGAAGCAATCTCTCATGAACTACACCGTGTAGCAATACATTGTTAGGGTCATCAAAATGTAAAAGCATTTTAATGGTTTACAACATAGTAATTAAAAGATGATAAACAGCAAAACAAAGCGAAGCAATAATGTAATGTAGCTACCAGAAACTATACTCAGGTACCTTTTCTATTGTAGGAGTCGAGATATCCAAATGGTTCTAGATTTATTGAGTATGATAAATAGCAACAGTTAAAAATTTTATTTGGTCGAGTTATTATGTATATATGTCTCATTCTATTGGAGTCCGAGTCAAGCAAGTCCTAGTTTCAAGTAAAACATTTCCTGCACTAGTAAAGTTCCACCCGTTTTTCATCAACCAAATGTATTTTCACGGCCTTTATCTCCTCTCCAAATATCCTCCACCAAGTAACCCTTCAAATCAAGTCAATTCTACACCCCTTTCATATATTAAAGTTCCACCAGTCCATGACCAACCAAAACTACTTTCACTACCTTTATCTACTTCTTTCCAAAAACTCCTTCAGCTAATAAGCATACAAATCAAACAGCCAATTCTTTTCATCAGTCCTTGATCAACGAAAAGAATTTACACTACCTTTATTTACTCCTTTTTCCAATGCGACTCTTCAAACTAAGCCAACTCTAATCCCCTTTCAACAGCAAGATCGATAAACCCAAACAAGAACAATATAATTGGCAAGCACAATTATGTTTGACAACAATTGGAGGGTTCTCAATAGGATGCAGGATTAAAATACAGAGCAGAAAATTTGAACGCAGATAAACCGAAGATTGAGAACATTTTGCAGGTTAACTGAGAGAAGAGGGAAAAGCATGTTACATCAAGGTCAATAAACCTTCTAAAAGAAATTATAGCATATCATGCCTCCTTTTTTAGGTGAAGTCCATAAAAATCCATAAGATATAAAAGAGGACGGGGATGCTATCGTTCCTTCACTTGTTTTGGATAAGGCACCTGTTCTTTCATAAAGAAGTAAAGTTTCAATCATTTCCTTGACGGGCACAGTAAATCACAAGTCAGGAAAAGCTGTAGGCAGAAATCTTGTGGCCACGAGACTGGTTTAACAATTTGGGATAAGCAATAAAACTTACACTAGACAATTAAGACTAAGTCTTTAACATGAGGAAGATATATCTTCTTCAACGTCAGTGTTGAGAGCGCTGGACACACCGCTTGCCCATTGCTAAGTACTCCAAGCTTTAAACAGCTGGCTGTCCAACATGCATCTCTAAGGCTTTGTATATGCATGTTCTCCATTTAGCCAGCCTGTCCTTTTAGTTTCTATCATATGAGCAAGAGAGAGTTGCACACAAAGTGAAGGTGTCAAAAGATGTGTTCTCCTTTATAGCAGCTGATTCAAACTGATGGACCCAAAAGCATGCCAACCAATATCCAAAATGCCAAAAAAAATTAGTAGTTGCGGACAGCGCTCTGTTGCTTCCGGCAGCAGGCGGCATAGGGTAGGCTGAAATTTGCTCTCTGCTTCTTTAAGTGACTATGCATTAGCAAAAATCGCAGTAAAACTTTGAACCCCAATCTTGAGGCCAGAGATCAGCTTTTCAAATACATTTCACTATATCATACACATTTTGTACCCTCTTAAGTTTCATTACAAGGTTACTCATACCTTGTTAGTGGAACATTTTAGCTGAGTGCATCTTCTGATTTTCGTTAGCCGACAGATTGCTCACAAGTCAAAACTATCATATGCAATTCCATATTACTCGATGCCGTAAGCATTACAAGCAGCTATCACAAGTGATTTTGAAATTAAAAATTGACTTAGCCTGTAAAAATTCCAAGCTATTTATGTAATGAAATAAGCTTCCCTTTCAGATAGATGCCATAAATTCAAGTCACCCAGCCCATAAGTAACAAACTCCAACAAATTGTTGCAATGTCAAACAGACATAGAAGATAATTCCATTAGCATTACGAGCTTAAATAAAGACATACTTGGGGAGATGTAGGGGCGGCGGTTAGTGCCGGTAGTGGAGACTCTGAGGACAAATCTAGCAATCGGAGGCTGTTCTTTCGACACTCGAGACGGCTCCGGGAAAAGCCGAATGTAAAAATACCGATTCTTCTCTATTGATAATTGCCTATACAAACGTAAAAGATGCTCTATATCAGCACAATCTCCTTTCCGTTGCATTTACCCTTTGACTTGTTGCAAATTTCTAGGATGAATTTGGTATGTATAGACATCGACCTTAGCCAATGCTTTCACCATAGTTTGACTAGCCAAATGGTGTACTGACTTAATGCATAGTTTTCAGCTGAATTCAACTTAATGTTTACATGTACTAAAGACAGTCTATCGCAAAAAGCCAAATGGAAAACATCCAATTGAAAGGAGGCAGTAAAATTGAACAGATAAAAGCAAGTTAATTGCAATCGTCCAAAACCAATTTGAAACCAAGGCCAAAACATGGACATACACATGCATCTATGAAGAAATGGAGTAGAAAGAGAGAGAAGTTACCAGTTCCAAATCCCGACCTTGAAAGGGTCGGATCTTTTGTAAGTGCAGGGCCCGAAGGTTTCGATTCTCCATTGAGCCAGCCTCGAGATTGTCTCCACCTTGGACTCCGCCATCCCTATCTTTCTCGATGACTCTGCAACTCTGATCAGCTGAGAGAGAGTGAGAGTGAAGGTTTCGGAAAGGCCAACTTATTTGGACTTCAGAGTAAGGAAGGAGACTTTTGCTTTAGAACTACTTTATGGCACGTTTGAGCTAAAAGCATCGAAAAGAAGCTAAAAGCCTCAAAGTAGAGAAAAAGCTATTATTATTATTATTACAAAGGAAACCAACTTATATTTTGTTATTGTTAACAACAGAGACGCATTTTTCTGGTCTGCCATTGCTTCAATCAGTCGCTTTTTTGGAAACGCATCTCTCTGTTGAGTGCCAAATAACTCTTGCGATGACTTTTTTCGAAACATAAATTTTTGTAACACTTTTTGAACGTTAATAGATGTGTATAAGTAACTGTATTTGGCAATCATAACTTAGCACATTATTTCTAAACTTTTTCAATACATAGGAGAGCTACATAATTAGGATAGCATTTTTTGTCCCTTGATTTCTCGTGCTTTAAATGCATGACAATAGGCTTGATCATAATCGGGGCTTTAAGATGAACCTAGCTACTAGGGCTTGACTCGTGTTCTTCATGTTAAAAGCATGTCGGATGTCAAGTCATCAGAAATTACAAAGGACAAAACACTAAAAGACGCTTCGCAAAAACTTTCTGTTCTAAATACTTCGCGGGTTATCTTATGCACCTCAAAAACCCAAAATCAATGTTTTTACGACCGAAAAGTCTTACATTTACATGTTAGGGTAACATTGTGAAAAAAGTTGAATCTTCTCATTCTCATTAAACTACATATTAAAGCATGATATAAGTTGTTGGGTCTACGCAACCATAGCTTAAGCTTTTAAAGTAATTAGTAACTTAACATAGTATCAAGGCAGTCTTGGGTAGAGGTGTCAAATGAGCCGGGCTTGGGCCGGCCCAGCCCAAGCCTATCGGGCCTCTAGCAAAACTGGCCAGGGCCGGGCCGGGCCGGGCCAAGGGGGCTGCCAAACGGGCCGGGTCGGGCCAGATTCTGGGGATATCTAGGCCCAGTCCAAGCCCAGGCCGTAGGCCCAACATTTAGGGCCGGGCCCGGGCCCAAATTTTTTTTGTTTGTGTAATTTTCTTTCTTTTATTGGCTATAATTATCCCTCTTTACTCATAATGTTGTTTTATTAGAGATACCACTTCCTCGTGAATTTATCTTGAATTAGGAAAAAAGAATTGGTTACTACATGGGTATTTCCTTTTAAATATGTCTAGTAATTTTTATTTTGTAACTCTAAAACAATTCTTAAAAGAACGTATGCAAAACGATTATAATGCTAAAACAATTATAATGCTAAAACAATTGTTAAAAGAATGTATGCAAAATCTTGATCTCAAAATATGTCTCAAGATTACGTTTCTTTGTCCGAAAAGTCTACAGAAAAATGATTACTAATTATCCGAAGTGCGAAGCAAAAATATTCTTATAGAGACGTTTCTCAATAATATCACCATGACTCTCAAAGTTTGGGGTGTTTTTATAAATACGTAAAGTTTAGGGACATTTATGTAATTTTATAAAAAATAATTTAAAAACCATATTGTCTTGCCACCTCCTCCTTGTTACAATGACTAAGCTAGTTAAATGTTAAAATATGGGATATGTGGATAATGGATGTCTTGGGTGAAAGATAATGAAGGGAAAAAAAAAGGAAAAAGAAGAACCAAGAGGTCCAAAAAGAAAACAAGAAACAAAGAAGAGAAATGAAATGAAAAGCCAAACAGTTTGGCCCAAACAGGGGGCCAAATTAGGGCCAGAAAGGGGCCCAATTTCGGGCCAAAATCGGGCCGGGCTTTTTTAAGGCCGGGCCATTTTTTGGTGAAACCTTGGCCTGGTCCAAGCCCAGGTCCAAGGCCCTTTATCTGCGGGCCTGCACTGTTCATTACAGGGCCGGGCCAGCCGGGCTTTTTTCGGGCCGGGCCAGCCCGCGGGCCGCCCGGCCCATTTGACATCTCTAGTCTTGGGTGCGATTTCTCCAAGCTGGAAAATTTGGGCCCTCTTTATTATAATGAAATTTAAACTCCGTTTATCTATGCTCTTGATGGTGGTGCACTATATATGATTTGTCTTCGACTCTTCATGGGCAAGCTCCTTCATTTGTCTTTGTCTCTCGATATGCAACAAGGGGGCTTATACATAAGAGGAAGTGTAAAAGCATGATATGCATCGTTGGATCCATTCTCTAAGAATTAAAGCTTTTAGAAATATTAGTAACTTGACATTACCCTTGCACGTGTGGATTGATCTTTCTAGGACTAATTGTACTTTGCATCAATGAGGTGCCCACCTATTACACTCGACTATACGGGTTATCAAAAATTACACTCTACACCATTTTCAATAACTTTTCTTTCGTAAGATGTCATTTGTAGCCATTAAAGCATGAACTACATCATACAAACAAAACCTTGATTAATAATTTTAATGACCAGTCAAACCAAGATGTAACCAGGAACTCTCAAAGATTGACTATATGACTAGTTCTCAAAGATTTTGGGTGTTTTTTTCTAGTTAAATGTTCGGTGCTTGGCCGTAGTACAAATGATTTGGCATACACCCTCA
The DNA here is from genome assembly GCA_033070095.1 of Escallonia herrerae. Taxonomy (NCBI): domain Eukaryota; kingdom Viridiplantae; phylum Streptophyta; class Magnoliopsida; order Escalloniales; family Escalloniaceae; genus Escallonia; species Escallonia herrerae. The sequence continues at coordinate 554,975 of JAVXUP010000035.1, forward strand.
ACGTGTGTAGTTTTAGACTTGAAAGTGCTTTGAATTTCTCTGGATGCTTTTCTAGTCTTGTCTTCAGTATCATAGTTAAGGTGCATGGTCCAATTACCAAAAGAGTTGGTTCTATCGATGCATTGTGGGATCTTGTTTCAGATAGTTTAAGTGTAAGAACAAGCATAGAAGAGGTGCTCATGTGATTCCTGAAGTTAATTGCATAAACTGCAAGTATCATCAAGAATGATGTTTCAAGCCTTCAACTTATCCTTAGTAATCAGTTTTCTTTTACAAATTATACCAAAGTATGTATATAAGCCATACCAGCTTCCATCGGGTTATCTTGGGCTTTAAAACTCTTAAAGCACTTCACGTAGATTAGATTAATTGAGCATTAGCGCTCATATTCTAGTTCACTTTGTGAGGGATAGTAGGGTTAGGAATTGGCACTGCAGAGAAGCTGTATGTCCTTAATCTTAAGTACTTAAAAAGAGGATCTAGGGAGATGCCAATATATGTTCACAATGGTCTAAAAAACTTTAGCATCAGTTTGGCCGGCAACATCATAGATGATTCTTGGCCCATATCGATTAGTAATTGGCCCAATGGGTTACAAGTTATCAAGCCATAGCCATCTGTCATCAATAGTCTTGTGTATGTTATATCACTAAATATTAGCTCCAAGCTTAATAAGCTTCATCTGTCTCCAAGATAAGTCACTTGGAGTAAACCACTGGAGATTTAAGTATGCTACCAGATAACTCAGAGCGATACTTTTCTCTGACCAATATCCAGAGGCATTTAGACATTGCAGCTTTATTTCATTCTTTGCTCTTTTGAGCCCAATACTGCCCTCCTCCTTAGGCTTGCAAATATCATTCCAGACTAATTTAACACCTAATAGTTTCATATCGTTCTCAGTCTAGATGAAAGCTCTAAGCATTGGAACCCATGGTATTGGACCCGACTCCGTTAGTACAGAACATTTTCTTTTCAAAAGAACCTCCTCTTGTCTCTACACCTTTACCTCTTTTATCATTTATCATTGAGGGGTCATTTAGGGGCCTTTTTAAGAGCTACCCATTATAACAAACTTTTTTTATGTTCAATATCTAGATAGACCTTTTTTAGGAGAATAAACGGTGTAAGACCAGCAAACCTGGATGCTAGATAGTATAGAGATGGCTAGTTACAGTCTCCCAGCATTGAGAAAGTTACCCTAATGCCTAGTAAACGATGTGTTCGACATCTTTGAGAATTTGACATTCATTTGCTCTAAGCTTTGAGCAAGTTAGTGGAACTCCGTGATAGTTAAGAAGAAGAGATCCCACATCCATGTCGAACGAAGTACTCAGATTACTAACATTCTCCTTAAATACAAAATCTAAGTAGATTTCACTTCTCTGTAGGTTTGTTTTCAACCGAGAGAGATCAACAAATTCAGTGATTGCTATCTTCGTAAGAGCAAGAGAGGATTTATCAGCACTATTCAATATGAATAAGTCGTTATTTTTTCAGGTCATAGCACTTTCACTAATATAATCATCAAGAAGATCTGCAAATGTTTTCACTAGAAGGAAGAATAAAGGAGAGGACATAGGATCATCCTGCCTGAGTCTTTTAGCACTATGAAAGAACCCGCTAAGGTCACCACATAAGCTCACAGAGAATTTAGCTGACGTACACATTTCATAGTCTAGTTGGTAACCTATTTGGGGAATCTTGTGACCTCAAGGACTCTCTATAGGAAATCAAATTAGGTCATTTGAATGTCCACTTTCAAAGCAAATCTGGTAGGGGAAAGGGGAGGGAGAGGGGCACTGGATCCATGGTTGTTTCTTGCCAATCCTTGCATCAATAGTATGTTATCTGCTATTGCTATACTATGGACAAAGGCAGTTCGACTGTGGCTAACCAGATGTCAAAAATCAAACTGCAATCCTTTGGTGAGAAGTTTACAAAAGCACGTGTAAACAATGTTACATCGAGGAAATGTTCCTAAATGTTTCATAGTTATAAGGCAAAGAGCTTTAGGAATCAAGTTGGAGAAGTATTCTTGATCATATGAATAGTGCGATCCTTTTAGAAAAAATTCACTACTACTGTAAAGAAGTCCTTCTCTACAATGTTCAAGTCAGCTTGAAAGAATTCAACACTATATCCATTAGGCCTAGGTGCATTATCCTTTTTGAAGGCAAAAACCACCTCTTTAATCTCATAAGGAGAAATTGGCTTCAATATGATAGATTGTTGATTAGTAATAAGCACATTCTTGATCATTTGTGTAGCCTGCAAGTAGCATTTTATCTTCATTCTGTGCCTTAAAGTCAAAGAAATGTTCGATGGCTTCTTGGTGTCTAACCTATTCTCCCTCAATTTTTTCTCCACGATGATTATGAATGAAGCAGATTTTGTTCCTTGCTCTGTGTACTTGCACCTTTTATATAAACAGGCAATGTTCTGATCTCCAAGGCTAACATTTTTGGAACTCTAGATTTCTAGGAATAATATGCTTTCTCAACAGTAGATAGTGCATATTTTGGAGTGTTAAGGATTTTTTTTTCTTGTTGTATAAATTGAGTAGTCCCCAAGCAGTATAGACGGTGGTACAAACAACTTGGAGTTCCTTCATTTTGTCATTGACTTAGTGAGATATTATTGCAGTGTTTATTGTTAAGCCTCCTAAGCTGAGGTTTAATCTCATCACCATTCTCATGGTTTTATGCATATCATCCCCCATACAAGGAGCATTCCTTGAATTCTCTAAAATAGCAGGAAAAAGTTGGTGCTTTATACAAAAGATGTAAAACTTGAAAGGCTTGCCACCTGCATGAACATGGATCATGAGAGTAATGAGTGGCATTGAGTGATCAGGGACTCCTAAGGGCAAGGCTTCAGCAGTTGGACAGAGATTCGATGACATAGTGCTGCTGAGCACTCTAGCTATCCCACTAAAGATGATGTCTTTAGATCTTTTTTACTATACCAAGTGTATAATAACGCCCTAGTGTTGAGGTCATTCATTTGGAGCTTCAGTGAGCACTTAATAAACCAATTCCACCTTGATTCTTGCATCGAATAAGAGATGCTTCCGAAGAGCTCTTCTTCTACTCCCTTTGTTATTGCCATATATACAATTAATATATATCAATTGCCAGATTTGACTTTCATAGTCACCGAGGTAGTGATGACATGAGACATACTACTTATAACTTGAATATAAATAATATTTTTTTTTATCACAACCACACTAGATACACCTTTATGATTAAGATTTGCTAAAAGTTCCAATTTGGTAGCCATGCCTTTGTTATTTCCTCAGTATTTTCAGGCCTTACAAGAGGTTCCCTATAGAGCGCATTTAACTATGAAATTGTCTTAGTACTCTTTTTTACCTAATTTTTTTTTATAGGGGTCATTGAGACCCCTACATATGGAGGAGTTGATAATCAAGTATAACCAGAACTTGCCACCTTTTTTGTGGTGGCTTATGATGCAGCCCTTATCGGGTTATCGCCTTTCGAAATGTCACTTTGAGAGCAATCATCTTTTTTCTTGTTACATGATATATACTTGTCCATTCCTCATCACCAGATGATTCTTCAGCTGAGGTATTTTCCTCTAAGTCAATATCAACAAGTTGCTTAAAGGAATTATCGGTGACCATAGGTATTGATGTGCTTGGGGTATTAGTTAGACTAGCCAACAGTGGTTTTCGCCTACATGTGGGGGATTATACAGAGTCCCACTAGTGGTACAAACTTTAGCTCTCTGGATTTGTGTAACCTTATGTGTTCCTCCTTGTGTTCAAACAATTTGTAGTCTAAACATTTTATGAGACGATGATGAACCAAATCCTATGAGCGACGAAGAAGGCCATCATCATTCTATTCTATTTAGCATCTAATAATTAGCCATACATGCAGTCGGCACTGGATATTGGCTTACCTCATCCCATCTTCCAAGTGAACTGAACAAGCTGTACCTAGACTCACTAAAGAGTACCGAGATGTTACATGCACCCTTCTTGCTCCAGTCAATCAAAAAAAAATTAAAGGAGGAGATACTTTAGCCGAAATTACCCCAATCTCTTCCTAAAAAGCAGATTCGTAACTCTACTTTTAGTTCATAGTCAAAAGCCAAGCAAGATATACAATGGTAAGGGTAGTTTACCTCCAGGCGAGTAGGGCACAATAACGTGATGATACTAGGCCTAGTAGAATTGGAAATGGATTGGATGCTTCCTCAACACCGTCCTGGGAGCTAAGACCAAAAGCGGTTAGTGTTCAGCACTTACTCTTGCATCGTTTATGGGAGCGACTTAATAAAAGCCATTGAAGGACAGAGTAAAGTCAGTCAGGGAATCAAGGAATGAGCTTTTGAAGTTATATCGCCAATGTGCTTTAGTGCATTAGTGAACTAGCCTCAACCAATGATCATCCTGGAGCTATCATCAGAATAAGGTGGCATGGTTCTAAGCTTACATTTCTGGTTGGAACACCTGGCTTCAAAAGCAGACTTCTTTCAAGAACCTATTATCCCGTAAGTCACCTTTCAACAGTAATCGGAATCAAAGTAAGTGAGTTTTGCCAACTATGAGTTTCACCAACTCTGATCTCTTAGTCAATTGAAAAGATAGATCGATTATTTTTATCTGTAAAGATCGAGTAATTCCTCTCCTTACTTACCTGTTCGAACCTTGATGGAATCTCTGGTCTCAAGTTCTGGGTTACTGAGTTCATTTCTATTAACAATTGCCGAACTTAGATCCTCAGTAAAGGTATGTATTTCCTTGTGACAATCTTAGGTACTTTTAGGATGCAGAAATGAATAGATGTAATCTTGTCATTAGCTCTCTTTTCATAGCTCTTCCCATGGCAAAGCCTTATTGAATGAAAGTTGCAAGCAGTCCATTATGTGCCAAAGGCAATTGTTTTCACAACAATAAGAATGAAGTGGTGTAACAATACAAAAGAAAGGCAGATATGTTAAGAAAGAACAGAAAGGTGTGAGTCCACAAATGCGGATTAGCTTAACAAACTTAAATATGAAAGGATTCAAAGCTTGTGTTACGAACTATCTGATGCTTGCCTCGAATGGTGTTACGCCTTCCTCGTCACAAGAGCAGCTACTAGAGTTGCTCCTATGATTCTAAGAACCAAAACCTTAAGCTTTGAGGGTAGCACAAGAAAGAGTATTGCTTTGATAGTTGGTGTTCAGAATTAAAGAGTAGCTTCCCGTTTTATAGAGTGGTCAGCAACCTTATTCACAGGCTTTTCGACATAGTTCGTAAAACTTGGAGACACTGTGAATGAGATAGTTGAAAGGTATACTCGGCGTAGCTCACAAACCATTTGCTTATTCTCATTCCACAAATATCAAATGAGGTGTGAACTCATTTGTCAATGTTTGAGGCTCCAAATGGATGCCATATCTCACCCACCATAATTTTAGAGATATGCTAAGACATACTCCACTCTTTGCATTAGTACCTCATTCTGTAACTCTAAAAATGAGATAGTCTTGGAAAATCTTGAGATATCCAATACATATTCGTGTATAGACTAAATGCTCCTTGGTATAGGCTATGCGCTCCTTGGTAGCTATCATACGATCGGTAAAGAGAAGTTTTCCTATTGAGCTAGGAATTTTGCTTAACATCGTGGGAGTCTAGAGTTACAATGAGAATTCAAGAAATTCCCTCGATAGGGATTGTACTAAGACCATCACATTCAAATGAGATAACTAATTGAACATGGCTTGAGCAAAAGTGGTGTTATCAAAATTCTAACCTCAAAGTTTTTTTTGTGCATTATTGTTTAACAATGAATGTTTGCATGTTCAAATGATCGGTTGCACTTCTGAGTGTTTTTCCTTTTTTATGTTGAAATGCAAAGGCCCGCTAATAGGAGTACTCTCCATGTGCTTTCTCACAGGCAAAGTACGGTATTAGTCTCAGTTGTTATTCTGTGTTCAAATCAAGGAATTTACACTAACAGGACCTGATAACGTGTCATTAAGAAATCATTCAAACCATGATAGACCAGGGTTATGACTTTGATGAACCCCAAAGATGGGTAGTTGTCAAAAAAATGTCACCAGTTATAAACACATGCAGACATAAAACCAACAAATAAAGGTATAAAATTGTGTCATTTTAATCAGGATTGAACAAAGACACTTTGAAACTAAAGCACTGACGAGTGAACATTATATAGTAGCTTATATTGAAATCCAAATATAAGTGAACAAATAAGTACAATGGCGGTTCTACGGACAAGGCTCCCCAGTCCCCACATTGTGGAGTATGCGTAGTTTTCAGCCAAGCTAACCTATAACTTAGGAAAACTCGCACCATTGTCTCTTTCTTGTAGATTTGATTTCTTCTCTAAGTGATTTATGTACCAGATTGCATGTGCCAGCCACCTATCAACAATATCTAAATTTCCACCAAGTGAATCATTATGTGCCAATTGACGTCTCTGCAATGTGATGCACTGAGGTATATTATAGACAACTATGCATATTTCTCCCTCTTTCCCACTATCTGGCATCATTGTTGGCTTTGAGGTCTGAAATAATGGTGAAAGAACTTAAGAAGAGCTTACATTCAGTCAAACAATAGCTAAAAATCACTCTTAGCATTCATGGCCAAAAAGCAAGCAAATCTATCCATGGGTAAAACTTATAACACATTTGTTTTTGGTTAGGCTACAATAAGGGCGAAGACACATTCTTGTTGAAGATTTAAGAAAAAATTCGTTTCATCCATAGTGTCCTATCAAAACTTACAATAGTAGGACATCTACCAGCTTTTGTTTCTGAGATATATTTTAAGGCTCCTGCTTGGATCTTCCTACATCAAGAAAAAAAAAAGGCTATAATGCACAATGATCATCTCTCATCGGTTTCCAGTAAAAAGCCCTTACTTTTTGTCATACACTAGTCTATTAATAATGGTTCAAACTCCTAGGATGTAGGAATCACACGACCTATTTAGAGAGATTGACCCTTGAGAGCTTAAAGGCAATACCTTGAGCTGTCTCATTTCAAATAGAGCAATTGACCCCTGAGAGCTTAAAGGCAATACTTCAAACCATGATTGACCCTGAGAGCAAGGAAATACCTTTGGGTTATTGTGCATCATACAAAAAACATACTACCAGAGCTAAGTTCTACCACTTTACTACTACCACTACCACTCATATATCCACCATTGTTGTCAAGTCAGCCATAATTAATACCATCATTGCTGTCACAATCACTACTTTATCGATATTACTGTCATGACGCCCACCACAACCGGCAAATTCCGTTCCCTACCACCGCTTATCACACTTATCATAACCGTCTTGTTAGTGATTTTATCAACACTACGGCCACCACAACAATCCTAGTTTATACATCATTTGTTACCACTGTTACACCAAAATCAACGATCTCAACTCCTCGGATTGTAGATCACTTGTACGCTGTCTGGAAGGGTCACCTGAACCTGGCGATGAAGCTAATTCCATTCCTATGGAAGGGGCTCCAGAGGCAAAAAAAACCGCATCGTCAAGCAGCTTCACTATTTTTGTAGCCGCAGGAAACCCAAATGGCAACGCAGCGATTCGAACGATCCTAAAATGCTGGGGGGGTTTTGGACACCGTTGCTAAAGGTATTTTAAAGAGTCTAGATTTAGAGGATTCTGACCTTACCAGATTTCTTGAGCATATTCAAATAAATCCTCAAACCCTTTCCAATCTATATAAAGACTGGAAATGGTAATCTAATTAAGAATCTCATGAATATCCTTCGCCCATTATCTCCGCATCTTCCTATTTATATGCCGCAGCCAACTCGTATTCCCATTTTATTTTCTAATATTCAGATGTATCACGTCAAGATCCGTTGCTCAAACCGAATCACGCCAACGTTATGGGAGTTCCTAGATCATGACAAGTCGTTACTACTAGCAATGACTTCCCCTTTCATTCCTTCATCCTTTCCATATCCCTCTCCCTTGTCCTCTGTTACTCATCAAATGGCACTCAGTTCATATCTTTGAGTTTGATCATTGACAAGGTTCAAAGTGCTTATCTATAGATAGAAGGGTGGGAAAGCTGGAGGGGATCCCAGCAGTGAGAGTCACTCACTTTCCGAGAAGGTTAACGAGGTCCCTGCTATGGTGAAGTGAAAGATCTTTCACTACAGTGGGAGCAAGCGAAGCGAGAGAAAAGAAAGCTATAGTGGCGGGCTGTCTTCCACCTGCCTTTTAGATAGGGCGAGGCTAGTACGAGACTCTAAACCACGACGTATCTTGTCTTAGGAAATGGTACGGGAGGCCTATCTGACCAATGTTTGATTCCATTTTCCAACCCTTTCTTTGGAACCAACCTGGAATGCAAACCAAACAAGGAAGGAAAGGGCTTTGAGGTTTGAAACTTGATTGTGCTCCTCCGATTGACAGATTTATGTCAACAAAAAATAACGCCTTGAGGTTTTTAATGAGGGGCCTTGGAACAGATCCACATTGTATTCATTACTGAATCTCTATATGGTTCACCAATTTCCTCATTTTGTTGCTCGGATTCGAGAGAGGGCCTTTCAATAAAATATACCTTAGGGGAAGATAAGACAGACGCAACACTTATCCCGATGGATGCGAGACAACAGATGATGCGGTGTGGGAGGTGTGTTTCCCAAAGAAGAGAATACAAGAAAAAGAGATCAGCAACATTGACTTAGCCCTAGCAATGCGCTCCGAAGGGCATTGCTTTCGGTGCAATCCAACTCTATTCCCCCTTCGAATGGATTACGCTGCCTCGAACATAAGAAGCTGAAGATGCGGGCTTAGAGCTTTCACCCCGCTTTCCCTACTTCAATGGAAAGGGGGGGATTCTAATTAAAAATCAACAACAATTTCTGAAAAGTCTAACACTATTCTCCATTGGTGTAATCATAAACAATAAGAACGAAGATGCCTCAACTTTTGAGCTAAAAAGGTCTCTACAGCTTTGAGTCCATTGTTATCAGTTTGACCCAGTTTTAAAAAATTCCCACAAGGAGTTATAAGAAGGAATCATTTATGTATCCAGCAAATGCTTAACACGATTATGTAAATATAAATGGTGTAACATTTTGGGACAAAAAAGTTTGTATTCTCCTTGCCACAGATTCTTATATGTGATCAAGTTTTAAATTTCAGGAGGAATTTGGCACTAGTTTTGGTCATATTAACTATGCGGCAAGGTTACTGCAAAAATTGAAATGAGTATCTGTTGATCGTGAGTAAGTTCGGAATTTCCCTTATTGTTTCTTTCCCATTATTATTGTCGTGGCTCTAACCATCAAACTTGTCACCATTTTACGTTTGATGGAGAGCTTTGCTTCACGTACAGCTAGGATATAATATCTTAGCATAAATGAAATTGACTCGATTTGTTTTATACATATAGGCTAATTTAGTTTGTTGTTTCAACAATGTTGTGCAATTGGCAAATAGACGCACTATTGTTAGTGTAATGCGATCAAATAAGATTAAGATAGATTTTTTGTGTCTTTATTCATATGTTGATTGATGTCCTACATATATTTGTTCAGGATGAGAATTTGAAAATTAGTGACAACTAACAAACATTGTGTAACGTGGTACCGGGAATGCACCTAAGAAAGGGCGTCAGAGAACTCCTTCCGTTAGAATTCTTGTGTTAGCTGTAATGTATACCTCAATTAGGTTTAGATTTTATGTCCAAATAAATATTATATCTAATACCTTAGATAGTAGACCCCACATCTGCGCTTGGAGTGCTACAATCATGATATAGTCGCTCTGCATTTTGGAGTGAATAGAATTGCAGCCACCATCACCATGTTAAACACAGAGGTGCTCAGATGTACGATTTTATGTATGGCATGCTTCTTAAAACTTTTGGACACAAATGTGTGTGCCCTCCGATTGTATTCACGTTAAAGTATAAATTGTTCATTGATACCCTTCCTATAATGAAATAGGTTACAACTTGATCATTTTAGCTTATGCAGCTCTAAAAAATAATGATTAGGTTTTTGGTACCCTGACAATGCAATGGTCAAGTCTAAGGTGGTTATAGCATGGCTAGAATTACTCTTACTACGATCCTTTCAAACCCAATATACATTTCCCTAAATTTTGGTTTCCAATATTTGTGTGTTCTGTAAAACAAATATGCAAAATTGGTATATCACATAGTAAGAGTTGATTATAAGCCCTTTAACCCAGTAAGGCCTTTACCCAATCAACTCATGTTGTTCCTATGAAATCTCCACGAGTAATTACTCCTGTTAAATGGATATAATGCTTTATCAGCTGCTTTTAATCCACCTTTTGAAATTTATTTGGTTACGTGTAGCATAATTGCAAGAGGTCTGGGTATATGTCCTACTTGGTACACCAAGATAAGGTCCTATATTGTACCAGCCTTACATTATATTAGAGATAAATTGGGGGTGTTCATATGATGTCAAGATGTTGCATTGTGAAGTTTCTTAAGTCTTGCCCTAAGATTTGAATCTAACAAAATACCCTTAATTTATCCCAGTAGGATTTGAATCTAACAAGATTCCATGGTCCATTTCTCTGACCAATCGTCTGGTTTTATCATGAAAATAAAATTTCCTTATAATCAACCAGCCAGTTTTACCAGAAAATCAATTTTGTATCTGATTGACCGTTCTCTTTTACCATAAAATTTTGAATTGGGTTCTGATTGACCGTTTGTTTTTACCATGAGTTGGGTTCTGACTAACCAGCCAATTTTCCTCAAAAATTATTTTGGTCACTAACTAACCGGGTAGTTAGTCAGTTTCTATGAAAATTGACACGGTTTGCTCACATTAAGGCTTAACCCTGTACTTGTCAACAACTTAATCGATGTCCCAATTTTTTAACCAGTTTTATCCCATCCTCCTTTCTTTTCTATGCATGTGTGAGAGCAAATATTTAGATTACACATCACCATAGGAATTACTAGTAATCTTTAACTCAAAACACAGAAAATAATAGTATGTTTACACCAAAGAGTTTGAAATGGAAGTCCCTAAAGGACTCTAAGCATACTCTAAGACCTAACATAAGCAATCGTCTTCACAGCCTTCTTCTGGTCCTCTTACGGCTCGCCACCATTTCGCCACTGGCTCCAAAGCTTCTTTGGCCTCCTCACTCTCTTCCTCAGCCTCAGCTTCCTCGACCTCCGTTGCTTCATCATCACCCTCTTCTTCATATTCCTCTTCCTTGCCTTCAGGTTCAGGAGACGATTTCATTATCACGGTGTCATTGGATTGGGGTGTATGCCTGAACACCACGGTGATTCATGATGATTACCATCTCTGCTTCAATGGACATGCTAGAGCTTTCCTCTTTTTCCCGGTGGCCACTTTCTTACCCTTGGAGGGAGTAGGCTTCAGTTTGATAACTTTGTTCGTGTATGTCTGGGTTTCTGCCCTAGTCTTCATTAGTGTTCCCTTTCTCAGCACTGGGTTACCATAGGGGTCACAACAGCAAGAATAGGGGTCGGGGCCTGCGTGAAGCTCGGTTGGCCACTCAATCCACCTCCCGAAGGTGGCACCAAAGGAGTGGGAGTAGATGCATCTGTAGCCTCCTCCGAGGATCTGTACAGTGATAGCAGATCCCGATAATCAAACACCATGTTTTTTAGGCTATGGATCATCTAGTAAGCATCTTTGATCACTAACCAGGGGACCTACCATGTAAAAGGACACAGAGTTAAATTTAACAGGAATAGATAATAATAAGAAAAATTAACTCAAGACTAGAGTTTACCGTGTGGATTTTTGCTAGCTTCTTTGACCCGAACACCTTGGAGTCCTTCTCTGGCTTGGGAATCGGCCTCTTGCTCCTCTATTTTTCTTTTCAAGAAGACCGGCACTGTCGACAAAGGGACATGATGCTATTCATCGATTCCACCTCCTTTTTACCCTTCCCCTTCTAATCATAATCCTTCATATTCTTCTGCAACTACTTTAACCACTGCGAGGTCAAAAGAAGAGACAAGTGTTCTTTTACGAAGGCCTTGTAGGTATAAGGGTCATTCGCCCACCATAAAGAGGATACTGCAATCCCCCTAACTAGACTCTGCCTCAAGCTCTTATCCAGCTCCTCGTATGATATACCTCTACGAGGTTGGGGTGGGGGAGAATCTAGAGCTCAACATCCTGATGGTGCTAAAAGAGAACCTTGTCTCCCAAGTAAAACTCATCATGTGAGGGTCCCACTAGCAACACTAGACTTTGGGTGTGGGTCAGCTCCTTGGGATACTATACAGCTGTCCTCCACTTAGATAGAGAGGCTTGAAATAAGAGAGAGATAATGTTAAGAATTCAATGAGCATGCACATAGAAAAAATTCTGAACTTAGCAAATTACTTATAGGGCGTTGGGTTAGCCCATTGAAGCTATCCCGGTACACCATCTCAGAGACCTTAACCTTTTCATCCGCAAAATTTTGTCAGAACATCGCCGGTGAAGTCTCACATGTGTACCCTTCCCCAAGTCGAGGAGCTCGAGAACTAAGGACCTCGAAGGCCTGAATTTGTGAACATACACTACATGTGAGGAAAAAATATCTAGATAATGCATGGGAATAATTATAAAATATCTTAGGAGCGTGGACATACCTCCCAAATGTCACAGTAGCCCATGATGCTAAGGGACTACCCCCATGTAACTGTACCCATCGACTGGAACAAAATATACCAAAGTAAAAGTACCCCAATCGTACTTCTGATCTTTATCCTCTCTAAAACCCGAAGGCACCACAGCTGAACAAAATTTTCTCTATTGCTGAAAAGGGTCTCCCCTGAAGTGTAAAGAAAAAATTCCTAGATGAACTGATCAATCACCGGACCCTCGGCCCCCTCCAAATCCATGTTGGCATACAACACACGGAGTGTGCCCAATAAGATGGAACTACCTTTCTTGTCAGACGGTTTGTAGCCGAGAAACCAGACCATGAGGTCCTGGTCTTTATCAAGATCATGGGCCAAAGGTATAGGCCTCTCTCGATCAAGTAAACTGTGATGTTCGTGAAGTCGAATGGGGTGATTGTCGCCTCCTCAAACAGCTTGTGGAAAATGTTGGTAGAATTCCACCAACGCTCGGCAAGGCATAAGAGATGTCTTTTGCTATGGTTTTCAATGTGCAACTCATCCAAGAAAATATCAAAAACCAGTTAACGCACCCTATTCTTAATGGGTACATGGATTTTTTTCCGCCTCTTCTTTAACAAAACTATGGGAGCCCCTACAGTGCAAATTTTGTAGGGAAGGGCTGCAAAATCAAAAACAAGGGAGAATTCTTAAACAACCATCCGGTTCGTACATGAATTGCATGAAAAATCTTACACATGGGTCGTACTTTTCATGGGCATGGTGTATGTGAGAGACAAGAAGAAAAAGTGCATGCGATCATAGAAAATTCATGGAAAACTTACCTCTTCTGTGAAAAATTTTTGCTAAGGTGACTTCCTTGCTCTGAAGTTAGCAAGAAATAATCATTAGGCCTAATTTTTGGCCTGAATCAAGAACTTTTCTAATTTGAGGACCCCCATGTTTGGATGTATTCGGCCATTCTTCAATGAAACTGAAAGAAATTCTAAGATGGAGCAAATTTATATGGTAGGAGTGTTATTAGGGTAGAATTCTACGATCTGGAGGTCTTAGGAGAAAGAAATTTGAGAGAGATTACAGTTGGATTGGTTTAAAGTGTCTGACAAAACCCTAAAATCATGCGCAAAACTGAGCGGCTTAACCAGTTGATTAATTTAACCAACTGATTTTGTCATTAAGTTGGTGAACGAGGTTGACCAACCGGCGGGTTTTTTACTCTTTAATTTTCAAAAATCCCAATGCTGCTACCTATCTGGCCAGTTTTCGTGCCATAATTTCAAAATTTTTCAAAAACTTGCTGACTAACCCCACCGATTTTTGACCCAAAATTTTGAATTTTTGATAACATTCCCACCCTCTGATCAACCGGCCAGTTTTTTAGCCCTAAAAAAAATTTGCATTCATGTTTGTAATATTATGCATATTCCTATATGTCGGTGCCTTGTGTGTTTACATCATTATTACTTCCCCAAAATTTGTGTGTTGCCATCTTATGCATATTGTGTGGCATTTAATAAATTTCGCCTAGCACGTTTGTGCTTACCTATTTGGCATGTGCATGTTCATTATCCTATCCTCATATTGTTATACAATCCAAGTTTTCAAATCTACTGCTCAGGTCAGTGATTTCTGTACGGTGTAAGGCCAGTACAAGATGTCACGCATGTTGCTAGAAATAACATTTTCTTTGTCAATTTATTGATATATTGAGCACTCAATGACCAACTATCTTTATGGCATTGTTGGCTCCGACTTTGAGTGACATTCCTGAAATCTAGTTATGACCAATTGTATTTATGGAAATCAACCGCTTGGTGACGTGTGTTGGCTCCGAATTTTAAGGTTGCCTTTTTTTCGTGTGTCTAGACGACCGACCGTTTAGTGACGAGTTGTCGGCTTTGGCATTTAGGCAGTGAGTTTTCCAATTCCAAATCTAGTCTGCGGTGTGTCTAGACAACTAACTACTTCGTGACGCGTTGTTGGCTCCAGCTTCTAGACATGCTATTCTCGTGTGTCCAGGTGACCAACCACTTAGTGACGCGTTGTTGGCTCCAGCTCTTAGATATAAGCGCAGTGTGTCTAGACAACCAAATTCTTAGCGACGCATTGTTGGCTCCAACTTTTAGACATGCTATTCCCATCTGCCTGAGCGACTAACCATTTAGTGTCGCTTTGTTGGCTTCCGCTCTTAGCAATAAGTTTTCCAGTTTCATATCCTGAATCCTTGGATGACCAACCGCTTAGTGATGCGTTGTTGGCTCTGACTTCTAAGGATACTCTCGTTGTTTGATGACCAATCGTTGTTACTGATGACTCCAGCATCAAACAATAGCTGTATTTTGTTTCAAACTATGTTGAACTGATTCCTCTCTAGAGGATACGTAGGAAACCCTTTTAAGGTTTGACCTCGTATCTGTGTCAATGTCCTTGAGTTTGTTTAGAGCCTTATGGTCTTTTTTCGTGTTTCCCTACAAAAATGTGTCTTTTTTCAGTGATGTTTACCCCTGCGCGAGCTCTTTCACCAAAGGGCTCTATAGACACCCTATTTTTGTAGTTAATATTAAATAATTAATGGAATTTATTATTAATTACACTACATTATTTAGTTAGTAATATGACTTAGTTAATTAATTTAGTCCAGACCAGTCAAGTCAAATCGCTAAATGTCAAGCCCACCAGTCTTGTCCAGACCAACAGTCAAGTCCAGTTTAGTCAACCAAGTCCATTTGTGCCAATGTAGTCCAATGTCTACATATTATTTGATTAGTTTGTCTAGATAATTTTGGTGAAATGATCTGTGAATTATCCTTGGTGCAAAGAGTGAATCAATGAATTATATGGTTAAGAGATTAATTACCCCAAATCTGATACACCTCATATGTAAACTCAGAGACAATTACCAAAATTAGAGTCGAATAATGCCTTGAAATTTGAAATTTTCATTTTACTTAATTATGGGATGAACCGGCCGGTTAATTGACTTTTGTCCATCTACCGTTTTTATTCAATATTCTGATCTATCTCTAGCCTTGTAGATTGACATAGCCAATCTTATAAAATGTTGCGACCCTGAGCACTATAAAAGGGATATTGGTCTTCAATTCTAGGAGTCCAGAAGCTTATTCTATTTAGATTTTGTGTACCATTCTCTTGAGAATCTTAGTCGTTCATATTTACTCTTTAAAAATTCTTTGTCTTTGCATCGTGGATCATTCGGAGACCATTTTCAAGTCTTCGTGAAAAGCTACTACATAAGGTATTTTTATTAGCTTTATGGCATAGAAATCACTTTAGATTTGTCTCCCAATCTCTCGTAGTCAAATTTCTATTCAAAAACACAAAAATAGAGCCTTACACAATTATTTTTTTGTCTACGTCTAGATCCGAAATGTAGATTACTTCTCTTACGACCAGAGTCGAACTACGACCGTTTTTATTTCGGTTAGTCCGACTGGATATGTGGGAATTCGACCCCCAATGTCAAGTTCAAGCCAAATACATAAAAATCAACTTAGGGTAAGTTTTATCATATTTTGTGCATGTTATGTGTTTTAAGGCCAATAATCAATAAAAATGAAGTAGAGACCGAAAGGGCATAGCTGGTGCCTAATACCTTTCCGTTGTGTAACTTAATCCCTAAACACATCTCCCAGCTTTCAATATATTAGCCGTCCTTTTGGAAATTTATTGTCATCTATAGGCTTTTTTCTTTAATTAAATAAGATGGCAACTCTAAAAAAATATGTTCTCGTTAGGGGATTTTTTTTCGCGGTAGTACGCTACAACGAGCTTGTAGGGTAGTAACCATTATCATTTGTTAAGGATGTTATTTTATTTATATTCTGGTGAATAATAGTTGATGTATGGAAGAAACGGGTTTCTCGATCTTCCCGCTGTAGCTGCTTAGAAGTGGTTTTTTGTGCTCATTGAGTTTTTACATAATACAATAACCTGTCAAATTTCCTCTTACTATTTTCTTCAAGAAGTTGAGCATCCCGGATTGGTACGAGTGATTGGAAGCGTTGTATTCGTCTTTTGCATCAAGAATTTGGGTTTCAATATTCCTAAATCTTTCTCTATTCCATACATACTGCCAGCATCTTCATCATATATTTGGCCAGGGCTATCACATTGAATAGTGGGCCCCCACTAGTGGCTAGACCAAGCAGCTTTAACCAGTTTCTCTTTTTGGCGCATAAGCAACATTTGCTAAAATCGTTTAGGTATACACAGGAAAGTGGTGCCCGGGTCAATGTCGAGGGGGAACAAAGTCCATGCATTATCTGCGAACCCTCTATCATTCTCATTCCTTTGGTAGGTGCAGGAGTGTCCAAAACGATTCTAGTCCATGTGAACGGTAGGTGGTGGTGTTATACAAATTCTACAAAGTAATTATATCCAGGGATATAGAGATAATCAGTACCAGTTTTAACCGTAGGAGTTAAGACTTGGTAAAAGTCCCTATAAGCAAGACAGATTACTGGATTCTTCTATCCCAAGCCTCTCTTCTTTTTGCTACATTTGGGTGCCCATAAATAAAGCCTGTAGTCCAACAAGGCCCATTTGTCGCTAAAAAACATTGACGGGCATTTTGTTGGTACGTCACCTCTGCTAGGATCTTGATCTCCTGTAGCTCATTCTCAAATTCTACCATCTCAGCATTATCAACCAATCAAATAACTCCTTCCACATTTCCAGGTTGTGCATCATCCTCTACCAAAGCATTAAGTCTAATATTTCCAGCCATAGGTTGGTTCTCATCTCCATTTCCAAGATCCTCTTCGACAGGTTGATTTCCTACGACCAGTAACTATAATTGTCATAGATATTGATGGAAATTTTTTATCATCTTCAGACCTTAATGAGTTTGGAACAGTATCCAAAATATCCTCATTACTCAATACAATAGAGGGATTTGGTGACAATGCATCGTACATGTAGGTAAGGTGAACATGAAATTGCAACTCGTGATGAGCGGTTCCAGTTTGAAAGGAAATGCTCCTAGGGGTTCAATTTCTCATTTCTTAAATCGTCCTCAGTTTAGACTAGATCTTGAGTTTAACACTTCGGTTTTTTATATTTGTAACCGACCTCAGCTTAGTTTAGTTCAAGGATCAATTTTTAAAAACGAATTATGAACTGAAACCACCTGTTATATACTCCCTCTGTCCCTTAAAAATCGATCAGATTTTCTTTTTTGGCTGTCCCACTAAAATCGATCATTTTTATTTTGGGATATAAATTTTCTTAATCTTCCAACTTTGCCCTTTCACTAATTTATGTAAAATAAATTCACACCCTTTATTTATCATTTAACAAAACCAAAATAAACTAGTACGAATATCAGATAAATGCCGAAAACTGAGACAACACGTTGACCCACCACCAAACTCTTTCTACTTCGTCACAGGCGACAGCAATGTTATCTGAGATTTTGCACTGCCAACCGGAGTATCAATGAAATGTCATAAACAATGACGGACTAGAAACAGCACCCACCACTATAGTCTTTCTTCTTCTTCGTCGCCAACGGCAAGAGCACCCACCACCGTAGTCTTCGTCATGTTGACCCACCACCAAACTCTTTCTACTTCGTCACCGGCGACAACAATGTCACTTGCAATTTTGCACCGCCAACAGGAGTATCAAAGAAATGCCGTCAACCATGAAGGACTAGAAACAGCACCCACCACCGTAGTCTTTCTTCTTCGTCATCACCAACGGCAAGATCACCTTTCACTTTGTAGTGTCTACCACAAACCTACAAAATTACGTAGTTGTACCATTGCAATTTTGGTGGAAGTAGAATCCTTGGTACTGATTCAAAAAAAAATTTGGAACCCACAATTGCAGAAACTGCTATCCTTAAACATTGTTGCGTGGTTATTAGCTTTTTCCCCTTCATGATCTTTTCCAGGTGAGGTTCTCCTCTCTATTCTCCTTATTACCATGTTGTTTGTCCTTCTCTTTGATTTCTCTTTAGAGCTTCTTTAGGGATTCTTACGTTGGTTTCTGCAATTGGTGTTTACATACATGTAAGGTTTCTGCATTTGGTGTTTACATATATGTAACATTTTAGGAGGTAGGTTTTGCAGTAGAAGCGGAATGGATGTTATCAGAAATTACATCAAACTACTCCAAATGAATGTTTCTTGATATGTATATTTTGGGTTACTCCTGGCCTTATTCTGTAACGCCCCCGGAAATCCAGAGCTCCGCTACCCTGAACTCCCAAGTTGTTAACCTATCAGATCACATCAAACTTGTCCACTAACACATATTTCAAAGCATCTAACTGCACATCAACTCAAGTTCTTCAAATATCATATTACAAAACTGTTTAACTTAAACTATTACAGCTTAGGTTCTTCGCAATTCAAATTTCCTAAGAACGAATTAACAATACCCACCCACGTAGGGGTCTTACTATACCGTGGTGATGGGCTCATCAAAATCTCACTCAGACTCTAACCCATTCCCGAACCTGCTACAACTTATCATCACCTGTAGAAGGGAGCCAAACAAAGGGTGAGCTTTTGAGAGCTCAGTAAGGTCGTACAAGGACTACAAAAGAGATTATAACACGACTCCATAAAATCCAACTGACGATGATTTTCAAAACACTTCGAACGATCAAAATTTAATAATTATCCAAACTGAGCAAAGTTCATCAGAAATAGATGCCAAAATAAATATTAACAATCAGAACAAAATCCAAAATGATCAATAAATGATCATTTTCAAGTCAGCATTTCCAAGTACCACAAAAAATTTCCTTGCTCAAGGGATTTCAATCCGAGCAGAAATTCATTTCTAAAATACAACAAGATTTCCCGAGAAATTTTAACCCAAGCAGAAATCAAATCGCATAATACAATAAAGGCTTGTCAAGGAATTTCAACCAAAGTACAAATCCTTCTAACTAAATACAATGAATATTTGTCAAGGGCTTTCAACCCAAGCACAAATCATTCTAGCTAATAAAATCAAAAATCAATGTTGATCCTGGGCGATTGTAATGCCATAATGGCAAGCAAACATAGTGTACACATGCATGATGTACTGAAATAATTACTAGTCCACTTGAGTACTAGCCTGCATTTCATGCAGGATTCAACCAGCCTTATACCGCCTCCCCAATAAACGGAAACCCAGGTCAACACAAAAATTGACAAAATCAATGAGCGTTAACATAAGCTCATATCCTCGAAATCAATTCGGGTTCTAATAACAATAATCATACTGACATATGTCAGCATTCGGAACTTTCAAAAGAAATCAGAATTTCAGAAGAAAAATCACAGATAAACAACAAAAATGACTGCGAATAATTATTGAATATAATCACAAAAATTCGGAAGAATGGATACAGACAATTATCAAATTTTCTCAGCACGTAATAACATGCGAGCATCACAAGATTTTCAAATAACCGATTCAGGTTCAACATTAGGTTTTCTGGGCAAGAACATGCTGATATCAATACATAACTTAGAATTCGACATTAGCCATAAATATATCAAAGGAGTACAAGTAATCAAATAAGGGTTCAGACAAAAGTCCTTACCCAAGGTTCAGATAGAATCCCTTACCTGGATCCGCAGCTAAATTATCCTAACCGGAAGTCTTTAGCTTTAACCTAAACGGAATAATCGAATCATTAGAATAGATCCTACAGAACAAAAGAATAACTTAATAAGAACTCACACATGCTCCCAAAATAAACCTCCCCTCACCGGGTATGTAAAATTACTGAAACGCCCCTAGGGTGTAAAATTACCAAAATGCCCCTCTCGAACTTAAATTACCAAAATGGTCTTCCCACAAGTAGAATTGCTGAAATAAGCTTCCCATATGTAAATTTATGCAAAAATACCTTTCTTAGGTCAAATTACCAAAATACCCCTTCAGGGTGGCAAATTACCAAAATGCCCCTGGGAGTTTCCGACACTCGAAAAATCTCAACAATATCTTAAAATATTATTTTAAGCATTCTGATATCATTTCTGGTCTAAAAAGCATTTTAAAGAATTTTCGTCCAAAAATCCCGAATCGGTGTCCAACCAAGCGTTAAAAGGTCAGCTTCATGAAAAATACCTATCGTCCTCAAAATGACACAACATTTTAGAATATAAAACATATCAGTAAAATAAGATTTTTCTAAAATGTTTAGATCAAAATAACTTGGTTTGGTATGCTAAATAATTCGATAATTTTAGGTAACCGATACCCTAATTTAGCGCCCTTCGCAGACACTGGAAATTTTCAAAACAAATTCCAGAGTGTACATCTTGTAAAAATATTGGCGATTACAGGTTTGGAATTTGTCTAATTTTGAATCTAGTTATTTATAAAAATTCATTAAAAACTGTCTAATTTAATGTCCTACCTTTAGCGACCATAACAGTTACTATTTGGATTGAAATACACACTAAAACTGTGATACCCTGAAAATATTGAAAATTAATCTAACCGTGAGTTTGATTAATTAAGGGGTGCTATTTCTATTAAGTGGCAACATGTTGATGCTGATTAAGGGTTAGGTAGCTAAATAAGGGGTTAGTGTGACCTTGGGAATTAAAAATGTAATTTTGAAAAGTTAATGGGCAAAAATATAATTTTAAAAAAGATGATGACTGGGATGCATATTTTTATTAATTAGCATCATTTTGATGATAATGAGGTGTTAGGGGGCTACATGGAGCGTTAGGGTGATTTTGGGGTCAAATTGTAATTTCCCAAAGTTGAGGGGTCAAAATGCAATTTTGGGAAATTGAGAGGCTATTTTGCAAATTCCAAAAATTAGGCCTTATGTGTCAATTTTTTTCAGGAACTTTGGTGTAAGGAGATGCCACCTCATGTGGTGATTAATCTCATATTTTTATATGATTTTAATTGGTTTTATCCTAAAAAAAACAAAACAAAACAAAAGGGGAAATCTTTCCACTTCGGGAAAGGAGGAAGAACCAGAAAAAAAAAATAGAGAAGAGAAGCAGAACAAAGAACTTGGGCAGAGAGTCAAGAGAGAAAATGAGAGATTTTGTTTGAAGGGTAATCTCCAACTCTCCTTGCGTATGAAATTTGATTGTGTGTTTGTGTGAGTTCACTGTCCAGTGTGTGTATCGTGAGTTTACAGTGTAGGTGTGTGACTGTGGGCATGACAGTTGGGAATTCATGGGAGATTATGAATGTTAATGTTGAATTGTGATGATATTACGGGTTTGGGAGAAAATAGGAGTGAGTGGGATTGGTTGAGGGGAGGGCCGAGTAGCTGCGCGTGTGTATGTGTGTGTCTTGAGTTTGTGGGTTACAGGTGAAATGGTGTGTGTGAATTGAGTGTTAAAGTGTGTGTAAAGTGTAATCAAGGTGATTTAATGCATTCTTAACAACTTGGAATGGATTGGAGATGAAATAGTTAGTGGCTATGAAGTGGACGTGGGATGAACACCACGGCTGAAGGAAGGAGAAAGTGTGTGTGGGAAAAGGTGCAGTAGTGTGTGCCTTTTATTTGAATAGTGACTGTAATTGTCACTAGAGATAGAATTTTTAGCAGTTTCCTCACAAATTTTTATAAATGATTCAGGACATAATTGGACAAAGTACCAAACTGTAACCCTAGTTATTTTTGAGAGACCTATATTGTGGAAAAATTTCAGATTTTTCCAAATTCGGGAAGAGGGTGAATGTGTGCGGGAAGTTTGGAACTTTATGATGAAAATTAAAATATCAAACTAGCACAGTTTTGCGTGAAACTTTTATGGGGATCTTAAGATGCTATGAAGTTCCATTTTCCAAGATTTTGGGTCATTCCGAAGTTGTTAGCTATTTTTGGCCGAACGAGCTTTTAAGCGCTCAGTCCGGACACCGGTTCGAAATTTTTGGGCAAAAATTCTGTAAAATAGTTTTTAGCTCAAGAATAAATCCAGGAGGCCTAAAAATCATTTTAAAGCGCTTTTGAGATTTTTCTGATACCGGGAACCCTCAGGGGTATTTTAGTAATTTGCCACCTAGAGAGGGGCATTTTGGTAATTTTTTGGTAAGTTTTTCAAAAGACTTTTTAGTCCAAAAAAAGTTGTAAAACACCTAAAAGGTTGTTTTGAAGCTGATTTGGGGGCATTGTGGTAACAATGAACCCCGGAGGCATTTCGGTAATTTGACACCCAGAGGGGGTATTTTGGTAATTTTTCCTTTAAAATTTTTTGAGGGCATATTTGATCTATAAATGATGCAGTGCATCTAAAAAGTACTTTTAAAGCGATTTTGGGGTATTGGTGATGTAGCGGCCATCAGGGGGTATTTTGGTAATTTGTCATGTTGACGTTAAATTTTTTAGAACACGCATAATTTAGCGTTCGGAGGGGTGGGTAGCGAGGAATAGTGGTAGTATGTCTAAAATGAGGGTTGTTATCGATAATAAGTCGATAAGGCTAGATTAAGGATCCGATTATCGGATCGAATTAACTAGCTATCGTAAGACTATATGAGCGGTGAAAGGGGTAGGGGTAGAATAAAGAGTGTGTATATGTTGAATGATGTCTAACGAGCAGAGTATTATTTGACTAGGTGATGCAGCTAGTTGCGACAAAGATTGCGAAGTGCTTCGGCTATAAGCCAATCAGGCAAGGACAATGTGGTTCGATATGTTAATTCATTGTTCGATTAGCATGCCATGTTGATGACATGTTGTTGGATTCTTGTCGTTATGATTGGACACCGGTAGTCATTTTAACCGGTATATGCATATTTGAATTGTTCTGTTGAGGACTTAGGGTGGAATAAATTTCCTTAGTCCGCCCTGTTAATAGAATTTAATGAGGATGATGTGTGTCCTAGTATGCTATGATTCGATTCAATTAGCATACTTGAAGTTGATGATGATATTGTGTAGGGATTGTCATGTGGTGGTTGTGAGATGCCGGCAATTATTGGTAGTCAATATCTCTTCTCTTTGAGAACACCATTGAGGACTTGTGGCAACTTCTCCCGAGTCCGCCCTATCGTTGATGATGATGCTGTGGTGATTGTTGCACTGTTGTTATGAAATGCCGGCTCTTATTGATAACCGACATTTCTCTTATGTAAGAACGCTATTGAGGGCTTGCGGCAAATTTTTCCCAAGTTTGCCATGTTGATGATGTCATGTTGAACTCATGTTGTTGGGTCTGAACACCGGTTGATCTTCTGATCCGGTATTCCTTGTTGAGCTATGTTGTTGAGGACATAAGGTGGAATAAATTTTTCCTTAGTCCGCCCCGTTGATGATGTCTTGTTGCTTGGCTGTAACGTGGTTAGGGAAAGCACTATAAATGAGTTCCCTTCTTGTTGACAGTGTCTCTTTTATTTACTTGAGACTGAGATGAACATCCCGTAAAATGGGACATCAATATTAGGAGGATAGCCTATGAATTATGATCACTAGCCAAAGAGGATGAATGTCGCTCGAGCAGGGTCTGTCTTGTCTGGTCGAGTCCTATCCGTCGTGTCCATGTGCATTGCATTTGATTTTCTTTTGATATTGATGATTTTAATGATTTGTATTTCAATGATGTTTGCCTTTACGATCTTGGATTTTGGGTCCACTTGCATAGTCTGTTGGTCAGTCGGTCTAGTCCATGAGGAGGTGGAAGTAATGTTGTTCTGTTGGGCCTTAAAGCCGCTCAGTCTAACGAAAGAAAAAGGGTCAAATACACGTAGGTATCCTGGAACTACCACAAAGTCTCAATTAAGGGTCCCAAAGTTTAATTTTTACACATAAGGGCCTGTAACTCCAAATTTGCAATAAATAAGGACTTCCGTCCACTTTCCTAACGATCTAACTAAAACTGTCAGGGGCAAAATTGTCTGAACATATTTAATTTCTTTCTCTTACCATTTTTAATTTTTCTATTATCTTCTTCTTTAATTTTTTTTCTCTTATTCTTCTTCTTTAAATCATCTATTCTCTTCTTCTTCAATTTTTGTATCCCTCCCACTGACGCATCTTCCTCACCTCTTCCACGAGCCCAACACCACCGACTCCACCGCAGGCGCCAACGACGTCGCTTGACTTCTTCGGCAACACCGACGTCACCAACTTCACCGGCTCAAGAGATCTTCAAACACTAAGCCCTCCATGCCACCGCCTGCCACCTATCAGCCGATGACGGAGCCCTAAATCCTGATTTCAACCTAACCCAGTTGAGCTAGTGACTGATGATGATCGGGAAGTTACTGTGGCAACTAGGGTTTCTGGGTTTGTTTTCAATTGGGGCTTTGGTAACGAAGAGGCAGCATAATTAGAGATTAGGCTGCGCAAGGTGTGGTTTGGGATTAATGAAGGGGGGGTCTGACAAGGAGATTGCAATGTCCAGTAGCCGGAGTCCATTCACTGCTGGATTGACGGCCGGTCAAAGGTGTGGCGGGAGGAGAGAATAACTGAGTCCATCATTATCTCTAGCGAGATTGGGATTTGTTTTCTGCCTGCGTAATAGTTTTCTTTCCCTCTGCTTCTGTGGATCTTTGGGCTGGATAGGGAGGAGAGAGGTGAAATTTTGAAGAAGAAGAAGAAGAGAAATACACCCAACTATGGAAACCCAAAAATGCCCCTGACGGAAAAGCCTCAATCGTTAAGAAAGTGGACGGAAGTCCTTATTTATTGCAAATTTGGAGTTACAGGCCCTTATGTGTAAAAATTAAACTTTGGGACCCTTAATTGAGACTTTGTGATAGTTTCAGGGTACCTACGTGTATTTGACCCAAAGAAAAATTATCGTTTGACAATTATGCTGATGTCAAAAAATTTTATTGACTACTCTTGATTCATTGCTATCGTTGAGATGATTATCATCCCTCCGAGTCCTTTAAATCATTCATACATGATACTCCTCGTGTTGTCTTTACTGGGCAATTTGCGCTCATTCCTTATGTTCTATTGTGCAGGCTATAAGGTTGATTAAGGAGAACCCTCTATTAAAGAGAAGAGAAACAAGCTAGAAAAAGTTGAGCAAGGGGATTAATTGTGTGAGGTAAGTCCCACCATAAATGGTGGGCAAAGATTGAATTGCGAGATAGGTTGATAAGAGTCCTACGACTACAGTCATATATTAGGTTGTAAACATTCATGTTGTTTAAAGACCTGTAAGTCTTTTGCTGCAGTACGATGTATGTTTGTAAGAAAAATTTGGTAAAGATGCATTTTGGAGCGTCTATTAATGATGTATGAGTATGAGGATGTAGTTGCTCTGTATTCAGCACAAGATTTTGAATGTGATTATGATCAATAACTCAACCCGGTGGTGTCACCTGGGTTGAGGGTGTCGCAAAAACACCTTAGCTGCACGCACTCTTCTCCTTCAACCTCCAGCTGCCAAGGCATTCATCCCACATACACTTCATGAACACACACTACCTCACCTCAAATCCACTCCAACTCACTGGAATCTCATCATACCACCTTAAACTCACCACAAAATGCCCTTAAACACACAATTTAACACATTTACAACCCATAATTCACACACAGTTAAGAACACACGGTCATGAACACTATGAACACACGCACATACTACAACCTAATTTTCACCCACTGCACCACCCTTTCCAATCTCCCTTCTACACTCCTTTGCATAGCATAACACATACACCCACCAAAATGCAACAATTATAACCCCACATACCCTGAAATCACATATATACACACGCAGAGTACACCCACGCACACACAGTAAACACACTTCATCCTGCACCTACTGCAACTACACGGTTGGTAGAGCAGCCGTAATACCTTCCCACACACACAGACTCACCATCGAGCGCCCTACACCCCCTGAATATTTACACAGCCCGTGCCATGAACACCCATCAACTTATGAAATTACACACACGTAGATTGAGATTCATCACACTAACAGTTATAGAGAGATTACCATGAACGATTCCCTTAACATTTCTCTTTTCCTTCGATTTCCTGCCCAAATTTCTTGTTCTTCACTTCTCTGTTTTCCCTCCTCTTCCCTTTGCTCGGTTTTTCTTTTCAGTTACTGTTTATCTTCTCTCTTTCTTTTTTCTTTACCCGAATTACTTTCCTTTATTTCCATTTAATTCCTTTCCCTTATCTAATTCATTAGTTAAACATTAAATTGCATTAGTCATCATGAAACTAAGCAGGAGGTGGTATTCCCAATATAATTTCCTCTAGAAATTTGACACCTTATGCCAATTTCCCCAAAATTGCAAATTCAATCCCAAAAATTTTTATAATTACAAAATAACCCCCAAACTTTATATAATTACAATTAAGCCTCAAAATTATTTAAAGCCTCTATACTCTACTTATACTCGAGACGTATGATTATTTTAAATGGCTCCCAAAGTTCAGGATATTACATATTCCCTGTGAGTCAGTTGGAGGACACTTATAAAACTATGCAATTGAAAGTAAGGGTAAGCCTGCTAGGAAGGGGGTGGATTTCTTTTTTCAATGATTTCCCTTTTAATTGTTGGGAAAAGTGAAGATTATGCTGCATATATGTAAGCTGGTATGTTAATGGTATTGCACATAATTGAAGGGAGTATTAGACCTATGATTTTTGAGTGTATTCATACACTGAGATACGATTGAAAATATGGTTTGTATAGTATGCTTAAATATCAAAACTGTCATCTTTATTTTCATAATTATAAATAACACGGCTTAACTTATTAAAAGATAAAAACTTTGGTTTTTGACAGGCCGTGTTGAAATGTCTTACGGTCGGCCTGATTCAAGCGATCCCGTTTGAAAGTATTCATTTTGGCCAAAGACAAACGATAAGAATTGTCTTGAATGTAAATTATATGGTAATCGATATAATGGTGGGATAAAGAGAATGAAGGTACATCTTACTATGATTGGAACTAATGCAAGAAGGTGTGGATTAGACACTGATGATATACAATATCAAATTATAGAGAACATGAAAAAGAAAAAAAAAGAAAAGGACTTGAGAAGGATGCTGATTCATTGTCAAGTGGGGCTTCTTTAAAAAAAAAAGGCCTCGCGTAGGGATTTCAATAGATACAAATGTTGTTTTTTCTCTGGCCAAGGTGCAGTGTCAAACTACTGTTTATGATCATAACCTCGAAAAGATTGAAGAAAGAAATATAGTCATCCAACACTTTGCAAAAAGGATGTACCAAGCAAGGGGTATCTTTTAATGCGGTTAAATTGAGGAGCTTTGCCCAAGCACTAGAAGTTGTTGGACATTATGGGGTGGGTTTGAGGCCTCCGACCTATCATGAGGTGAGGGATCTATGCCTTAGAAAAGAAGTTGAAACGAAGGAGTTGTTCTTATTACAACAAACCTCATGGAGGAAGTATGGTTGTACGATTATGTTGGATGACTTGGGTAAGGTCAATGGCAAGCGAATAATAATCTTTTTTGGCTAATTGCCCTGGTGGAACTTTTTTCTTGAAGTCTATTGATGCATCTTGTAAGATTCATGATCATAATTTCTTTATTCGGTGTTGGATAAAGTGGTGGAAGAAATTGTAGAAGAACATGTGGTTCAAGTTGTTTCCCAGAATGGAGAGGCTTATATGAAAGCTGGCAAATTGTTGACGCAAAAGAGAAAGTGCTTGATCTATGCACCGTGCGTTAGCCATAGCATCAACCTTATCTTAACAGACTTTGTAGAAATGCCAGTGACAAAATCCGTTATTATGGATGCAAGAGAAGTCACTTCATTTTGTTATAGCCATAAACTTATCCTTGCATTCATTAAGAAAAAACAGGGGGTAGAGAATTAGTAAGGGCTGGTTTGACTCAGTCTGTATCTGCATTCTTAACTCTTCAAAGGCTTTAAACACATAAGCAAATCCTTCAGGCATGGTTTGTCTCAAAAAAAAATGGCCCCAAAATCCATTGTCAAGAAAATCTTCTGGACAAAGAGTTTCAAATTTGGTCTTAAGTTCAAACTTCTGAAGAGGCATTTGTCATGGTCTCAGGGTTGGGCAACCATTGCTTTAAATGTTGAGGTTAGTTCGTGGCAACGAAAAGCCTCCAATGGGCTGTTCTCTTTTTGCTGATAAGCACAACTATTGTGAAAATGTCTTGAAGGTAGTCTCTAAGAGATGGGATGAGTAGTGTAATTAACCTCTTCATGGTGCTGGCTACTTTCTTAACCCATACTATTACTATGATTGGAAAGAAGTTGAGTGTGATTATGAAGCTGCATTCCTTTCTTGTGTTGAAATTATGACAAGGAGTCCAAATGAGGAAGATGAGATTCTTAAACAAGTAGATGCTTACAACAATGTTAGAGATTTCTTTGGGAAAAGTTGAGCAATAAGATTGAGATCAAAGAAGCAGCCAAGTAATCATCTAACTTGATTTTTTGTTTTCGCATATTCTGAACTTCACGTTACTATGCAATTTCTTACCCTATCTATATTGCACTTTTTCACGTTACTACGCATGGCATTGTGTATTTTAGGCCTTTGTTGCACTTCATCAGCCGGTGATAGAAAATGGGTCGATTTTGAACTTGTAAGCTCAAAGCCTTTCAAGTTTTTATGTTTTATAATCTTATTGAAATTGTAGGCATGCAATTTCATTTATCCTTCTACCACATTCATCCTCAGGCAAATAAGCACAAAATATTCTCATAAAAGGTTCTTCAATCGTGAAGTTGCCTGGTAAGGGCAACCTTTTCTTGAACGCTGAAAAAAGACCGGAAACTAAAAATTCTCACCTTCATATGGTTTTCTCTCAGACAAAGCAAGCCAGCTTCAATGCATATGGTGTTGATAATAGCCCCAGGATATCATCTTTAGTCATAACAAACTCTTGCAAGTTGACATCATCAGCCAATGTCCTCCTGGATGTGTGTAACTGAATATCTTACTCCTATTAATTCCACATGTGCTAATAAGAAGAAACTTATGAACAATCATTTCTCATTAAAATGATTCTCATAAGAAGAAACTAGCAGGAGTAAATCATAAGCACTAGCAGTTAAGGTATTTGATTCTCATAAGAAGAAACTTATCAACAATCATTTCTCATTGAAATTGGGGAGCTCTATTACCAATTTTATTTGTGTTAGTATTCTTCACAACTTCTATTAACTGCACATGTGCTAATATATGGCTTATGATTATGCCTAACCTAATTTACTTGACACATTCAGATTCACTCAAAGAATATTAACCGACTTGAGCAAAAGAGGTTGAATGACCTTGTGTTTGTCCAGTATAACCAATGTCTCCGTGAGAGGTTTCTAATATGACAGTTAGCCCTGAGGCTTATGACACTATATCATACGATGAGATCAATGAATCGAGTGAATGAATGACTGGATTAGTGCCTGCTAAAGATAAGTTTCATTTTCTCGGAAACCTTCGATGGTCCAAAGTTAACTCACAATTTCAGGAGTTAGGATCCTTGGCAACTTGTTTAAGGAACAAGACTGGAGATAGATATGAAATCTTTGATGACGATAAAACTCAACCCCCGAATCCAGAATCATGTAAGGAATTTGACGACAATGAAACTCAACCCCCGGATCCAGAATCATGTAAGAAAGCAGAAGCTGAATTTAATGAACTAAATCACGACGATGACATTGAGGAAGATTTCTCTTATGGAGAAAGTGGTGCTAAGTTAGTGTTTGCCACAGCTGGTGATGGGATTGCTGGTGCTCAGTTGTTGGATGAGGATTTGAACTTTATCCCACTTGATGACCTTGTTTACAATTGTTTCTAAACTGAGATCTAATGGAGTACTTAAACAAGTTGTCATTTGCATGTACAAATATGTTCTGCTATATTTTGGATTTGAAGGTATTACTGTATTTCATTTTGGAACAATTACTTTTTCTGGTAATGACAATTACTTTCCTCTTTTGCCCCATAATCTTGTCGGTTAATGTTGACAACATATACTATGTCCTTAACAATACTGGAGAAATTTGATGATGGCGATTGGTGCTTGTAACTTCCCTCACCAAAATGTAGTTCTTAATGTTTAGAAACATTCACTTTTGCTCACTTTTCCTTGTAAGTAGAGTATCTCTTGTACAATGATTTGGACAACTTTTTCAAGTGTTCATTTACTCCATAAATAATAACAACCTGGAGTGTTCATTTCCCTCACCAATCTGGAGTATATCGCAGAGCAAAAAAGAAAGCATTTCATAAATAACTTTAGTTCTTAAAATTTAGAAACATTCACTTTTGCTAGTAAGAAGAGTATCTCCTATACAGTGGCTTGGATAACTTTTTCAAGTGTTCATTTACTCCATAAATAACAATAACCTAGAGTGATCATTTCCCTCACCAACCTGGAGTACGTCGCAGAGCAAAAAAGGGGGCATTCCATAAATAACAACAACGATTTATATTGCGAGAAAATATGTAGTCACTTGCAATAGATCATGTTGACAACTTCTAGCTAGTATGCATTCGCATATATTACATGAGAAAAAGAAGGCATTTCGTTAAAATGGTGAACAAAACACAGGTTGAGGGTTGAAATTTGCTAAATCTCGGCAAGCAATTCGCTACACATCTGCCTTGTGACAACAAAAGGAGACTTTGGCATTTGCTAAATCTTGACAACATCTAGGCAGTCATCCATAAGGTGTTTAACCAGACAACCTGCAATATCAAATTAGACATGTAAGCATATGAACTTTTTTAGTACTAAATGAAGTTTCATTTATTTTGAAAGCTTTAGGATACTAACGTAATGGCCTTGTGCGCTATACAACCGAGATCTAACCAAATATTCAACTATCAAAGGTTGCACAATAAAGATTAAATTCAGTTTAAGACTTACGTAGTTGATTATAGATACCACTCCAATAGCTTCTAAGAGCGACACAATGATTGCTTAGAGAAGATACCCAAGAAACAAGAGGGAAAAAAAAGCAAGAGCCCTGTCAAAATACTTAAGTTAGAGAAATTAAGAAATGAAACTAAGACCACAATCATATATACATAGAACTGGTAAAAAAATTAGAGTTCAAAAGCATACCTTGCAAAAATGACTGACTACACCAGTATATCCAAAAAGAATGGAACAAAAGTAAAGGGTAGAAGCTGATCTTAAGTGTTAAATGATTTAGGTGATGAATCGCTTGATTAAGAAGATCCAGTTCACATGAAATCTAGAAAGGCAGATCTCCTCGTCTCTCCAAACTATCCTTACCAATATGTTGTATCTTATAACGATTGCTTCCACAAACTTTCATCGTCTCCAACATGTATAAAAACGGAAATACGGAGTATAAACACTACATTTGCATAGGCGTAAGGCGGCATAAGGCGTAATCATAAGGCGATCAAATTGGCGTAAGGCGTAAGCCTTAAAAAGGGTGTTTGACACCATACGCCTTACGCCTCACCCACCGCCATTCAACGACGTACGCCTTAGGATCAAAAAGGCATAAGCAACCTCCGCCAGAGAAGCCCGAACTAGAAGGGTGAACGAACAGATTAAAAAGCTCAAACTAGAAGAAGATCGAAAAGGATAAATGAACAAAAAAAAAATGAGAAGAAACATAAAGTTCAAACTAACCTGGAAAATCTTGTTGATCTGTTTCGGAACCCTAGCCATCACCGTCACAAGTTATCGCCGATCAATTTTTTGACCTCTTTGTTCTCATAAGTTCTATCTTACCCTAATTTGCAAATTGAACTTGTTTGACAAATCTCAAGACCTTCAAGAAAAAAATTTCAATTTATGAAAGATACAAGGAGATGACAAATTTGGAGAAAGAGACTCGGGATGGTGAGAATTGATTTAACGTAAAATGGCAGTGGGTGCGTAATTTGCATCTCCTAATGCTAGACTACTATGTCCAGCTCGAAAGGACAGCCATGGATGGAGAAAGAAAAGAAAAAGAAAGCAGTGAGGAAAGAAAGGAGAGGACATGACATACTTGTATTTCGGCTAAATCAAGAAGGCTATGAGAAAAAGAATATGAAAAGGAAAAGATAAAATAAAATAAAAAGGATAGTGAATATAATGGTAAAAAGACTATTTGTAAGTGAGGATAACTTTGAAAAGTTGAGTATATTGGACTTTTTCCTTAAAGTGTGTGCAAGTCAAGCGCGGTCGATTTTTAAAGGACGGAGAGAGTATTAATTTATTTTTGACAACATTCATCAATTATTTTCACACACATAATATTAAGCAAAGTCAAATAAACAAACATTAAAAGTCAAAAGAAATGAAAATATCAAAAGCACTTTCAACTACAAAAATCTAATGATCAATATATCTTATATACTCATCATTGTTTCTCCTACATCAATGATAAAGGCGTACTTATACAATTGAAATAACACTTATATCTCCCACTAACATGTGCACTTACAAGATTATGCGCAATTTAGGCATAATATAACTTCAATTTTAGATAATATTTGATCAAATATTGTGTACAAAGAGACATTTTTTTTAAAATGGATGCAACCTATCCAAAATGAACCTTCCAAACTAATCATGTTTGGTTCAGTCCGGATCAAAATTTTCCAAACCAATAGATAACAGTTCCATTTACAGTTCGACTCTCAAACCGTACTCACCCATAAATACAAGCAAAAGCAATTTGATGCAGATCCCGCTTTATACGAACTCCACTTTTCAGTAAAGATTTCTTTCAATTTCAAGTACAAAAACAAAACTACTAGACGTACAAAGCATCTGAGACAACACACTCGTCCTAATGGGTTCGCAAACTATGCTGATGCAGAGGGCAAAACAAACATGTTGCACGCCATGGACCCTGCACCGGACATTACTATAAGCCACTCAGCCAATGGTTTGTACTTGTTCACAAATCTTGCGTGCCCACTATCCTGTACAGTTTTGTCTCTATATACATGATGAACCTCTCATCCCATCCACATCAACCAGGTACGTAGTAGTCCATCCTTTCTACCGGAAGATTCAGAACAGATGTTTCCACCTACAATGCACCCAAACAAACAACGAAAAATAAGAGAGTCGATGACATGGAGAGAACGAATAGAGCAGCCAATGAGAAACTTAACTTATGAAACTTCAATAACATAGATACACATTTCAGGAAATTCTTAATGCGTAGAAGAACTAAGGTCTAAAAGCATGTCTAGTTTAGTATAGAGTCGAAATATCCAAAATACGGTAAATCAACTATAGATAGCTGATTATCTTTGTAAGAATATCCATGAATTATTCCTGGAGCGTGAAGTATTTGGTGAAAAATGTCGAGTGTATAGCAGAACACAGAAGGAAAGTGGAAGGCACCTCTTCAAATGGAACAAAGACAAAGGGTGTAAGACCCCTCTTATGCGTAATAGCCGGCACATCTGGGTGGTGTGTTTCATCGTCCTGCCACCCTTCAACAACTCCAAGAATATCTTCATTAACCTCACTGTCGTCCACCCCACTGGTAACAATGGATAGTAGATCCATCCGATTGTTAGCCCCAGCTA
This sequence comes from Escallonia herrerae, assembly GCA_033070095.1. Classification (NCBI taxonomy): domain Eukaryota; kingdom Viridiplantae; phylum Streptophyta; class Magnoliopsida; order Escalloniales; family Escalloniaceae; genus Escallonia; species Escallonia herrerae. The sequence goes on from JAVXUP010000035.1 coordinate 589,047, forward strand.
CTGTACTCCTCAACCTTTTGAAAAAGCAATTCAACCAAACACCTTAATCTATCAGATAGCTAGAATATGACAACAAAAACAAACTTAAAAAGAGAGAAAAATTAAGACTACCTTAATCAAGATTTCTTTCTGTTGCACTAACTACAAGTTCAATCACAACAATTTTAGTAGCTATATATGCTGATTCTTGTCATAAGCAGATTAATAAACTTCAGAAGAAAATTGTCATTTAGCGAGTTTGTTAAAGATAAAGAGAGAACCCTGTCACTCTGTCAGCTTATTGGTGACTGTGAGGACAGTTATTATTACTCAAATGTTAGCCATGTCTTTTTTTCTTTTTCTTTTTTTAAAATTTTATTTTTGGGATAAAGACAAATGACCCCTTCGCCTCGGGTATTCTTTTTAAACCCCCCCCCCCAAAAAAAAAAAAAAAAAAAGCCCCCCCAACCCACAAAAAAAAAACCCCTCTCCTCTCTATACATGCTGAATATGGGTAGGCAAGTTCACTCCTTGCCTCACTGGGCCGTGGGCGATATCAGTGTTCATTTGCTTATCAGCCCATAGCCCAGTGAGGTTTTATTTCATTTCAATGACAATCGTGTAAAAGCTTTTCACAAACAGCGATGCTCATGCTAAACTCAAAATGACTAAGAAAGAGCCATGAATGTGAATGTCTTGTAATAACCATTGAGATTTAGTCATGAATTTCTTTCTACTCTTCCAATTTGGCACGTTCGGGGTTGACCGGTGCTTAACCAAGTTTGATCGAGCTCTAATGATAGCCAAGGAGGGACTGCTTTAAGGTATTCTTTAGGGCTTTGTCAAGAACAACTCCTACGCAATGGTGTTGTCACCGCCAGGGATGTATTACTGGTGTAAGGTGACTACTAAAGCTTGCTGGCACGGTAGTGCTTGGTTGGAGCTTGGCTAGAGCTTGGGGTGGGCTTTAATGGCGGCCTAGGGCTTGGACGGTAGAGTTTGGAGAAGAAGGTAAATTATAAGTTACCCCTATAAACTCTGCGGAGGTTTGATCTATGATTTATCATTCAAGAGGTGTCAGTCATCTGACAAATTTCGATATCAAGACCCAAAGTTTGGTGCAAGAGACGGGTTGTTGAAAAATTTCCCAATGGGTCAGATTGTTTCACGAGATATGTGAGGGGGACAATTACAAACTGTTGCTAACCCGCTTTTGTAACCCACACCAAACCATGCTTAGGACCCCCTTTGTTATACGTCAGGAAATATTCCATTGTCAACCATCAGCGACTCCAACCCAGAACAAACCCACCGTGTCATGTGCCGTCAAACCAACTAAAAGAATCATCGAGCCACAAAATGAAAAGATAGAAACCAGGTGGGTCACCCTTAGAAAAGGAGGTCATCATGCACAGGATAAGTTCTCTCCAGCACAAGAGGGACACCCTGCCCAAAAGGGGACGGCCCGCCCAACTAGGAATGGCATGCCTTCCCCTCTTATTTCTTCTTCTGTCACCCTTCAGTCATGCCACCTTCTACTAGCTTGTCTTGGATACACATCCCACGACGCGCACCGTCACCCACGCCCCCTCCCCCCCCCCCCCCCAACCAAGAAGCAGCCGCATGCCACGTAGCAGTTTGCAACACCAAGATCTCTTGGATATTTTTTCATACTTGGACAATTGGCACTCCATGACACATGAAATAGGTCAACACCCCCCCCCCCCACCCCACCCCCCTCACGCGCTCTCTTGCGCAGTTCTATGTTGCTTGCCCCCAACACCACATGCCTCCCTCGCGCCGTCCTCCTAACACAGCATACGCTACACCATGCACCCATAACTGTGGGACATTTTACGACCCGCTCTCCGGAGTGAACACCATCCCTTTGGGTAGGCGACTCCTCCTAGACACCGTGTTTGGGAGCTCCAAGTGCTCTAGCACAACGACTCCTCATCTGCTTGTGCTCCTAATCTGGCAGGCTGCCAGGTAGGCGACTCCTGTACGACACTGCTTCAGCCTGTTGGGTACGCAACTCCTCCGATACACTAACTCGGCACCCTCTAAGTGCTCGATACAAGGACTCACCACGAGATAGGCAACTCCAGGGCACTACCATCACCAATAATACTACATGACTAGTCTATGTGCTCCGGCACCGATGCTCTGTATCAGCGCCTTGCCGTCGAGCTTCCCCACCAACGCCAACTTCTCTGCGTCTATTTATGTCTTCAGGGGACATAGCAAGGGTATTGAACAATTGACTAGATCGAGGGCATTTCCTGCGCACTGGCATTGTGCGAGTCTGTGTTCCAAGACAAAAAGCGAAGTTGTGTAGCACAGGCCAAGTATGACAGTTCAACGGTACAGCTAAATACTAGCACATGGCAAGACCTCAGGAAGATGTCAACTCTGCGGAGTGTTACGTGTCACTTTATGACAAGCTATGCCGGGGAAACCTAGAGAGAGCATCAGGACCTTTGCCGCAAGATATGAGTGATACGATGTCAATTTAGCTACGCATGTTGCATTGTGTTGTTTTATTTTGGTATCTTATCGGGTCGTAAGATATCTATAGAGTATCGTAAAAGAAAAAGGAACTGACAACTATGGCTGCAACAAATTCGCCAATGATCAAATCTAGATAGTCAAACAAGAGCAACAATATCTTAGATATACAAAGACAACTAAGGCTCAAGATCTCATTACTTGCCAGCCTACACCATCTGTGTTAGGCCATCAGCCTCAAGCAATCTATATATGAATAACAACAATCTGGGAAAAGATACCATTTAACCACACGGCCAAACTCAAGAAACGCCATGTTCTAAATGCCTACTTCCACTTGGGAATCAACTCTGTGCAGTCCATGCCAAACCCATCAGCTTACCTATCACAAGCCCCTCGATGAAACCCAACAAATCTTGGATTATCAAAGAGATATGTGGACCATCATCTCATGAAGCTCCCCAGACTCTATTGCTGTGGCCTAACTCAATCAACTTATCTCCCAGCTTAGGACACTGACTTGGTTGAATTCAAAGCCCTAGCATCATAACAAGAAACAAAGCTCTTCAATAAAGTTATACATCAAAATACAAGAGACATATCTCATCTACAACCACCAAGCACTAATTGCAGTCTTGGTCCCAAAAGCACCATAGATCTGAAACTGCGGCACAAAGTAGTCAAACAAAATGTATACATCTAAAGTTCTTCTCACAAAAGCAGACTTGTCAGAGACTACAGTTTATCACCACCAGTTGGAAAAATAAGGAAAGCAGAAGTCAGCAGATAAACAGGTTAAACAACTGTGTCGATCAAATCAATCGATTTAATCAAACGCGCAACAAATCGCCAAACTCAATTTCATTAAGCACAGGCGAACTCCGTCCGACCCATGGCCAACCTTACTGCTCACTAATTCTTAAACCTAAATAACCTTCAAACCACAAAGACAATATGCCGAGATAAGTACAGAAATTCACAGATCTAGAACTTACCAAATATATTGAGACTTCTCTCCTTCCAAGGCCTGAAAATTTTGAGAGATGATCAAAGCTTATCGAAGAACACTAAATCTGACGACAATCTCAGCACACAAAGCCTCGAGAACGACTGTCAAGACTTCGGACTTGGCCACTAGATAACTGTGCCAAAAATTATAGATCTGACATGGGGCTCTTTACAGGGATAGCGTTCTACTCTGAAGAAGCCAATGAAGGAACTAGACAGCGGGAGAAGGAGCAGATGGTAGTAATTAAGGTACAGATGGGCAGAAGGGGTGGTAGAGAGGCGGTGATAACCTGATAGGGTAAAAGGCATTGTGTGAAACCCTAGGAGAGTTTCTCTCAAGAACTTAGCTAGAGAAACTCTCACATCCCTCAAATGTTAGCCATGTTTGGTGAAAGTCCAATGGTGCTCAATACAACCATTCACACAAACACATAAATGTCTGCTTACGGAAACATTGAGGGCAGAATGAATGGCAGCAGGTTATCAGTTTTTACAGACAAGAGGCACTAAATCCCAGTTAAAAACAATTTCAAAATGCATGGAGATATGTATAACTCCACATAAAAACTAAAAGGAGAGAACTAGTGTGTTTGTACTTGCTCAAAATACAATATACCTAGCCAAAACGACCACAGAAGTTGAAACAACTGAACATAGCACAGAGAAAATAGCACACAGAGCATTCGCCACATGTGACAGCAAGCTTCACCATGAAAGCTTTCAAGTTGCTCCATTGATAAGACAACCGACAAAAACAACGAACTCTGCCACAACAACATGCAGTTTCAAGCAACAAATTCTAAAAGAGATAAAACACAGCATCCTTCACCGTGGAAAAGCCTTCTGATGACAACAGACCAGCCAACAGAAAACCTCATGTGAAACGTACAGCACCTATATAATCTTAGTTCGAGAAATGTATAGGCCAGCAAAAAGAATACCGTAGGCGGATCCTCCACACAGTGGGACGCAAGCCAGGATACATAACAGCAGCTTCAACCTGCAAATAATAGGGCAGCCATTCCCTCAAACTGCAGATTATGAATTTGGCACTTTGAAGATGAAAATCATCGCCATCATCAAAGATGATGATGATAAGAAAACACAAAAATTAAGCAGAATGGGAATCCCCTTATGTTAAACAAAAATCATTATTAAATCTGCAATTTTAATGGAGCATCACTGAACACACGACAGCGTTGGTTTCTAGAAAATACATGGTGACACTTGAGGTGCCTTGCAAGAAATAGATCCTGACCTTGTCCTCGGACAATGTGTAGTGGCCACTGTAAACACCGTCGACTTTAGGTGCACGAAAGTTCATGTATCTCGCAACATCTTTTACTTTTTGTGACGAATTCTAATCATTGAAGATGAACAGAAAACATGCTTGGAATTAGCTATAGGAACCAAACATTTTCTGATTAACTACTCTTAATGATCTTTAACCAGTTAACAGATATAACCTTGTAGAGAAATCTGCCAGAAGGATAAAATCTCAAGTAGCGGAAATAGCAGACCTGGAATACCGAGAAGATGATAGCGGTAAGAATTATGAGATAATAATTTGGTCCAAAGCCATGTTTAGAACAGAAAGCAGCAATAAAAAGTCCGAGATCCACAGAAAATCAAAATACTGGATAATTATGCAAGTAATGTATAAATGCAGCAAAATGTGCTTAAAAAGTCAGCTAGTCTGCTCAATTTCAGACTAAACTAGTGAAATTAGTGTAAAAATGTGAATAGAAGGTAAATTGAGAGAACATTTTTTTCCAAACAAATTTGTTCTCTAAACTTACTTTCAGTGATGCGCGTACCCAAACTTTTTAAATACACTCAGCTAGCAGTCAAAAGTTTCGCCTAATATCCTTCCATTATGTTCTTCTAAACAGAACTAAATACAACTGTGCAATGAATTCTAGACCCTTTCAAGACCATGAATTGCAATATAAGTAGAAGGCATGCATGGGCTTTAAAACAAGATGCAAGAGTGCATCAAATGTTGAGTTACTTTGAATGCGATTGACTCAATGCTTGGAAATAAACCGTCCCAAAATACCAAAAAAAGATGAAAAGAATTTCTAGAAGTATTAAACAGCAAAGCAAAAAACCGTACAGAGAATATGCATTCAACGGTAGCATGTTTGATAAATCACGTCTTTTTATTTATTTAAGAAAGAAAATCATTCATGTCAGTCCCATTTTGGATTTCCCAAGACGTTCCAGCATGTTCTATTAGCCTATCCTCGTTGTATAAAGTTTTGAAATGCAGTACCAGTTCTAAACCTTTGCCAAGGGACAAGTCAAAATACTCTCAAGATACAGCCTAACAACATATCATAAAACTGTAAGTTCTTTGAAAAAAGTTATAGGAAATAACTAGCTGCTCGACAACATTGGGCCAAACGTCGATGGGCTCGACTCTTGTGAATAGCGAGCCAGTTAGAGAAGGAGCTGCATCAAACAACATCTATAGTAGATAGAAGCGGAAGAGCCTCTCATTTGAAGTGCTTTAATCAATAAAAAAAACCACGTGTGTGACGACCTGTGTGCGTGGGGTGAAAGTTCGTCGGCTTTCACCGACAAAAGAGTCACCATTTAATTCTCATAAATATGGAAAGAATACAAAAACCCTAAGTTTGACTCTGGGAACTCAAACAGCTAATCTGGCAAGCTAAAATCAAGATTTGGATTCGGGGATTATGTTATGTGACGGGAAGGTACTAGGCAACCCCAAAGAGACCCTAACGTTATTACCTAGTTAGTTTATAATCGTGCTTTTGAAGAAAACATGAAAGACATAAGCAGCATATCACAATCTGAGACAACTTGACGAATAAGAGAAGATTTACAATCTGAGAAGGCGGCCCGGATTGCCTACGAATTTGACGGACTATCGGAATCAAATCCAACATAGTTCGACTGAAAACTATGGTGTTAGTTCAGGTTTGTATCCGGATTTGATCTCAAAGAATTCCTTTAAAAGTGTTTTTATATATAATTATACCTTTAATCCAATTGATTGTTAAAGAAGATAATGTTTGAGATATGAAATTTTTTGGGAAAATCAATTTGTTGGACAAAAAGGGAATTATATGTCACTAAGCAGTGGACACAATTCCAAAACTGGGGATCAGTGTTGAGGTATAGTCAACCAATAATCATGAGAAGATAATAATATTAATCAAATCAATCACATGAATAATATGCTCAATATCAATCACAGATGTAAAACCCTAGAGCATGTCAATCTAATCAATAATTATGCTAATTCAATAACAAGCACATGTTCGGTAAGTGAATTTAGAGATAGACGCTAGAGCATGCGATATACATGATAAGATATTTCAGCTACATTAATGTTACCCGGGGTAGAGATCTTGGTTGCCTGACTTTAGATAATCCCTCGTTTAGCCTTTAATTGGTGAGGAAAAGTTGATTGCTTAGTTCCTTGTTAGTCGTCTAAGGAGTGGGATTGATAGGAGGTGATTTGGTGATTAAGATTTATGGCGGAGGATTAGGGTTCATGAGTGAAACGCAATCTTCATTGTGTACTAAGGTGATTTATGATGAATCCCTCATCTAGAATGAGGTCTAAGACCTTAATTTATGGTCCTTGGAGGCTATGAAACCGACTTTGAGTGCAAAAGGGAACTAATACCCTTAAAAATAATAAATCCCAAGGGTCCCAGACCTCCTCACGTGCCTGAGGGAAGGTGTACAGGCCGGTAAATCAGTAGCTTGTTTTTTGGGGTGCCTATACCAGCCAGTACACTTGATGCAGTGAGTATCCGACAGGACTGCACGGATGAGCAAACTTCGAGAGTTCTGTTCTCTCTCATCTGAAGTCCGATTTAGGCATAATTTATATAAATGTGTGTAAATCTACTTTCACTTGGAATTGGAATCACTCAACAATATTAAGTATATCTCTAAAATTTTCAGGAAACAAAAGGTTATGTCAGATTTGGAAAAAGTTCAATAATCCATAGTTATCTCAATCAATAACTAGCAAAATTGGGTTCATAATATGTCCATGGAAAGCTAACTTAAAGACCTTGCTAATGATGTAAAGTTCTTAGTTCGATTCTTCAATATGAGTCAATTATTGTTCATCAATGTGAACTGCTATGCACGTGCACCAAAATTCGATTCTTACCAAGCATAAAAATCATAGATATGCATAAACCACAACCTAATGCCTAAAAAAAATGGGCAATTTACTCCTAGAACTCCTAAGACTTATCATAACTACACTTAGCACCTATTAACTATTTTTGTTACACTGAGCTACACTTTTAATTTTTCAGCTGACAGAGTTAAAAGAATATATGAAAAGACAATAACACCCCTCATAAGAAAATACATTGACGCAATCCACCACAGCCAACCTTCCATCACCAAAAAAAAAATTAACACTCAATCTACACCACTGCCCCGCCACCACAGCCCAAAAAATAACCAACCATCGCCGATCTTCACCACAACCACAGGCATCAAATATGGCTTGCAGTCTTCAGATCGCCACCAAAAACTCAGAACCAAACGGGCAGGTATGGTCGCTGTGGATATGGTTTTCGTCGGCGGAGTAACCTTGATCAACGATAGCGATGGGTAACAGTAGATAGTGTCGATGGTATTTAGAGAGACGGCAGTGGCGACAGTGAGACAGTGGAACCAGCCGCAGCTTGACCCAACGTTGGTGCTTGGTGGAGATAGAAAACCGGTGGTTTGGATTCAGATCTGGGCAGATCAACGATGGGTGTGGACTTGGTGGTTTTGGCGGCGGCTTGACCCAACGGTAGTACTTGATGGATAGATGTAGTAGTGTTTGGGGGATCCGTGGTGTGGCGGCAATTTGCATCAACGGTGGTGCGTGATGGATAAGTGTAGAGGTGGGGGTGAGGATTGGTAGTGTGGCGGCGATGATGAAAGGAGTGTGTGTGTGTGTGTGTGTATAGAGAGAGAGAGTAGATAGATGTAATGGTGGTGGGTGGGGGGTCGGTGGTGATTCATGGTGGTGGGTGGGGGGTCGGTGGTTGAATCACCACAACCACAAGTCGGTGGCTGGGTATTGGCCTGTAAGGAAGAAGAGAAGGCCTGTAAGGAAGAAGAGAAGACCTAAAGGGCATTTTTGGTAACCATATTAAATATATGGTGCTCTAACTTTCCTGACGTTTGCCTAACGGAGCGGGTGCATGTAACACAGTGACAAACCACAGGGAACACAGTGTAATAAACATAGTTAGTAGGCACTAGTGTAGCTATGGTATACCTCAAGATTATTAAGTACTATACATGCAAAAATGACCCCTAGATGGATGAGACAACGAAAAAATGGGGTGTCTAAAACTTAGTTGCAGGAAACTCCTAATATGGTGACGTTTCTCTCTCGGAAACTCGCTTTTGCGATCCCAAGTTAGGAGCTCCATGGGATCTCGTCCCAAGCTAAGATGGGAACTCGATCCCGCTTGTTGGATAGAGATGCATGGAACAAGTGATAGAATACACGAAAATCAACTTCTTTTCAACTCAATTCCTTGTTTCTCTCTTCCTTCAAGTCCTTAAAGTCTCCTTGTCTGTTGTTGCTATCTATGTAAACTATGCTAAACAAATGATAATACTCTTTACGCATTTATTTATTCAAGCCGCTCCCAACCTCAGATTCTTCTTGGTGCTTACGCTTCCCCGCCCCCGCTTTGTGCAACTAAGGTCTAAAATGTACATTTAGTATTGTACATGTAGAGGACCATTACGCCCTGGAATGTCCCACTCAAGTACCGGAAGCCATTAAGTCTAGCCAAGCTTGATGACGGGCTCAACGATCAACATACTTTGACGTGCTAAATTGTTTATTCATTTATTATATAGGATGAAGGCTTCTTATTAGTTAAAAATAGAAAGGTGAGGGCGTGCTGCGTCCCCTTGCAATTTTTACAACCTCAAACAAGAAAAACTTTATACTCTTGCCAGACTTCTAATGATGTAAACTTTATACGAGGGAATATTCGTGTAACAAAAAGAAAAACAAAATGAGAAGCATACCAAATGAACCGGATTGGTAACCTTCCACTCCGCCACTCCGGCACGAATGTAGGTATTCCTACTGACATAAAGACCTGATGGTGAAAACTATTGTTGTCAGTATCATGGGACTACACAAACCTAAAAATTGAAGACAATGGGTACGAAAATAAAGAAGGAACAAGAATATATGACGTCCAATTTCGGCACAAGGATTTTCAAGATGAAAGTATTCCATGTCTTTATCTCTCTAAGATATGTATTCGACAAGTAAGCTATGAATCTTTTCAGAGTGCTAAACTTGAAATAAGGACAGCCAATCTCTGCAAAAAATGACATCATTCCCACTATTGACCGTCTAACGTAAGTATCATTGTGACCAAATGAACTAACGTCGCAAGTGCCTACAGAGGCTTCTCCATGTTTGGGCGCCCTACCCTTCCATTTACTTGTTATACTCTCCTCATAGGAAATGGAGGGATACCTTCAAGACCTCCGTTCCTTTAGATGTTAGTAATCGTTCAAGAGTCAAATTTTAATTGGATGTATGGCTGGCGACTGCAGTTGTCAACTGGGTTCCAATGTTTGTTAATATCACTCAGACAAGTGAGCCTCAGCAGAAGAAATAATTTTCTTTGATGGGGATGATTTACATAGGATCCTTTGTTCAGACGTCAATTTGGCAAACGGGAGGGAAATTATATGGAACGTTGTTGTTGGCTCTGAGGGATGGTAGTGAGAATGTGTTCAGATAAAAGGGATGACAGGGACCTAGCAAGGTTAAGTCTTCTAATCATCCTTGTTGGAGGGTACGTTTCTTTCCTCGCGATAACATTCAGAAGACTCAGGCCCCAAAGAAATTGGATTTGTTTTATTTGGAAGCAGCTAGGTGGTCTATTTTCTCATCGGTTAACAATTAACATTGATTGAAGCTATATGTGTAAAGAAGAGGTGAGAGCGCTGATCATCTCCAATTTCATCCTCTTATATTAGAGTGATATCATCAAATAATCAACGGATAATTCCTACACTAAACCAAAATTTAGAACATTAAGGTAACTAGTTTGGTATATAAAGAAACACACATATAGACAGGAAAAAAATATGATTACCATATACACACTTTTAACCTATATATAAAGTGAAATTGGTCCACTATACGAAATCAGGCTGTACTTGCAATACTAAAACTTAGCCTTGCATACTCCTATAACCATCTTAACCTTCTTACCACACAAAGCTAAATGTTGCAACGGTCAATGACCTAATAAATAAATAACCGTCCGTTATATCATGTCGATGATCTACAACATGCCAAAGTCTCGGTTAAATGAGTGCAGGTTCGGCCTCATTGCACTCTCTTTGGCACAAAAGGAACATTTAACCAGCTCAAGACATTAAGCTTCACTTACCAAAAACAAATTATTAGAGGTCT